>CAWUFW010002417.1:0-1200000 GCA_963921515.1 Calotriton arnoldi
CCTGTCTTTGAGTCTCTAGCATACTCCTTTTACTCATCTCCATGCGACCTGCCAGACTTCACCACCAGGTACGGGCGATCGTCGCGCCTCAATGTCTACCACCACGGCTCCTCCACATCCCACTCCAGGCTCCAGACGCTGGTCCAGCAAAGTATCCAGGCTCCAGACGCTGGTCCAGCAAGGCATCCAGGCTCCAGACGCAGGTCCAGCGAGGCATCCAGGCTCCAGGCGCAGGTCCAGCGAGGCATCCAGGCGCAGGTCCAGCGAGGCATCCAGGCTCCAAGTCCAGCGAGGCATCCAGGCTCCAGGCGCAGGTCCAGCGAGGCATCCAGGCTCCAGGCGCAGGTCCAGCGAGGCATCCAGGCTCCAGAAGCAGGTCCAGCAAGGCATCCAGGCTCCAGGCGCAGGTCCAACAAGGCATCCAGGCTCCAGAAGCAGGTCCAGCAAGGCATCCAGGCTCCAGACGCAGGTCCAGCAAGGCATCCAGGCTACATACCCAGGTCCAGCGAGGCATCCAGGCTCTCATCCTGGTCATCCTGGATGTTGGGTGGCTTGAGGGGGTCATTGATGTGTGCTGCACTTGGCCCTGGCTGCTCAAATCTGCATTTTATTTGATTTTTTGACTATTTTCTATTGGAGGTCGACTGATAGGCTATTTTTTGCATTAGAGGCAAGAAAAACTCACGTTGGGCTGACTAACGTGAGTTTTTTTGCCGCTAATGGGCCTTTCGTTGGTTTTCGCCCGCCAACGCCGGAATTCCTATTGCCATCGCGCTAATGTTAGCGGCACTTTTCACCGCCGTTCCCGGATACTATCGCCATGTAGCGACGGCTTGTTAATACGCCGCTAACATGGCGATAGTTTTCAGGGTTAGGCGGCGATACAAAAAAAACTGCCACTAACTGAGATTAGCGATAGTTTTCGCCATTTCTTGTGAATATCCCCCTAAGTTTCTTTATTTTTCTTCTGATGCTTTGCAATAAAAAAAACAGCAGAACAGCCAACGCATTTCGCTCATATACAAGAGAGCTTCATCAAGACTTCAGCTAAAACGTTTGAGATTCAAATTGGTAATTTTCATCAGACATTATCCCCGTCAAGCTAAGTTATGTGGAAGACACTTTACAGAGAATGCGCTTCACATCAATGTGCGCTTTCACCATGTTTGGTGTGCGAAGTCTCAGTATCATACTCAGTTGGTCAAATCAGAGATAATGTCTGATGAAAATGTCCAATTTGGATCCCAACCATTTTAGCTGAATCTCTGATGAAGCTCTCTGGTGTATGAGCAAAACATATTGGCTGTTCTGCTGTATTTTTATGTCAAGCATCAGAAGAAAAGTAAAGAAATGTACTTTGCAATGAGTTTCTTTGAAGTGTTTCCTGCAATTAACAAACTGCATTACTGAATGACTGAATGACAAAAACAGAATTTGTTATACTCTAGCCTCTCCATCTGTGCAAACTCTGAATCAGAGTTTTTGCGACTACAAAAATGCTTTGGACATCAGGCCCCACGTTTCTTAAGCTGTACGTTTAGAAGTTTAGAGAAGTGACAAAGAGTCAATACAAATATTTGTGAACACCCACAAAGTTACAACTTCTGGTGCGTGGAACATTTTCCTGGGAAAACTCACTAGGTGTCATTGATGCGGGTACAATTTGCAGTCGTCCTTGGGCCAGTATACTCCAAACCTGCCTTTGTGAGTAAGGTTTGGATTTTACAGCCAGGCATTTTACTTTTACCATGTGAAAGAATTCTGAGTTGGCCCGCTATGATTTGCACACCATTTGGTAAAAGTGTAAAGCTGGATTAAATATCTGTCTCTACTGGTTACACAGCTGGTATTTTAGCCAGTAGGCCAGAGCTAAATGTATGAGAATGGATATACCCATAGGCATGCGAGATGTGGGAACACCACTAATCAAGGCAGTAGATTTGCAAATTAATAGTGCGAGGAAAAAGTCATAAATATAAACCAAACACAATAAATAACGGTACAGTAGATTATTTCATCTGACTGTAGTTTCTCTTTTCTTATTTGTCATCTGAAATCTTGAAATCAAAGTGCCAATGTGTTTCGCCCCTTGGTGGCATGCAGGCCTGGGGCTTCTCAGGCTGTAACATTTGATGGATACCTATCATAATTAGAAGCTTATCTTTGAGATATATTGATAAAGAGGTGAGAAATGTGTAAATCACACAGGTGTCACACTGCACTCGTGAGAGAAGAGTCCAGAGCTAAGGTGCAAAATGTGAAACACGTGTGTCAAAGTGAATTTACAGTAAATGTAGAGACCTTATAGGTCAAGATCAATACTAGAAGCCTCTATACGTCGGTAAGTGAATCAATGGACTGTCATACAAGAAAACGAGACACGCAGGTACTGAGTCAGCAAGTAGGTAAGTTTGGTTCAGTATGGGAACAGGATTTGCAAAGGAGGGCTGTCCATGGTAATAGACACGTGGGAGGCTTTGTACGTGCATCACAGCAGCATTCTGTGCGCTTTTTGAAAAGAGGCAGAAGGGAGAACTTGCCCCAGGCAAAGGGAGTAGGGTAGAGACACCAGTCAAGAGGTGTTCCAGCTGGAAGTCTCAGCAAGTAACATGCTATTTTGTCCGCATGAACTTATAGACTGTGCCCAGTGCAAGCAGAGTGAAAGTGTTGCTGTCACCCCAACCTTTACATGAATGTGTTGGGCTAAAAGATACTGAACTGACCTACAGGCAAGTCTTTGGGGTAATCACTAGTGATCTGCACTTCTGCATTGGCTATGCCAGTATCCATATCTTTGCCTGATTCACATGAGAGAGAAGGGGAAATGAAGTGGGCACCAAAAGGATACCCGCATTTCATTGGATCCTGAAAAGAGTATTTCAAGGAGATATTTGGTGATTTCAAGGAATTTTATAGTCCGTATCCTGAGAACCTGGAGGTTCAAAAGCTACTTGATGATGAGACACTCTTTCAAATTCAGGGAGACTTGTGTTGTCTGTAAGGTAGATAATTCCTCATTTTGTATTGCGTGTAGTATTTTAGGAGCAGTGTCAATATTAGCGGCATGATTCACACCTGTGGATTTACAAATGTAGGTTTTCACTTGTAAATTTGCTAATCCACCTAGGTGTAAATCTACACTTTTTTTGCTCTTCACCATTTCTGAGTGTAGTTTTAAGCCTAAGTGTAGACCCCCGGGTTGAACCTTATACAACAGGATATACAAGTGGAAAGTTACTACTAGTTAATTTTAAACATAGGTGGAGATCTTGCACCATGAGGAGGTCTCCCAGTGGGAAAGGTAAAAATATTAAAGTTTGCTATTCTTTAAATATTAAATATTTTAATATAAAAAATATATGTAAAACAATGTACACTGTTTATTATAGGCGAAAACACGGGTATGCAGTTCCTAGGGGAAGCAGGGAAAGGGATACCAAAGGGGGTAAGATGGGGTAGTATACCAGGTACCAGAATGTTTTAAGGATAACAGGGGGATCACTCCTTTTAGGAGCAAGAACTCTCACACACCCCAGAAGGTATCATGCTTCATCATCGGGCAGCTCCTCGTTGGGCCGGCGCTGCAATGCCCAATGGGCCCCACGAGGGGGCTCTTTGTCAGAGGTCTTTTCTTTTTGCTGATGTGCAGTTTGAGGGGTGAAGGGGCCTATGTGTAAAGAGTAATATGAGTAGAAGTGGGAAGGCGTGAGTGTAAGCTAAAAATAGCTATAGGGATCCCACTGGATTCCTTTATTGGTTTGGTTCCTATGCTATGGTTAAAACAAGGACTGTAAAGTCGTAGCTAGAGAGTGGGAATTTCAACCTCTCTAGCTCAAATTGGTGTATGTGCAGTGAAGGGGGTCAACATGTTTCATGCCTATTATAGTGCAAGGGATCTTGGCATTTCGTCAGGACCAAGGGATCCTCGTCTACTCAAGTAGGGATGGTATAGGTGTGTGTTTGTGAAGTGCTGTACCCTAAAATTTGGACTCGTGATGTAGTCTAACATAAACAGATATACAAGGTACCTTCTGGATACACCTGGAGGGAGAGCAAACATTAACACGATTAGATAACCGTGGCATCATGGGATATCAAGGCCATAGTGTACTGTGTTTGATAGGAGAATGTTGCAAGATACTCTAAAAACAATCATGTTGAACGTTTGGGCGAGAAAACGTGTTTGTGGTCATAAAAACAAGCAAATAAAAAAAACAAGGTAATCCATTAAAAAAACAGTTATATAAATGAATCCATAAAGGTTGAGAGCAGCAGTTTTTAGTTAACCAATCAGTTTGTTTTGTCAATATACATATGGCAGTACCAATAGGTTAGTGCGATTTTTAACACGGGCTGTGCCGAGAGGGCGATGGTGGTTCGCCATGGCGGGGGAGCCCCAGCGCATGTGGCCCTGCCACCCGGCCACATAGAATGCCAGGCAAGGGCTGGTAGGCTAGGTAGTGGCTTACCTAGAAGGGGGCGCTATTGGCCCCCTCGTGACTTCCGAGTCACTCGCACAGTGGCGAGAGAAGGAGCCTGAAAGAAAGAGTACAACTCAGAGCCTGATAAAAGGGGAAAAGAAAAAATACAAAGAATGATACCCCAACAAGGGTGATTCAGTTGGGAGGGAAAAGGGAGGTGCCGTAACTTCAAAGCGAGGGTGGTTGTATGACCCCAGCCATGGTGAACAGAATTAGTATCCCTAAACCCTATAGTCGGGGTGATGAGGCGTGAGGCCCACACTGACGGTTATAGACGGGAATGGCCTTGTAAAGGTGACTGCTGGGGGCTATGGTTGAACTGCCAAAAACGAGAGAGAGGGAGGCGGCCCGAGCCTCATACTGCTGCACGCTCACACGTGAGTGTGGCAGAGAATAGTGGAAGGCCCCAGGAGGTAATCACGAGGGTATGTACTACAATTAGCGCTCCTCAGAGTACAGGACCTACCCCGCGTCCGCTCGTCACAGAAGGTATGGCACTCCCGATCGAGCTGGGTTCTTAACCCAGGCGTGACGGGCGTGTTATGGAAAGCTGGAGCATGGACCTGGTATGGAATTGGTTAATACAAGGATGCCATATTGAGTTACCAGATAGGCGCCATCTTGGAGTGGTTCCAGACGTTGTATGTCTTGCCTACATAGATTCATGTGAAATTATTAAAAAATACAACTCGCTAGTACCCGGGTTGTAAATCCGCGAAGGAATCTTTAGGTCATGCGTGGACAGGGACATGGGTCCCCCAGTCAACTAGGTGGTAGGTGCTCCATATAAGTTAGTGTTGACCAGGGATGTTACACCTCAATCCAGGTGTACTCACGATAGGATTTATGGGATTGCTACTGACCGGTTGGCTTGAAGAGCATCCCAAAGGTGTGTACTCAGTGGGTGGGTCTGGTGCAGGGCTATAACCCAGGGCATGGTATTGATGGAGCAGAGTAAATGAAAAATTTTAACCCCTAACAAATTTCATAAATAATTAATAAACATGTTCGTTTTAAATGTATTAATCAACAATGTATGTGAAGGGAAGGGTAACACGCAAGTATGTGTGCTGAATAATCTATTTACAAATGTCTGTGTGTCTAATAATAACATAAAAATAATTGCGTACTAATTAAATAATAAATGCATGATACGTGCTTCTTAGAACAAAAACGTGATGTTGCAAAAACAATAGTGATGGTGAGTAAGGAACAGCTTAAATGTAGCTTTCTGCTAGGTAATAACTAATTGGGGTACGTAGAAGACGGGAGGGAAACGAAAAGGCTATGTTTCTCTATTTTAATTATGTTTTGTTTATTTCTAAATAGTGCTTTTAAGTCTAATCGAGTGGCGAGATAAAATGGCTGCCGGTTGCTAGAGTACGCATGCGCTGAAAAGACACATGATGAGGGAGAAAAAAGCTGGAGAAAGACTGACCACGTGATGGTGCTGAAAGGCTAGGATGCAAGAATGGTCAAGGCTGATGTGACCTATTTGAACTGATAATGTGCCGTGGTGATCAGCAGAGAATCGTGGGAACAACTTTAAGAGAAAGGACAATGCCTGCAAAGTTCTCAAATGTATCGAAAGAAGTTACAAATGTACTGATCGAAGCGGATGGAAACATGTAATGAACTGTGAGAAAGGAAATGGACATATGCATTCCAGAAGAACTAGCTGGATCCAGGAGAATTGATTAAAACCTGAATAATGAACTGAATTGACCAATGAGAGAGAAGCGCGTTAATAATGTTGCAACAATTTAGTTAGCAAAGCTAGAATTAGGGTATAAGTAGGCCTACTCTTAGTGGGAGGGGTATTCTAGTCTTCTCCTATTATTCCAGATCGATCCATTTTACTGAGCGGGAGATGCTGAGAGACTGTTAGATGAGACGAGTTGCGGTAGCTGATGCTGACGAGCTGAAGTTTCTGTTTGCTGTCTTTATTTTCCAGTTGAGTATGAGAATCATATTATTTCCCAACTTTAAACTTAGTTTAGAAATCATTAGGCTAAATTAGGAAGATAGGCAGGTTAATTAGGATTTGTCCTCATGATTAAAATTCATTTCTGCAATAAAATTGATTTTGCTTAATAAATATTTGATTTAATAAATGTATGAATAATTGAATAATAAAGTCTAAATTCTTTTCCATGCCTTTAAAATTATATAAACTTTAAGATTCTTAAACCAAATGACTCAGTGATTATTTACTAAATGTTTGCAGAATTAGTAATAGGTTATTGTGATTTAGCTGGTCTTGATCACTATTAACTAATTTTTACTAGATGATCCATCGACAAAACAATGAGCAGGAATATCTTGTGAAATAACTAAGAAAGTGATAGGTTATGGTAAAAAGGTATCCCGGCTCTTTCCAGCGGTACATCATTGTGTTTTAGTTTCTCCTAGGAGTATAATTCGTAAAGTGTAGAGGAAATCCAGGTGAGTGTGAGTGTGTTTTTAGGCGATGTCATGGGCCCCATCGTCATGTGGATGTAAAAATAAGTCGCGCCTGGATGACCGATGATAAGTGACCTGGGAGAAATTGTTTTTATTGTATCCGCTGCATCAGATTTTTGGTAGCAGAGTTATGGTTTCTATAGATTAGTTTGGTGATTATTGATTATTGATTATTTGATGACTAACACTATATGTTGAGTCGCGTTATGTTATATGTGAGTTTTCACGCTTCTGGGATGTAGGAAGTGGAACACGTGTGGCAAGAGAAGTCACATGGAATTTGGTACGTGGTCTGAATTCATTTTGGTAATAACACAGGTTGTGTTATGTTAGGGATTTTCTGTACGAAAGGTGTGTAACTGAGTTAGCAAATCACGTTTTCTTGTGAAACTCTGGCCTTAATTCTCAGGAGCAGTATAGTCTCCACATGTGTCTTATCCCCAGAGAAACGGGTTTACTGTTTGCTTGAAAGAAGGGTAAGGTAGAGGGAAGTGCTACTTTATCGGCGAAAGTTAATAATTCTGTGGTAGGGTAGAGGTAAGCGCTGCCTACTGGAAATACAGGATTCTTGTGTAAAAGGACAAAACTGTCACTTTTGTTTAGCGAATCAGACTATGGAATTGTTTTAAACGTTGTAACTAACGAAGAAACATTGAAAAAGAAAATTGCCGATAATTTTTGTAAAGGAGAGGTAAAGAGCAGGAGTGACGTAGACAGTGCCGCACTAGGATTGGATAGTGCGCTAGTCACGTGAACGCAAAGACAGGAGTGACGTAGAAAAGTGCCGCGCTGGGATTGGTTGGTGCGGGAAAAAGAAAATCGTTCTGATTGGTGTGTTGGTGTGAATCGCGCTGTGATTGGTTAGGGTTCCGTACACGGAACAGTGTTGAATTACGGATTGTATTGAAGAGAAAACCAATTGAAAACATGCCGTATTATGAGTATGAAAGGGAGAGAACGTCATGGATGACAAAAGTTAAGAATTTCTTTAAGAAAGACAAAAAGGTTGTGACTAGAGAGGGACAAGTAATTCCTCCGCCGAAATCAGCAGCTTCACACATGATGCTGAAATATGGATATCATACATGCATATGGTTAGAAAATTGGGCAAAGTATACGAAGAATGATGGAGCATTAGCTTTCCCTGAGAATGGTTCATTTAGTGTAGCGGTTTTGCGGAACTTGAGAGAAAAGATGACAAATTTAGAACCTAGACCTAGACCGACACAGTTTGAAGCATTGACGGAATGGGAAGATGAGATGTATGAGCAAGAGAGATTCAGAGGTATGAGGAATCATGAGTTTATGCCTGGAAGAATGTGGGGAATAAATCATGAGGATAGAATAAAACGATGGAGATGTGCTAACATGACAGGAGGTTTGTTTCCGGCTTTTACAGTTGAGGAAGAGACTAAGAGAAAACGTACTGAGAAAAAGAAACATATGGAGAGGGAAAAATATATGCATGAGAGTGAAACGGATGTTGAATTGCTGGAAGATATTCTAAATAGAAATCCCCCTCCGTATCAGCAGAGTTCTACAGTGGTGACACCTAATGCGCCGCAAATAGAGACAGTGCGAAATAAAAGTCCTGAAAGAAGAATTGAAATAAATAGGTCACAAAATCAAATGAGAACTTCGCAAAATGAAGGAGTAGAAAGTGACAATGCAACTGAATTAGCAAGAACAACAAAAGAGCTGACTGAGAAAATTAGAGAATTAACGAAAAACATGGAAGCTGTAACTGTACCCGTAACAATAGGTCCAGTAATACCAGTTTTTGAGAATCAGAAAATTGATGAACGCTCTTTAGTGATTCCTATGAGTTCACAATTTCAGAGAGAAAAAGAAAGGATGGAACCAAGTGCAAGTACAAGTAATTTGGCTAGTACCTATAGACCAAGTCCACCTATAAATTTGACAGTGAATGAGTGTAATGGTAGGAAAATGCCTATGGTAACAGAATCTGCAACAGTGACACCTGAAAAGAGTGGTAATTGGATAGAACTAAACAATACACCTATAGGTCCGACTCCTGATGAGTTGAATGAGTGGATGAAGGCATTTAAAATAAAGGAACCAGAAGAAAAACCATTAGATGTAATTAGGTTAAAGATTGACATGGAAGAATTAATTTTAGGAACGATTGGTACAGAAAAGCTGAAAAATTACCAGGATGATGAGATTATGTTTCTGTGCAAAAGTATTACATGGAGAGCTAGAAATTTACATGACAAGCTGGAAGAGATAGCAAGTGAAATTGGAGTGGATTTTGCGAGAGTGAAAACATTGCAGAAACCGTACAGAGTAGACTTTTGTGAGAAAGATATTGAAAATTTGAACACAGCAGGAAGGCTGACACAGATTAAAGAGTTAATTGTTTTACTGAGAAAATGGGGTGATGTGGACAGATGGAAAGTCAGATGGTCGAAAAAGTATGAGAAAACTGCAGACAAAGCTTCTTTAGCTTTTATGATAACTGAAAAGGAACCTGTTGCAAGAGAATACCCTATGAGAGAAACTCCAGGTGGTAGTTATGTGCATGTTCCATGGACTAGACAGGATATATTGTCATTTACAAATGAATTCCCGAAGCTGAGAGAGAAACCAGTTGAATGGTACCGACAAGTGGAGAGGTTTGTGAAAGTTTCAAAGGTGTTGTGGATAGATTTAGATGGATTGTTTGACATAGTGGTGCCAACTGATTTGTGGACTGAATGTAAAATTACAGTTGACTGGCCAACTACAGAATATCCAAGAGATCCTAAGACAGGAGCTCCAGGTCCTGAGGTAATGCGGAAATATGAGAAGGTGATTACCTTTTTGAAAAATAAGATTCCTCCTAAAGAAACAGATTGGGTAAAAATAGACAGAACTACACAGGAAAGTAAAGAGTCAGTACATGCATACTACGAGAGGTTGTTGTTGGTTTTCAAACAATATAGGGGCCGATTCCGATCTCGGCCGGTAGGGCTCCGAATCGGATTCGGCATTACCGGATCCGATTCGGAGCCCTATTTCCCGACCGAATCGTACGCGCGTCCGGGCGAGCGAGTACGATGCGTGCACTCGCGAAATCTCCGACCGACTCGTTCGCAGGACCCGACCGCTCCGACCGACTCGCACGGGGATGACTCGCACCGCGCAATGGAGACGTTCCCCGGCCGGGTAAGTACGATGCGCATCGCGACCGCTCCGACCGACTCGCGCAGTCCGGCTCCAAGGAGCTGTCGGAGCCGCACTTTGGGGGTCCGTGTCAGACCCCCTGGAAGCGTAGGCACGCGAGTCGCACACAGGGGGAGCCATGGGTCCCCCCTACACGTGCGTGTACGGTGCGACCCGCATCGACGCGAACACGCTGTAGGGGGCGCCCTTGTTCGCGTCGTGCCCATTGAGTCAATGGGAGCCCGTGTACGCGTCGTACAACTGGCTCCCATTGACTTCAATGGGAGTCCGACCGAATCGAGTCCGATGGCATACGTGCGCATCGTACTCGTTCGGTCGGACTGCTAGGGTCCGATTCGGTCGGAAATCTCTCCGAGTCCGGCTCGGTCGGAGAGATTTCCGGCCCGAATCGGAATTGGCCCCATAGTGGTTATGAGGAGTTGAGTGAAAAGGATATGAGTCATTTTGTATATAGATTTGTGTTTGGACTGAAACCAGAGATAAGTGAAATGATTAAACAGCATATGATTAATTGGCAAAACGGCACTGTAGATGAAGTACTGAGGTATGCTAAGTATTGTAGTGATGATATTGAGAGTAGACAGCGTAAATTGAAAGAGAAAGCAATGTGGGCACAGGTGAAAGTGGCAGAGAAACAAGAAGCTCAATTGAATAATAGTGGGAATGAAACAGGACAGAATAAATCCCGACCTAACATAGGTAAAGGGAAAGGTCAAATGAGTCTAGAAGAAGCAAAGAAAAAATGGCCATGTCATAATTATGGAAAAATAGGGCATTGGAGAAACGAGTGTAAGTTCCCGCCTAAACCTAATCCAGAAAATCAATCATTAAATCCACAGGTGCAGAATGAGGTAGTTGTTCAACAAAGTCAGGTGCCACAACCACCACTTCCCAACAGTGTTAACCAGCAGAGACACAGTACAGAAACAGGATTCTACGGAGGAGAGCAGGTAACACAGTTGCCGCGAGCAGCTAATATTTCTCAGTATTGGTTGCGTCAGAATGAGGATGAGTCGGATGAAAGTTTCTGACGGTGCCTAGGAGAGGGAGAAGAGTGCGTACTTGGCGCAACTCTAGAGGTAGATCAGTCTGGTCCCTTTGTGGATGGAGAAGTGAATGGTGCAAATGTGACATTCCTTGTCGATACTGGAGCTACCCGTTCTACTGTTAGGTCAGTGGAAATTCCAAACCTTCCTCTCTCAGGTGAATATATCCAAGTAATTGGAGTAGCGAATCAACAGATTAAAACACCACTTACTGAATTAGTGGAAGTAAAAATTGGTCCTTTCAGTAAAATGCATAAATTTGTAGTTTGCGATTGTAGTCCCGTAAATCTTTTAGGTCGTGACCTTTTGTGTAAGATGAACTGCACAATTTATTGTACGCCAGATGGAATTGGATTTCAGACCCCAGATGAAGATGTATTGTATAAAGTGACATTGATGAATCAGGAACCAGAAATAAATGGTTTGTTTCCTGCATTTGATGCAGAAAAGCTTCCAAAAGAACTGAAAGAGACAGTAAAAGAGAATGTGTGGGATTTTACAGGAGAAGATATTGGATTGATGAAAGAAGTAGATCCCGTAAAAGTAACAGTAAAAGAAGGAACGACTTACCCAAATACGCCACAGTATAAATTGACTCCAGAAATAATTGAAGGAATAACTCCTGTGATAAATAAAATGATTGAACAGGGAATTCTAAAAGAAATAATGAGCAGTCCATGTAATTCACCTATAATGGGATTGAAAAAGCCAAACGGAACATATAGAATAGTACAGGATTTGAGAAAGGTTAATAAAATAGTTGTGCCTTGTTGTCCAATAGTGCCAAACCCTGCAGTAATTCTATACCAAATTCCACATGAAGCTGAGTGGTACACCGTGATAGATTTGTGTCACGCATTTTTCTCTATTCCTTTACATCCAGATAGCCAGCCATTATTTGCGTTCCGGTTCGGAGAGCGTATTTTGGCATGGTGCCGAATTCCTCAGGGGTATAAAGAAAGCCCCTCAATCTTTAATCAGATTTTAAAGAAATCCCTGGAAGATTTAAAAATGCCAGAAAAGTCAGTGATGGTGCAGTATATCGATGACCTGTTGGTGGCATCGAAAACAAAGGAAGCATGTGTCAGTGATACAATTGCTTTACTGAACCATCTAGAGAAAAGAGGACATAAAGTGTCCCCTTCAAAATTGCAGTTTTGTCAAAAAGAAGTCCAATATTTAGGGCATAAAATTGAGAAAGGAGTGCGAAAGATAACGACTGAGAGAATAAAAATGATTCAAGGAATGAGAGCACCAATGACGCAAAGAGAGGTAAGAATGTTTCTGGGAATGGTTGGATATTGCCGACAATGGATAAGTGGTTTTTCATTGATTGCTAAGCCATTACAAAAACTGACCAAGAAGGATGTAAGAGATCCTTTTGAATTGAATGACGAAGAAATGAAATCTTTCAAAGAATTGAAACAGAAATTGTGTGAGGCCCCTGCTTTGGGAATGCCTGACTACGAAAAGGATTTTGAATTGTACTGCAGTGAAAGAGATGGATGTGCATTTTCAGTTCTGGTACAAAAACATGGAACAATGAAGAGACCAATTGCTTATTTTTCAGCTGTTTTAGATCCTATAGCAAAAGCGTTGCCTGGATGTCTGAAAGCTGTTGCTGCTACTTGTGTAAGTCTGGAACAAAGTGAAGGTATAGTGATGGGGTATCCACTGAGAGTATATGTTCCCCATTCAGTGGAAATTCTTTTGACAAGAACAAAAACACAGTACATGACACATAGTCGGCTGACTAAGTACGAAAAAGTAATATTGAGTGCAGAAAATGTGACCATAGATAGATGCATGAATGTGAATCCTTCGACATCATTGCCAGATGAAGAGAGTATAATTGAACAAGATGAAGTAGATCATGATTGTCTGAATGTGCTGGAATATTGCACAAAACCAAGAGCTGACATAAAAGATGAACCTTTAAAAGAATCAGATTATGTCCTGTTTGTGGATGGCTCATGTTTGAGAACAGGAGAAGGAGTTTTAAGCGCAGCTTACTGAAGTATGCACAGTGGCGACTGTGATGGAAGCGTCTTGTCTGAAAGGAATAAGGTCTGCCCAAGTTGCAGAACTGATTGCTTTAATTCAAGCATGTAAGTTGGGAAGAAATGTACGAGTTACGATTGTGACAGATAGCCAGTACGGTTTTGGTATCGTGCATGACTTTGGTCAGATTTGGTCACAAAGGGGTTTCTTGACGTCTGCAGGAACACCTATCAGAAATGGAGATTTTGTGAAGAAACTGCTTGAGGCGATACAGCTGCCTAGGCAGATTGCTGTAGTGAAATGCAAAGCACATAAGAAAAATTAAGATTACATAACTGTCGGAAATAACTACGCCGACGAGATAGCAAGATATTGTGCAGAGAACATGGTATCCCTGAATAAGAATCGCGAAAGGGAGCATATTTCTTCTCCTTTGCTTTTTACTAACACTGTCGAGACATGGGATGAGGTGAGACAGTTACAGGAAGTTGCAAGTGATGAGGAAAAGGATACATGGATAAAAGCAGGATGTAGAAGACAAGAAAACAATGGTGTGTGGGTTTACAGAGATGAAAGACCAGTTATGCCTGATAGCATGATTTCAGACATGGCACGGATGTACCATAAACAAGCTCATATTGGGAGAGATGCAATGATCAGACTTTTTACACAAACATGGTATAACCCAAAATTCAGAGCAATAGCTGAAAGTCTTTGTCAAAGATGTCTTATTTGTCAGCAGTTCAATCCAGGAAGAAAAACAATAGTGGGTCTAGGAACAATAGGACGAGAGGGAGGTCCGTTCACTAGAATGCAATTGGACTTCATTGAAATGCCCCCTTGTAACAGACTAAAATATGTTCTAGTGGTCGTCTGTTTGTTTTCTCGTTGGATGGAAGCATACCCGACAAGAAGGAATGATGGAAAAACAGTAGCAAAGCTTATGCTGCGAGAATTCATTCCAAGGTATGGTTTTCCAGTCACGATTGAGATAGAGGAACACATTTTCAAAATGAGCTGATTCAATTAATTTGTGAAGCATTAAGTATTAAACAGAAGTTGCATTGTGCATACAGACCAGAGGCTTCTGGGGTAGTAGAGCAAATAAATGGAACAATTAAGAACATGTTAGGAAAAATGTGTCAAGCTACAGGACTCAAATGGCCCGATGCACTGCCCCTTGTCCTGATGACCATCAGAAGTATTCCTGAAAAGAAAACTGGACTTAGTCCTCATGAAGTGATCATGGGACGGGCAATGAGACAAGCACAAGTACCTGTCAACAAGTTACTGACTATAACTGATGATCTAGTAATGGATTATTGCAAAGGACTGGCTGATGTGGTGCGTTCTGTGTTTCATCAGGTTGGACCGGATGCGACCACTCTTGAAAGAAAACCAGCCCACGACTTGAATCCAGGAGACTGGGTCCGCATAAAAGTCCACAGGAGAAGAAACTGTCTAGTTCCTCGTTGGGACGAGCCACGACAGGTAATCCTGGTGACAACGACTGCAGTCAAGTGTGCAGGAGTGAAAAACTGGGTCCATGCCAGTCATACAATCAGAGTTCCAGAACCTGAAGATCGACAAGTGAGTCGACATCTGGAAGTGTGGGATGACAGTTCAGCGTCTGAGACAGAAAGAAGAAGAAAAAGGGTGCCAGAACTTGAAGATCGACCTGAAAGTCGACATCTGGAAAACCCGACTACAAGTACCTCTATAGAAGAAGAGGAAAGAGAAGAAGAAGGAGAAATTGCAGAAATTCCAGAAACTGAAGATCGACCTGTAAGTCGACATCTGGAAATATCTGACACAAGTTCAGGATCTGATGATTCAGTTGAAAACTGTGAAGAATTTCGAAGGAAAACTTGGAAATTTGAAACAATTAAAGAAGAGAATGAACAAGAAAATGATCTAAATGAGCAACCAAGTACAAGTTGTGGTGGAAATCCTTCAAAAGTAATATTAATAGACAAAGAAAGGAAAGAGACAATTAGAAAGCTAGAAAATCGAGAAGAACCCCGAGGAGCAATAGGGACAGACAGTGAAATAAAAGAACAGGGAAAATTAGAAGCAGAGAGTGAAATAAACACCAATTCGGAAGAACCTCGAGGAGGGACAGTAATAGGTGAACAAAAGAAGGAGAAAACAGAACCACAAGTAAAAGAAAGTGAGATCATAAGTTTCAAAATAAGAGACAATTTTGAGAAGGTTGAAACAGAATCTGAAGAAAGCTCGAGAAGAAGGGAAAACAAGAACTGAATCAAGAAAAAGAAACTGGAAATCAGAAAGAGAAGAAAAGGAAAGTGAAGCCAAAAGGCCAAGAAAAGGAGATAATTGGCCCAACAATATAAGAAAATTAAGATACAGAATAATAAGAACAGGTGAAAAAAGTGCTGAACAGGTGAATGAAATAACAAGTCAAAAAGAACAAGAAAAGCCAAGTGGAAAACGATTGCAAAAGTCTAAAAGAATAAGGAAAGTAAATTCAAAATACAAGTCACCTGAGTGGTTGTACATCGCTCTAACTGATTATAAAGAAGAAAAGAACACTCACGAGAACCCGAGACTACGAAACCGAATGGGTGGAAGTGAAGTGCAACAAACCTGAAGTGAAAACTTAAAGTTCTTCTGCCGGATGTGACAATTTACTGGATGTGACAAATCACCGTATGTGACAACGAAAGAATTCTAAAAAGAATTAAAAGAAAGTACCAAGCAAAGACTTTTGAATGCAGAGTGGCATCTAAGTCATTTCTGAGGTGTAGTGACACAATTTTCTGAAATTTAACAAAAGATAAAAAGAAAAATGGAGAATACTAGAGATAAAAGAGATAAATGTGAGTTTCTAAAAAGATGGTGTAAAATGTGCTGCTTTTGTACAGGATTATTAATGACAATATGGATAGTTTTGGCAATCACAATTCCTATTAGTATAGCTGTAATAGAAACAAAGAATAATACTAAACCAGAAAAGGAAGCTAATAATCAAGAACCAGTTATTTTAAGAAGTAGTGCAGAATTACATAAGGATAAGTCAGTAGTAGATTTTTCTAAAAATGTTTTTACAAAATTGTTGTACGAATATGTAGAGACAATGGATGTGAGAGATTGTTATGTTTGTATGCAGTTGCCTGCATCAGTAACAGAAGGTGTGACTTATCATCACCTACCTCTAACTTATGGAATAACATGTAGTGTCATAGCAAGTTTATTTTATAAAACAGGTAGATTAGAATTTGATTACACTGACGTAGATAAGATTTTTGCAAATGTTCCTGTAGTTTTAGAACTAAACAAAATAAAACAAGCAAAGGTTTTAGGAGAATTCTTTTTGGAGCATAGAATTTTAACATTAGAGGAAATAGTTAAAAACAACCTTACCTGTGAGTTAAAGAAAGAAGAAAAGATATTTTTAGAAATGGTTGAAGAAAGAAGAGTGAAATTTCAAAAAGAAGCAATAGAAGAGAAAAGGACACATCTATGGACGTTTGAGGAAGAAAATCATGAAGGGAAAAAGATAAATGCAGCAATGACATTAGATTGGCCGCAAACAGGAAAGTTATGTATTAGGAGAAATAAGACAGTCTATGACAATTATTTTGTAGGTTCCAGTATCTGCCATGACAATTACCAAATTTTGGGAGGATGGGGATTCAAAGGTGGAAAGGATCCAATATTTCCGGGTATCTATTATATTTGTGGGAATAGAGCTTATTACAGGTTACCGGACCATTGGTATGGAACTTGTTATGTAGGCCTGGTCTTTCCAAAAATCTTTCATATGGACAGAGAAGAAAAAGGAACATACAAGATGATTAATAGCTTTACACGTAGAAAGAGGGAAAGTTTTTCAGAAATTGTAGGTGATATTTTTGGAGCATTAATACCAGCAGTGGGAATATCTTTGAATGCATTTAAAATTCGGAATTTATCCACAGTAGTAGATCGTTTGTCTACAGATACTGCGGGAGGGTTCTTGATGGTAAATACCGAAATGGTTGCCATAAGAGCTATGGTGATGCAAAATCGGCTTGCCCTTGACATTCTTTTGGCAAAAGAGGGTGGAGTCTGTGGAATGCTGAAAGTTCAACATTGTTGCACTTACATTCCTGATAAGAGTGAAAATATACAAAAGTATATCACAAATATTACAAATCTGCACAAAGAATTAGTTCCACTGGAGGTTGAAAGTGTCCTTGGAAAACTTGGTAAAGGGTTTTCTTCAGTAGCAAATTGGTTAACAAGAATGAGTAGACTAGTGATAGGGAAAGTTATAATAGTAGCAACTGTAGCAATAATATTAGCTATGGTATTGAAAATTGTAATAACGTGTATAAAAAGAAAAAGACAAAATAAAATAAAAAGAAATAACAGAATAATGAAAGAGAGAGAGAGAGAAATGGGTGAAATTGAGTTAGAGAAAATGAAAGAAAGTATGTACAAAGAGACAAGAAGACAAGATGAAATGGAAACAGATGTCTAACTAACAAAAAGCAAAAGGATGAAAGACATATGCTGCCTGAAAAGGAAGTATAACTTGGGTTTATGTGGTGATTTAAAAATCACCAAAGGGGGGAGTTGATGGAGCAGAGTAAATGAAAAATTTTAACCCCTAACAAATTTCATAAATAATTAATAAACATGTTCGTTTTAAATGTATTAATCAACAATGTATGTGAAGGGAAGGGTAACACGCAAGTATGTGTGCTGAATAATCTATTTACAAATGTCTGTGTGTCTAATAATAACATAAAAATAATTGCGTACTAATTAAATAATAAATGCATGATCCGTGATTCTTAGAACAAAAACGTGATGTTGCAAAAACAATAGTGATGGTGAGTAAGGAACAGCTTAAATGTAGCTTTCTGCTAGGTAATAACTAATTGGGGTACGTAGAAGACGGGAGGGAAACGAAAAGGCTATGTTTCTCTATTTTAATTATGTTTTGTTTATTTCTAAATAGTGCTTTTAAGTCTAATCGAGTGGCGAGATAAAATGGCTGCCGGTTGCTAGAGTAAGCATGCGCTGAAAAGACACATGATGAGGGAGAAAAAAGCTGGAGAAAGACTGACCACGTGATGGTGCTGAAAGGCTAGGATGCAAGAATGGTCAAGGCTGATGTGACCTATTTGAACTGATAATGTGCCGTGGTGATCAGCAGAGAATCGTGGGAACAACTTTAAGAGAAAGGACAATGCCTGCAAAGTTCTCAAATGTATCGAAAGAAGTTACAAATGTACTGATCGAAGCGGATGGAAACATGTCATGAACTGTGAGAAAGGAAATGGACATATGCATTCCAGAAGAACTAGCTGGATCCGGGAGAATTGATTAAAACCTGAATAATGAACTGAATTGACCAATGAGAGAGAAGCGCGTTAATAATGTTGCAACAATTTAGTTAGCAAAGCTAGAATTAGGGTATAAGTAGGCCTACTCTTAGTGGGAGGGGTATTCTAGTCTTCTCCTATTATTCCAGATCGATCCATTTTACTGAGCGGGAGATGCTGAGAGACTGTTAGATGAGACGAGTTGCGGTAGCTGATGCTGACGAGCTGAAGTTTCTGTTTGCTGTCTTTATTTTCCAGTTGAGTATGAGAATCATATTATTTCCCAACTTTAAACTTAGTTTAGAAATCATTAGGCTAAATTAGGAAGATAGGCAGGTTAATTAGGATTTGTCCTCATGATTAAAATTCATTTCTGCAATAAAATTGATTTTGCTTAATAAATATTTGATTTAATAAATGTATGAATAATTGAATAATAAAGTCTAAATTCTTTTCCATGCCTTTAAAATTATATAAACTTTAAGATTCTTAAACCAAATAACTCAGTGATTATTTACTAAATGTTTGCAGAATTAGTAATAGGTTATTGTGATTTAGCTGGTCTTGATCACTATTAACTAATTTTTACTAGATGATCCATCGACAAAACAATGAGCAGGAATATCTTGTGAAATAACTAAGAAAGTGATAGGTTATGGTAAAAAGGTATCCCGGCTCTTTCCAGCGGTACATCATTGTGTTTTAGTTTCTCCTAGGAGTATAATTCGTAAAGTGTAGAGGAAATCCAGGTGAGTGTGAGTGTGTTTTTAGGCAATGTCATGGGCACCATCGTCATGTGGATGTAAAAATAAGTCGCGCCTGGATGACCGATGATAAGTGACCTGGGAGAAATTGTTTTTATTGTATCCGCTGCATCAGTATCAAGGTATGAGTGTGATTCAAATAGGCTAGATTCAATTAAACCAAAGGGACTCAATGATCGCTTGGAATTTGCTTGTTACCTGTGATCATTCATTTGAACCATGAACTTACTATTTATGCATGGATAATTTTGTTTTCGACACTTCATGTCTTGCATTTTTCCTGTTTACATTATGTGCTCCAGGATACATTTTTTACTTATATTTTTTTTCCCAGTATCTGTACCCCATCCTCAGACTCGACTGAATTACAGTCCGATATTTCTGAGCTTTTATCACTCAGAGCTGCTACAAACACAGTACCACGTTAATATTCCATACTAACTGTAGGAGAGTAGGATCTGCCTCTTATGTTGCCCCCACTTTTTTTCTGATGTTTACACTGGTTTCTTGCTATAGTCAGGCTGGGTCCCTGCCAATCAGGGCCCCAGCCTCTCTGTTCTCTCTAAACGACTTGGAGTGCACTCTAGGTGCACTAGTGATTGGATACTGTGGTACCTTATGAGTCCCTAGTATATGGTACCTTAGGTGCCAAGGGCATAGGTACTTCACAGGCCTACCAGGGGCTGCAGCATGTATTATGCCACCCCTGGGAAGCAGACTAAATCTGACACCACAGGCCTGCTACTGCAGCCTGGGTGAGGTAGTGCTAGCACTCCTCACTGAGATATAGGTTCCCTATATCTCTCCAGCACACACATTTAAACCTATCAGTCACCCCTAAGGCAGGCCCTATCAATCCTGAGGGCAGGGTGCTTGGTTTCTAATGTGAGGGGGTGCCTCTGCCTGAGCAGGGACCCTCTGCAGCTCTCAGAGTCCGTTCTCTGGTGCTGTTTGTGGATGCGGACAAACCATATACTCTTAAGTGCATTATATCCTCGCGGTAAATGCTAACTTTGGAATGGCTGCATCAAAACATGTTGTGTTTGGTGTCAAACATCTTGGAATACTACCCCCCCGCCAGTTCTGGCGGCGGGGGTAGCATTCCACCCTTCTAGAGGGATAGACATGTACACACTGTGGAAACACAGTAGAATCCTGAAGAGCCCTGGCATCACAAAATGGATGCCACCAGTCACAGACACTGGGCTGCCCTCCTGCTGATGACCGAAACTCGCAGTGGAGGATGCCCAACAAAAGGTATCCTGTCACAGGGAGGTGTAACCACCTCCCAGACAGGGTTTAGTGTATTGGGGCTGGGTGGGTGCACTCTTAGAGTGCTTTGAAGTCCTGCACTGGGGGAGCAGTAGGCTCCTCTGTGCATATGCCAGTTCAAACCGGCTCAGGGGCTACCTGCCCCTGCTCTGGCGCAAAACTGGACAAAGGGAAGTGGGTGTAACCACCCACTCCCCTGACCCTCCCATAGGTGGGGTCTTAGAGCTAGTCCCTCCCTCCCTTGTTAGTATAAGGTAGGGAACCCTTGCACTTACAAGTTAGATATCCCTGGACGACGCTCTGAAGAAGAATCCTGGACCTTCGACGTTCCACTACCTCTGGAAGACTGAAGAATCTCCCTTGGAGTCAAGGAGTGACTCCCCTGCTTGGCAGGCACCAAAAACTACAAACGACGGTCGCAAACTACGCCGCTCCCGCTGGAGTCCGAAGTCCCTGCAGCCCAGAAAGAGGATTTCCTGACTTCTCAAAGGCCATCGTGAGTCCCCAGCGAAGCTGAGGCCAGTGGACCCCACGAGTGACGAGGAACCGTGACCCCTGAGTACCGTGCACTATTGTCAAGTGCAACCCCTTCACGACATTCTACGAACTTGTGCTTTGGACCACGTGTGGTCCCCGCCTCCAGCAGGAATCCCTCCGAATATCAGAGGCCTACTCCGTCCCGAGTGACCGTGGGCCCCTGTTGAAGGAATCCTCCCGAGGCATCTTCGCAATCCCTTGCCAGCCGGCTTGTGGGTCCCCAGAAGACTTTTCTAAGGAACCAAAGGGCTCCCCTGGTTGCTCCAGGCCTGCCCTGACTTACCCTCACTGGGTGAGTTCCTCAGACCTTGCTGGTCTGCACCCTTGCCTTTTCACGCTTTCCACGAGACTTGCTGTTACCAAGGCTTGTTGGCTCCAATCGAGTTGCCATCACCGCAGTAAGCTGCAAACCTTGTGGGACACGCCGAATCCAGCTCCTGATCGTCGTCGACACCTCCTGGACCTCGTGGCTGAAGAGTCAAGACACCCGTAACCGACCTGAACCTTGCGACGACGGTGGGCCTCCATCTTTCCGGCCCCGAGTCACTGCCAAGTGGCTTTGAACACTGTCCCCTCTGCTTTCAGGTCTTCCTTCTTCTGAATCCAGGCTTGGATTCCATCGGACACTTCTTCGGACTTCACAAGCAGCAAGTCTTCATTGGCTCCCATTGAAAACGACGACGCGACCCGACACCAAATGACACCTATGCACCCGGCTTCCCTGGGTGAGGTAACTCCAGCACTACGGTGCTCCTGTGGGTGTTGGCCCTAGAACTACTTACCCTGTAAGTGACTTGCTTGTAGGTTCTCCCGAAGTATCCTAAAACTCTTAATTTCCAACCGCGACTTGCCCCATTGAAGTCAACGGCGATCCGCGCCTGTGTATCCACACTGCACGCGTCCCCCGTGGGTCCTTTACTTACCTGCCTTGGGTGGTTTCGTGAGGCCCCAGCTCTTCTGAAGGCCCTAGGCCTTGTCCCTTTGCAAGTCGTTGTTTCTAAGACTCTTTTTTAGTATATGGTCTGGTACGCCCCTAGGGCCCCAGCCATATTTGTGCTTAATTTAATGTGAAACGTTGATTTATGCTTATGTTCCTGACCTCTAATCTCACCAGAGATTAGTAGAGAGTTGTTTAGTAATAAACACATATATATTTGATATATATACCTGTGTGGTGTCTTTTCATTTGGTGATTCAAGAGATTGTGTGGTAAAACAAGCTTCTTTACATTCCTTCAAGACTTAGCCTGAAGGCTGCTCTCCACAGCTACCACTAGGATAGCTTTCTATAAAGGTTGTCTTAAACCTATCTACCATAAGAGTCGAATTGTACTGGTGCAAGGTGTCCACTTTAATTAGTGAACAGCATATACCAGGCCAACTTCTCACACTAACCCAAACCAACATGGCGCCCAACTTCTGCGATAGACTGATAAGAATTCACATAGCCGTGATCGATAAACGACATGCACATATTTTTATCTGCCTCTTGCAACCACGAGTAATCGCTGTCACAGAAATATGTTATGTGATAAATATACAAAACGAGTAGTTCGACGTTAGAAATCACACTAACCCACTATAGGATGGCGCCCATATACTTTAACCATTCGGGAACAGGTCACATGACCGCAAGTCCGTCTTCACGATCTTTGATAGACGCCTGATATGAATGGCGTTTCACACGAACAAACACACCAGCGAAACTCGGAATACACTGCCAAGACGTGGAATTATCTACCGGAAGGTAAGATCCCGGTATCCGAATTCACGAGCTAAATACAACTTTTTTTGCACCAGCTTCACGCAGAAACACTGGGTTGGCACGATTTTGGTACTATCAGTAACGCGCACTGTGATGTTTCATTAATAAAGTAGCGCACTAACTCTCGAAATGTACTAGATTTATGATTCCATCATAGATTATGACATCCTGTACAACGTTCCATCGGCGTTAGAATGCACAGAATCACTGTTTGTTCAGCATTATGTTCGGCATCACGCCACTTGCGCGTTCATCAATTAGCAACTCACACAGCATTTTATAACAAGTTCTCACGTTCTGCACCAATCTTTTAACATAATTACTTGGCAAGACAGTAGACACTAACATAGTGCATGGTATTCATCGTCTGTTTTCTCTTGTAAATTATTAAATTAGACATACATGAACCTGTCTCAATTTAAGAATTAGTCACATGAATCTTAGGATGTGGACCCTCATTTAGACAAAAAAATTTGTTTTCTATTTAGACTTCCCCGGATGAAGTGCCCATGTGTGCACGAAATGCATTGGGAATATCATTAAAAATGTCTGACAAACATCAGAGGATGATTACGCATTGTACATACACAAGGATATATTCATGTATTGAATAAAAATCTGTATTCATCAAACAATTGCTTCACAAATCATTGTGGATACATATTTTGAACTTCATTAATCGCACATGCGATCAACATTGCAGCGCCCAGAGGGTCGTCCTCTAAGAATAGAGGACGCATGTATGGTTATATAAGACACTCTATGGTCCAGAGAGTGAAACCTCCGTGGCACGCGACAAAATCCTAAACTGAATACAAACAAGAAGCCTGTGCTCAGCCAAACCCAATATTGCTGTGATTCAAATGGGACAAGTGACTATGAGAAAGCTAAAATAGAAGAAGAACCACCTGGCCCATGGTGAATCTTGTGAGGTTGAATGTCAAGGCACGGTAAGGGAGGGTGGCGGGGGCACATGCATTGATCTAGGTACGCCAAAAGGGGTCAGAATCAGGGGGCAATAGATAATGTTACTGTGACACCTCTACCCATGGTATGCCATCTTTCAAGCCTGTGCGGTGGGTTGCAGGTCGGTACACCCAGTGTTGTTCTTTATAAAAAAGGGCTTTTTTTGGTTATGTTGGTGTGGGCCTCTAGTCTAGTATCGTCCAGTACATGTCATCTGGTGTGTGACCCATCTCAGTGTAATGGGTGAGCATTTTGTTCGTAGTTCCTTGCTCCTAAAAGGAGCGATCCCCCCTGTTATCCTTAAAACCTTCTGGCACCTGGTACACTACCCCATCTTACCCCCTTTGGTATCCCCTTCCCCGCATACCCTTGTTTTCGCCATTCATACATAGGGGCACGTATGCTGGACCTGTCAAGCCCCAGTCCCTCTCTTTGTGATTCAACTGTTTATTATAAACCTAGAACCATTATTTCCAAAAGCTGGTAAACCAGTGCAATACAATGGCTCAGCGTGCACCAGCGGCCTCTCCTCCTGACATGAACAAAGACAACAAAATTGTGAAAACAATTTGACACAGCATTGGGGGATGTGATTAAACATGATATGGCTGACGATTTGGCAGAGCTATATGTCCTCCCTGCCAGGCCTCGCCCCATGGACCCGACTCTTGTCCTTGTACCGAACCATTGAACTGCAAAATTTTGAGGGAGCGCATGGTGTGTTGCACATTCAATAGGTTTTAGTGAGCGCATTCAAGTTGTTCGAAAAGTTTAACGCTCCTGTATGTACTTAAGTAAAAATGTGATGTCAGTTCACAAAACGGATGTATGGAAAAGCTGTATGAGCAATTTTGATGCGATGTTTCACACATTTGTTAATATAAAAATAAAAGGTTTTTTTAAAAACTAGAACTATTAAAATAAACTGTTAGAGTTCATGAACTCATTTAACTAAGTGTGTATTAAATAATCAATTAATTTAAATATATTTATTTAATTTATAAATATAATTTCTTAAAGAATATTTTTTTAAATCCCACCCACCTTTACATTCTTAGGGGCATATTATCAAGAAACGGCGTTAAAATTATCGCCGCTTTAGCGGCAGAAAACTGCTGCTAAAGCGGCGATAATGGGCTTGATAATATGCCCTTTAGAATTCCAATAGAAGCCCATGTTCTGGTGTCAACATGGGCTTCTATTGGAATTCTCCAGGGCATATTATCAAGCCCATTATCGCCGCTTTAGCGGCAGTTTTCTGCCGCTAAAGCGGCGATAATTTTAACGCCGTTCTTGATAATATGCCCCTTATTCTTATTTGCCATGTAGTAAATTTGTTAAAAATTATATGAAGAATTAATTTCAATTATTTTTAATTTTTTCATACAAGTTTTATTCAATTTTATCATAAGGCCTCAGGACTTTAAAGGTGATGATACCTCATTTTGAACACCATGAAACGCTATGAGAGCACACCCAAAACTCATTGGTACTTTCCTGCTGCATATTCTCCTCCTGGCCCTCTCTTCTTCTGCCTATGGACATACGTCCCATCTTAAAGGGCACAACACCAGCTTCATCCCCATCTCCTTGACTACGCATCGCCGGTGTTAGCTGTATTTTTATTTTTTGCTACTTGATTTTGTTAAAGTGCTGACGATCGCCAAAGCAAACTTCTTTTTTATTTTAAAACATGAATATAATCTTTAATATTATTTAAAATATGTTTTATTTATTTGAGATTTTAACACCTTGGACATAGCACTGACAGGACGATATAATAAAAATACATAGTATTATAACATAACATGATCCACTTGAATGTTAAGAGTCTTTGCCTGGCACTTTGCAGCAGAGTTATGTTAAAACTATTTTTTGTGGTACTTTGCTTGTTGTGCTACCAAAGTAATTCTGTATGTGTATTGGATCAAACTCTAAACTGCGGAAACTGCAGACTTCAATGCTATAATCAGTCATGCAGTTTCACATATTTCCTTTGAACTTTAGAGTACAGTTTTGTTGAAGCTATTTTATTTTATGGCACCTCACTTTCTATTTAAATAAGAGGTCTGGCTTGCCTGGCTCCATGATGGCTGCAGACTTGCCAACCGCCAGCCCAGCTTTCAGCCTGCTCATCATGATTGGGAGTGGAGGTGGGACAGTTCATCTCCGCTGCAGATCTGCTACAAGGATCCGAATGTGCCCGCCTACCCTGTTGGGAGCAAGCACCATGCAAACAAGATGGTGGTGGGTGTGAGCAGCGGCTCAGCAGGCCTGGAAGCACAGCCTGCTGGAGACCTACAGTGAAGCTAGTGAGCTCGATCAACCTTCTTAGCCCACATGGTAGGACAGAATTCCAGGGAGACTCAAATGCATGAAGTTGAAGGTGCAGAGAGGTGTTGTGATAGAAGAGGCTGCAAGGGAAAAAGTGGGGGAGCCTTTCGGCAGATGGCGGTGATATAACTTCCCAGCAGTGTGAAGGCTACACAAAGCCAGCACAAGTGGTATAAAGTGCTAAAGAAAATACTGCCTAAAGAAAACAAAGAGCACCCTCCAAGAAGCAGAGGGGACTTTCTCTCCGAAACTCTTCAGTCCCCCATGACCTATGGGCTAGGGACCATGAACAGGGCACACATATGCAAGAGTAGCTATCCAGAGATGTAACTTTAATAGTATCTACTCTGAGAGCCTTGCAGGTCATCACTGTGTGCATCAAGTGGAGGATATAGACCATGGACAGGGCACTTACGGAACTTGAAAGGATGCTGGCAAATGTATGACAGGATATTGGCTCCCTGAAACCTCAGGCTGCAGAAGGTGGCAGTGGAGGAGCACACCGGAGCACTCCCATGGTCTGCGAAGTTTGAGGCCTTTATTTACACAACGGTTGCCTGCTTGGGGTCTATGGAGAGCTTTGAGAATGATGCAAGGGCGATGACACTACAGACGCTGAGGTTGGCAGCACTTGCTTTGAAAACGAAAGTTCAGACATGCAATAAAATGTTCCTCACCTTTGCCCACCAGGACCTCAGCTGGTAAGGTGGCTGTAGTGACTGGCTGGTCGCGGTATAGTGTTTCCAGATTATGTGTTTCCAACAGCCACTCCTTGAGGGCTGGCTTACACACTCACCCCACACCCATCCATCACAGGTGTCACTGGTCAGGTGATCCTGCTAATAAAAGAAGCCGTGCGCACGTGCCCTGTGCCAGTTCCAGATCCAGTAATGTAGTGTCTGTATCCTTATTCATTGCTGCATGGGGTCTAGGACCCTGACCCTTACAATGGCGATGAGCGGGAACTGTCTCGCGTGTAGGCTGGCAGCAACTTCGGGTTTGGCGAGGCCCTTACAACCATGTTGCTGACCGGCACTGCCGCATGAGCTTTGCAGAAGAAAGTGATTGAGTGCAGCTAGCGCCATGCTGAGGGCGCCTCCATGCGGCTGACCCTCCTATAAGAGGTGAGAAGCCTCCCCCGCTTCTGAAGTGCCCGCGGAGGCAGAGAGAAGCTGTACCGACAATGGTGGACAAAGTGCCTGCAGGGGAGAGAAGAGTGGATCGGCCCGCGGCCGCATCCAGCGTGATTGTCAAAGCCCCCCTTGCAGCGATTGGGAGTGAGCCCATAAAGAAAGCAGGGTCGGATTGGTAACGCGGGCACTTGGGAAATGGCCGAAGGGCGGGTAGCAGAGTTCCAGCTGTGGGCTGCATTTTTGGGCAGCCTGGGGGCAGTCTGTGCTGTTAGGATGCTGCCAGCGGCCCAGTGGGTGCCCGAGTAGCCTTCCTAGAGGCAGATGAGCGGAGGTATCACTCCCTTTCTCTCGCTGGGACGGCCCATTAATGAATGCTGAGTGAGCGGGGCAGGGGGCCTGAGCAGAAGTGGTCTCACTTGCATTCATGTGTGGCTCAGCAGTGTGAACTTATCTGTGCATTTTTTTTTTGTCTAAGCGAAGTTAAAAATAACATGCCCCCACCCCCTTTCTTTTTATAAAACTTTGTTGAAGCAGTGTATTGCAGAAAGGCAATATGCAAATGCGGGCCACTTTTTTTTTTGGTGTGCCCGGGCCGATTTTTCATCCCAATCCAACCTTGAAAGAAAGGCATGGCCTGCAGTACTGGGAAGGCAGGCGTGGTCTACATGTGAAGTGGTTGGGGCACCTACTGAGAGACGAGAAGACCTCAGCCCAACCGGGCGAACTTTATGGTATAGACAGGCCACCTTACTGCAGGTTGCACGTTGTAAAACTCCTGCATGTGCTGGCAAAGAAGGAAGCGCTGTGCTGACACTGGAGGAAGAGTCGCACCAGCACTGAGAGAAGCACGGGCACTGACACAGTGACCCTCCCCGCGTACCTGCAGTTAGACATCCCCGGTGTCTGGTGAGGGTACGCAGTAGGAGCCTGTGCTGCGGCCTGCGAGGAGGAGCCGCCTAGATGTGTATGGCTGCACCGACCAATCCGGGGCCGAAGGTAACGGCAGCGGAGGGCGGCCCAACGACGTTTGGAACGACTTTGAAGAGGTGGACCCGGCTGGCAGCTACAGATGTGCTGCAACCTTGTGAGAGGCCTCCTACCCGCCATGCTTGCTCGCCGGCTGTACGATAAGGAGCCCCTTCAGGAGAGAGAGGTGGGGCTGTCCCTGGCACCCATCCTGGCAGCACCTGTGAGGAGCGACATGCCTGCAGCGTGGAAGGAGCTGCCGTGGTGGCATGTGGGAAGGAGTTGGATGTGCTGTTGATTATTCACACCTTCCTCTGCGGCGCTGGAGAGAAAGTTGCCGGGACCCATGATTACTGCAGCGCTGCCACCTAGTGGCCAGTGGTGGTTACTAGCCCAGTTTACAGGGAACATTAGCCAGAGAAACGGCCTGCTGCATTGAGACAGCTGCCGTGGCCACCTGAAATGACTGCAGCACCCCTAGCGGCTGGTTGCCACACAGCACACCAGGCCTGGCGGTCTGGAGAACAATGAAAGAAACCTCAACAGACCAGGTTTGAGGTGCCAAACTGGACTGCCATGATGAAAGCTAATTATGGCTTGCAGTGCCCCTAAAGTGAACTGAAAAGCTATCAATGAAGAGGAGAGACTGTCAACCCCCAGTAATGAACCCCACAAGAAGTCTTATGTAGCAGAGCATAAGGAAAAGAAGAAGGCAGCCCGGCATATAGTTTGAAGTGGGGGAAGCATCCCAGCGGTAGCATTCAGTGCAAGCCACTGATGCGCAGAGTCAAGTGACCAGGAAGGGTTCAATAAAGAGAGTGATACCAAGTGTCTAAGAAAGGGATGAGGAGAAGTTTATTTATTATTTATTAAGAAACTTATATAGCGCGCAGCTACCCCCAACGGGGGTGTCCCGGCGCTGCGAACAGTAAGCAGTAGTGAGTGTCTCTGTGCGACTAGGGGTTGGTAAACAGCCAGGTTTTTAAATTGCGTCGAAATAAGCACTGACAGGACGATATTATAAAAATACATAGTATTATAACATAACATGATCCACTTGAATGTTAAGAATCTTTGCCTGGCACTTTGCAGCAGAGTTATGTTAAAACTATTTTTTGTGGTACTTTGCTTGTTGTGCTACCAAAGTAATTCTGTATGTGTATTGGATCAAACTCTAAACTGCGGAAACTGCAGACTTCAATGCTATAATCAGTCATGCAGTTTCACATATTTCCTTTGAACTTTAGAGTACAGTTTTGTTGAAGCTATTTTATTTTATGGCACCTCACTTTCTATTTAAATAAGAGGTCTGGCTTGCCTGGCTCCATGATGGCTGCAGACTTGCCAACCACCAGCCCAGCTTTCAGCCTGCTCATCATGATTGGGAGTGGAGGTGGGACAGTTCATCAGCTTGGCCGTGGCCGCTCCGCTGCAGATCTGCTACAAGGACCCGAATGTGCCCGCTAACCCTGTTGGGAGCAAGCACCATGCAAACAAGATGGTGGTGGGTGTGAGCAGCGTCTCAGCAGGCCTGGACACACAGCCTGCTGGAGACCTACAGTGAAGCTAGTGAGCTCGATCAACCTTCTTAGCCCACATGGTAGGACAGAATTCCAGGGAGACTCAAATGCATGAAGTTGAAGGTGCAGAGAGGTGTTGTGATAGAAGAGGCTGCAAGGGAAAAAGTGGGGGAGCCTTTCGGCAGATGGCGGTGATATAACTTCCCAGCAGTGTGAAGGCTACACAAAGCCAGCACAAGTGGTATAAAGTGCTAAAGAAAATACTGCCTAAAGAAAACAAAGAGCACCCTCCAAGGAGCAGAGGGGACTTTCTCTCCAAAACTCTTCAGTCCCCCATGACCTATGGGCTAGGGACCATGAACAGGGCACACATATGCAAGAGTAGCTATCCAGAGATGTAACTTTAATAGTATCTACTCTGAGAGCCTTGCAGGTCATCACTGTGTGCATCAAGTGGAGGATATAGACCATGGACAGGGCACTTACGGAACTTGAAAGGATGCTGGCAAATGTATGACAGGATATTGGCTCCCTGAAACCTCAGGCTGCAGAAGGTGGCAGTGGAGGAGCACACCGGAGCACTCCCATGGTCTGCGAAGTTTGAGGCCTTTATTTATACAACGGTTGCCTGCTTGGGGTCTATGGAGAGCTTTGAGAATGATGCAAGGGCGATGACACTACAGACGCTGAGGTTGGCAGCACTTGCTTTGAAAACGAAAGTTCAGACATGCAATAAAATGTTCCTCACCTTTGCCCACCAGGACCTCAGCTGGTAAGGTGGCTGTAGTGACTGGCTGGTCGCGGTATAGTGTTTCCAGAATATGTGTTTCCAACAGCCAGTCCTTGAGGGCTAGCTTCCACAATAACATCACACCCATCCATCACAGGTGTCACTGGTCAGGTGATCCTGCTAATAAAAGAAGCTGTGCGCACGTGCCCTGTGCCAGTTCCAGATCCAGTAATGTAGTGTCTGTATCCTTATTCATTGCTGCATGGGGTCTAGGACCCTGACCCTTACAATGGCGATGTGCGGGAACTGTCTCGCGTGTAGGCTGGCAGCAACTTCGGGTTTGGCGAGGCCCTTACAACCATGTTGCTGACCGGCACTGCCGCATGAGCTTTGCAGAAGAAAGTGATTGAGTGCAGCTAGCGCCATGCTGAGGGCGCCTCCATGCGGCTGACCCTCCTATAAGAGGTGAGAAGCCTCCCCCGCTTCTGAAGTGCCCGCGGTGGCAGAGAGAAGCTGTACCGACAGTGGTGGACATAGTGCCTGCAGGGGAGAGAAGAGTGGATCGGCCCGCGGCCGCATCCAGCGTGATTGTCAAAGCCCCCCTTGCAGCGATTGGGAGTGAGCCCATAAAGAAAGCAGGGTCGGATTGGTAACGCGGGCACTTGGGAAATGGCCGAAGGGCGGGTAGCAGAGTTCCAGCTGTGGGCTGCATTTTTGGGCAGCCTGGGGGCAGTCTGTGCTGTTAGGATGCTGCCAGCGGCCCAGTGGGTGCCCGAGTGGCCTTCCTAGAGGCAGATGAGCGGAGGTATCACTCCCTTTCTCTCGCTGGGACGGCCCATTAATGAATGCTGAGTGAGCGGGGCAGGGGCCTGAGCAGAAGTGGTCTCACTTGCATTCATGTGTGGCTCAGCAGTGTGAACTTATCTGTGCATTTTTTTTTGTCTAAGCGAAGTTAAAAAAACATGCCCCCACCCCCTTTCTTTTTATAAAACTTTGTTGAAGCAGTGTATTGCGGAAAGGCAATATGCAAATGCGGGCCACTTTTTTTTTGGTGTGCCCGGGCCGATTTTTCATCCCAATCCAACCTTGAAAGAAAGGCATGGCCTGCAGTACTGGGAAGGCAGGCGTGGTCTACATGTGAAGTGGTTGGGGCACCTACTGAGAGACGAGAAGACCTCAGCCCAACCGGGCGAACTTTATGGTATAGACAGGCCACCTTACTGCAGGTTGCACGTTGTAAAACTCCTGCATGTGCTGGCAAAGAAGGAAGCGCTGTGCTGACACTGGAGGAAGAGTCGCACCAGCATTGAGAGAAGCACGGGCACTGACACAGTGACCCTCCCCGCGTACCTGCAGTTAGACATCCCCGGTGTCTGGTGAGGGTACGCAGTAGGAGCCTGTGCTGCGGCCTGCGAGGAGGAGCCGCCTAGATGTGTATGGCTGCACCAGTCCGGGGCCGAAGGTAACGGCAGCGGAGGGCGGCCCAACGACGTTTGGAACGACTTTGAAGAGGTGGACCCGGCTGGCAGCTACAGATGTGCTGCAACCTTGTGAGAGGCCTCCTACCCGCCATGCTTGCTCGCCGGCTGTACGATAAGGAGCCCCTTCAGGAGAGAGAGGTGGGGCTGTCCCTGGCACCCATCCTGGCAGCACCTGTGAGGAGCGACATGCCTGCAGCGTGGAAGGAGCTGCCGTGGTGGCATGTGGGAAGGAGTTGGATGTGCTGTTGATTATTCACACCTTCCTCTGCGGCGCTGGAGAGAAAGTTGCCGGGACCCATGATTACTGCAGCGCTGCCACCTAGTGGCCAGTGGTGGTTACTAGCCCAGTTTACAGGGAACATTAGCCAGAGAAACGGCCTGCTGCATTGAGACAGCTGCCGTGGCCACCTGAAATGACTGCAGCACCCCTAGCGGCTGGTTGCCACACAGCACACCAGGCCTGGCGGTCTGGAGAACAATGAAAGAAACCTCAACAGACCAGGTTTGAGGTGCCAAACTGGACTGCCATGATGAAAGCTAATTATGGCTTGCAGTGCCCCTAAAGTGAACTGAAAAGCTATCAATGAAGAGGAGAGACTGTCAACCCCCAGTAATGAACCCCACAAGAAGTCTTATGTAGCAGAGCATAAGGAAAAGTAGAAGGCAGCCCGGCATATAGTTTGAAGTGGGGGAAGCATCCCAGCGGTAGCATTCAGTGCAAGCCACTGATGCGCAGAGTCAAGTGACCAGGAAGGGTTCAATAAAGAGAGTGATACCAAGTGTCTAAGAAAGGGATGAGGAGAAGTTTATTTATTATTTATTAAGAAACTTATATAGCGCGCAGCTACCCCCAACGGGGGTGTCCCAGCGCTGCGAACAGTAAGCAGTAGTGAGTGTCTCTGTGCGACTAGGGGTTGGTAAACAGCCAGGTTTTTAAATTGCGTCGAAATAAGCATTCCGATTCTGTCATAAGGAGGGACAGTGGCAAGTTGTTCCAGGATCGAGCAGTGATAACTGCGAATGCTGTGCCCCCCATTCTAGAATGGCGAAATCGGGGAGTACGTAAGAGGAAAAGATGATCTGATCTGAGAGATCGGTTGGACTGAGCATGCTTCAGTCTGGCTCTAAGATAGGCCGGCCCCTGACCCTGCATTGCTCTATATGCCAGGACCAGAGATTTAAACTGAATGCGGCTAGTCACAGGCAGCCAGTGTAACTTTTTAAAGTGAGGAGAGATTGAGTGACGATATGAGATGTTACAGATCATTCTTGCACAATCTGCAGACGTTTGACCAAATGGGCTGGTGCTCCGGCATGCAGGCTGTTTGCGTAATCCAGGTGTGATGTTATAAGGGCGTGAATAATGGTTCGGCGAGCATCCAAAGGAAGAAAAGGGAGAATTTTCCGGAACATACGAAGTTTACCGAAACATGCAGATGTAGCCTTATTTATTTGAGCCTTGCAAGATAACTCATTATCAAATAGGAATCCCAGATTCCTGGCAGAAACCACCGGTACTTGGGGGGGGGGGGGGTTCAATTCAGGTGGCCACCAAAGAAGGGGTAGAGGGGGAAGTTGTTCCCGAAAAGAGAGGACCGGGCATGCAGATGCCAGCAGAGGACACCATTGAAGAAAAGTTTGAGAGCACAGGATCAGAAGGGGGGAGAGGGCCGCATCTGGAGATCAGACAGCACGGGCAGGAGTGCCGGAGTAAGAGTCCTGCGTGGAAGAGGACCAGTGTTGTCACAGGGTGTGACAGACCCTGCGAAGCATGGCTGAGTGGAGGCAGGAGTGCGCGCTACGATAGGGCAGCCTCGAGGCGCATGCACGACGTCGTTGAATGAAGAAAGAGGAAGGAAAGTAAGTGCTGCTATGGCGTATCCTTGAGGCGCAAGGGGTGCGTTATCAAGTGAAGACAAAGATAAGACCTGTGAGAGGTCCATGAAGAGAAGACCTGTGAGAGGTCCACAAAGAGAAGACCTGTGAGAGGTCCACAGAGAGAAGACCTGTGAGAGGTCCACAGAGAGAAGACCTGTGAGAGGTCCACTATGAGAAGACCTGTGATCGGTCCATGACGAGAAGACCTGTGAGAGGTCCACCACGAGAAGACCTGTGATCGGTCCACGAAGAGAAGACCTGTGAGAGGTCCACCATGAGTCAAGTCCTGCAGAGAGGACAGGACGCAACCAGGGAGGTCCCTGTGAAAAGAAGATCACAGCGAGAGGCCTGGTCAGGAGAGAGAGCAGAAGAGAGTCCGTCCTAGGGGTAGGACGTGACCAGGAAGGTCCAAGTGAAGTGCACGTCACATGGGGAGGCCTAGTCAGAAGGAAGAGGAGTTTGACAAGATCGAACAAGGCTACATCTGGAAGAGGAAGAGAAAAGAAGTGAAGAGCGTGGCAAGTGGGTATATTGCCATGTTGCGGTGAAGATGGGAAAGGAGAAGAAAAGTGTGGCACGAGGCCACAGCACTGGAGTGCGAAGAAAATAAAGGAAGAAGAGAATGGTGTGTAGTAGACAGCTGGCACACCCACCACAAATTACAGACTGATAACTGTGAGTTTCATCATTATCAAGTGCATCACTAAGACCATCCAAGGAGCACCGGACATCTGGAGTGGACCCCTATGCCTATAAACCACCCACAGGTCAATGAGGCATCTTTGGTGCTGTGGGAGGCTGGCCGGGTGCCCAGGTGAACCTGACGCCAGCTGGTGAGAGCACTCTCGACCATTGGACCATCCACCCTTGGAATTGCATGTGAGGCTTGGACGTGGCCCTGTTGGGAGTGACCCCCTTGGCATGGCCTATAAGAGGCCCATGCAGTCCTGTGGCAATCCAGGGGCAAGGGCATCAAGAGATTCCTGTGAGAGGGGAGTCCCGTCAAGAGAGATGTGTCTGCAACCGCTCCACGACAGGTATTAGAAAGCACGGAAAGCGCGTATGGAGACTGGGACACCCAAAGACTATCCAGCAGATGCCTGTGCACCAGAGTCCGGATGGCAAGAGTACACTGACCCTGAAACAACCACCCTTGAGGCAGAGCGAGTGACTTAGAGGTGGTGCTATTGGCGATTCCTCCATGGCCCTATGGTGTGGCATGGGGGGATACTGCTTAGTCCACACAGTCCCGTGGGAGCCTGGTGAAAAGGGCTTCATGTGAGGCTTGGACGTGGCCCTGTTGGGAGTGACCCCTTGGCATGGCCTATGAGAGGCCCACGCAGTCCCGTGGCAATCCAGGGGGAGGGGCCTCAGGGGATTCCCTTGAGAGGGGAATCCTGGTAAGAGAGGGAAGCCTGAAGTTGCTCCACCATCAGGCAGCTGAAAGCATTGCGGCATCCGAGGAAGACTCTTTAACAGTTGCATTGACATCATCTGTCTTCGAAGGCATGCTATCCATGGAGCTAGGGCACCTTTGAAGACATATCAGCAGCAGACTCCGCCATTGCTCCAAATGCACCCTCACAGCGAACTTTGTAAATAGACTTCCACACAGAGAGACCAGGTGGGACAGGACCCACAGTGCCCGGGTAGACTGTGACAACTTAGATTGGTGAGTGAGGGAATCCGGACTTTATCCACACTGCCATTCGTGCCCAGAGTAGTCTGGTTAAACAATGGTGGCATGCTGTGATGCCTGGTGTTCCCAGATCCACTTGACCACTTAACCTGCACTGCAAGCAACCTTTATAGACTCAGGTGAGTTTTTGTATTGTCGTTTTGTTCTCTCTCTTGGGTTGGACTCGTTGTCCCATTTTTAATAAAGTTTGGGAGGGATGTAGTGACCGGCTGGTCACGGTCTAGTGTTTCCAGATTATGTGTTTCCACCAGCCACTCCTTGATGGCTGGCTTACACACTCACCCCACACCCATCCATCACAGGTGTCACTGGCCAGGTGACCCTGCTAATAAAAGGGGCTGGGTGCATGTGCCCTGGGCCAGTTCCAGAACCAGTAATGTAGGTTCTGTGTCCTTATTCATTACTGCATGAGGGCCTAGGGCCCTGACCCTTACAGCGGCCTATGAGGAAATGGTGCTGGTTAAGATAAGAGACAATAAACAAAGGTAACTGATCACAACATTGCATTTCAGAAGAAAGAAATGTCAGGAGAGCTCTCCTCAAGAATCCATGTTTTCCTAAACTGGAGCCTTGCAACACTGAGGCCATAACAGGCCCTCAGTGGTTACTTAATGCTAATAAAAAGGGGCTCCTGGGTGATTACTAGCCACAGTTCATCTGTTTTCTGTAATCATGAGAGCAGCTAGCTGGGGTCGTGCCCAGTAGCGGCTGGTACCGGACTCCGGTAGTGAGGCGGGGGAGGGGACAAAAAAAGAAAACCTAAACAAACAAAAAAAACACTTACCTGAAACGGCCGCCGCCCCTCCTTCGTCCTCTGTCCCTCCAACATCTTCCTGCACTCAGCAACAGGAAGCACCCGCCCTCCCAGCCTCCCCATAGCCAATCATTGGTCTGAGCGCCGTGGATCGGTGCTCAGACGGGGACTGGGAGGGTTTGCATGTTCCTCACCAGGCTGTGTAATGCAGCCTGGTTGGGGACATGCAAAGTGCGCAGGATTGCTTGGGGCGGCCCGAGAGGGCCGGCCAAGCAGTCCTGCGCACTTCAGGAGTGAAAACCCCTCCTCTCCCTACTCCGCCAGCCCTGCCCCGCCCGAGGGCCACTGACGTATTTAGGAAAAATAAAATGATAATAACAATAGTTATTATCATTTTATTTTTCCTTTTTTTCAGGGGGGCGACGCTCCTCCGCCTTTGTGGAGGAGCCGCCACTGGTCATGCCTGGCTGTATCGCCCAGTGTAAGGTCACAGACATTGTCTACACCTCAGGAACTTGTTTAAAACTGTGAGGAGTTAGCAGTAGTCATTGAGAATAAAATCTGACATGTGATTATTCCTGCCTCCCAGGTTTAGTGCAGACTTTTCCTCTAGGCGAAGTGACGCGTCAAGCGTGTTCGGAGACCAGATATGGAAACAGGTTTGACTGGTGGTGGCTTACAGGGTTCCAAGGTGTTGGAGCACACACTGATGTCTGTTTTGTGTCGATTTGTAATCCCTCCTGAGTGTGCCTTCAATAGAAGTGATTTAAACCATAAACGGTGTAAAATAGCATACTCACATATTCCCATTTCTACCTGCCTTTTGCCCTAGGGCTACTTTGATGCTCAATGACACTTCACCTCCTTTTGTAAAGCTACTGTTGCCATACGATACAGTACATAAAGGATCAAATGCTAATGAGCTGAGTATCTTTACTTCCGTTATCAACAATGAACTCTGCTCTGCTTTGCTTTGTAAATTGTTTCTTGGCACCTGTAGTAGTTGATCTTCTCCTTGTCTTCATGCCAGGGGCATCTCAGCATCGCTGCCGCATCCTGCATTAGCGTTTTTTCATCAAACCTATAAGTGATTGAAACGAAGTGAGAAATGAGTGATGTACAAAGCACATTTAAAATTCATAGTCTAGGCTCCTTCTTTTTCACTCCCTGTTTTTAGGTCCAGTGTTAGCCGAGAACTTTTTAATTTACTAAAATTATATGTATAATATACATATTTATAGCAGTTTTCACCCAGCGCTCTCCATTCATTGGTCTGTTGTTGTGTCATTCACATTTTCTTCCACTCACTACAGAATAGAGCAGTGGGTCAGCCCACTTCAGCCATTGGCTGATTTCACCGTGAGTAATGATATTCTGCTCTTTCACAAGGTGCACGTCCGCACACAAAGAAGTTCCCTAGAGGGTCAGGTAACACTATGGCAATGTGTGCTTTTTGAGACTGAAAAAAACCATCTGTCAAGGTATTTTTGTTATATATGTGCGAGCCTCGAAGCTCCCCCAACTAAAAGAAATTAGAAAAACCATGACAAAACAAGCACTGGCAAAGTCAAGATGCCAGCAGCCAACGCCAAATCCATTGGCTTTGTCAATGCTTGTTTAATTTGTAGTTTAGGTCCTTCCTAGTAAAGGCTATTTATATTAATAGATATTGGAGGGAGGAAACCAGCACTGTTTCATCTAGTCTCCCCATGTCTACACCTTGTCAAAAGCTGTAGTCACCTCTATAGGCTCAACACAGTACCAGACTTTACTCACAGGTTTTATTTCGCCCCCTCCAACCCACGGATCTAGAACCAGGAGAAGTGGAATGGCGTTTTAATATGCAGGATGTTCTCCAACAAGAGAATCTTTCAGTCTTCTGTTCCCACGTGCCCCAAATTATCATTATCTTAATCAGCCAAGCATCTGAGAGGCTACAAAAAGGCGGGACTTTCACTCATTCCCCAATATCCAAACACTGATCTAGTCTATTTGTCAGGAGTATGACACCCAGGTACTGCAGGCTCACCCAACCCCAACAGCCATCTGAGTAACCATGTGGAAGGATGTAGAACCATATAGTACTCACTTTTTTCTCAATGACAGGGCAGTGAGATTCTTAGTTAGTGTCGCGCACGCGTCCTTCGAAAGTTTTTCTCTTACTTCCTCTGACCTGGAAATGAGAAAACACGCAGACAGCTTACAGCTCCCAATCATAGCACAGGGTTTGGAGTAGAAATGGCACACAGGTACAGACAGCTGTTCAAATGTAGGACTGTACTCGATTCCAAACGATAATACATATTAGAAAAATTCATTATTAAAAGTGACAGCTTGATCATCTGCATCTTAACTTTTCAACTAGATTCAATAGTGCACATCGGGGTAAGGTTGGACGGGTTAGTTTGGGTAATTTTAAGTCAGATGCACAATCTGAAGGTCAAGGGAGTTAGAACTTTGGGTCAACTGGAAGCTGAAATTGAATATGAATAGAGGTGACATTTACTGATATCTGCAGGTCTGAGACCAATTGAGAAATTATGACATTGAATGAGAGAGATTGATGGATTACTCTCAGATAGAGGGAAGGTCACTGACTGAGGAATTCACTGAGGGTGCAGCATCCAGGATATAGAGAGACACAGAATTATTAAGCCAGATTGCTTGGCGACTGGAACTTGAGGGAGGCCCCCTGCAAAGTACATGGAGGGCCCCCCACCCCATACTCCGGACCCAGTCAGGAGCTCTCAGGCCTGGGGCTAGCCGTCCATGCACAGTGTTGGAGGCGGGCCCCCTGGAGCTCGGGAGCCCTCCCACACTGAGGGGGCTATTTTTACGTCACTGCCTATGCCATGGAGAGAGGCGGACGTTCAGGTGAGGTTATAAATAGGGTCCCTGGTTGTATGGTATTTATTTCTTTGACATTTCCATCTGTTTTAAGCATATTTACTTTTTGTTTATTTTGTTGGCATTTATTTACATGATTTTGTGTTTAACGTAACAATGTAACTGCAAGGGGGTATATTTATTTATGGATAAATGTATACTCGCTTTTAACTGTCCAATGGGTGTTTACTGTTTACAATATAAAACAGTCATCTCAAAACATTTACATTGTAGAACAGCTTAAACAGCTGTAGGACTACAGTTAATAAGGTTCCTTAGGAAGTGTTTTTTTTTTTTAACTTCCCTACCGGTCAATCTCCACAGCTACAGGCCTGGCACTCATGAGTGACAGTAGTGGGAATCAGCCAAAAGAACACATATTTCATATTTGAAAACATACGGACAGGAGAATAGATGTTTTTCTGTCTGTATATTTATCTATAAAATCAGTAAAAAAATAAACTGGGAGCCTTATTAATGAACAGTCCAGCTCAAGGTTCTACATGAAGCACGTGAGAACCAGACTAGACCGTGCACACTGGGGTTGCTTCTACTGCTCACTGGTAATTGTCATTACCCCGATTCATAGTCCTCCTCATCCCAGTCCTTCCTTTTGAGGGAACTCTGCCTCTAAAAGAGAGTTCCCAACAGCTTTGGATTAGAGATTTGCATGTGTGTTTCTTCTCTGTTTACAAGATGCACAGCAGAAAGCGCCCTTCTCTGCGCCTCCTTCTGTATCTAACAATTCTAACGTAATTGCAGGTGAAACAAAGGAGGGAGGGAGGGATGGGACTGGGACGAGGAAGACTACGAATCGGAATATTGAAGATGACTGGTAATTAATTGAAGCATTACCCCCTCTATCTGTCCTCCTTCTCCCAATCCTTATCTTGTGAGGATATAACACGATGTAACATTTTGCACCGACAAGTAATGCTGAAATTACATTTATTAATATCAACAATTACTTCATTGTCAACACCAATATAGTAGAATCAAAGTTACACAGACCAGATTCTGCCAGATCCAACCTAAAGTGTTTTACAAAGGTATCATGGGATGCAGGAAGGCTCCACCAGATTCTGTCTATAAAGTGGACACCACTCTCTTGGAGTGTCCTTGAATGTTAAGGGGAACTGATTCTCCTACCAATTTATATCATTGGAAAATTGCTTGACAAACTCACCTACTTATGATCTGAGCTGTCACCTATTTTCTTTGTTCACTGAACCATAAGAAACAAATAGTGAATTGGAAGACCTGAAATGCTTAGTACGGTCTAAGTAGATTGACAAAGACCTTTTACCATCCAAGGTAGACAAAATCTGTGAATCTTCCTCTGAGTGCAGAACTGGAAGTACGATCTACTGGGACAAGTGACAGGGCAAATGGATCTTTGGAATATGCTTAGAATACAATATGAGGATGTACCAGTCCAGAAAAATCCTTAGGTAAGGGTAAGATATCACCAAAGCACTCAATCCTCCCATCTCCTTGCCAATGTGATCACCACAAGAAGTGCTGTCTTCGAGGTCAGCCATGCTGAGTCTGTTTGCTCCAAAGGTTCGAAGTGCTGTCATTGTAAACCTCTAAGTTCTATGGATAAATCCCAAGTAGGAATTTGGTTTTGGAATTACGGGCTTTTTCATTCTAAAGCTTCTTAATAATTTATAGATTGACTGGGATATCTTCAAGGAGCCTTCCCCAAATTTAAGAGCCTTTATGGCTGTCCATTGCGTGGATAAGATGGCTGGAGATAACATTTGTAAGAATCCATCCCTTCAGAATTCGTAGATGCACACCATTCCTGAAATGAACTCCAAATCTTTTTGTATGAAACCAGAGTTGAGGGCTTCCTCGAAGCTTGAATATCAAGGGTAACCTATCTAGAGAATCCCATTTACTCCAAACCTACCCTATCAAGTTTCAGTCTGAGATGTTGGAACTGAATCAATGGCAGATGTGGGAACTGAAAAGGTGGAGGGTGAAGTGACAGGTGCAAAACCTCCCCTCCTGAGATGCTCATGAGAAGGAAAACTCAAGGGCGTCATGGCCAAAATGGTGCTACCATATTGCCATCCTCCTCTCCTCCTAAATCATCCAAGGCGTCTTCGGTGGGGGAATTAGCGGGAAGGTGTAGAGCAGTTCTTGTGGCCAAAATCGACAAGGCATCCATTGCCCATGTCTGGGGACATCACAGTTCCTTTCCAAAAAGTCAGAAACATCGCACTGTGCTGTGATGAGAACAGGTCTAAACAAGCATTTGCAATGCAAATAGGTCTCGCATTTTTGAGTTTAAGCTATTGGCATTGTAAATGATAATGCCTTTTATTTATGTTTTTAAAAATGAAAATATAAATAAAACTGAGTAATTTGGAGACCTATTGCAAATGATGAAGAACACTTTTTTTATTTTTTAGGAACAAACTCCTGTTTTGGGAATTGCTTTATTTCGCGTGTAATAGAGACATTACATGCTCTGGACAAAAGAAACAGCATGCACTGGGAAGTTTATATCTCACAGGACCTATAATACAATCACAAAGCAACACTAGTCTGCCAAAGGTGAGGCGGCCTTTACGTTAACGAAATGTGTAAACACACCTCAGCAAATCTGCAATCGTGAACAAGCTTTAGCAATTCTGCATTGTTCTGTTTAGCCTCAAATGGGCTTAATGCAAGTCCCTGTTGGGGGGATGGAATTCATTTATGCAGAATTGATATTTTAGGAAGGATTTAAATGGAACTTGGCTCCTCGGGGACAAGTGATTATTTCTGCCTGACCCAGAATATGTTTCGATGCTCTAATATATTTCTCCCCTTAAGGCACCACAATGTCCCATGGACTTACCACTTAATGATGATAACACTCAGCAAGCTGACAAAAAGTGAGCCGTGCTGTTACTTTGCTTATACAGCGCCTCATCTCTTATTGCTTCATTATTTTGGCATTAGTAACCAGCGCCGCTACCCTTCGTTATTTGCATTTTCGGTTTTAATGAAATGGTTGTGGCGTGAAAACGTTGTTGCTTCTAAGGCTTTGCCTAGCGCTCCCTTTTTTTTAAATGAATCCTTCGGCAGCCATATGGCAAGCTATCAGGTCTGCAATCACTGTGCATGATTTCAGCATTACGCTATTGCCTAGAAAAAGGGCATAAGTGTCGAACAGACTACAAAGGAAAGTGGTGTGAAGAGAAGAACGTACGTGATTGAGACACACTAAACAACACTGCTCCTTCCAATGACCTTAGTGAAATTTAATAGTCTCATATGTTCAGTATGGAAACTGTTCAATATTATTTAAACAAAAATTATTGGAACACATTTATCTTAAACAGCTACCAACTACTTGCAAACTGACTAGTCCTGGCTTGTTGTAGGGGTGTGTTAGTTTGTGCATCATATACCTGGAGGCGCTAACAGAAAGCTCAAACACAGGCACTAAAATACTAGTCGGGATGCATACTATGTGAAATTAGTTTACATGTTTAAGCCACGTCTCTTGTAAGATTCCTAGTTACACTTTTATGTCACACTCCTTTTACCGAATACACCCATTTCATGCCAGGACTACATTTATGCTGGGACGAGGAATGCACCAGGACTGTACAACAGGACGAAAACACCTCCGCTTTGATGAACTGGAGGAAAGGAAAGCTGCTCGTGCACGAGGCTGTGTCCGAACAGTAAGGTGCAATGGAAGCTTTGCACCGGGCAGAGGGGCGCACCATAGCTTGGCATACATCGGGCATAGATGTTCTTGCTCTGCATTACTAATGCCATACTCACCCTGCTCTCCGCAGCATGCACGACCAGACTCTGCTCCTTATGTAATGGACCATTGAAGCACCTTGTGTAACAGCAGCACACTGCACCTAGGGAACAAGCCCAACCACCTGAGAGAAGTAACCCAAGAGCTGCAGCCTATACTAACGACCTATGCTGGCTACAAAAAAAAATCAAGATTTAAATTCAACGTGTACGGCACCTTTATGTCTGAATGCAGGCGCTCGCCCGGGAACTTCCAAAACTTTGCTGCGGTACTACGTGCATCAGGAAGCGCTTTACATAAAACTACTGGCCATCCACGGTTTGTCACAAAATATCCAAAATCTCGCTTTGCACTAAACAACTGAAATAGTTCTGGGGACATATCAATGAATTTATGCGGAAACTAACTCACTAATATACACGCGTACTAAATAAATTAACTTATCAATATGTATACGTATTAGGTTTCAATGCTAGAATAATACTAGTATACCTTTGAAAAATATTGTTTCTATGTGTTTCTAGTTTGGACGTGTCAGTGCCGTAGCGACTGCGCTGACAGTATAAAATGGCGGACACCTTTTTAGAAGTCGAGCGGGAGCCATTGCTTCAGTCTTTTGTCAGTTTCTTAGGCGGCTAGACGTAAAAAGGAGTGCGAATTCAGCCAGCAAATCACAGGACAAACAAGCATTTAAAATGCAATAGGACTCGTATTTACGCGAGACCTATTGCATTCGTAAGGGAAGTGCGGGCGTCGAAAAAGGCACGAACGGGAGTGGGGGGGGGGTGGTGGTGCGCTGAGAAGTCACAGACTGCGGGAGGGAACGGGGGGAGGCAGGGGAACAAAATACTTTTTAAAGTAAAGGGGCCAATAGCCATGGAAGCACACAAATGACGACATGGCCGTGGGGAGGAGGGACTAAGAAGCCAAAAACTAATCACAATGCAGCATTTAGGATGAAAACCAATTAAAAAGATGGGCGGAGAGTGGGCGGAGCTTAAACGAAGCTTTCCCGCTATAGTGTATACTGCATGCCTCGCAAAGCGAGCAGCGCATGCGCGCTGCAACGCTAGGCGAGACCTAAAAATGACTGCTGCCCAGCGTGCCAAAAGAGGGTGGGGGAAGAAGGAGAGAGCAAAGTGACATCAGGACGGGCAATAAAATATCATATCAACCACTAATGAGCCCCTCCTTAACACCAATACACATGCAGAACAATAATCACCTGAGACCAGTGGTCAGACATGTTGCCCAGTGGTCAGGCATGTCACCCAGTGGTCAGGCGTGTCAGAATCTTCTTTGAGGCCGGGTGCCAACATTTCTCTTAGCCTCTCTTTGGTGTCTGATGGAAAGAGCAGCTTGTAATTAAAACAGGTGCGCCATGGAAAAAGAAAACAAGGTATTTGATGTTACCTAGTGGTATTGCTGCGTTCATTGCAACAAGGACGAACAGCTCGGGCCTTCTGTTTTTCATATTTAAGAAGCATTGGCAAAACCAATAGGTCTCGCCTATCTGAGAGCTGTTTGTCATTTAGCCATGTTGCAGATCAAATCGACCATGCAAAGCGAGCAAACTTGATCCTTCTTAGAAGAGTTCCCTCACCTTTTCATGCTCCTTCCACCCATCTGTCCTCTGTCTGTTCACCATTCCATTCATCTGTCCATCCATCTGTTCTTCAGTTTACCTTTCACCCTCCCATCTGACCATACTTTCTTCCATCGATCCATTCATCCGCCCAGCCAACCTTCCACTTGCACATCCATCCTTTTACCCATCAATATATCCATGTAGCCATTTATCCGTCCTTTAACTCATCCATTCTTTGTCTCTTCCCCATCTGTCCATTTTTCCATTCACCCTTTCGTGTATTTATCTTTTCACTGCCTTTCAACATTTCTTTTCTTCTTCTTTTCACTCTTACATCCAGCCTTTCACGATTTCATCTATTGATCTTTTTTCTCTTTGATCCAGCCTTTCAACATTTCATCTTTTCACTCTCCCATCCTTTAAACATTTCATCTTTTCTTCCTTTTAGCCTTCCATCTTTTCACCCTTACATCTTGAAAGGTAAGAAAGAACAAGTAAGGATGAGAGGAAAAGAGTGTATGTAGATAGAAAGGAAAGAAAAAAGAAAAGCTTGCAAGAAGTGTGGGAGTAAGTGAATGTGAGAGGAAGAAAATGTGAAAGGAAGAAGTATAAAAAGGTGAAGGGTAGGATGGAAGTGAGAAAGGAAGGAAGTGTGAAAGACTGAATGAATGAATGGAAGATTGAAAGGACTGTCTGTGCCTTGCTCTGTGTTTTCTACTAATGTTATCATTCCTCTTTCTCTGTTTCCTTCCCTGTGCAGGCCAGCTCAAGGCCCACACCCTTCTGTTGTATTCCGAACAGTGTTACTTACGACCATTTTGTCTGCAGACAGAAGAGACCCATAAACTACTAATCAATGATCTAGTGGGACCAGTTCATGGGCCCATCGAGCCCCGTGGCAGCCCCGCTAAAGCTGCTAGAGCAGAGGGTTCTCAATGCCACTGGCTTGCTGGGTGTAAGTTCTGACTCCTCGAGATGCTCCACCCCAGTTGACTCCTACAATCCCTTCTTGCCTACAGCTGTTCGGGGAACAAAGAAGTCTTCTTAGTACTTCTTTTCATCTGCCATGGTGCTCCCCATGGCTATCTGCAGCACTAAGCTATTCGATGCTGCTGCGTAAGGGTAGGTGGTACACTTAGCCTACACAACCAGGCTCCAGCCTCCACGGGTACATCATTCGAGGCATGAGATCATGAGTTAAGCTGACTCTTGCTGTCCTAAAGGTACCGCCGAGAGAGCAGGTCTCTTCACCCTTAAGGCATTACTATGCCCTCCTCCATCTGCTGTCTGTCCCCTGGGACTCTGCCATTGCCATAGGTCACTGCAGTCCCGACTAAAGCACAGCCATCTTATTCTCTGTGTTTCTTCAAGATCTTCCTTGCTCCTCTCCAGTTCTGGTACCCATATCCATCCCGCTACAGAAATGGGGGGCTCTGAGGAACCACCGCCATCTGCTCCGAGGAATCCTGAGCTCTTTCACGCACTACCTCTTCTAGATCACCTGAGGTGGGAGAGGAGGCTGCCATGATCAATCAAGCTGCGGTAGGGCTGTATATCGGGCATCAGATGAAACCCCCAGCATACAGCTCCCTCTGAGGTTGCCTCCCACTCAGACAGGGAGACTGCATCTCACTGAGGCAATTTTCTAGGCAGAGGAAAAGGGGAAACAACGAGAACTCCAAAGTTTAAATGGGCATCTTGAGACTCGGCCAGTCACCCCCATATTATTTTTTTTTAACTAATAAAAGTTCATTTTTAAAAATTGCATTTTTAAAAATTTCCATTGCAAAAAGTTTGGATTTTTCAACCTATTGAAGAAAATTTTGTAAAAAAAATAAAAAATGGAAAAATGAAAAATTTCCTAGCTTTCGTAACGGAAAGTTTCAATTCTATTAAGGACACGAAGGCGACGATTAGGCTATTCTTTCTTCGTTTATTTTAACAGCAGCCATCTTAAAATCAACAATACACCAACAAAGACTTCATTTCCCATGAAGCTCAGATAGAAAAACATCAAGTTCCAGAACATGGACTCTTCAGCCAATCAGGCGTCTCCTGGCTCCATAACTGACGATGACTCCTGCAGCGCTTCCTCTTTCTTCTTCCTGCGACAAAGCCGACTGTGGAAGATCCTTACTCCTGTTTCGAGGTCTCCGAACTTATGGATAGAGAAAGGAGTCGTAACCCCCTGCGTGCAGGGAAACTATCTCATACACCTTAAAACAAAGACTTAAAAGCAGGAAAACTCTTTACTTACATTATTACGTACGTCTCACAACCCGGGTGGGTTTAGATGCATTCTATGGATGGGCTAATCCTCGCCTCCGTGTCCTTAATAGAATTGAAACTTTCCGTTACGAAAGCTAGGAAATTTGTCATTGTATGTCAGGACACGGAGGCGAGGATTAGGCTAGTTTAAAGCTTATCCACTACTAGGGCCGAATGGAGAAGATTGGTTTAAAGTAAAACCTTTTAGAGGTGGAATCTGACGACCAGTCAGCCGCATTCAGGATGTCCTCGAAGCGGGCTCCTAGCACGAAAGCTTTCGAGGCCATCGCGCCTCTGGCAGAGTGCGCACCGAATACCTTTGTTTTAATGCCGGCCTCGAGCATCACCCAGCGAACCCAACTTGTGATGGTTGGGGAAGAGACTGCCCTAAAGGATTTTCTTAGAGCAATGAGCAGTTGGCACTCCTCATGTGGGCGTAGCTCTTCTGTCATGCTTTCATAAGCCTTGATACATCTTACCACGCAAAGTTTGGGAACCTCTGGGAAGGCTGGGTAGGAAATGACTCGTGAATGACACTTGGTCCTTCGCTATACATGGAAAGTGACCCCATCCGGTGTAAAGGATCTCCCCGAAATATCAAGGGCCCTGACATCTGAGACCCTCCGGCATGACACCAAGCACAACAACATGGCCAGTTTGGCCGACAACTGCTTGCACAAAAGATATTTGTTACTAGGCCAAATGGAAAAAGGTTCAGCACCTTGTTTTTTTTTTTTTTTTTTTATTTATTGACATTTTGCTCAGGCATGTATATAACATAGTCACATTTGCATGTTAATACTACACAGCATTTCTCCGAATTACATCATTACATTAATAATGAAACACCGACACTGAATAACAATCAGGTACATTACTCCAGTGCGTCTTGTTCTTTTGAAGGAAAAAAGATACATCCATATAATACATTATCACAATTCTCACAGTTATAGTGACTGGAACATAGCAATGTCTGCTTTGGGCTAAACAAATGTAGGGATTTTAGGCTCATGAAATGGGGAAGGGAAGGGTGACTATGATTGACCTCATCACATGTTTCGGGCTAGGCGAATCCATATATGTGGAGGATATTTGTGTAAAGAGGCGAGTGTTGGGGTGGCTATTGGGGCGGTCTTGACGGGGAGACAACTTGCACTGGACTAGAGTTATCCGGGAGGTCTACATCATGTCCTCTGAGCCATTCATTGAAAGGTTCCCATATGTCCCTTGGGCGAGAAGCTGTCGGCATAAGGTCCCAAAATGCCGCTAGCTGCTCCTGGCAATAAGCAATATCTTGCACCCACTCAGCCACTCGGGGGACTCTAGGGGCACCCCAGCGTATGGCTAGTCTACGCTTTGCGAGTAGTAGCATCATTGCCACCAAACGGCGTTTCTCAGGTGGGATTTCCCCCACATAACCCAGCAGTGCCACCACTGGGGTACATTCCAGCAACACTCCAGTGACAACTTGTATAGTATCATACACCCCTTTCCAAAATTCTGCAATGGATGGGCAACTCCACGCAATATGCATAAAGGCAGCTGCTTCACGTCTGCATTTCCAGCAGCGCGAATCCGGACGTAAGCCCAGTTTGTGTAACTGCATGGGAGTGCGATACATCCTATGTATGAATTTGAAATGAATAAGTCTCCGCTTATAGTTCGGGGATAGCTATCTCAACTGTGAGCCACAAAATGACCATTGCTCATCTGAAGGCAGTTCTTCTAGGTCATTTCTCCATTGTGTTAGTGCCTTGGGGGCAACCCAAGGGGTGTTTGTTTGCGTGAGGTTATATAATCTAGTAATTAATCTACGAGGTGATGGTGTAGTTAATAGATGTTCTAGCGGCTTCATTATATCTGGGGGGGCTGGGAAAGTCGAGTGCAGTGTCTTGCAAGTGGCTCGGAGTTGGAAATATAGGAATAAGTTTAGGAGTGGTATTTGAGTGTCTTCCTGTTGTTGTGGCTGCTCTAAAAAGGTGTCCTGTGGGTACAGGTCACCTAATGTGGAAATGCCCATGCTGCGTGAGGTTCAGGACCTTGTTAACATCCCAGAGGACCGAGTATCTCGGTTCCGGAGGAAGGGAAAGGTGGATGCCACGCAACAGCTTCGTCACTAAGGGTGTTCCCCCACCGGATGGCCAGCTACAGACACATGACCAGCTGAGATAGCGGATCGGAAGGTATTGACCGTCCTGTAAGCTAGGCCCTCAGAAGCCAGTTGGGCCAGAAAATTCAGGACGTGGACAACGTCTGCCCCCACGGGATCCAGACTCCGTTGTAAGCACCAACCCATCCACCGATACCGTTTAACGGTGCTGTCCGACCAGGCTCTTGAGAGGAGCTCCACAGCTTCTCTCAAAATTCCCGGGACCGTCCATCGATCCCGGTAATCCGCCATGCCATGAGCGGAAGGGAGTCGCTCATGATCAGAGGGTGAGGACTGCCTGCTGGATCGCTCAGGAGATGAGGGAGCGGGTGTAGACGGATTGGAGAATCCCAAGAAAGTTCCATCAGAACTGGAAACCAATCTTGCACTCTCCAAACCGGGGTGACCACTACCAGCTCCGCCTTCTGCCGCTGGACTTGTGTTGTGAGCCGCATGATCATGCCAAAGAGGGGGAAGGCATAGCCCCGTTCCGACCCCCAATCCTAAAGGAACGCATCCTTGGCCGTCGCCCCCGGGTCCGGTCTCCAACTGAAGTACTGGGGAAGCTGGTGGTCCAGGCGGGACGCAAAGAGGTCGGTAGAGAACGGTCCCCACAGATCCTGTAGGGCCCGGAACATCGGAGGAAAAAGTTTCCATAAACTCGAGTCCCGGAGATGGCGGAATTGCTAGTCCGCTACCTGGTTGGACGCCCCCGGAAGATTCTCCGCTGTCACCGAGACCTGGTGCGACAGGCAGTACTCCCAGAACTTCTTGGCTAGGTCTGCCAGGGCCTAGGAACGAGTCCCGCCCAGGTGATTTATGTAACGAACTGCCGCCACATTGTCCATTTTCAGGAGGACGCAGGACTGAGCTCTGTCCTTGGTCCAGCATCGGACTGCGATGGATCCTGCCATCAACTCGAGGCAGTTGATGTGTAACGATCGTTCCTCGGCGGACCACCCTCCGCCAGTGGTGAACTCCCCACAGCGCGCCCCTCAACCGGAACCGCTGGCGTCTGACTCGATCACCAGGTCCGCAAGGGCTCCGAAAATGCCACGACCGTTCCACGCTTCCATATGAGAGAGCCACCAAAGTAGCGCCTCCTCGAAAAGCAGAACCTGTTGGGCGTATGTCAAACCTCTGCGTAGGTGAAACGCTTTGAGTCTCTGTAGGGCCCAAAAATGCAGAGGACTCGGAAAAATGGCCTGGATGGAGGCTGACAACCCCCACCACCCTGGCAATGCTGCGCAGAGTGGTCTGGGGCCCCGTAGGATCTGCCGAATCTCGTGGTGGATCTTTGCCATTTTCCTGGACGGGAGGCTCAGGGTCGCCTCCACGGAATTTATCACAAACCCCAGGAACGTGATCGATTGCAAGGGAAGAAGGCAAGACTTCGCCTGATTGATAATGAATCCCAAAGACTGGAGAAGATCTATTGCCGATCGCAACTGCTGGGATAGAATCGGGGGACATTGGGCCATGAAAAGCATGTCGTCCAGGTATATGATCATCCTGATCCCTTGCGATCTCAACCTTTCTACAACCGGGTGCAAGATCTTGGTGAAGCACCACGGCGCGGATGATAGGCCAAAGGGAAGAGAGGTGAATTCGAAAGTTTGACCTTGCCACTGGAACTGGAGGAAACGACAGTGGGGAGGAAAAATAGGCTCCGTCAGGTAAGCGTCCTTGAGGTCTAAGCGGACCATCCAATCGTTGGGGCGCAAGAGGTCGCGGAGTAGGTGAATACCCTCCATCTTGAAGTGGCGGTACACCAACCACTTGTTGAACTCTCGGAGATTTATCACAGGCTGCTGACCTCCGTCCTGTTTCTGCACCAGGAACAGGTTGCTCAAGAAACCCCTGGGATGAGGGGAGGAGCGGCGGATCGCTCGTTTGTCCAGGAGATCCTGGACTTCCTGCTGAACCAAGGCGGCTTCCTTGCCGGAAAAACCTATAGGGACCGGGGAGCAGTAGAACTCCACGTGAAAACCCTGTACCGACTGTAACACCCAGGCGTCGGTCGTAAGGGAACGCCAATTGTCCAGAAACAGTGCCAGCCGGCCCCCCAAAGCTCGACAAGAGATAAGACCAGAACTTACCGTGAGGTGGGGGAGCTCCGCCACCACGGGCTCCGTTGCGCTGGCCTCTGCGCCGGGAGCGGCCCCTGGTGGGGTCGAAACCTCCAAAGCGAGAGGAGTCCTGCCACTGTCCTCTCTGCAAATGCTGGCCTCTGCCGGAGACTGTCTGCGATGAGTGGCCAGCCGAGCACCCCCTTACCTTTTCATAAGGGGCCCACTCTGATGATCGGGGATGGAGGAGTTCCTCCGGGTCCAAGGGATCCGATTGTGGATCTGCAGCGGCCTCCTAGGCCTGCTGGGGGCCTCGCGCCAGTGAAGGGGATGGGCACCAAGACCGGCTATGGTCGGACTCTCCATCCAAACCACCCTGGGAGTCATCTGAGGGCTATGGTGATGCAGCTTCTACCCGCCCCCCTAGGGGTGGGACATCCAGAGGGGCCGAGCCCAAAGGCGTTGGAGGCGACTTGGTGTCCAAGAACGCCTGTTTTAATCTGGCAAACGCATCCAAGTCCATCCCTTCTGGATGTGGGCTTTTGCGTGGTTTCTCAGAGGGGAGGGTGGTGGCATGCTCTGGGGGTCGAGGGTCTGAGGGCCCTGGAAGCTCTTCCCTCGTGGGGAGGGGTTGCAGGCACTTCTGCGCCAGATCCATCAATTTCCTCTCCAGAGGTGCCACCGCCTCCGAGACCACCCTGACGATGGAGGCGTCAACCGCGTCACAAAAGTCATCCATAACCGGAAAATACTGAGCCTCCTCACCCTCCTCGTTATAGTCATCAAATTCCTCCATGACCAACGAGACCCTGAAGGAATGGAGGACTAGAGGTGGGTATCAGGTGAGTAATGGTGGCCACCCACCAGGTCAGAGGGCTAATGATAATGGGTGGGAGCACCCGGGTTAATGGTCCCTGATCAGGGAGTCTGCAATATTAGTAAGGGATGGGAAGGGGTTGGGGGGTTACCCACTGAGGCTAGACAACCAGCAACAGCCCTGCTCTTGGGCCAACAGGAGGCACTCGCTCCACACGCAGACCAGGAGAATACGCCCTTATAATCACACGGGTGGGTCAAGATCAAACAATGCCTGGGCCGGTCTGCAAAAGCAGGACTCAAACCTACTGTCCCTACCCCCAAAAGGGGTGTTACTGCTCCAGGCGAGCCGTGGGGGCTTAACGGACGCGGACGGAGGCGCTCGGAAAATGCCAGTAACTGACGCAACCTCTGTCCCGCGCCCGCCAAACCAAGAGCGTCTCGAGAGATTGACGAGGCGCGCGCCCTCTGGCAGCCGGCGGACCGCCGTGCCCTCTCGCCGGCTAATACCAAAGAAAAACTATGGCCGGGTAGGAGCGGCAAACCGTTCCCGTGGCCGCGGAAGAGAAGCCAAGGCTTCACCGGTACAAAACATGCATAATCAACACTAATTCAGGTCAAATATAAGATAAGGCCACAAAACAATCCCCAACAGAACCTTGAGGAAGTGAGGCACTTAACTGACACCGAGGCTGCAGCAGCGAAGAAAGAGGAAGCGCTGCAGGGGTTGTCGTCAGTTATGGAGTCAGGAGACGCCTGATTGGCTGAAGAGTCCATGTTCTGGAACTTGATGTTTTTCTATCTGAGCTTCATGGGAAATGAAGTCTTTGTTGGTGTATTGTTGATTTTAAGATGGCTGCTGTTAAAATAAACGAAGAAAGAATAGCCTAATCCTCGCCTCCGTGTCCTGACATAGAATAACAGGTAAACTTCAAAATAATTGTTTCTGGTTAAATGTAATAGCTAAAACTTGTAAGCAAATAGCAATTTAATAAAAACCATTGGCAAGAATTTAAGATGAAACATTGAGAATTAAATATCAGGATACAATTGGGACAGAAAGCATGCTGGATGCAACAATTCCTTTTTAATCTCATCTCTTTTGGTTCCCAGTGAATTTCCCACCTTCAATGAAAGACATGATTTTACTGCAGAAATTAAATTGGTAAAAATGTAAAACTCTCACCAGTTCCATACACATTCATACACAATTTTGTAATATTCTTAATATCCAGCTGTATAGATTAGAAATGATATTACCACTTTCATATGCTTACTTTTTATCAAAGTGATTGTAGTATAAACTAAAAAGCCTTGTATACATCAAATAGTAATATGTCCGACTACTATACGTCTGACTTAAATGTTCATGAGATCCTGATCTATGCTCACTTTTTTTGTCTCCTTTGTCCTGCCAAGACAGCAGGTCACTTCACCCTTCAAGGATTATTATGAACCTCCTTCTCGGTGGCCTCCATCCACCGCCTGTTCCCCAGTTAAGCATCAGTGCGCTAATTCTCCATGCCTACTCCGGATCCCTAATGGGTAGACAGGTTTCACTAGTTTGTATATACGCCCCGAACTCCGATGCACCTGACTTCTTTCGTACCCTACAGACCCAGCTTACCAGGTTGGATCCGCAGACCTTGATCGTTGGGGGTGACTTTAATTTATTGCTTAACCCTGGAATAGATAGTACCTCGAATGCCCCAGACTCCAAACCACGTGCCCGACGTGCCCTACTGGAACAGTGCGATCATTTCACTCTGTTAGATGTCTGGCGCAAACAGAACCCTTTCACCACTGAATATACTCACTACTCAGGACAACACAATACCTGGACGAGAATAGACTTCTGGCTGCTGTCCCCTGACATCTCTGGATGGTTCTACTCGATAGAGACCCCCCTCAGGACCTATTCCGACCACTCTCCTGTCAAACGACATTTGAAAGTCCCCAACCCGGCGGGCTATGAAAGACAGTGGCGCTTCCCTAGTCGCGCTCTACAAGATGAGGTCTTCAAGGCAGGGATCCGGGATGCCATAGAGGATTATTTTACTATCAATACTGGCTCGGTAGACTCGTGGGCAACTCCGTGGGAGGGCTTTAAGGTGGTCCTCAGGGGGACATGCATAGCTACACATGCAGGAATTCTCAGAGACCTCCGGAACACACTGGCCCGTATTGAACGTGAGATCTCCTCACTAGACCATTCCCCCACGCAAACCGCGACACCCATACACACAAGTCGACGTTTGACTCTCCTGAACGAATATAGGGAGACAGCAGACCGGGAAATACTTTATCTAGGGAAGTACCACACGGCCAGGAGATATGGAGAAGGCGAGAGGCCGGGTAGAACATTGGCACAGATGCTCAGACCGCCCTATCACAAGACTTACATTACAGAATTACGGGCCCCGGATGACCAATCGTACACCTCCACAACGGACATCCGAGACACATTCCTAGACCACTTCTCAACGCTATACACCTCCAGACTAGGGACCACTCACGAGGCACAGGAGGCTTATCTAGACGAGATTGCTCTCGTCTTCCTCGAGAAGCACATGCAAGATTTTTTGGCAGAACCCATCTCAGTGGCGGATGTTCTAAACGCCATAAACACTATACGTGGCTCCTCGGCCCCGGGGTTGGACGGTTTCACGGGGGATTTCTATAAAGAGTTCATAGACCTCTTGGCCCCCAAACTAATAGAGGTGTATGCGGAAGCCCTGGAATTGCAACTTCTTCCCCCCACTCTCCGGGAAGCGGTAATAATCTTGCTTCCCAAGCCAGGTAAAGACCCCAAGCATTGTGGATCTTATCGACCCCTATCCCTTCTAAATTTGGATTATAAAATCTTAGCCAAAATCATTTCCAACAGGTTGTCCCAACTAATGGAATTCATCATTTCCCCAGCACAGTCTGGTTTTGTACCCCACCGTTCTACTGCGTTAAATCTTCGAACACTTTTTTCTGTCCTCCATAGGATCAACCCCGCCACCCCTGCAGCAGCTATTCTCCTAGATACGGAGAAAGCTTTTGACTCATTAGAGTGGCCCTTCTTTCTCTCCGTGATGCGGCGCATGGGCATGCCCATGGGATTTATAGCCACGACAGCTTTATTGTATTCCAAGCCGACAGCTAGACTCCGCTTGAACGGCACACTCTCGCGACCCTTCCATTTCTCCCGCGGCACCCGCCAGGGCTGCCCCATCTCCCCCTTATTGTTTATTCTGGCCATGGACCCTCTGATACGCCATTTTCAAGAAAGGCATCTCCATAGAGGCCTTCAATTTAACACAGGCCCCCTCCTGGTCTCGCTCTATGCGGATGACACAATATTATACGTTCGACACCCCCAAGACAATTTAGACCCGTTGATTCGGGAAATTATCCGATTCGGCGGCTAATCAGGCCTAGGCATCAATTGGCATAAATCCGTCATTTTCCCCCTGACAGTCGCCACGAAGCCATGGGAGTGCGAGTTTCCCTTAGAGTGGTGCAGTGACTCCGTTACATATTTAGGCGTCCAAATACATTTGGACACCGCCCAAATAATAAGTCTGAATTACGGTAGGGCTATTGCCACACTGGAAACACAAATTGAGAGATGGCTGAGACTCCCCCTTTCGCTAGCTGGCCGGGTCGCGATTTTAAAGATGGTTGTTCTGCCCAAGTTTCTATACTTCTTCACCAACATACCAATTCCACTTACCAATACCTTTTTTAGAACGCTTCGTTCACTCCTGACCCGTTTGGTGTGGGGGGGGAAGCGGGCGCGTGTCAAATGGTCAGTTCTTACGCTGCCCTATGACAGGGGTGGCTACGGAGTCCCTGATTTTCAGCTATATTATATTGTGGCTCAATGTAGCAACGCTCACGCCTGGTTCCACCCTGATGCTCGCATACCTTATTTGAGACCGGAAGCGGATCTTGTTCTTCCGGAGAAACTCTCCTCGGTCTTGCCATCCGGCCTACCCAGAGATCCCCGGGATATCCAAACCGTTTCCACCACGAGTTGGGCATGGAATAAGCTACGTAGACTTATGGGGATGGATATGTTGTACTCCTCTGCTCTACCCATCATTAACCCCAGATGGATCCCAATTACAGGGGAGCGCTTAATACAGCGCACCCTGTCGGCTTTTGACATTACACGGCTCGGCGACCTGTACCCGGACGGACACGTCTTTTCGATAGCAGAGGATGTCCGTTTCCAAGCTGGCAGCACCATGGACAAGTTTGTCTTGGGCCGCATTAGATCCGCACTGCGCTCCACCTTGCCGTCTTTTCCGCTGGAGCCGGCCTCGTTCCCTCCTCTCACTAGGATTATAGAAAACACGGATAGTGTTCATTTAATTTCCAAACTTTACAAGACGTGCGCAGCTCTAAGACCGGTGAATGATGACAGGGTCCGCGCCGCATGGGAGGCCGACTTGGGGCGACAAATCACAGATGAACAGTGGGCCGCTTGTTGCACGGTCACGCAAGACATCTCACTAAACAGTAGGCACAAGCTCCTGCACTTTAAATTCTTACGCCGTATATACTTCACACCGGTTATGTCGCATAGAATTGACCCTTCCAACCCACATCACTGTCGCAAATGCTCTGCCCCTAATGCAGATTTCGCTCATCTTACATGGACCTGTCCAAACCTGCAGCACTACTGGGAACGCATACATCACACATTAGGGCGGATGCTCAATATTTCATTGATTCCCACTCCAGAAGTAGCCCTGCTCGGATACACTGTTAATTTTCCCAAAAAGGTTAGGAGATTCGCATCCCTGGGACTGCTGTTGGCGAAGCGTGAAGTAGCTATCCACTGGGGGCGTAAATCTTCTCCCACTCTCCAGAATTGGCTGAACAGTCTGGCCTACTGTAATGTGAATAGCGAAATATATTCCAGTATGATGCCTAGTACATCTCGGCCTAAAGATATATGGCACCCATACCGCTCTTACATAGAAAACATGCGTCACACATCAGACTCCCAGCTTGAACAGGGAATAGTCCCGGAGGGAGTGGGGTAATTCTATTCATTCTTTGTTCAGTATGTTGCAGGATGTCCATCGGCAATACCTATGGTTGGCAGCAGACGAAACACTTGACTGTGTGATAAAACCACGGGTGTTTCTAATTGGGTGGGAGAGCACATAGAGGGCCCCCTCTTGAGTGATTATGTTACAAAATGGATGCTACAAGATTGGCCTACCTGGCAGTTACGTTTTCGATTGTGATTTGCAACTGGTATTGAATTAACGTATCAATGCTTTCCAAGTATGCAAGGTGAACCAATATATATATTGTTTCTTTTGTGCTGTAAAAATTGAAAATAAAGTTTAAAAAAATAAATAAATTCTCCATGCCTATACTCTTCATCTCCCTGGCTCCTTCTTCTTGAGTTCTGGTGTCCTGCCAACCTCAGTGTAGGAATTAGGGAACTCCAAAGGACTAAATTCAGCAGCTCTGAGGAGCCCTGACCGCTTTCACACAGCACCGTGCGTAGGTCGCAAAATGGGGGAGATGAGGCCGTCAAGGCCGAACCAGCTGCTGTAGGACCGCATATCAACCGTAATGCCTGGTACACAGCTGCTTCTGCAATTTTCCCTAAGTTCCAACAGGCGCTGGATCTCACTGGGGCAATTTTTCAGACAGAACAAAGGGGAAAACCACAAGGTTAAGCGGCCATCTTGGGATTTGGTCCAGGGGACCATGCCCCATTTGGGAATGATTAAATGGGGTTCACAAAAGTCAAAAGGTTAAGAACCACTGCTCTATAGTATTAATGTGTTGCTCACTAGCATATCGGTAGACTCTGTTAGGGATTAGTCGTCATCCTAAAGTGGAACTCCTCTTCACTTGGGCAAGTGCCGTCTCCATACACAGGCTATGGCATGAATAAAGGTTGGTGGCAACTAATTCTAGTAGTGGGTACAGGCCCTTTTTACCTGAACTTCACTCCAGGAATGTTTTTTGGGGCTTTCTCTGGTAAGTCCATGCTGTAGGTCATAGCAGGAGCCCCCTTGTCCTCTTTGAATGTATGTTGCATGTGAATGTGAATGAATGGATACATGGGAGATGGGCTACATAGGTTGGGGTTCCCTCTCCAAAGTCATATGGTACCCCAGAAGGTTATGATAGTCAGAGTTAGCTGTCTCCCCCTTTCCTGTATGTCCTCCTATGCTGCTCCTTTAAAGTCCACAATGTCTCCTGAATTCATCCAAACATCATGTACACATTCTGACTTCCAGTGAGCGTTCTCAGAAAGGCCCTTTTCTGCTGAGGTTGAAGTTAAGACCAGTTTCAAGAGTTAAAGGTCAGTGGTGCTGCAACAGTTTTCAGAGTGGAAGTGCTGACATCAGTGTTACGCCACAGACGTCATAGGAATTAAGAAGAGTCCAAGCTTCACAAAGAACAAGTGTAGCAAACGAGCCCATTCAGCAGTCGAGTGATATGGGAGTAGTATATGTCCGGTGGTGCATCTTGGAGCACGATGTCGCAAATATATTACTAAAGCACAGTGTGCTAGTGCACTCTCATTTACAGACACCACATTTTCAGTGGCGGCTGCTCCAATTTTGGGGTGGTGGGGAAAATGGGAGACAGGGGTGAGGGGAAAATAATAAAAACAAAAACTTACCTGCTCCTGTGTCCGCCGCCTCAGTGCTCCTTTTCTGACGCTGGTCACGCTGCACAGGCTCCCAGGGGGCAATCACAGCGCTGCTGTCATGCTCAATACCAGCATGAGAGCAGTGCTGTGATTGGTCTGAGCGGGCTGACTTGACGCTTGCTCAGGCCCAGGGAGCCTAGGGCTTTTCTCCAAGCCGGATGTACAACACAGCTGGGTTGGAGAAAGATGAGCGCGCCAGATAGCATGCACATTTACAAGTGCCCAAACCCTGACTGTGACGCTTGGCAGGATGGCCCCGCCCCCGCCCTAACTTCGGCTGGAAGTAATGAAAAAAAATTAGAATACAGTGGTTTTATGATCATTGTATTTTTCAGTGGGGCGACGCTCCTTGGCCATAACAGAGGAGCCGACCCTGCACATTTTCCATTGAAATGCTCACTAAATGTGCACAAAGATGCAATTCTACTGCTATTATATAGCGCACAGATGCTAATTTACGAAGAACGGTTTTGAGTGAATATTTATCATTTGCTCATCACCAAGCGTAGTGTGGTGATTCATTTTGATCATTTTAAACATCTTTGTTTCCATCACACTTCAGAATTAAAAATGTGCCCATTCGTGCTTTCCTTGCTGCTGATATAGTCTGAAATATTTGTTCATTTTATTTACAGCTATTTAAATGTTGTCTGTTAGGACACAATGACATTCTACTGCCTTTCCTTTCACACTGCCTGTACCCCAACAAGATTTTCACATAGTTCACTTTATAAAATCATGTCACTTTGCAGTCAGAGAAAGAAAAGTAAACACCAATATTCCTTTTAAATGAATGAGCAGCAATTTGTCAGAAGACACAGCCTGATAGTTTACCCAAGTCTTGGAACGCATTGCAAATGGCACTAGATAAGAAGAATATTTAAAGTCAACTTTATTGCTCATTCAATCCAGATTAGACGGAGCTGTTCACATAGAAATCAGAGCATAAGAGACCCTGCAGTGAGGCCTAAAGCAAACAGGAGAAAGTAGAGACTATAACTCAGTCCTAGGGACTTCCACCGATCATTGGCCACTTTCGATGTGGCAATTGTGTACTATGTAAGTTCACGAATGACGCCAAAGGGATTGAAGTTGCAGAAAACAGCATAAAAATAAGGGGTCACTCTAATTGCAACAGTAAAAATGTGGTATATCTTATTATATGCCCATGTGAATTGATGTATGTTGGTCAAACTACACAAATGGTGAAACAAAGAATTTGCCCACATCGGAGCTGCAGCAAATGTAAAACCAAAGTGTTTACAATAGATGTGTGCACATTCCAAATGTTGGTGGCCATAAGATATCGGGCTTAGTATTGTTCTAAAATTTGCCTGACCCCAATAATAAGAAACATGGTTGCAAGTCAGGACCCTGGGGGACTTAGGTTGAGATATGGGCACAGACAGCAACACTATGGTATACTTGACTAGGTTATTATAGCTATTCCCTGATCTGGAAGATACAAGACCTGTTTGAAATAACAATAGCACATGTCACAATGGTTTGTGACACATATATGCATAGGCTGCTAACCAATATCTGTATCACAGTGTACATCAGCCTAACCCCTCAAAAGGTGAGCAAAATACATCCAAGATGGCCACCATAGTTAGCAGTCTACCTCTCTTGAAGGGACCATGGGAGATAAGAGCATGCTCTTCTCGGCGCAACCTGTTTTGTTCCGAACGTTGCCAAAGACAGACGCAGGGAGTCTCCTGCGCTGTATACACACAATCCAGAGGGGCGCATCTAAATTGACATGTATCTGCACAACTAACAGGTAGGAAAGGGACCTTTTAGGAATGTGGCCAGTTGTGGGATTTACGACTTATTTGCGGCACACTAGCTCCATGTAGGGATGTTATACAAACGATAAGGAGGGGCGCGTGTATAACTACTTGAATCTGCACACTAGCGCATAGGAAGAGCACATACTGGGGCTTTACTGTTGTAGCCAGTTTTGGGAGTTTCACCTATTGTAGGCACACTAGAGGGCAGATTTACAAGAAACTGACGCATCTGTAGAGATTCGTCAGTTTCCCTACGCCAGCCTGCGAAACCCTTGCGCCACCATGGTTGCGCCGTATTTACAATACGGCGCACCATGGCGTAAGGATTGACAGGTGAGTCAGAAATTCTGACGCATCTGTTGGCGCTAAAGTCACGCATTGCTGGAGGCGTGTCACAAGCACGACGCAACTCCAGCAATGCATGTTGAGGCCTATTCTCACTACACTGCATCACTCCTTACGCCTGCTTCAAGCAGGCGTAAGGTTTTGACGCAGTGGCGTACTAGAAGTGGCGCAGTGAAATCTTCTAGATTTCACTGCGTCACTTCTACGAGGCTTTCCTGTGTGGGAACGCCCACCCTGCAAACATTATATCTGACGCAGGTATATTGTGACGCAGGTCTTTACAACGTGACGCATCTCCCTAGATGCATCACGTTGTAAATTGCCTGCATTTTTTACGCTGCCGATGCGTCACAAAAGTGACGCAACTGGCTTGTAAATCTGCCCCTAGGTTGATAGATGGATGCATACTAGTTTGCTTCACTGTAGATGAGGGGGCTTATTTATGAGCCCTTGCGTCACTTTTGCGCCGCCGGTGCGACACTTTTTGTGACGCACCAGCAGGGTAAAAAAATGCTCCATGTTGCATCATATTTACAAGTGACGCATCTAGGTCGATGCGTCACGTTGTAAACCCCTGCGCCACATTATACCTGCGCCAGGTATAATGTATGCAGGGTGGGCGTTTTGACGCAAGTAAGCCTCGTAGAAGTGACGCAGTGAAATCTATGAGATTTCACTGCATCACTTCTAGGACGCAAATGCGTCAATATCTTACGCCTGCCTCACAGCAGGCGTAAGACTGACGCAGGCACATTTGAAATTATACTTGCCCATGCGAAATGACCCATTGATGGAGTTGTGTCACTTTCGTGACACACTCCAGCAATGCGTCATTTTTGCGCCTACAGATACGTCAGAAATACTGACGTATCTGTAACTCCTTGCGACATGATGCGTCATACTGTAAATATGACGCATCCAGCATGTCGCAAGGAGGGCGCAATGAAAAGTGACGCATCGCTGTTTTCACGCAGCGATGCGTCACTTTTCATAAATGAGGCCCGAAGGATTTGGGTCCCTGACCATCAAGATCGGTAACAAAATCAAACCATATTCTTTCTTTATTCAGTTTATAAAAACAAACCATAAAAGATACAATCACACAGCATAAAATTTCATTAAGACGATAAACTTTTCCATAATTGCACAGCACCAGAAAAAAAGTTGGCCATCTAAAAACAAGTCTTCGCATCAGATAATAGCATTAAATAAAACAGAAACGATGAACTTGAGTAAAATGGGTTGCAGCAAACAGTGAGAGAATAAAAGATTTGCGCCGTTTTATAAAAAAAGCACAAAACATTACAAAGTGCACCATGTCCTGAGGTGAAACATGATCACATTTACAGGGAGTAAACGCAGATACAAAGGCACTCCCACAGGGAATTATCAACAAATGACAACTAAGGTTAAGTCTGAGGCGAGTCAATAAGAACCGGTGGTGGTTCGACATATTCCAAGAAAGATAGGGCTCAATAAAAACAGTGGTTTGCAATGGTAGATGTAATTTTACAAATCTTTTGTAGATTGCCACACTCTCTCTCTTTCATTTTTAGAGCCATAAAAGCTTTTTTGGTCCGCACAATATCACGCATGGCGATTGAGACTGGATTACTATAGATATGAGGCCGCCCAAGTTTAGCTAGATTTGATAGAGGCCACTCGATCCAGACTCAAGCAATCTTTTAAAACAAAATGGTTAAAACGTATCTCAGGATGAAGCCAAACATAACTAGAGGAGAAGCGGCCGTAACTGTACAACACCCTTCAGATACCCACAACCAAGGGGTATATTCACAAGAACGTGTGATAACTACAGCAAGAGTATCGTAACGCAACTTTCAATATCGCAGCCCATCGTGGGAAAATAACCCTGTGTCAACGTGGAATTCACAACAAGGCGGTACCATGCGATAGTCACCAGATAACGCGTCAAATGCCAGCGTGAAAATCAACACCACGCCGAAAAAATGCGAAACGCGAGAAATCATGCGATGAGGCCAATCGCGGTACAGAAATCAGCGAACACCAGCCACAGGCCTGTAAATCCCACGCGGCCTGCGGGAAAAAGCACCATAAAAGAACGGGGAAAAAAAGCCCAAAAACAATTCAAACTGCGTAGCAACATGGATGCACCCGGAACAAGTGCAGAGGAGAAGCCGAACACCACAAGCCCTACGGAGGACCATCCAGGAACCCCGCTGTCGGGGAAGGGCAAGGACAAGAGGAAGAGGAAGACCGGGTACAGTCCGCAGGAAGAGCAGATCATCGTCACGGGGGTGACCGACCACCATCAACAACTGTTCGGCACCTCCACTGCGGCACTGGCAACCCAAACCCAAATATGGCACGCCATCCTCACCAACGTCAATGCAGTCGGAGTGTCCAGGAGGTCACTGGAGGAGGTCAAGAGGCGCTGGCATGATCTGAAAAGGCAGACCAAACATAAGCTCGATGCCAACAGGGAGGCAGCAACGGCGACTGGAGGTGGGAGTCCTGCGACACAGGAGGAGCTGGATGAGCTGGAGCAAATGGTGGCCACAGTCAGCAGTGAGGAGACGGTGGCAGGATTGGGGGGTCTGGACACAGCACGATACAACCTGACCCAACAGCAACAGGGTGAGTAACGACCAGGGACGGGGGGAGATGGGCACAATGGCACACATGCACAATTACGCGCAGCACACAGCACACCCACAATGACCTTGGAACATGTCCCTGAATGCCTTGGCACACTGCAGCACACATAGAAACGCCAAGTAGGCCCCCATCCACAATGCGCACAGAGTGCCCCCCCCATCACCAATATCACAACCTACCCTTGCACATGTGCTGAATCCAGCTAACCAGCAGCTCCGTGACCCACACTGACTATGCAAGTAACACTGCATGTCGGATAGCATGGCAGCTGCCCAAAAAAAATGACATGGCCCACGAAGCCACATGGAGGGAGCCAAGTGCGGATCACATCCTCAAAGGAGCAGGTCACACTCCGACGTGTCCACGTGCAACCACAACCCATGCCTTAACACGCAGCAGACCAACAATGCACCAGGCCACAAAAACAGTCCGCGAGCACACATGACCCAAGTCAAAAGCAAATCAGGCCCCGAAAAGCACACAATTCAAAGGCACCCCGCCTCAAAGGGAGAAGGCTACACGAAATCAGAGCTGCAGGGGCAACTCCCCCACAATGCAGCACACACACATAGCAATCCCAGAACATCAGCAATGAAGGCAATGTGGTACAAAGTGCAACACCAGCACCACAGGACAGAGCTCACAACAGGTTCCGCTCGTGCGTAGTAACTGTCCACCCACATCTGGCATTGCCTGACACTGTGTGATGATAATGTACGGGTACTACCACACATCCGTCATGTAGTCGAAAAACACACTGATTGCCATCAAATAGCCAGCTCCCCCCAAACAGTCACAATGTACATTGGCATGCAGCCTGAATGTAAACATCTGCTAATCATTACCATACATGTGAAACTCTGTTAACCTGCATCTCCCCTTTACATTGCAGAGAGACAAACAACACCCCCTGCAGAGCACACCACCCATACCACCATTGATGATGAAGAGGACAACCTGCACATATGTCAAGACACCCTCCAACGGATGCTGGACAGCCTCTGCACCCCACCCCCAGGAGCAGGCCAGGCCAGCTGCCCCGAGGTGACCCCACCACCTGCACAGACCACACAGCAGGAAACACACACCACCAGGGCTGTCTCCCAGGACCCCCCGGACCAATACATGGAATTCCAACATCGTGTGTTGCGTTGCCAGGTGGAGTTGGCTCATCAGCTGCGGGTGGGTTTCGAGCTTGTGGCAGCCAAACTCGATGCCATACGTGGGTGTCTGAGTCCCATCAGGGACCACGTACAGTCCCTAGCGGACACCCCCTGTACGCACCATGCTCCGCCACAGACCTTGGCTAACCTCGCTGGTGCCATGAGTCTAATACAAGCACTGTCTGGTCAGACAGGCATCAGCCATGACAGCACAGAGTTGGCACAGATGCGGAGGGCAATGGACACCATGGAGCAGATGCAGGCCGGAAGTATGTCTGCCACTGCTGGACACCAGCGAGTAGTGGCTGGGAACAGCAACGCCCTGCAGTACTCCAACTTGCCATTGCTGCCACTGAGCCCTTCCCAGATGACTGCAGCAGGAACATCGACACACACAGCTCCGAACCCTGATGTGTCCCTGGCACACTGTGATGCTGCCCCATCACCTACGCAGTCTGATGTGTCAGGGGCACACAGCCATCCAGCCATCACCCCGCCACACACACCGGACACACCGGACACAGAACCAGTATCAGGGGAGTGAGAAGGGGATGGGAACTACTGTGTGAGGAAGGAGGCAGTAGCATCCATCACCGCCATATGGCCTGTCCCTGCCTGGTCATGACCTATGCATCATGCCCTGGGAAATACCTCCTACTGACCTCCGGAACACCCTGGGACATTCACCCGGACCCCGACACGGACTGCCATTGCTTCACCGCTGGACAATCACACAGCAATCCTGCTGCGGACTGCACCCTCTCTCTTCCCAATCACTGTGCAATCCCCAAAGGACTCTTGTTGGGCCACCACTGGGCTTCCATGTGTTGTGGGCTTGGATGGGCAGGTACAGCTCCAGCTCCGTCAATCACCTGAATGTGAATAAAACATTCTGAATCACACAGATGTGTCATCACTATGTTCACTCACGTATGGAAGTATGGCTGGATGTGGGGACGATGATTGCACATGAAGGCACACCCTGGTAACTGACATCTATGCGCATGTCTATCCCTGAGACACATGGCCAATTGGATGACTGTGAAGGTGAGTACTAGCTGTGACCCCATTGCACATCAACAACAATCTCACAACACCCCAACTTAGGCACACGTCCATGTGTTGAATAGGGCCGTGTGTAGGAGTGACCAAAACGGTGGCAGGCCAGGAGTGGTATCCCACACCACGTGTGACAGCAGAACTTCACGTCGCATACCTACTTACACACATCTGTGTGGACACATTCTGTTGTGATGTATGACATTGCTCCACATGGGCAGAGGTTGGACACCATACACACATAGCTGGAGTCATGTAAGTGCACATGTCGTCCAGCACCTATCCAAAAACAATGTCTGGCTCACAGAGGCGGAGCTTGCCAAAGGGACACACCCCCATTGCACATGCGTCAGTCAGTTCCTCCTTGTGTTGGGACGAGGCTCATTGTGGCACACGAGTGGACAATCTAAACAACACACCTCACAGTTAGACACCAGTGGAGTGGCATAGGCTTTATTGGCATGTGCGTGTCAGTACGGACGAGGCAACGGCCACAACAGGCAGGGACATGCTTAAGACACTTACATGCAGCATGGGTACATGTCGAGGGGCAGATAATGTTGGGGCTGAAATGGACAACATTCATCACGGATGGCAACGCTCACAGCCCACCTTGCCTTGCTGGACGAGTCATGTGTTGTTTGGCATCTGCACAGTGCCCCGTGTGAGGGGGCATGACTCACTGCACGTGGGGTCTGCATGGTGCTCTGCCTCCGGGGTGCGCTGATTGTCTGCTCTGCCGACAGTGATCACGTGTGAGGGTCCGACAGGTTCACATGCCGTGCTACATTGCCATGTGTGTGCTCTCACCCAGCAGTGTGTCCGAATTGGCAACGTTGCCAGACGACGCTGTGTTGCTCGGACCATGGACCTGCGTCGCCTTGCACAAGTGTGTGTGCACACGGGTTATTCCACGCACATGCATCCAGAGCCCGACCGAAGGCAGACGTGTCCTCTGTTTTGGTGGGATATGTGAGCAATACCCACTGTGCAACAAGTTGTTGGGCCATGTGCTGTGGGTGGCAATCGGATGTGGCTGCAGGAACGTAGTTACTCGTCCATGAATGCCCTTGCAGTTTCATGTGCAATGTGTTCCAATAGTACGTCGTTGTCGTGTTCAAGGAACACCAGGGTGAGCCAATCCATTAGGTGGTCCGGGCAGGTGTGCTCAGCCCACGCCGTCTCACCGATCCGCAACACAGCCCAATAGGGGAGCGCCTCGATGTGGTCACTGCACACAAGAAATTGTGCAATCTCCCATGCACAACTACCAATACATACGCAGTATGTCAAGGCATCCCATGCACGACTGTCTCGGTTACACTCCTGTTCGTGATCCAACAGGGGCGCAGACACAAGTCATAGTCCAATTCATCAACAGTTGTGTTGGATAGGCAGACATCCATGGGACACTCGAATGTGCATGTTCGGCAGTGGAACCAGGGCTGGACGCAGGTGACGTGGGCAATGCGGAAGCTGAGCCTGTAACTGATCTGCAGCACTGCCAGTGGCAGTGCGCCCAGTAAATGCAGCATACGTGCACGGTACTGTTCCACGTGACGGGGGTTGTGCATGTGCCCTGTATGGCCTGCCATTGCGTTGGTGCGTCTCGTGAACAGGCACTCTTCTGGACTGCAGCAGTTGTGTGGAGGATATGCCACAGCTCTGAGCAATGATTCGAATGTGTGTGCAACGTTGTGAGTTATGGGTTGCTGTTTCCGTGAGTGTCAAGGGCATCCCATGCGGGGGTACCACAGGCAGGGGCTTCTGTGTGTGGGCTGTGGATGAGTCGGATGGTTCATTTGCGGAATGCGTGGTGTGGGAGTCGTCCCCATCTGCCATTGCATCTCTATCAGGGTGTTCCAGGCGCGTTCTGGACCAAGGTCAAAGGTGCAGGTGTCCTCCCGCCTTTTGCATTGGGACAATGGTGCTTTCATCCCTGATGTTTGTCTGACTACTACTTTCGTTTTGGGAATGTGATGTGGCTTTGGCGCTGAGATTGGGACACGGCCTTGGGCTCATGGTGTACGGATGGCGATGCACACATACATGTTGGCATGTGGAGCCAGGTGCCCGTGCGGCCTTGTGCTGCTTGTGCTATCTCACTCCGTCTCTCTCCCTCGCTCTCTCTCTCTCTTTCCTTTGTTGGGCGCATGGCACACCTTCTTCTCTTGGATTTGGTTTTCCGTGCTGTGTGCTACGGATTGTCAAGTGGGAGCAGCTAGGACTCATCCTAAGGGTTGTTTCTGCTTTTGTTTGTATGGTGTTTTGTGTTGGTGGTTGCATTGTTGTATGACTGATTCTCCATTTTCTGGCCACGCATGTATGTTTATTTTCCTGCTTGTGCGACATCAGGCAAAATGTTTGTTTTGGGATTCGTGGTGTTGGTGTGCAATTTCTTAGTCCGGGGTTGGGGGTGGTCCCGGGGGGGGGGTGTTCCGGGTGTGGGATGGGGTCCTGGGGTGGTGGCGGTGGGTGTTGTGGCCCTCTTGGGTGTCCGGGCCGCATGATGAGTTGCTCCATGGCATCTGCTGCCCTTCGGATGTGGCCCTGGGCTGTGCTCCCTTTTGTGGTGCTGGCTGCCGTCGGACTTTACACCAGGTCAGAGCAGGTGTAAATTTCCTGGTGCTAACGCGCCTTATCGCCTGTTTTGTGTTTTTATCGCGGATGTTGCTGGTGGTTGTGAATGTTGAGGTGTGCTGTTGTCTCGGCTTTTGTCACGGGAACACCTACTCTGCATCTCATTAGGGATATTTGCGGCGGTCCTCTGTGTCGATGTTTTTTGCGGCTGCTATCGCGGGTAAACTGGTGCTATGGGCTGTTTACACCGGCTTGTGAATGGGGGGGTAAATTTATCACGACTTTGGCTGTGATAAAGTGCCGTTAATTCGGCGATAGCTCCTTGTGAATATGCCCCAAAGTTCCTTGTGTGTAATGAAAACTGAAGTACTCTGTGGAATGCATAAAATTCTTCTTAAAAATGTATTCTCTATTTCTGAGGTGTCATCATAACCCCATATTTCACTCCCATAGGCAGCAACTGGGACACATTTGGCACTACAAATATAAAGCAGATTCTTTTTTTGGGGAGGAGGATCTTTTTACTGCAATTAGAAGCATATGACAGCGATATTCAGCCCATTTGGCAACACATCTTAGAATTTATGGCATTACAAATGTCAGGACATTCATTTTGCATTGTTATTCCAATTCTTTCTCTCCCTACACTTAGGACTCAGTTGCATAACTACGTCACTTTTACACTTAATCATCCACCATCTGGGGAATCCTATTAACGGGCAAGCAGAGCATTCCCCTACTCTCGTTCCAGCGCCCCTAAATTTTCGTCCATTTATGCAGATAACCTCTACCTTCATACACCACCCTCTTTGGTTTTCCAATCACTCAGTGCAGGTCCTGAGGCCGCCCTCCATCTTCTTGCTGTTGAGGCGAGGCTTCTACATTTTCCCACATAAAGTCATCATACAAGTTATGTCCACAACCCAGTAGTCTTGAATCACCGGGCAATCCCACTATATGTGTAAAAACATTCCCACAGGCCGCAACCCCTGCGACATTGCGTTGAGTCTAGTCTGCCCATCTTAACCAATGTTACGCTTGTATAATATGTCCTATGTAATATTTTCAGCTGGACTAACCTGAAAAGGGACCTTATAGCTGCTTCCCTGGGAGACGCCAGCACCTCCAGCCACTCATCATCACCCAATTGCCCTAGGTCTTCTGTCCATTTATCACGTAGTTTCTCCAAAATGTCAGAGGAGTTGTATAGTATCTTGCGATATGTCAGGGATAAGGCCTTCCTCTGTAGGTAGTCGTCTAACAACCTATCTTCCAGCGGGGAGGAGTCTGTAAGATCTGTCCTCTTCGGAATGGCTTTCTGTAATGCATGTCGTATCTGGAGATATCGGAAGGTTTCCGTCAATGCCAGCTCATGCTCAAGCATATTCATGATAAGTTTGCGTCCAAGTCTATAAGCAAAATAAAAACCCGGAACGATACTCCTAGTAAAATTGATGCTTCTAACAGACAACCCGACTAATAATATTATCTTAAATCTTTAAAAGTCTTGACTTAGGAGCCTGGGGTCCTAGCAGCATAATGTGAGATTTGGAAAAATGTGTCCTTAAGTCAAGTGTGTCCATAAAAGAAACAAAAGAAATAAGTAGATAATCCAAAACCCGAGCAGTTCTAGCAATAAGGATGGCATTGTCCGCATAAAGCAAAACCAAGATGGACCGATTGCCAATCTGCGGCACATCGGCGCCACACTCAATTAATGCCCCCTTCCAAATTGTAAATATAGAGGGTAAAAAAAAACTGGGACAATATACATCCTTGACGGACACCCTGCTTGAGATTAAAGTAATCAGTGCATTACCCCGTGCGCCAAAGCAAGCAGAAGCAGACAAATTAAAATGGAGACGGTGTAAAAGAGAAACTAAATTCATTTCCACCCCAAGCCGCACCACAATATCCCACAGTTTGTCTCTATTAACACTATCAAAAGCAGTGCTCAAATCCATGAAGGCCAGATGTAACGCGCCTTGTTTGGCCACAGTATATTTGTAGCTAATCAAATACAAATTGAGACATTCCCTAAGCCAGTCTGAAACCCATACTGGACATCAGATAGAATGCAACTTTCAGCAGCCCAATTCACAGCTTGTTCAAAACTACTCAACCAAAGATCTTAACAACAGAACAAATCCAGGAAATAGGGCAGTAGCATTTGGGGTCGGTCCGACTACCCTTTTAAAAAAAAAACTGGACTATCACTGAATGGGACCAAGAGTTAGGTATGGAATGTTTGGCCACTGTAATTAGATAGAGGGTGGTCAAAGGCTAGCAAAGTGATAAGTTTGCTTTAAAAACATCTATAGGGATCCCATTGGGGCAAGGCGCTTTATAGCTCACTGCGCTATATTAGTAGGATTGCACCTTAAGAACTGGAAGTAACAAAAGTATGTCTTTGTCAAAAGCATTAACCCACTGAGGTATCTACATAAAATAAAAATCTTTGATCTGTATGTTACACAGTGTGCTTTGCAGCAGGCACATTAACCCTCTGTGCTACTGTATGAGTACAGAAACTGAGGCAGGACAAACTACCGGCCTGTGCCAGAACTACATTAACTACCAGAGGTAGCTTACCATCATTATATATATGATCCCCTGAAAGTGACAGGGCACACAATGATCTCTGCAGCAGGTGTCTTAACCCAGTAAAATATTTTGAAATGCAGCCTCTTTGTGTCCAATTAAGAGATCTAGAACAGATGTACTCTCACATTTGCCCTTGTTGCAAATTCTTTCAGCAGATGTTTAACAGATAGATCAATCAATTGACTGTCAGAATCCGCTTTTGTTCACATTTCGCCCCTCCCGACTCCACCCTCTTTGCTCTGACCTTGACCCCCAATTTATGGGTTCCCGGAGTAAATTGTTTCCAGTTCCAACAAAGTCACCGGCTGAAGACAATACCGGAGCCCCCAGGGGGAGGAGTCAGGTGAGGACACAAGGACCCTGCAGGAGACAGTTCTCCCAGGTCCACAATCAGGCCACTGCACAGGGACAGGACAGGAAGTGAGGGGAGGAACATTCGATGCCTGAAGTGAAGGAACAGGTGGTAAATAGAGAACAAGTTGGAAAGACTAGTTTAGCAACGTACCTGTGTCCTTGTCTTCTGTACATCCTGCACCACCCAAAAAGACAACAAATGCAATCAGTGGAAGTCTGACTTTCTCTCTCATATTTAAGGATTTGTTGGGTACTTTTCTGGACTTTGAAGCGCCCTGAAGAAGCTTAACTAAAGCACCGGTTGGTTTGCACCTTTAACTCCTCCTCTTGCCAGCATATTAGAACAAAACCTCCTTTTGTGACATGCTGTTCCTCGATTTAGTTAAGTATTGATTCCCCTGGATAGTTGCTGCTACTCTTTGGCCAGTTGACTCAGGGCTGTGGCTCTGTAGCAGTCTACAGGACACAGTCAAATTAACTGCTAAGAAACTAAAAACTTTTAGTGCATTTTATAAAAGTAGCTTTAAAACAAACTTCTATTTAAAGTAATCTGCTACACTGTGGTCTCCAAACTAGATATCAACAAAACCATAATTTGACAAAGGACAACTTACCTCTTGCAAATGCCCAGTTCTTGTCTCTGAAGCTGTGCCATCCTGCACACTGTGTAGTACATAGTGGCGATTCCATACACCACCAGTAACCAAGCCAGGTGTTTAACCGGCCGCATCCTTTTGTGTTTAGGGCAAAGTATGCAAATCTACACAAGGCCACGCTTCTGTAGATAGTGTCTCTTCTTGAGTGGGAACTAGCGAAACAGGCGAAGGTGTGATCCAAGTAATCTTTTAGTTATTTGTTACTAAGAAAGGTTAAAACCGATAATTTGGAATTCCAAATCCAGAAATCTTCTGCTGGGAAGGCGCCCTGTCTGTCAACTCTTGGCCAACTAGCGCTGTATACTTTTCCTTGCTGGCCTTGGGCAAAGCTTGGGGATGGAAGCGGGCTCCTTCCTTGTAAGAGTGTCAAGAAGACCTTGAGTGGAAGGGGAGTGTTGTTTGTGGACTCCTGCGGTCACCTGTTCAGTGACTGAAGGAGCTGATCTGGTGGTTGGTCCTCTGTGGAGTAAGGATTGACTCCCTCTGGGTGCAGGGACTGAAGGAGCTGATCTGGCGGTCGGTCTTCTGTGGAGCAAGGCTTGGCTCCCTCTGGGTGCAAGGACTGAAGGAGCTGATCTGGCGGTCGGTCTTCTGTGGAGCAAGGCTTGGCTCCCTCTGGGTGCAGGGACTGAAGGAGCTGATCTGGCGGTCGGTCTTCTGTGGAGCAAGGCTTGGCTCCCTCTGGGTGCAGGGACTGAAGGAGCTGATCTGGCGGTCGGTCTTCTGTGGAGCAAGGCTTGGCTCCCTCTGGGTGCAAGGACTGAAGGAGCTGATCTGGCGGTCGGTCTTCTGTGGAGCAAGGCTTGGCTCCCTCTGGGTGCAAGGACTGAAGGAGCTGATCTGGCGGTCGGTCTTCTGTGGAGCAAGGCTTGGCTCCCTCTGGGTGCAAGGACTGAAGGAGCTGATCTGGCGGTCGGTCTTCTGTGGAGCAAGGCTTGGCTCCCTCTGGGTGCAGGAAGTGCTTGCAGGGGCTGTGACGTTCCGGTTTGTTTGGTAGGTCAAATGGCATCAAGTTTATTTGTTCTTGTACGTAATAAAGGTGTGGCGAAGCTCCTGTGTGGCACGGCTCATCATTATTCCCCTGCCTGTCTTAAAGCTGAAGTGTAATGTGAGTTGATATGTATACACGTACTAACAGGGGCATAGGCCAAAGCAAATGGAGATCTACCTAGCTATTAAGGTGCCAGAGTACACCATTCGCCAGTTGATGGAAAGCAAAGGCAGTGCTGTGTTCGTAAAAGCACTTTCTGAGGCCTGGAACAGCTCCTGTGTTTAATATTTGTAACACTGCCGTGGGGAATTTGTGTGTGTGTATGTATATGAAAGTGTTTTATGTTTCGTGGAGATTCATCAAACCACTCCAAAGTTATAGGGAAACCAAGAACTGCTTTCCTTACAGAAACACTATCCTAACTATAATGTGTGGAAAAATAAATGTAAAAAAACTAAAGGTTAAAGTAACGTTATAGTTAGGTGAATGTCAGTGACAACATTAACGTTTTGAACTAAAAAAACACAGAAATTCAGCAATTATAGCAGAGCTAACTATAATTTGCGCCCCCGCCATGCACTGCTTGACCTCACATATTACATCACTCATGAAATGTTTTAGGACATCACTTATGGCATAACTGATGACATCTAAAATGACACCACTGGTGAGATCACTGATGACATCATTCAAGCTTCTTTTGTACACATTGCTCAATAAATAGGTATAACGTTAGAGCCATGAGCTCCCCTTCCCAAGCCTTATTAGACCCTGGAGTCACCATCCCCCAGGACGGTTTTTTTCTTTTTTTTTTCAAATTAAAGGAAAAGGGTCCATGTGGTTCCCCTCCCAGAGCCTTATTAGGCACTGGGGACCCCAACTGCCAGGCCCACTACACTATTAAAGGGGAAGGGGGCTGTGCCCACAGGGGAGGCTGTGTGGCCACTACACCATTAAAGGGGAGGGAGCTGTGTGGCCCTTCTCCCTTATTAGGGACCTACCAGGCCGATACCATCTGAACCTTTCTTTCAGGTACGCTGGATCTAGACCATGAAGTGCCTTGAAAGCAATCCAGAGGCCCTTGAAGATTATACGCTTATTTACGGGAAGCCAGTGTAGCCTACTGATGGATGGCTTGTGAGGCCGAATGGAATCTAGGAACCTTCAAAAGCATCAGGGCTGCCGATTTGTGAAGGATTTGCAATTTGTTCAATTACTTTTAGGAAGGTTTTGATAAAGGCCATTACAACAGTCTACTCTGTATAAGACTAATGGAATAATAACTGTCTTTAACAAACCAAATGGCAGAAATTGGGCAATTCTGTTGACAATATGTAGGGTATAGAAGTATGCAGAGATGACTTTATTAACTTGCTCTTAAAACGTTAGTCTGTCATCGACCAGAACGCCGATATTTTTGACCTTCTTAAGTGACGTTGGAAGGGAGCCCAGCTCATCTGGCCACCATGAGGAGGACCAGAAAGAGGTGTTACCAAATAGATGAGTTCAATTTAAGCCAGTTTTTGCCCATCCATTGTCTTACGGTGCTCATACAATTCCAAAAGGTATCGCTCATTTTTGAGCCTTTGTTAGAGTGCGAAACCAGAATCTGGATGTCAGCATAAGAAACTAATGACAGCCCAAAAGACTTGATCAGGGTTGCCAAAGGTGTAATGTAAAGATTAAACAAAGTTGAGCTCGATGATGAGCCCTGTGACGAAATGGGCTCAGATGTAAAATCTTCAAAGGAGACAGATTGAATACGGCCTGTGAGGAAAGAGTGCAGCAAGGCCAGAGATACACCCTCGATCCCTAAGCTCTGTAGCCGGTCAATCAAAAGGTCATGATTGACCATGTCAAATGCTGCAGATAAGTCAAGCAGGATAAGGGCAGCGTTACTACCCTTATCCACTGGGACCCTACTTTCGTCTGTAGCCCCAATTAGTGCTGACTCAATGCTGTGTATGTAACAAAAGACAATGTCTCAACAGGTATCAATTGAAGGCAAGTTTAAATATTTATACAGTAATTATAGAAGAACAAGGAGACAAGAATGGAGGGAGACATCAATGGTTATACAAAAAATCCTGGGAGCAGTTTTATGTTTAGGATTTGGAAAGAAGCACTGTGTTACATTAATGACATGTAACCTGTACCACTTGTGCAAGTTTGTGCTCGTGAAGAGACTGAACAGCGCAAAGTGACAAACAGTGATATATTGTATACAAAACTTTAGTGATGGACGACTCTTATTTGACTCGGTGCTGTGACCACCTCGGAAGCCAAACTGTGTATCATCTAGCAGATAGTTAGTTTCCAGAAACACAGCCAGTTGTGTATTCATGGCCTTCTCAACCAGTTTGGCCAAGAGGGGAAGCCTGGAAATGGGCCCATTGACTTAGACAACAGATGCTCGTTCAAACTTCACGAGCGTGTGATACAATAGTGACTGCCTGCTGTAACAAAAAATCATGTATACAAAATAGATATAAAATATATCACTTAATCAAGCATGAAAATATACATTAATCTGAAAGACAAACCGCACAAATATATAAAGAAATACATTGTACTCTATATTTTTTTTCTAACGTTGTTATTCAGAAGGACTTCATTTCCCATAGTGCCTAGTAACCTTCACTGAAATGACAGTCTGACCTAATATGATGGGTTACAGTTTGCATGCTAGTCATGTGCTAAACAGATGTAGCAGTACCGGTCCTATCTCCATGTCTTGTAGCGATGGATACCCAAGAGTTCTGATTGTTTTATAAATATATGGAAATTGATTTATATAAAAAGATAGATATATATGATGCTCCTCATCAAAGGCTCCCTCACTGAGAAGTACTGATGCTATCGAGTTACAATAATCCCTATGTACCTCATTTATACACTGTAATAATGGGTCATCCACCAAAAGTTGGGAGACGTACTTCTGCCATCCTCACGCATCCCATCATGGGATGGTGATTTTCAGCTTCAGGAAAACCCTCTCAGAGGATTAACCGCTGGATCTGCTTGCCTCTTGGAGCCTACTGCAACCTTCCTCTTTCTACCTGCCTTCTACATCACATGTCCCACCCTTCCACTGCAGATTCAGCACTTCCTCCCCCCAAAACAAAACAACTGCAAACCTCCATCCACGGATGTCGGACACAATATCGAAGTGAGAAATGTCATGTGGACAGAATAGCATGTCAAAAATATTGATGGCCAAAATATTGAGAAGGTAAGTGCAAATAGGTGAGTATAGATGTACTATTGTTAACTCCACATCCTCATACCTTGGAGATATATTTATCATCAAGGTACATATATGTGGAGTTAAGTATAGTAAAGCTTTGCTTTCCCATAGAAACTTATCTTCACAATATTTTTGTCCTCGATATTATTGACATGATTTTTTGACCACTCAATATTTTTTCTTCGATATTGTGTTAAAAACCCCATCCAGATTAGTAAAAGAAACCCCATCACAGTTAACAATCAACCAACCATGGGCAGACTTTACATCATCAGTGTATCTCTTCAACTCTCGAACCCTGGACCAGGCACTCTGTCAACCTACTTGTTCTAGAGATACTGCATACTACTCTACTTTCTGTAGTACTGCATTCTCTTTCACCTTCATTATTCTTCTTAGTTAATAAAACACAGACAATCCCTTTGCCACATAAAAAAGCAGATTCCCAACCACTCCTATTCACACAACACTTCTTGAACACATGGTGTCCATCAGAGCACCAGCTGTAGTAGCCATTCAGTGGAAACTAAGGCCTCTAATGCCCTCCCGATCTACTCCGCTGTCTAAATCTGCTCATTCACCCCAGAGTGAACCTGGTGCCCATCACCTTCATTTAGAAAACCCAAAGGAGGATAAACCTTTCATGCGGTGCAGGATGCTGCCTTAAGTACAGGACTAGATTTAGAGATGCTTGTGCACTATATAGTTTTTATCACTCATCTTCCATTCATCATAAACACCAAAGAATTCCTCTATTATACTCCACTCCCGACTACGAACAGCCCTTAACCATTTGAGGAACCTTTCCACCAACCCATTATCCTAAATGCAATAGTAGGGTTTGATGAAGTTCTCCCTCAAAATCGGCTGCAATCCATCCAACATGAGTTGGGCTCTCAATCAATCCAACAGAGGTTGTAGAGTGCAGCTAATCACTTGTGAGGTTATCCAGGCGTTGTGTTTCTGCTGCAATCAGTCGAAGAGCCAGGTCTTGAGTTCCTTTCTGAATTCTGTGAGGGAGGTTGCTAATCAGAGGTAGAGGGGAAGACTGTTCCAGGCTTTGGCAGTGAGGTAGGAGAAGGAGTGCCCTCCGCTGTAGCTTCTGTTGATTCGAGGGGTGTGAGCGAGGGACGCGGAGCGTAGGTGTCTGAGGGTTTGGTGGAAGTTCAGGTGGTAGTTGATGTATGCTGGTTCTTGGTCATGGAGGGCCTTGTAGGCGTGTGTCAGCATCTTGAATTGGCATCCTTCCTTGACGGGTAACCAGTGGAGGCTGTATTGTGCATCACTAAAACTCATAGCACTCCATCGCCCAAAAACACTTAGTCACGAAAATCAAACACCTCCTAAAGTTTCAAATTCAAGTTTATTAAGGTATTGGGTTTCACCAAATCTTTTTCATATGTCACATATACATATAATGCATATAACGAAGAAAGAAAAACGCACACACCGTAGTACTGCCACATCTTTTTCTGCACTGCGTTGTTCAGCTGGGCCTTGGGTCCCCTGTAAAGCTGAGGGTACTTCTTTAGGACCCGCTTCTCAAATGATCACTAGTTTCTTTTTTCAGAAATTGGGGGCCCTTTTCTTGTGATCCTCAGCCATTTGGGTGATATCTGGAGTCAAAGGAGCTGCAGGATGGAGGTGGTTTGTTTGGTGGTTCTTGGGTGACTCAGGAATGGCCTACTTCCTCTTCCTGTATGTCATAACCTGTTTATTGCGGTAGGTGACCTCTTTCCCGAATGCGGTGTTCTCCACCTTCAATATGGAGTTGGCCATCTATACAGGAGAGGTGGAGAAATAAAGTACATAGGTGAAGCACTTTCATATAATTGTAAATGAAAAGGAAAACACATGCATCTAGAATCACAAGTGCTCCCATTGTTGCATAGAAATTACATTAAAAAAATGTTAATATGTTTAGAAGTAAATGTATGCATTAATGAAGCTGTGTGCATGAAATCCAACCTTACTTATAGATGTGTATCCATACACTGTAGGAATATGGAATGAAGATGCTTTTGTATGTGACTGATGTATATAGTCAAAACATATAATCTATGAATAAATGAGTGAGTGAGTGAGTGATGTGTTAGTGCACAGGTACTCATAGTACGGCCCGCGGGCCGCCAGCGGCCCAGCAAGCCTTCCTTGGCGGCCCGCGGACCTTGCAGATATCCTACCTGTGTTTTTTCTTTTTTTCTTTTTTGGTGTCAGCAAACACCGCCGGTTGCAGCAGCGCGGACTCTGAGAGACTTTGGGGCCGGGCGATTCTTTAAAATACCATTCACTTGTTAATGAGGCTTTGTTGTATTTCACCTCTTCTTAGCGCCCCTGCATCTCCACTCTGAGTGGAGATGCAGGGGCGCTAAGAAGAGGTGAAATACAACAAAGCCTCATTAACAAGTGAATGGCCTTTTAAAGACCTGTGAAGTACTCGGGTGCGGCTGTGTGTGTGCCCGGGAAGCTGTCTCAGCCGGGCTGACACACAAGCGAGGTGAGGTGACAGAGAGAGGGAGGGAGACAGAGAGGGGGAGACAGAGGGTGACAGAGAGAGGGTGACAGAGGGAGGGTGACAGAGGGAGGGAGACAGAGAGAGGGAGACAGAGAGAGAGGGAGACAGAGAGAGAGGGAGAGAGAGGGAGACAGAGGGAGACAGAGAGAGAGGGAGACAGAGGGAGACAGAGACAGAGAGAGAGGGAGACAGAGAGAGAGGGAGACAGAGAGAGAGGGAGACAGAGGGAGGCAGAGGGAGGGAGGAGGGCGACAGACAGAGGGAGACAGACAGAGGGAGGAGGGCGACAGACAGAGGGAGGGAGACAGATAGAGGGAGGAGGGCGACAGACAGAGGGAGACAGAGAGGGAGAAGGGCGACAGACAGAGGGAGGGAGACAGATAGAGGGAGACAGAGGGAGGGAAACAGACAGAGGGAGACAGACAGAGGGAGGGAGACAGAGGGAGACAGACAGAGGGAGGGAGACAGAGGGAGGGAGACAGAGAGAGGGAGGGAGACAGAGGGAGGGAGACAGAGAGAGGGAGACAGAGAGAGAGAGGGAGACAGAGGGAGGGAGACAGAGGGAGGGAGACAGAGGGAGAGGGAGATGGAGACAGAGAGAGGGAGACAGAGAGAGAGGGAGACAGAGAGAGGGAGGGAGGGAGGAGGGCAACAGACAGAGGGAGACAGACAGAGGGAGGAGGGCGACAGACAGAGGGAGGAGGGCGACAGACAGAGGGAGGGAGACAGATAGAGGGAGGAGGGCGACAGACAGAGGGAGACAGAGAGGGAGGAGGGCGACAGACAGAGGGAGGGAGACAGATAGAGGGAGACAGAGGGAGGGAAACAGACAGAGGGAGGGAGGCAGAGGGAGGGAGACAGAGGGAAACAGACGGAGGGAGACAGAGGGAGGGAGACAGAGGGAGGGAGACAGAGGGAGGGAGACAGAGAGGGAGGAAGACAGAGGGAGGGAGACAGAGAGAGGGAGACAGAGAGAGGGAGACAGAAAGAGAGAGACAGAGACAGAGAGAGAGAGAGACGGAGAGAGAGGGAGACGGAGAGAGAGGGAGACGGAGAGAGAGGGAGACGGAGAGAGAGGGAGACAGAGAGAGAGAGGGAGAGAGAGGGAGACAGAGAGAGAGTGAGACAGAGAGAGAGGGAGACAGAGGGAGAGAGAGGGAGACAGAGAGAGAGGGAGACAGAGGGAGACAGAGGGAGGGAGGAGGGCGACATACAAAGGGAGACAGACAGAGGGAGGAGGGCAACAGACAGAGGGAAGGAGACAGATAGAGGGAGGAGGGCGACAGACAGAGGGAGACAGAGAGGGAGGAGGGCGACAGACAGAGGGAGGGAGACAGAGGGAGGGAAACAGACAGAGGGAAACAGACAGAGGGAGACAGAGGGAGGGAGACAGAGGGAGAGGGAGAGAGAGAGAGAGAGAGGGAGGGAGACGGAGCGAGAGAGGGAGGGAGAGATAGAGAGAGGGAGGGAGACAGAGCGAGAGAGAGAGAGAGATAGAGAGAGAGAGATGTGTGTATGCCGGGTCTGGTGGCTCAGTGGACGAAGGCGTCCGCTGCAGGGGCCTGTGTTCAACCTCATGGTCATAGTTTTTTTGTTGCTCTAGCCCCTCCCCTTTCCCCCACTGACCCCGCCCCCACCGGTGCAGCCCTCGGCCACAAACCACACTGTAAATTTGGCCCCCGAGAGAAAGTTTGTGAGTACCCATGTGTTAGTGGATACATATTACATTGAGATCTGCTAGTTTGCAGGTGACCTCATGGTGTTTCATCAGTGGTGTTGCTATGTGTGCATATATTATAGTCCACAATTTAGCACTGGCTGCCACTGTGAAGCAGCAAGCAAAACCAGGTGAAAAAGAGGCCACTAGTTGGTCATGCACCTCCCGTCCCCGACCTTTGCTCTGTGTCCTCCCGCAGAAAGCTGGATGGGGCCTCCTCTCAGGAGGCAGGTCTACATGTAAGCCCTGTTGCACGGAGGTATTGTGCAACAGGCTACTCTTACCTTGCACACTGCTTCTCTGGATTACTGGAGTCCCCCAAATGCTCTGGACACTTGAAGAGCAACTTAATGAAATCGAAGGTGTGTTCATTGATGACTTGTGTACATGTGTGTGACCTATTGCACCTCTGTTGAGGCTATGTGATTGTGTGCCAGAGGGGGGTGAGAAGACAGGAGGGAGGACATAACCGGCATCACCTACAACAAAGACATGTCATGTTCGTTAAAATGTGATACCCTACAAATTAAAATACCCAAGCTACACATGCATTCATTGAATACAGTTAGTAAATGTATGTATTGTGATGTGAAACTATAAGTGACTCTGGAAGCCGTTCACTTGGTATTGCTGGTATCCCACTGTGAACTGGTAAGCCGTACCCAGTAGTCAAATGCCACTGAAGTCCACAACAACTAACTGACATATAAGAGGTGACTGTCCTAAAATGTGGCTGCCCAGGAAAGGCAATGTACACACTAGTGAAGATGTCCCTGGTATTGTAGGCCGCTTACACGTTGATGGGGCTCCAGCAGTATCTGTTGTAGTTATTATGTTGCCTGCAGCAGGGGTGCTGAAGTGCCATGAGTGTGCAATCGATGGCAACTAATGCCTGAGGGAAGTGGGTAATAGCATAGAAATTCCCTTGCCACTCATTGACTTTCTGCCAGTGACTGCTGCTTGGCAATACACTGGTGCACTAGTGATTCATCTCAGTACCTGTCACAAGCAGCATGATTGGCTTGCCTTTTTAATGCCCATTAGGTCCCAATTGACCCCCTGGATAGGTCCAGGGACCAAGAAATGGAATGCAGCCAGAATTTTGACATGTGCCAGTATAGCCTTGTAGTGGGTTGTAAGTGCGTTGAGTTATCTAACAACAGCTGCTTCTCTGGACAAACCAACAATGTTGATGCTTTGTCTGAAAATCCTCTTTCCTTAAAATGATGGGTAGGCAACAAAGAAATCCACAGGCAAGTTGAACAAATACTGTCTTGTTTACTTATGTGGGCTACATGTGTGTGACTGGTTGATGTTCTAAACACCATCACAAGTTAATTTGTTTGATGTTGGCCTTGTTTGTTTCACAGACGTCATTTAGAGGTTGCAAGAGGCCTGCTAGGAAGGGGCTAAAAATGTCATTCAAAGACTTAAAAGATTGGCAATGATGAATCCAACAACTTGCCACTGTTGAATTTATCATAACGAGTTCAGAAAAGAAGTTATAGAACTTTCTTTTCTGTGAGCCAAAATCCAGCCTTCTAGCAGCCTTTCCTGATTGGTCAGCCTTAAGAGGCTTAGCCAGGCTGCTTTGATGAGGTGATAAGTGGCCTGCACAGGGTTAGAGGTAATCTGATGAGGGAGAGCTCTGCAGCTGAAGAAAACAGGCCAGGTCGGGCCTGGGTAAATCAAACTGGGCTTCAAAGAGAGCAGGACAGTAAGGAATGCCAGCCAGGCCTACCCCCTCTTCCTGTAACCCAAGCCTTGATGGCAGGCCAGGAAATGGAATTTGCAGGAGGTGGAGGAGGCATGTTAATGGAAATGAGCCACACTAGTAGGTTAGTTTAGCCAGGTCTTACTCCAAAGGAGAGAACATCTCCATCTTGAATTTTGAAGTGCAGTGCTTAGTGGGACAAGAATATGCCACACTTTGGAGGAAGCTGTCATGCTTTTGGTGGCACCCGGCACCTCATTGGACAGGGGAGTCCACCTGCTTGTTGCTCCAGATCATTGAATAAATATGTGAGAGCTGCATAGCAACTCGGATTTGCTGCCTGAAACTACAAGAAGAAGGACTGCAGTGCTGGAACTCTGGTCTGGACCACATAGGATTGCTCCCTGAAGGACTACTCCTGTTGCACGCTTGGAACTACAGCCTTGAGGACTTTGTCTTGCTTCAAAAAGGATTAAGGAGTGGACTCCCTGAAAGCAAGAGGTTAACAGAGCTTCCCTGCACCATCTCCTTCAAGAAGTCCCGAGCCTGCAGTGCATTCAATAGACTTTTAAGGTTTTGGCCAGGTGTATTGTGGGAACTGTAGTCCCAAACTTCCAAGGACCATCTTAGAGCTTCTAGACCCTTGGACTTGTGTTTTGGACAATTTGAACCCTCAAGAGGAACTTCAGGAAGAAGTTCCAGAAATTTGGAGCAACTTTTGGAAAAAGCTCCCTAAGTGGATGACCCGATGTCGACAGTCAAGCCAACTACCTTCAACTGCGACCAGGCCTGGATTTCAGGTTCGTCCTGCTGAAAGTTCGGGAGCTCCACACTTCTAGGATTTGACCGGGTTCTCTTGGAAAAACAATCCGATGATGTTGCATCGAACTTGGCCTGCTGGAGGGGACCGCACGACATCAAGAGTAAATCCTGCAGAAAAGTTTCCAAGTCCGAAGGTAACATTTTGACCGGGGCCTCCCGCCTTGTGTATCTGACCAGAGCACCATCACGGTCGGCCTCAAACTTTGACTTTGTCCCAGTCAAGCGCAACCAGATGTCTCAAGTTGGTTCTATATGTTTTTGAGCACGATAAAGTGATTAATCTGTAAAAATTCATATCTCCGGCACCCTATATCAAATTTTTGTCCTTTTGGTGTCGTTTTTAAGATAAAAATATTTTGGATTTTTATAAATTGGTGTGGGATTTTTATTGTGTGTTGTATCTTACTTATTTAATGTATTGGTGTTTTTAAATGCTTAACACACCTGTCTCCTAAGTTAAGCCTGCCTGCTCGTTGCCAGCTACCAAGGGTTGAGCAAGGGAATAATTTGAAGTTGTCTGGACCTTTTATTGCGTTGGTGGCCTTAATGCTAGTGGTAGGTGCAGACTTACCCCACTAATAATCTACCTTCCAACACTACCACTTCCCCTTAACCTAAAATGTATACCTCCGCATGTGGAGTTCTCGCACTCATGGTAGAAAACTCCTCACATAAGAGCTAGGGCAGGTTTAGGTGGATATCTCCTACCGTACATTGGTCAATAGCATTTGTGGGAGTGCTTTTGTGAATATGCCATAGTGTATCCAACATAAATCATGTTCTGTAACCACATTTTTATAGACCAACTCTGTTTATTAGTTTGAGTCTCATAATACAATTGAGAAGCCAAGATAAAAAAGAAAAAAACACACCTACAAACCGGAGGCCGGCAACCTCCATCCCCCAACCTCCCCTTTCTTCAGCACTGACTGAGCAAAGGATTAACTACGTTTTTAAACAGTTCATTTTGAAGGACGAGGCTCCCTAACATCAGTCAGAAACTAAAAGTGTTAGCAATGCTGAGATTGGTTCGGAGAATCAGATTGCTTAGAATATGGGTATTTGCCCGGTTACTTACCAGTAATCTTTAATACTCCCTGTCTAGGACTTCCTAGATACAGTCCTGAGTCCCTCCCACGCTTTTCCCCCTCCCAGGGATTTGGGTGATTGATTATTTGATCCCTCCTTATGCATTTTTTTGCTTGAGATACAACAGGATATCCTGTGGTAAGCCCCTCCCTTTTACTGGCTGCCAGGTAATGGCGCTCATATTGGGGAACTGATTTTGGTGTAGATCACATGACACTACTACTAGGCTGCAACTGTTCAATAGACACTGTTATGATAGACACTCCCCCAGATCAAGAGCTAGAGCTGGTCTGAGGATGGTGGACCAGACACACAGCTGTTACCGCCGAACCAGGGCCGGACTGGGAGTCCAAAGCAGCCCTGGCAATTTTGTCAGACCGGTCCCTGACCCGGGGGGATGGGAGGGAGGAGGGTGTTAAGTGTGAAGCACTGCTGCTTAACAAAACCAGACCTCAGCATTGCTGCTTTTGTTACTGGGAGCCGTTATTGCAGCATCACTGCAAAACCGGCCCCCAGTAACAAAGCCGGCCCCCACCCTTCCAGCCTCCCACGCAAACGCCTGATGCCCGCTATGGCCAGTCCGGCCCTATGCCGAACACAACTAGCACTTAAAACTTTAAGGTGCAATATTGCACACTACCTGCGGCGGCTCCTCCACTAAGGCGGAGGAGCGCCGACCTACTGCTGGAAAAGGGAAAAATAAAATGCTAATAACAAGGTTATTATAATTTTATTTTTATTTTCTGTGGGGTGGGGCAGGCTGGTGGTTTAGGGGGGAGGAGTGGACTGTGCACATTAAGTGCACACAACTGCTTGACCGACCGTCTCCGGCGGGCCAAACAGTCATGCGCACTTTGCATGTAACCCATCCCAGGCTGCAGGGATATTTTTCAGTGGAAGCCGAAGCAGGAACATGCTACAAGTGCTGTTGATGAGGGGGGCCTCAGGAGACAAGCCAGCAGCCATGGCAGGGAAGGGGGGAGTGTCTTGAATCTTGACAGCTCTGAGCATGTGGGCCCTCAGGGGTGTGGACCAGCAGGTAAAGTCTGGGGCCCGTCATCAGCGATGTTGCTGGCCATGTTGGAGTGGAGTGAGGTTGAAGAAGAGGAGTAGGACCTGGGATTGGAGGGAGGTAGGGAGGCAGAGCAAGCTGACTGTTTCAGCGCAGGGAGCAGGGGGGGGGGCACTTAAGAAGCCTTTAACCCTTTCGCTGCTAGGCCTTCCTCAGTGCTAAGCCTTTTTCTGGTAGTTTGCACTTTTTTGAAAAATGGAGAAAAAAAATTCTGCAGAAGAAACTATCTGTGTTTTCCCTGCAAATGGTATCAACAAAGGGTTTGTGTTCACCATCTTCCCAGCTTTCAGTAACAGGCAGACTTTTGGCAGAAAACCCAAATTTTCTACACAGTTTTGGCATTTTACTGGGACATATCCTATCTATTTTTTGTGCTTTCTACCTCTTTCCAGTTAGTGGTAGAAATGGGTGTGAAACCAAAAATGGATCCCGGAAAGCTATACATTTCTGAAAAGTAGACACAGTTTTTAATTCAGCAAGGGCTCATTTGTGTAGATCCTTCAAAGTTATAGTTGAAATAAAAATATTGAAATTGAGTTGAAAAAAACAGGCATTTGTGCCTATGTTTTCACCTGTAACTTCTTCTAACTATGGCAGATATTTGAAAGCAATATACTGTTACGTCCACTGGACGCTTCTGGTTGTGGGATATATAGGGCTTGTAGGATAACCAAGAACCCAAGGTACCCAAAGCCAATAACTGAGCTGCACCTTGCAATGATTTTTCATTGTGTAACAGGTATACAGCAATTCATTTGGTAAAATATAAAGAGTGAAAAAGAAACCTGTGTATTTCCTAAATGGGAACAAGATATGGATTTTAGAAGCAGTGGTTATTTGCACATCTCTGAATTTGTGGATACCCATACTAGCATGTGAATTAGAGGAGATTTTTCAAAATGAAATTTTTTACACACTGTCTTGCATTTGGAAGGCAGAAATGCATAGAAAGACAAGTAGTAATAACACTTGTTCTCTATTCTGTGTTCCCCTAAGTCTCCAGATAAAAATGGTACCTCACTTGTGTGGGTAGGCCTAGTGCCCGCAACAGGAAATAGCCTAGAACACAACGCGGACACATCACATTTTTCTCCTGAAAATTGACCCTCTATTTACAATTTGCCTAGCTGTCGATTTTGGGCCGTAACTCACGGGCAGCAAGGGAAACCTAGCAAACCTGTACATTTTTAAACACTAGACACCCAGGGAAATCCAGGATGGGGTGACTTGTGTGGTTCGAACCAGGTTCTGTTATCCAGAATCCCTTGCAAACATCAAACTTTGTAAAAAAAAACAATTTCCTCACATTTCTGTGATGGAAAGTTCTGGATCTGCAGGGAGCCTCAAACTTCCACCCACCCAGCATTCACCCAAGTCTTCCTATAAAAATGGTACATCACTTGTGTGGGTAGGCCTAGAGCCCGCGCCAGGAAACGGCCCAAAATGCAACGTGGACATCATCACATTTTTCCACTGAAAACAGACCCTTTATTTACAATGTGCCTAGCTGTGGATTTTGGGCCCTAGCTAATCTGGCACCTTAAGAAACCTAGTAAACTTTTGCATTTTTTAAAACTAGACACCCAGGGGAATCAAGGATGGGGTGACTTGTGTGGCTCTCACCAGGTTCTGTTATCCAGAATCCCTTGCAAACTTTAACTTTTGTAGAAAGAAAAAACATTTTCCTCACATTGTTGTGATGGAAAGGACAAGAATCTGCAGGGAGCCACAAACTTCCACCCACCCTGCATTTCCCCAAGTCTCCTGATAAAAATAGTACCTCACTTGTGTGGGTAGGCCTAGTGCCTGCAACATGAAACGGCTCAAAACGTATTGTGGAGACATCAAAGTTAGCTATCACAAAACGACCTGGTTTTGCAAGGGGGTAACCTGGGTTCTTGGTCCTGAGCTGAGCGGCCATCTAGGGAAACCTACCAAACCCAGACATTTCTGAAAACTGGACACCCGGGGGAGTCCAGAGAGGTGTGGCTTGTGTTGATCCCCCAACGTTTTCTTACCCAGAATCCCCTACAAACCTCAAATTTAGCTTTAAAAAACATGTTTTCCTCACATTTCTGTGTGGGAAAGTTGTGGGATCACTGGGACAGCACAAGCTCCAATGTACGTTCTACAATAAACTGTTTCAACTGCACTCTTACACAAGGAATACATTGATTAGACTCAAATTTGGCATCGTTAATCAAGAACTTGAATACTTGGCTGCTTAGGCAAAATATTTTTACCTAACTACAGACGCACCTGGTAGTACTAGGAAGGCAGTCATAAAAACAATCTGCACAAAAGATAATAACCCCTGATCTCACAGTTGTGAGAGAAAGCCTGCAACTCGCCATTTGAGAACTCGGATCCAAACACAATTAACTACACAGCCATCAAAACTGCAATAAAAAAGCAACTGCACCTCCGCTCACGTGCACTGGATTAGGAAGCTCTCCACGCAAGGTCCTTACATGATTCCCTAACAATATATCAAATAAATTAGTCATGCAAGCCTCATCTTCACTAGGCCATGGGAAAATGCTCTTTAAATCAAATATTATGGGCAAGGCTGGTGCCGCTCCCAAAAGAACCCGGCCTGGAAAACAATTGAAAACATCACATGCTGCAGACTGTGCAATTATAAAAGGGAATCACTGGCTCATATATTACTTTGGTGCCCAGAACTTCAACAGTACCCTCCTGAAGCCAATTATTTTACACCAGGGCACTGGATAGGCCAAAGAGGCTCTACATCTCCTATACACCTTGGAAACTATGGCCGACATGGCCAAGTTTGGGAAATGCATATATTGGGCCCGCACACTGCTAAAGGGCAAGTTGCAGGGAAAAAACAGATCAACTACCAGCCACTGTCCGGTCCCTTAAGGAGCAGCCGATTGCTCAATAAATCTATCCTCAGTCCATAATATCGGCTACTCCGGTTCCTATGAGCTTGGGGAACTAGCTGAACTCTCTTGCTAATCTGCATCTGGAAGCATCTATGCTCTGCCTATCCAGTTTGCTGCACTGAAAAATTTTGTGTCTTTTATTGTCATCATGAATTAACTGATTTTAATACTTGCTTGCACTTCACCATATGTTTTTATTTCGAATTGCCCAAATTTGTAATGATTTTAAATCATACAATAAATTTTTCATTCATTCATGTACCGGTACTCTGGCATTAAAAGTATTGCAAATTAAACAAATTGTCAAAGGTCCCACACATACTGCGGGCCGCACTTTGGATTTGACTTTTACTAACTCCCCCCGATGTCCTGCGAGTCCCCTTGCCCCCTCCTGTGGCATGATCATTCACTAAGTGGTTTTCGAATCGCGCCGGCCTATGTACCTGAACATCCAAAAAATAAACCTAAGCCAAATCTCAGGAGACAATGGCGTAAAGTCACACCGGATGCTTTCACCAAAGAATTTACTACTCCTACTATTGAGGAGGCTGTAGATGTGGAAGAGGCACCAGTGGAGTATCACACGTCTCTAAATAAAGCTATTAACAATCTAGCCCCGATGACAACATTCATCTAGACATGGTCCACATGTCCCTTGGTATACTCTAGAATTACGCAGGGAAAAAGCCCAGTGCAAAAAACTGGAGAGACGATGGCAACAAGCCCACAACCCCGGTGATAGAGAGGTTTATAAAAAAACCTTAGCACAGTACCATGCCAATATTAGGAAATCACGCAAAACGTATATTTCACTGCAACTTGGTCAGGCTGGGAACTCCTCCAAGGAGTTATATAAAATCCTTTATTCTTTCATCAACCCACAGGCTTGCTCAACAGATAACTTATCTTCACAAGCTTTGTGCGATGCCATTGCAGACCACCTGGTGGACAAAGTACATCAGATTTATAAAAATTTGCCAAACTCGCTTAACCTTGTAAGTTCGGATTCCTTACGCTCTCTTTCAAAGCCCTCCAACACTTGCACCTTAGAGAAGCTGGTTCCCCTCAGGCCTGATTCTGTTTGTAAAGTCTTGAAGGCTGCGAAGTCAAGGTCTCCCCACTAGATATTATTCCAGCCAAGATAGTAGCTACTCTGTCTAATCAGTTTGCTCCGGCCATCTACTCGCTACTAAATCTTTCAAGAAGCTCGGGTAAGATTCCGGTAGACTGGAAAGCCGCTCAGGTCATTCCTATTCGTAAGAAGATAAATCTTCCAGCATCAGACATATCAAATTATCTCCCCATTTCGCTTCTCCCCTTGCTGATTAAACTATTGGAAGGTCACATTAAATAGACAACTTGTGGAGTACCTTGAGTCTAACAGGATCTAGACTCCTCCTAGTCCGGGTTTAGACCTATGCACAGCACTGAAACTGTGCTCATAGCGGTCATGGACTATATTAGATGCTCTCAGGCTGAAAACCAGCTGTCAATGCTAGTGCTGCTTGACTTATCAGCAGCCTTTGATATGGTATCTCACCCCACACTGATCCAGAGACTGGAAATGATAGGCATCTGGGGTACAGGTGTACAATGGTTCTCGAGTTTCCTGTCTCAACGAACCCAGACCAGCAATCTGGGTATGTTCAGATCGCGCGCCATGGAGATCAACAAGCGGGTGCCTCAAAGCTCTTGTCACAGCCCTACATTATTTAACATATATTGATACTCAATTTCTGATCTCTTTTGATAGAGACCTTTCTGCTATGAGAGATCGCTTTGCTAACAGGATCAAAGCCATCTCCGATTGGATGCCGGAGAATTTTCTTCAGCTAGATACCAGCAAAACGGAGATCATGCTCTTTGGTATAGCTCAACTGCTTTGGTCCCCAGACTGGTGGCCAGTGGATTTGGGAGCTGCACCTACCCCCAAATCCTCAGTAAAAAACCTGGGTGTTCGCTTGGACCAGACTCTTGCTATGAAAGATCAGGTAGTGGCTACCACTGGCACTTGCTTTCATGCAATGAGTCATTTGCGCACTCTTTCCTTTACTACCACTTTTGGAGCGCAAAACCTTAGTCAAGGCTCTGGTGATCAGTAGCTTGGACTATTGTAATGCTCTACGAGTCTCTATTGGATGAACTCCAAGTGGTTTAAAATACAGCGGCCCGTCTAATCCAAAATATGCCGTCCAGATCTGCCACTACTCCCTTATTGCGCTTACTCCTTTGGCCTCCAGTGCGTAGAAGTATTAGTTTTAAGATCTGCTGTATAGTGCATAAAGCGGGACCCAGATACCTAGTGGAGAAACTCATCCCTTACCTGCCAGGCAGACCTCTAAGATCGATGGACAAGTAATTTCTTACTGTACCACGGGTCTGAGCCTTCTCTTATCTGAACCTTTGTTACTGGAAAGAACTTCCTACTCATATACGAAAGTGCACTGATCACCTTCTTTCCAGAAAATGTCTCGAAACCAAAATATTCTAACACTATGGCTACCCCGCTTGATGGTCTCTGCTGCGCTGAGATACCCCTTTAGGGGTGATTCATGCGCAGTATAAGATAATTTAACATAACATAACATATTGCAGCAGTGCTGTGAAGTGCAGGTATCCACTATTTAGAGTACCTGTTTGCCCTTTACAAGTGCCTGACAGTACCTGCCCATTTAAAGCACTGGTTGGAACCTTCGATCGGACTGGAGTTGATTCCAGTGACGTGTTTGTGTCACCCAGGTATACTTCCCTTCAGGCGATTTGTGGTTCAATCCATTTGATCAGACTAGCTACTGACCTTAGGGTTTGTCTCAGTGTATACTTTGGGAAAAATGATAGTAGGTATTTTGGGCTGGGACCCACAATGCTTCGAAAACGGAGAAGTTTAAACTAAATTCATCAAACAATCCCATCACCACAAGGTGTCACAGGAAGAACCCACCACAGGAAAGCTCAAACCAACCACAGACTCTAATGTCTGAGGCAAGGGAAAAAGAACTGTTCTAGTACAGAGACTTGTGCAACACTGGAGCTTGAATGAGCTCCTACAGTATATTTGAGCACACGAGGCGCTATGTTATGAGACTTCTTCTATTCAGGTTAAGCTGTTCGTTATAGCTGGGGTAATTAATGCTCGTTAGCTTCCCCAAACTGTTGGGAAATTGGGACACAACATTTTAAAAACAAAATGTTAAGTACACTATATAGGGCCAGATTTATCAAAGTGTTGCATTGCCATTGAGTCATGTAAGGTAATGCAAGGGCAACGCAACACTAAAGTTAGATTTACCAAGCCACACAAGGCCACCTACTCTGGCCATCAGCCTTCTGAGGTGATTGCAAGTTAGCAAGTACCTCAAGAAGTAAAGTGCTTCAAGAAGAGGCCAGATCACAATCTATAAAGTACAAATTAAAGTCCATGCAGGGTCTACTCCCTACCCTGGCCTCCAGCCTTCTCAGGTAATTGCCAGTTAACAAGTACCTCAGGGAGTACAGTGCTTCAAGCAGAGGCCAGTGTATAATCTATGTAATACAAACTGAAATCCATGCAGGGCCAACTCTGGCCTCAAGCCTTCTGATGTGATTGCAAGTTAACAAGTATTGTGACTGCCCACTAACCAGTCTCTCCAAATTGAAGCGACCAGCTGGCAAGATGATTATTTATTTTTTAATTTGTATTTAATTTGTAGTCCATTAATCCTAAAAGAACAGGCACAGAGAACAGTTACAAGCATTTAACAAGCATTGGCAAAGCTAATAGGTCTCAGCAGTGCCCGAGCTATTGGCCTGGTCAATGTGAATGTCTTTTAGCCATGTTGTCTGGCAACACATCTGCTGTTCAGCATAGGCTTTGCCTATGTGTGTTCGGTGTTGACAGGGTTTTACTGAACAAATGTGGAAGTGACAGCAAAAACAGTTGAGGAGCTTTGAAGTGAAGCGAGGATGTGGCGTAACGGCCAGCACTGTCAATAGGGGAGCTGGGGAACCAGGTTCAAAACTCAGGATTGGCTGAACAATTTGTGATTCTGAGCAAATCACTTACGATTTCCCCTGCGTACGATAATGAATGTGTCATTGTGTAGTGTAACTGGTGAGCACTTAAAACGTGAAAACTACCATTACAACGCAGGCATTACAACGTAACGCCATTACAACATAATGCCATTACAACGACTCCATTACAGCGCAGGTGCCATTACAGCGCATGCCTTTACATCGCATTTATGGTTAAGGTGAATGTTCAGATGAGTTTAAATGTATTTATTTGTTTTTTGTTATTTTAATAATTATTGTAATATTATTTGCTGAGTATATAATTAGTGATTTTTAAAACTTTAATAACCTAAGTATTTATGTATTTTTTTATTTAGAGAATTAATAAATATAATTTAATATTTTTAGAAAAACTAAAATTGTACTATGAAAAGGTTTGTAACATAACCATTTACATTTCATAACTATTTAGGTAGGGGATGTGAGGGATTTGTGGGTTATGCGGAAATGTATTAATACTCAGGTATTAATTTTAATACCCGAGTATTAATTTATTTAGATCATTATTAAATATATATACAAAAATAATTTATAATAAGATAAGGGTTTGTAACATAACCATTTAGGCACGGGATGTGAGGGATTTAGGGGTTATGGGTGGGGAAGTGTATTAATAAGCATGCATTAATTTTAATACCTAAGTATTAATTTGTTTAGAGAATTAATATATATAATTTAATATTATATATATTAATAATAATAAATAAATAAGAAAGGGTTTGTAACATAACCATTTAGGCACGGGATTTGATGAATTTTGGGGTTTTGGGTGTGGAAGTGCATTACTACTCATGTATTAATTTTAATTTCTGGGTATTGATGTATTAAGAGAATTAATAAATATAGTTTAATATTTTTTTCCAAAAATAATTTATAATAAGAAAAGGATTTGTAACATAACCCTCTAGGCACGTGAGGGATTTAGGGGTTATGGGTGGGGATGTGTATTAATACGCATGTATTAATTTTAATACCTGAGTATTAATTTGTGTAGAGAATTAATAAATATAATTTAATATTTAAAAAAAAACTTTTAAAAAATAAGAAAGGGTTTGTAACGTAACCATTTAGGCACGGGATGTCAGGGATTTAGGGGTTATGGGTGGGGAAGTGTATTACTACTCATGTATTAATTTTAATTCCTGAGTATTAATGTAGTTGGAGAATTAATAAATATACTTTAATATTTTTTTCCAAAAATAATTTATAATAAGAAAAGGGTTTGTAACATAACCCTCTAGGCACGGGATGTGAGGGAGTTAGGGGTTATGGGTGGGGAAGTGTATTACTACTCATGTATTAATTTTAATTCCTGAGTATTAATGTAGTTGGAGAATTAATAAATATAGTTTAATATTTGTTTCCAAAAATAATTTATAATAAGAAAAGGGTTTGTAACATAACCCTCTAAGCATGGGATGTGAGGGATTTAGGGGGTTATGGGTGGGAAAAGTGTATTAATACTCAGGTAATTTTAATGCCTGGGTATTCATTTATTTAGAGAATTAACAAATATAATGTAATAATTTTCACCCAAAAAAATTTAAAATAAGAAAGGGTTTGTAACGTAACCATTTAGGCACGGGATGTGAGGGATTTAGGGGTTATGGGTAGGGAAGTGTATTACTACTCCTGCATTAATTTCAATTCCTAAGTATTAATGTATTTAGAGAATTACACAATATAGTTTAATATTTTTTTACAAAAATAATTTATAATAAGAAAAGGGTTTGTAACATATACCTTTAGGCACGGGATGTGAGGGATTTAGGGGTTATGGGTGGGGAAGCGTATTAATACTCGGGTGTTAATTTTAATGCTTGAGTATTAATTTATAAAGATTAAGGGGCCGATTCCGATGTCGGCCGGAAGGGCACCGAACGATGGTCGGAGCCCTTCCGACCGACTCGGAAGCTGCCGCTCGGATTCCTTTCCGACCGAGCCATTCCGATGGGCTCGGTCGGAAAAGAATCCGACTCGGATTTCCGGATGGCTCACAACGGGTTCGGAGAGCCCGTCAGCCATCCGGAAATCCCTCTGTACTCCCCCGGCTGCCTCTTTGCGACCGAGGGAGTACGATGGCAGTTTTTCACTGCCTTTTCGTGCCGGTCACTGTCTTTGGGGGCCCCCAGTGGGACCCCCATGGGTGCAAGGTCGCCGAATGGCGGCCTGGAGGCACCTATGGTGCCCCTCTGTTGAACCCTGCACCCGGTGGCAGGCACCTTAGGGTGCCAGCCACAGGGTGCAGGGTTGAACTGCACCCCTGCTTTCTCCAATGCCAGCATGCATTCCGTCCGGAATGCATGCTCCCATTGTGGGAGATACGAGTGCGACCGAACAGGGTTCGGTCGCATCGTACTGCCTGGGCTGTAACCGACGACAGCAGGTCGTTCGGTTACGGCTCCGGACCGATGTCGGACGGACAAGAGTCCGTCCGACATCGGAATCGGCCCCTTATTGTTTAATTTGAAATGTTATAAAAATTGAAAAAGTGCACAAAAATTGAGGGCCTGGTTACGACTCTAGCGCAGCAGTGACGGCACAGTGCTTCATCCACTGCGCCCAAGCCGCGCTAGCACGCTGACCGTATTACGAGTTGCAAATGTGCAACTCGTAATACAGTCGGCAGTTCTTTGCTATTCCCATAGCGGTGCCTGGAAAATAGTCACCGCAATGGGAACAGCAAACAAGTTCCAGTACGGCATGGACGTCCATGCTGTGCTAGAACTTTGTGGGGGTACAGATAGCTGAATGTATCCCCATGGCAGGGTGGCCATGGGGGCTCTGTCGGGCCCCCTTTGTTCCTGCACCGCAAGCCTTTTCATGGCGGGGCTCCGCCATGAAAAGGCTGGCGGTCCAGGAACTCGTAATATATGGTGAGCGGGACTGCGCCAGTCCCCGCTCAGCATATTGCGTTGTGGCGCTCCTGTGGCGCAGCCGATGTTCCACCGCCGCAATGATTTTAGTAGTCGTAATACGGCGACAGTGGACCGCTACTGCTGCGCCACCACGAGTCTGGCAGTCGAAGACTGCCAGACTCATAATCTGGCCCATAGTTATAATTTATAACGTAAAAAATATACAAATAAGAAATGAAGCATAACACAACACGTAATAGTTTTTTTTAAAGTATTAAATATATTTTATTAATAATTAAAAGCAAAAAAGATGTAATATATAGTAATAAAAATGAAATACACTTTAAAAAAATCAGTAATCATTTAAAAATAAATAAAGATATTTATGTACTATTTTTTAAAAATGTATAATTTTGAACTGTGTCAAGATTTTATTAAACATTAAAAACCTATCTTTTCCACGCTTTTCCATTATATTCAATGGCAATAACTGTCCTTTTTTTCTTTTTACTTTCAGCCTTGACGTACGTGGTTGAGCATCTGTTTCTACAGTCGGTGGAGCGTCGCGGTCAAGATCGGATACAAGGGAGAGCTGCAGTGAGGTAAGAACTTTTAATATTTTAATTTAGAGTTGTATGTGGCCAACCTTTTTGTGAGAGAAGGGAGGTAGTTGAAAGGTGGTTAGTGTAAAACTTGAATGTTATGTATGTTTTAACCTATTTTTCATCCTATGCAGTTAGCTGTGGTAGGCCTACGTCAGGATGAATGCGGGTATTGCAAGATAAATTTTAAAAAGTATTTCTAAAAACAATAGAATACTTCATTAAACTTATTTGTAATAATAGCGATATAGGGCCCGATTCTGATGCGAGTTGGAAAAGCTTCCCGACCGAATCGGTTGGGAAATGGTTTCTGACCCACTCGGATAGGGAAAGTCCGACCGGCGGAGTAGGATGCATCCGGATGCTTCCAGATACGATTTGGTTGAACTCCCATTGACTTCAATGGGAACATTTGTTCCTAACCGCATCAGAATTGGGCCCTCGGTCGGGAAGACATGTTCCCGATCCGATTTGGAAGGAGCAAATGCCGTTAGGAGGCCTTCCTAACCGCATCAGAATCAGGCCCTCGGTCGGGAAGCTTTTCCAACCCGCATCAGAATCAGGCCCATTGTCTTTTTTTAGTGACGTGTTTTTTTAAGAACTGTTTTGAGGTTTTTTTTACACAATACACGTCATGTAATTAAAAGAAGGAAAAGGATTCGTGATTTCGGATGCAGGCCCTTCAAAAGGGCGAAGAAGGTTTCTTTTTGGAACAGATTTTTTAATGGATTACAGCATTGGGGTCAACAAGGATGGACTTGGACACTTTTTTTTCAATATGGAACGTGGATCAGAATTATGGATTAGATTTGCCGTTTTTTTGGGGGGGGGATGTATGTTTTTCTATGTTTATTTTGGGTTTGCGTTTTTGAATTAGAACACAGATTTTTACCAACTAATACGTTGTTGGTACTGGTGTTTACTCCACTCTGTGTTTCAAATTTTTGATGAGGAAATTTGGAAATTCATGGATTTTTGGTTAAACCCTGTGGATTATTGGAGTACAGAAGACTTTTGGTGACAGGATGAATTGAAACATCACCAAAAGTTGAAGAAAGAAGACATCTGCAGGTAGGATTTCTGACATTCCTAATAGTTTTACAAAAATAATTTAAGAAATGCCAATTTAATTGTTAAAAAAACAGGCAAGTAAGTTAGAAGAAGGGGCTAGTTTGTATTAGAAATGCAGAATATAGCACATTACTACGCGATGTATTACATCGCGTGCTTTTACAACGCGGTCGTTACAACGACCGCTTTGTTAGTATGCGATGCATTTACATCGCAAGTCATTACAACGACTTGCAGTAGGGGGCGCGCTGGACTTAGGAATAGTATTATTTACTATTCCTACTCCAGTTTGCGCAACAGTAGGGAAGGTGTTGGAATTAATTTCCAATACCTCAGCGCCCCCTACAGCAAGTTGTTGTAATGACTTGTGATGTAAATGCATCGCGTACTAACAACGAAGTCATTGTAACGACCGCGTTGTGAAAGTACTGCGATGTAATGACAGCGGTGTAAACGCTGTTTCCCGAAATGCAGTATGCTTGCAATATTTTCCAGGTAGTCTGAAGTCACTGACAACGTAAACTGTTGCATTTGTGCCGATAGTCATTCTGACATTTCCTTACTTTTTTGGTAGATACGTGGATTCAGACTACTTGCTAAGATTGCACTATTCTCATTTCTTGGTAACTTTGCTCCTTCTTCAAGGTTTCTGTAGTATCCTCATGTTATGCTATTATGTTCCCTTTCACCTTGTTCCTAGCTGCTCAGCCAGAGTGAGTATTCTGTATGGAATGTTGGTGTGATTGACATGAGTGGAATGCTTGGGTGCCTGGTGTCAGTTGGAAGATGGGCTGAGCAGCTAGCAGGCTGCTCCTGGTGGGGCTGTCACCATACATCTTATGGTCTTAATAAATAACCTTAAAAGACTCTACCTGGCTGCGTTGACTATGTCACCTCTACGCAAGGGACAAGACCACTACAGTTTCCCAAAAATTATAGAAGTTTGGATCAGATTTTCTGATAGATTTGTTGAAGGAGTTGTACCATCCGTCAATGGCAATGGCATTATTAGTCTTCGCATCACCCTCTAAGCAGGTCGTGTAACAGTTCCACCAATCAATTGGGAACCATGACTTCATCCTGCGACCGACCTGCTTAGATGGCCAATCCATGTGTCTTCAAAATAATTTAGAAAGGGGCCAAATTTTTCATTGTTTCGTGTAAAGTAGTCAGATTCAGTAATTGATGTGTAGTAATCATCTACACTGTTAGGTGGCACGAAGCATAAGGCTGTTAGTTTCTTCAGTTGATCTTGTAGTTCACTGTCTGATATATAATCTTCAACTAAGGATGTTTTTTGTATTTTTCGCCAATATGCCTGTGAAAAATGGAAAAAACATCCTTGAATTTGAGTTTCTGAGTATAATTTAGTAATGGTATTAATCATTGCGAATTAAAAATCAATAATCACTTTTCTAGGACTTTTAGGGCCTGATTACGACTTTGCCACAGCGGCGACGGCGCAATACCGCTTCCACTGCACCAAGCACCGCCGAGCGTATTATGAGTTGCAAATGTGCAACTTGTAATACAGTCTGCGGTTCTCTGGCCTTTTCCATGGTGGTGCCTTGAAAACCGGCACCGCAATTGGAACAGCCAAAATATTCCAGCACGGCATGGACAGTGACGTCCATCCGTGCTGGAACAGGGGGTAATACAGAAATGTATCCCCATGGCGTGGACCCCCTTTGTTCTTGCACCGCCAGCTTTTTCATGGCGGGAATCTGCCATGAAAATGCTGGCGGTGCAAGAACTCAAAATATGCTGAACTGGACTGCGCGAATCCCTGCTGTGCATAATGCATTGTGGCACTCCTGCGCCACCCTGAAAGGGGTCTGAAGCACTCCTGGTTTTTCCAAACTTAATTCCTTTGCTTTTATTCAAGTTTGGCGTGCATGCACTCATTCACGCTCCGTTCCAAAACGTGTGTTGAAATGATCATCCCAAAATTGTGACACGCTAGTTTTCGTGTCACAGTGAGTTGCACAGCCTTTTGCACATTGCGAAATATTCCTGCCACCGCCAGGGAATGACTGTTCCCTGGTGCAGCAGGCGGTTCACCGCCGATACGACTGGTAAGTCGTAATCGGCAATACGGTGGACCGCCTCTCCTGCACCACGGCGAGTCTGACAAAAATTCAGTATAGGTTGAAGCTTGCTTATCAGGCAGTAAAATGTACACTAAAGGAACAGTGGTGTTATTAATGTTGGCATGAATAGTGTATATTTGGCTGAAGGGATGGTGGTTGGTCTTAAAGGTACCATCTATCATCCAAAAATCACTATTCTCCAGTTTAGCAAGGTTACGGGGGTGGGGGTGCAAAAAATTTGCATTAGTTTTAGAGGGTTTTTGTTGTCATGCAAAAGGAAAGATTCTTTGGTAAAGGTTACTGTCAATTCTTCAGGTATGTTGATATCTGAGTAGGTTTGAGGTGTTACACGTTGAGAGTTACTGACCTGTTCTTGTAATTGTATAATACGACATAGATTAGGAATAGTAGGCATAGAACTAGCTACATGCATAGGTATGTTTTGGGAAACCTCCCCCAAAACTGAGCCACAAGGTTCATTGGAGGTGGATGCAAGGGTTTCATTTGTTCAATATGTTTATGAACTTCAATCTCTATTGCAGAGGCAGAGTGGTTATGCTCGGTTGTTTTTTCAACAGTGTCAACGAGAGTAACCGCTCTGCATGTGCAATGGGAAGCATTATACTGCACACACCTCCAATGACTCCTGGGCTCAGTTAATCTCTCCTTACAATAAAGGTAGTCACTGTAACTCAGTAGTCTGTTTCCCCTGCTTGATTTAATATAGTTTGCTTGATTTCTTGCTGCCATTCTTTATCTGTGGGTAGAAAGAAAAAAGATTAAAAAAATGTTTAGTGAATTGGTATGAATGTGTTTTTTAAAATTTTACCTGGTAGGGAAAAAAATGTTAAATGACTTATTTCACAATCTACATGTCTTTTTTGATAACAATAGTTATTTATCTTAGCTTTTGCTATATTTGCTTTGAATTGTTTTTTTGGTTCATACCTGTGAAAAGAAAGTTCTTTTTAGTGATAATTGAGTTTTGGTCGTATGTCATCTTAAATGGGTTTCTTTGTTCTGTGAAAAGTAACTTTCAAAGATGATGGTGTGGATTTTTGATTTGTGGAGATTGTGTCCTTCCAGATAGGTGGTGTGGTATGGCTTTATCTGTATAGAAAGGAAAAGACAACAAAATGTGTTCACAAATTGGTTTATAAATGTGCTTTTAATAATATCCTGCAAGGGAAAATGTTTAGAAAATATTTATTTGAGATTCTACATTTTTTATCGATTATAAAGTTCATATTCATTAGGCAATGCTATGTGCAATCAAATGTATTTTTCATTGAAACCTGTGAAAAGAACGTTATTATTGGTGATAACTGTGATTTAATTCAATTTTACCTTCAATGGGTTGGCCTGTTGTGTGATCAGCAAATTCTGATAGAGATTATTATTTTTTTTTTTTTTTAGGATTTGTTCTTCCACGCTGGTGGTGTGATATGGGTTGATCATTAGAGAAATGTAAAGAAGACATGGCTGTGTATTATTTTTTTCATATTTTTTTTCCAGCGGATGGATGGTTTGCATTAGACCTATAAAAGAGACTATGGGGTCAATTCCGATCTTGGCCGGAAGCGCACCTAATACGATTCGTCCGGAAAAAATACAAGCCGAACGCGTGTTTCCCGACCGAATCGAACAATCGTCCGAACGAGCAAGTACGATGCGCATTACTGCTCAGATTCCGACCGAGCCGTACGTACCCATTCCAGCTCCAGTTCCCCGCCCGAGCCGGATCCGTAAACGCCGATTTGAGTCGCACGGAAGTAAATACACAGCACCTTCCGGCCGGACTAGTACGATGCGCACTCCGTACGTGCCGAACTGGTCGCTACGTCCGGCACGTCAGAGCATCCGGGAGAGCTGCACATAAGCTCCGATTCGCGCCACAAGACGATCCACGGCTACGAGACGAACAAGCCAGCTACGAGTACGAGTCGAAGCCACAAGAAACCCGAACGAGACGACCCAACCATGAATTCCATCGCGCAGGTCCTACCAATACTGTACATCTATTACCGGAACCGGTACTGACGCGTACGGAGCAGACGGTAAGTCAGACACCCACTACACAAACAAACGACACGTACCCGACATATGTCACACACATAGGGATGCAGAAATGACGTACACTAGCAACAGCAGAACCATAGGGGCGGGATGGCTATCGCCAATGCCATACACACCCATAGGGGCCTGATGGCTACCACTACCACCACCCCTACTCATGGGGCCTGGATGCCTACCACTACCACCACCCCTACTCATGGGGGCCTGGATGCCTGTCACCATCACCACCCCTACTCATGGGGGCCTGGATGCCTGTCACCATCACCACCCCTACTCATGGGGGCCTGGATGCCTACCACTACCACCACCCCTACTCATGGGGGCCTGGATGCCTGTCACTACTACCATCCCCACTCATAGGGGGATGGATGCCTACCACTACCACCACCCCTACTCATGGGGGGCTGGATGCCTGTCACTACTACCATCCCCACTCATAGGGGGATGGATGCCTACCACTACCACCACCCCTACTCATGGGGGCCTGGATGCCTGTCACCATCACCACCCCTACTCATGGGGGCCTGGATGCCTGTCACCATCACCACCCCTACTCATGGGGGCCTGGATGCCTGTCACTACTACCATCCCCACTCATAGGGGGATGGATGCCTACCACTACTACCATCCCCACTCATGGGGGGCTGGATGCCTACCACTACTACCATCCCCACTCATAGGACGGGTAATGCATGACACAACCAGCATACTCCAACATAATGAATGTCAGCAAAACACATCCCCCCAACATCATGACAATAGTGTGTAGTCTGTGTCAAATGCCTACAACACTGAACATGACATTGAACATACAATGTGACACCCTATCACATGTGTCACACAAAAATGTGTGTGGCCTTCACAATGCAAGCAGACCATGACCACTGTGGGAATGGGGTCTAAACCCCCATCATCACAGTGACCAAAAGGTAAGTGTGGGGTCCATAGCTGAAGCACAGTTTTGAACATTGTGGCAATGGGGTCTAAACCCCCATCATCACAGTGACCAAAAGGTAAGTGTGGGGTCCATAGCTGAAGCACAGTTTTGAACATTGTGGGAATGGGGTCTAAACCCCCATCATCACAGTGACCAAAAGGTAAGTGTGGGGTCCATAGCTGAAGCACATTTTGAACATTGTGGCAATGAGGTCTAAACCCCCATCATCACAGTGACCAAAAGGTAAGTGTTGTCATGGAAAAAGCTGCAACTGCCAAACAGCATGGATGATTCCTGGTCACAGAACAACAAACACATCAGTTGCAAAGTAGTGGTTATGTCCCATAGCAACATAGATTGGGTGAGGCAAACAGTGCAGTGCAAATAAAACATACCTTTGGCCATGTGCAGACAAACATCACCCATGGGGGCTGACATTGTCTCCATTTATCAATTACACAATGCCAGAAGTGACCATCATAATGCAGACCCACATATCTGCACTAATGGACACACAAATGTAGATATCCTGTGGAGACTGTAGATGTGAGGTGAACAAATACCATACCATGGCAGCAATGGGACATACAAACCATGATTATTGTGCTGACTGATGACCTAGGAGTCCCAGGGACAGTAGGGGAAATCCTCCAAACAACATACAAGCAATGGCACACTAACCATATGCCAATGCAGTGGTGCAGATGCACAAACACTAACAGGCAGCCTCACACTGCATATCAAACACAACAGGTGATGGGGGGGGGGTGCCAGTGTCTCCAGGCAACCACACAACACATGAGGAGGCCTGAATTCCAATTACACAGATGTGTATACAGTGCCATACAAAAGTAACTCATGGATCGGATTCCCCTATGTGGGCAATCAGGCATCGTTAGATGAGAGGGAGCCCAAATTACACATGTCACACAAGCTTGTAGGAACAGCAACTAACACAGCAAGAGACAGACCCACCACAGCACTACCCCCAGGGACCCCACATTGTGGTGACACTAGCCTGCATGATAATCCCACTGTGATAACAAAGGTAGATGTCGTTCACACTGTGAACCACAGCCATGTGTCCTGAGCAACAAACTACCATCACACCAACACAAGCACAAATCAATCAGCACGGCCTGTCAGCCAAGGCCAATATGGAGGTAGGGGTCTAGCCGTGCAACAACTCACATTTGCACACACTCAACACCACACACCTTGATCTCCACCAATGTGCAGCAGTGAAGCTCACATGGACTGGTGACATTGCACATGCACCCATGACAATCCCAGGGGTGGTGGTGGGAACTAAGGTGCAGAAACCCATCACACATGGCCAGTCAACAAGACTCGTGAATGTCTGACACACTGCACAGTACGCGGTACATGGGCATGACGTGAAATCCACCCCAATCAATGGGATCCCGGCCACAGTCACATACCAATGAAGAAGCCAAGGTGACCCACAAAGAACACACGTAGACAACTTCCAACATTGCAGCTCTGACCCTGAGGAGTGGCAGCAGTCACACACACAACGTGTCACAATCACTGAAAGCTACCACAAACTGTAAATTACATGACTTGTGTAACCAACAAGTGCCAAGGGGAATTCTGACTGTGTCCCATCTGCGTTTGCCCACATCCCCAGCCCTGACAACAAAGACAACTAGGGATGACAACCTGATGAACATTAGTTTGCCATGCACCCACATTCCTGAGAAACAAGGTCCAAGATGCTGGGTGAACATAAGACAACTCAGCAAGCATCACAAACAGGAACATCCGTAGGGACACAGCCTGTGTAGGAAAAGGGAAGGGAACACACACAGACATGCTTACACAACACACAACACGGGCCCAGGCAATGTCACGGGATTACACACTGCCATGAGGGCACTCCACTCCTGTGGAAGGTCCGCTGTGCTAAACCTTGTCTGTGCACGACTCAAACATGTCAGCAGAACACTCGGTCAGTGAGTCAACAATTACAACACACTGAAGGCCCTGCTCACATCAGCCTGGGTACGGGAGTGTCACTTCAGTCATCTGGATATACCCAAAACACATGTCAAGCAAGTTGCACTGTATACACAGATGAGTCCTTCAACATTGATGTGCTAAACTGCATGTCCAGTGGAGATGGGCACACAGTCAGGGAAATAGAAACATTGAACAGTGGTAAGCCCACCAGATGTGCATCAGTGTAAGCCACAGATGTTAATTTACAAATGCAAAACGTACATCCCTGTGTCAAATGCTGAACATTACACCCTCAGACTGCAGCAAAGGATGCTATGGATCCAGACTAGATTAGGACACATATCCCATGGACCACATGGAGTCCATCACCGCAACACTTCATTTTCCTGATCTGAACACTATTACAACAGCAAATGCATGATGATACTCATCTACATCATGTACATCAAAAGAAAAACCACTAGTAAACAAAAAGAGGCTTTATTCAGCAAATGTGAAAGAAAAATTTGAAGTCCAAAAGAAACTAAGGCCAATGGCCAGTCCACATACACAGTCCGAACAGGGTGATATGTGACAAGTTGTCACCCATTGCTTGCCTGCACTGGTACGGACAGGGGACATCCCCCTCGGAGGGGCATACAAGGGGCAGCCCAGGCACCGCAGGGACAGGATCAGGGGATGCCAGAAGGAGGCAGTGAAGGGGTGGTGGGTGCAGGAGTGTCACCGGCAACTGCAGTGGAGGTGTCTGACTCAGTGGGGGCCGGCACCACTGTAGGGCACAAGTCAGATGGTGTGGGTGATGGCACCACTGCAGTGGGCCGGTCAGATGGAGTGGACTGGGTCCCCACTGCAGTGCCCAAGTCAGACGGGGTGGTTGTGGACTCCACTGCAGTGCATAACTCCAAGGGAGTGGAAAGGGGGGCAGATGAGGTGGGCAGGACAGAGGGGGGGGACCCGGTCTCCATACCAGTGGCACAAACAGGCCGAGCGTCTGGGTTGGGGGTGGAAGAGCAAGTGGTAGGGGGGAGGGCCTAAACAGTTTGGGGCTGCGGTATCGGTGTGTGGGGGAACCTGGGGCAGGATGTGGTGGGGGAACCTGTGGAGTGGTGGCCTGGGGGATGGAGGAGAGAGACTGCGAGGTGGAGCTGCGTGGTGGTGGGGTCTTGCCCTTCCTGGTCCGGGGGGACTTCCTAATGGGGTCCTCAGTCTGCCTGTGCCTGGGCGAGGGTGTCCGGGTGTGAGGGGCACTCCCCTCTGTGTGTGGTGGTCACCTCTTCCGCCTGTACGTTGTCTCAGATAGATCTGTGGGGAAGAGGCCAAGCTCACAGAGGAAGAGCTTCTGGGAGGGGGGTTGCAGGTGAGGCAAGGGAAGGGGTTTTGGAGGGAGAGGTATCTGAGGACTGCGCAGTGCTCGTGGATGCATGTATGTGTGTCTGGGCCCCATCCCCTGTGAGTGAGGTATCAGTCCCCTGACTGTGCGTGCATGTGCGTCTGGATTTTGGCGTGTGTGTCTGTGTGCTGCTTGTGTCTGTGCTGGTGCGTGCCTGTGCCGGTGTGTGTGTGCTTGGGACAGGTAGGGTGCTGGGGATTGTGGATGGGGCAGAGGTAGGAGGGGTGAGGGACTGTTGCAGGAGGGACACTGCTGCCGTCAGTGAGGAGGCCATGGACTGATTGGTCCAATGTAGGGCAGACATGCCAGATGACATGCCCTCCATGAATGACACCAGTTGTGTCAACAGACCCGTGTGTGCATGGAGGACACTCAGCATTGATGTCTGCCCTACATGGATCTGTTTCAGCAAGTCCACAGACTCCACACTCGGGGCAGCAGGGGAGACAGAGGCAGGGGGTGCGGTGCCTGGCATGAAGGAGACCCGCTCCCCTACACGGGAGCCTCCACGGACATGTGGGATGGGAGCAGATGGGAGGGTGGAGATGGTGGTGGTGGCGGGGACAGACTTGCTCGATTTTGTCCGTGGTCTGCTGACACCCGCCTCCACAAGGGAGTCCTCACTGGAAGTGCTGTGTTCCTCAGCCGAGGTGGTCATAGCTGAGGTCTCCTCAGTGTGGCTCCCCTCACCCTCCGTGCCACTGGGTCCCTCGGTCTCCTCTGCAGTGGACCCAGTCTGGCTCTGCCGCTCCTCTTGGTCCATGGAGCTGTCTCCTCCTGTGGCCGTGGATGTATCTGCAAACAATCAGGATAAACAGAGCAACATTAGTCACCTGTACTGACCACACACACCACAGTAAGCACAGCACATCACAGAGCAAGCCCTGCCATCATTCGCTAGACATTGCAATAAGTGCTGACACTGATTTGAAGAAGCCCATTGTCTGCCTGACAGTCATTCATGCCACTCATATCCTACCTGTCAATGCACCCATCTGTCTGGTGCCTGTTGTATGCAACTAATCATATGTGCACACATGCACCACATACACAGTTGTTGGACATCCAAGAGAACATATGGAAATGTGTCACTCCAAACTCATGCCATCTCCTGCCACTGACTCAGTACATGTGTCAGGAAAAGTGATGGGCAGAGTCTCTGTCACTATGCGGGTTTTGGTTCCATCACCAGACACAATGAGGTCCTCATGTCCTGATAGACAATGCAACAATGGTGTGCATGTAGGACATATCACACTACTGCTGGATCACCCTTTGCAAGTTGAATGTCATGGCACAGGCCTGTCTGGCAAGTCAGTCATAACTGTCTCCTGTCACAGGGGCAGTGCATACACACAACACCAGTCTGCACTGTGTCACAATCATGGAAGTTTTGGGAATGCAAGCCCTGTAGCTGACAGGTGCACATGTGCACCCCTGGCCACCCACATCATGAGGACTAAGATGATCCCACGTCATTCAAATGAGACATTTGAGTGACTGCAAACACAAATCCATACACATGAGCACTTCACCGTCTGATGAGAATGAACCAAAGCTGCCTGCACCTCAATGTTTCATACACCATTGTGCACAGTCAAGGGATCAGAGACCTATGCATTAACCAATGTGCAGATCCTATAGTCACAACTCAGATGGCTGGCCACCCCAAATTGTTAAACACTCCAGGAGTCCAACAAACAAGGCCACACCACGGTGTCACAGAGGCAGACACCTGAGTGCACTCTTCACAATGCCCAATATGTATGCTGACACACGGGAGTGGGAGAACAGAGTGCCTTCGATGTCCGGAGTAGGCATTACAGTCCTGGTCCATGTGCAACATGGTATTACCCTGAACACTAGGCAGGTGGCTATGCATGTGTCACACACATGATGTACATACTCCTGATGCTCCTACCTTGCCCTCTGCTGCAGCATGGGTGTGTGGCACATACCCCAGACATGTGGTGAGTCAGAGCAGCAATTGGAACACATATTAAAGCCATACCCAGAGTACATGTCAGATCACAGGCATTGTGTGAGCAATTGTACCACCCTTGCAGCCCACAACAAAGTTCCTGAAACTGATGCTGTCCCCAACTTGAACCACAGGTAACTGCAAGTACACAGTACCCAAGTGACCTAAGTCACAGACTGTAAGGGCCACACCTGTGTATAAGATGAGGAGGGTGCATGACACAAGTGAGGGACATGAGTCCAGGACGATAAGACAGTTGTACTGTGGAAGTGGAACCAGGCTAAAGGAGTGCATAGAGCATGTTAGTCATAGTACCCAGAAAAGGCTAGCACTTACCCCCTCCTTGCTGCTGTCTGGCCTTCAGCTGCCCATCCAGGTCAGGGAAGACCACCGCCAGAATCTGGAGCATGTGGGGGGTCAGGGTCCGGTGTCCGCCCCTCCTGCGAGGAGGCGACAGCTTCAGCTGGACCCTTGCGATCCTCCGGGTCCAGCCACGAAGGTCCTGCCACCTCTTCTGGCAGTTGCAGATCCTGCGCCTGTAGACCCCCACAGATCGTACTGCCCGGGCGATGGTCAGCCAGATCTCCTGCTTCTGGTGGGCTTCAACCTGTGAGGATGACAAAGTGAAAAGGCCATTACTACACATGCAACATATCCGTGCATCACACAGTTGGATATACATGTCTCAATCACAGGGGCATATGATGTACACAGGTAGTGCAACTATGGCTATGAACAGTTGTCCAGCAGTTACTAAATGGTATCATTGCCTCGGAAGTAAAACCTTGTTGGAATGCACTGTTACTGCACTATACCTGTTCAGTGCATGTAACTACACACTTTGGGGGGTGACAAGTACTCAGTGAGCATGCTAGCCACTGGTGTACAGACTGTAAGTCTTGCTAGTCAGACAACATGCACAATTAGTAAGGCAGTGGACAGCACACTCACCTGCTCCCCTGGTTTCCCATACAGCTTGCTGTACTGTGGAAGGAGGCTGTCCAGCAGGGCCTAGTTCTCCTCAGTGCTGAAGGCTGGGGCTCTCTCCACAGTACGTGCCATTGCAGTATCCAGAGGATGCAGAGACAGCAGCAGTGGTAGTGGCAGATGTCGTCCTGGAGCATGTAGTGCAGGCAAGTGAGCTCTCAGGGGAACAGCCAGCATTATATGTGTGCTGCAGAGGCAGATACTGTCCCATGTGTCCAAAGTGATAGGTCCAAGTCGTTTGCATCTTCTGAATCTGGCCAATCCCTGGAATTGCACCACTTATACACGCCTACAGCATTCTTCAAAATTTCAACTTGATGACACCCATGAATTTGCAACATTGTTGTGGGTGGCCAACTGAATTCACTGCATCCGACTCGTACAAGCTTCGAATACGCGTCCGTTAACATGTCAGTCCATAGCCAATGCGTGCGCACGGATCGGTCCTTTGCTGTACGACGTGTATTTCGTAACACAACACGCATCCGTCAACGTCAGATGCAATGGCCAATGCGTGTGCACGGATCGGTCCATTGCTGTACGACGCGTATTTCGAAACACAACACGCATCCGTACACATCATATGCAATGGCCAATGCGTGCGCACGGATCGGTCCATTGCTGTACGACGCGTATTTCGAAACACAACACGCATCCGTCCACATCATATGCAATGGCCAATGCGTGCGCACGGATCGGTCCATTGCTGTACGACGCGTATTTCGAAACACAACACGCATCCGTCCACATCATATGCAATGGCCAATGCGTGCACACGGATCGGTCCATTGCTGTATGACGCGTATTTCGGAACACAACACGCATCCGTCCACATCATATGCAATGGCCAATGCGTGCGCACGGATCGGTCCATTGCTGTACGACGCGTATTGCGGAACACAACACGCATCCGTCCACATCATATGCAATGGCCAATGCGTGCACACGGATCGGTCCATTGCTGTACGACGCGTCCCTGTACAAGTCACTCGCATATGTCACCATGGTTGTCACTGGTGAACGTATGCCAGCCACAATTACTTGCCAGGGACTCAGGGGCACACCTACAACACCACAGCCTGTCCACACTGTATCCTAAGGCATGTAAGGCTGCATTACCTGTGTGTGTATGGGGGTCAACATGTGGTTTGTTGGGTGGCACTTGGGGGCAGCCACTCCCAGGCTGTGCACGTGTTCATGGGGACAGAATCCTTTGTGTGTTGTGCACATGACCACTGTGATGTGCAACTGTTCAGTTCAGAGCATGTGGCATGGTCACATTTCCAGGTTGTGTATGTGTATGTTATGTCACATACACCCTGAGTCCCATGTGGGATGGTATGTACATAACAGGGTGACCCATTGCCACAATTGTGATGGCCCTCCACTGTCTGTGTGCATGTTGGGTTTCAGATGTCTCTGATTCCATGTGCACAATGGGAGACAGTCTCCACATCCACGTTGTTTGTGCATCGACTTTGATGTTGTGCGTGTGTGTGTCACAGACGTCCATGTCTGTCCTGCAGAGGCAACAGGGGCCACTACCTGTGGGAGTCATGGTTGTTTTGCTGACGTGTACATGATACACCATGTCATGCCAGTGTCCATGTGGCAATACAGGGTCCCTGGGAAGCTACCTGTCACAGAGCTGTGATGCCTGGGGCACATCTGACCTCACTTGTCACTGTGGTGTGTGTTTGGAACGTGACAGCAGTACATGGGTACTGTGACACAGCCTAATGATTTCCCATAGCACAACCTGGAACTTGTTGTCAACACATGTTGAACTGAGATGTTAGATGATGGCCATGTAGGTGCCATATATGTCCATACAGAACGGCACACACATCAAGTACTTGTGTCTCGTAATGATGTATCATGTGATATTGATTATGGTCAATGCCACATATGTGGGGTGACTGACAATCTTTCTTTGTTCACCTATGCACTGCAGGGCACCAGCTGTCCATAGACCATTCCCTGACCTTGCAACCATGGTTGAACGTGACTGCATCCGACGGTACCGCTTCAACAGGCCGCTGATTGAGGAATTGGCGGTGCGGTTGGCCCCACATTTGCAACCTGGCCGGCCATACCCTGCAGCGCTGACCCCCAAGGTGAAGGTGATGGCAGCCCTACACTTCTTTGCCACCGGTACCTTTCAACACACTGTGGCGTCTGCTGGTGGGATTGTAGGAGAGTAGGATCTGCTTCACATGGGTACCCCCACTTTTTGCTGATGCTTCACTGTTTTTCGACATTAGTCTGGCTGGGGCCCTGCTAATCAGAACCCCAGCCTAGCTGCTTCCTCTCTAAAATGGTTTCCATGTGCCTTAGGCACATCACTGATTGGGATCTGGAGTGCCCTTATAAGTCCCTAGTATATGGTATACTATGTACCAAGGGCATAGGTACCTCAGAGGCCTGCCAGGGGCTGCAGCATGTATTATGCCACCCCTGGAAGGCCATCCAAACTGACACCACAGGTCTGCTACTGCAGCCTGGGTAAGGTGGTGCATGCACCCCTTACTGTGATATAGGTTACCTATATCACTAAATACATACACACATATAAACCTATAAGTCACTCCTAAGGCAGGCCTTATCAATCCTAAAGGCAGAGTGCATGGTTCCTATGTGAGAGGGTGCCCCTGCATGATCAGGGCCCCTCTGCAGCGTTCGGAGACCATCTCTGATGCTGTTTGTAGTGCAGCCTGACCATATACTCTTAAGCGCATTATATCCTCGCGGTAAAATGCTAACTTTGGAATGGCTGCACCTAAACATGTCGTGTTTGGTGTCAAACATCTTGGAATACTACCCCCCGCCAATCCTGGCAGCGGGGGTAGCATTCCACCCTTCTAGAGGGAAAGACATGTTAACTCTGACTAGTCCGGTAACTTCTTTCCAGAGCCCTGGCATCACAAAATGGATGCTGCTGCCACAGACACGAGTCTGGCCTCCTGCTGCTGGACGAAACTCCGGCAGGGGAGGCCTGGACAATAGGTTTCCTGTCCCAGGGAGGTGTGACCACCTCCCCAGACAGGATAATGTGTATTGGGGCTGGGCGGGAGCACTTTCGGGTGCTTTGAAGTCCTGCACTGGGGGCACATTTGGTGTCCCTGTGCATACCCCAGTTCAAACCGGATCAGGGGCTTGCAGCCCCTGCTTTGGCGCGAACTGGACAAAGGAAAGGGGTGTAGCCACCCCTCTGCCCTGACCCACCCATAGGTGGGGCCACAGAGTAGTCCAACCCCTATCTTTAGTATAAAGGTAGGAACCCAGTCCTTAGGACTTTAGATTATCCCTGGGCGAAACTCTGTAACTGAATCCTGGACCTTCGACGCTCTACTCACGATTAGAGGACAGAAGAATCTCCCTTGGGGTCAAGGAGTGACTCCCTGCTTGGCAGGCACCAAAGAAGCATCTGTCCGGTTCGCATTTCTGAAGCTCCCGTCGGACGCCGAAGTCATCGCATCACCAGAGGTGGATTCTCAGACTTCCCGAGGCTACCCTGAGTCCCGAGCAAAGCTGAGGCCCGTGGCTATCGTGGGTGACTTGAGACCGTGACCCCTGGACACCGAGCACATTTACAAGTGCATCCTCTTCTGGGTCTCCCAAGAAGTCGTGCTTTGGGCTCCGAGTAGCCCTAGCCTCCAGCACCACCTGCACCGAAGATCACTGGCCCCCACTCCACGAGTGTCCTGTAAGCCAGATCCACGTGCGGCGTCACGAGGCTCCTTCGCGGTCGCTAGCCCGTTGGCTAGTAGCCCTTAACGAAGGACAATCCTTTTCTAACTTGGCATCCTGGTTGCTCCAGGCCTGCCCTCACTTACCCTCGCTGGGTGAGTTCCACAGACCTTGCTGGTCTGCACCATCGACGATCTACATCTTCACCGAGACTTGCCGTTGCCAAGGCTTGTTGGGTCCAATCCGGTCGCCGACACATCAGCACTCGACAGACATCGTGTACCAGCCCGAATCCTGCTCCTGGTCGCCTACAACACCTCCTGGACCTCGTGGCTGAAGAGTCAAGATGACCATCAACGCACCTGAAGCACTCGACATCGGTGGGCATCTGTCCATCGCCTTCCTGGTCACTGGCTAGTGACCCAGACTCTGTCCCCTCTGCTTTCAGGTTCTTCAGAACTCCGATCCACTCTTGGATCCACCCGGACACTTTTCTCTTGGCCGCCAGCAGCACTTTGCAGCAGATCGCCATTCGAATCGACGACGAAACCCGACCCCGAAAAGGCACCTAGGCACCCGGCTTCCCTGGGTGAGGTAACACGAGTACTCCGGTGCTCCCGTGGGTAGAGACTCTTCAAAGTCCTAGATCTCAAAGGGTTTTGTCCTAGTCCTCTTTTAAGTGTCCCTTTTCTCTAATTTCCCGATCCCGACTTTCTCCATAGAAGTCAACGGCGTATCGCGGTTGTGTATTTACACTGCACGCGTCTCCCGTGGGTCCCCTGTGTCACTACCTTGGGTGGTTCCTTGTGGTCCAAGCACTTCTAGAGGCTCTAGGCCTAGTGTCTAGTTCAGTCGTGGTTCGCATACCACTTTATTGGTATATGGTTTGGTACGCCCCTAGGGCCCAAACGTGTATTTGTGCTATTACTGTGTTTAAATAACTTCTAACTTATGTACTTCGAACTCTAGCCTCATAAAGAGACTAGAGGGGTGTGTTTAGCAATAAATACATATATTTTGAATATATACCTGGTGTGGTGCTCTTTCATTTGATCACTCAAGAGATTATAGACTGGTAAAACAAGCTGCTTTACATTCCTTCAAGACTTAGCCTGAAGGCTGCTCTCCATAGCTACCACTAGGATAGCTTTCAATAAGGTTGTCTTTAACCTATCTCCAATAAGGGGTTGTTTGGACTGGTGCAAGGTGCCCACTATAATTAGTGGACAGCATATGCCAGGCCAACTTCTCACATTGGTGTGCAGCGTGTGGGATTCCAGCTTGCTATTGTTTTACCAGATAATCTCAATTGAATTGATCAACTGAAAACCACTAAAGGTACCTAAGGTACATATAATTTAAGCTTAGAATACAGTGAGTTCTACTGAACTTAGAGTTGTGTGTTAAGGGTTAGCACAACCCTTTCTACAACTCAAGAGAGTTTAGTAGGCCACACTAGAGTAGGTAGTGCATACACCACACCACACTAGTAATGTCTTTAAGGGTAGGATCTAAAGAATCCTTGCAGGAAGCCATTGAGCTTCCACCCTCCAAGTATGATACACTCCCATTCTTGGAATTGAGAGCTTTATGTAACTTGAGAAAATTAAGGACAGGCCAAAGCCCCACCACCCAACACCTCAAGGAGTTGTTGGTGGCTTATGACCTTAGTAAGCCCTTGGGGACTGAAGGGGTAGGAGCTGAGGGTGGGGCAGAGGAAGAGGACGAGGCCAGGGGTACCAATACCCCAGCCCCCCTCTGAAACTGGCCAGGAGGGTGACAATGACCCTGACCTGGATAACCCAATCCCTCCTGTGGAAGATGATGAGGATGATCAGAATGATCCCCACTTTGTCCCCCAGGAAGGATTAAGAGTGTGCCCAGAAAGTCTAGATCTCCTTCTCAGGAGTCTAACCACTCTGGCACCTCCATAGGGAGCTCTATCTCCTCTCACAGGAGGGAATCCTCTCATGAGAGAAGAGACAGACTGGTCCAGTATGAGGAAACTCAGCTGGAAATCAGAAAAAAGCAATTGGCTTTAGATAGGGAATCCCTAGATCTCCTTAGAGAGAGAAGAAAGTTGGGACTAGAGTCCCATGGTGGCAGCCATGTCCCTAGAGACAGGGAAAGGTCCTATGACCATAGGAACCTGAGCAAGATTGTCCCTCCCTACCAGAGTGGGGATGACATCCACAAATGGATAACTGCATTAGAGAGGGCCTGTAAGGTACAGAAGGTCCCTCAGGAGCAGTGGGCAGCAATCTTGTGGCTCTCCTTTGCTGACAAAGGTAGAGATAAGCTCCTCACTGTTAGAGAGGAGGATGCTGACAATTACAAGGTCTTGAAGAGTGCTCTTATTGATGGGTTTGGCCTAACCACTGAACAGTACAGGTTGAAGTTCAGAGACACCCAAAAGCACAGACTCAAGACTGGGTAGACTATGTGGATTGTTCTGCCAAGGCTCTGGAAGGCTGGTTGATGGGCAGTAAGGTGTGTGACTTCTCAGGATTGTACAATCTGATAATGAGGGAGCAGATTCTTAATAACTGTCAAAATCAGCTGTTGCATCAATACCTGGTAGACTCTGATCTGACCTCTCCCCAAGAATTGGGAAAGAAGGCAGACAAATGGGTCAGAACCAGGGTGAAGCAGAAGGTACAGAACCAAGGTGGGGAAACCAAGAAGCAAGATGCTAAGAACTCTGACAAGGGTGGGGAGAAGGGTAAAGATCAAAAGTCTTCATCAGGCCCCCAAAAATCTTCTTCTGGTGGGGATTCACATTCTACCAAAGGGAAAGGCCAAAGAAAACCATGGTGCAAGGTCTGTAAGCAAAAGACCCACTGGACCAGTGATTGCACCAAGTCCAAAGACTCCAGTCCAGCACCCACCAATGCCCCTAAGGCACCTGTTCCCCCTAGTACAGTTGGTGGGAGTGCTCCAACCAAGGGTTTAGTAGGGTTCACCCTGGGAACTGAGTTGGGCTCTGACCTAGTCAGAGAACTGACTCAGGCTGTGTTAGTCTGTGATGGAGGCATGGATGTGACCTCCACTGTGAGTCCCAGTAATCTGGGCAAGTACAGACAACAGCCTTTAATCAATGGACGTGAGGCTTTGGCATTTAGGGACACAGGGGCAGGTGTCACAATGGTGACACAAGACCTTGTGAATCCTGGGCAAGTTATACTTGGTGAGATGTACCAAGTGACCAATGCTAGCAATGTCAGAACAGACCATACTCTGGCAGTTGTTAACTTCTCCTGGGGAGGGGTAATTGGCCTTAAGAAGGTTGTGGTAAGTGCAAACCTACCAGTCGAATGCTTGCTTGGCAATAACTTAGAGACTTCTGCTTGGGCAGAAGTGGAGCTCAGGACCCATGCAGAAATGCTGGGGATCCCTGCAGATGTGTTTGCTGTGACCAGGTCACAAGCCAAAATGTCTAGCACTGAACAGGCCTTGGATTCTGGAAGAATGGACCAAGTGCCTTCCAAGAGGAGGAGTAGTAGGGTTAAGGCAGTGCCTTCCCCTTGGCTCAGGAAGAAGATCAGTCCCTTGAGGGGATGATCTCAGCCCTGAAGAAGGAACTGTCCCAGAGGAACTTGAACCTGACCAGGTTGAGTTCTTGGGGACAGGGGGACCTTCTAGGGCAGATCTGAGCCAGGAGCAGCAGAGCTGCCCCTCCCTTGAACCCCTCAGACAGCAAGCTGCTGCTGAGGCTGCTGGGAAAGCTAGTGGTCCCCATACAGTGTATTGGGATGATGGACTCCTGTACTCAGAGAGTAGAGACCCCAAGCCTGGTGCTACCAGGAGGTTGGTAATACCTCTGAAGTTCAGGGGCTTCCTATTGACCCTAGCCCATGATATTCCCTTAGCAGGTCACCTGGGCCAGAACAAGACTTGGGACAGAATTGTCCCTCACTTTCACTGGCCCCACATGTCTGAAGACAGTAAGGAGTTTTGTCGCTCCTGTGTAACCTGCCAAGCCAGTGGCAAGGCAGGTGGCACTACAAAGGCCCCCTGATACCACTACCTGTGGTGGGGGTGCCCTTTGAAAGGGTAGGGATTGACATTGTTGGTCCCATGGATCCCCAAACAGCCTCTGGGCACAGGTTTATCCTGGTGGTAGTGGATCATGCCACCAGGTACCCAGAAGCTATTCCCCTCAGGACCACTACAGCACCTGTGGTGGCAAGGGCCCTCCTGGGAATCTTCTCAAGAGTGGGCTTTCCTAAGGAGGTAGTATCAGACAGGGGTGCTAACTTCATGTCTGGGTACTTAAAAGCAATGTGGAAGGAGTGTGGAGTGACTTATAAGTTCACCACACCCTATCACCCACAATGCAATGGTTTAGTTGAGAGATTCAACAAAACCTTGAAGGGCATGATTAAAGGGCTCCCAGAAAAGCTTAGGCGTAAATGGGACATACTCTTGCCCTGCCTTTTATTCGCATATAGGGAGGTGCCTCAGAAGGGGGTTGGTTACAGCCCTTTTGAACTTCTGTTTGGCCACCCTGTGAGGGGTCCACTGTGCTTGGTGAAGGAAGGATGGGAGTTACCTCTCAAGCCCCCAAAGCAAGATATAGTGGACTATGTACTTGGTTTCCGCTCCAGGATGGCTGAGTACATGAAAAAGGCAACCAAAAACCTTAAGGCCTGGCATGACCAAAAGGCTGTTCTGACTGTTTACCAGCCAGGACAGAAGGTGTGGGTGTTGGAGCCAGTGGCCCCAGCAGCTCTCCAAGACAAATGGAGTGGACCCCACACTATTGTTGAGCAGAAGGGTGAGGTCACTTATTTAGTAGACCTAGGAACACCCAGGAGTCCCCACAGGGTTCTCCATGTCAACAGGTTAAAACCATATGTGGACAGGGCAGACATGGGCTTGCTCATGGCTACTGATGAAGGGCAGGAGGAAGAGAGTGACCCACTCCCTGACCTGCTCTCACAGAACCCTGACGATGGGTCAGTTGATGGTGTAGCCTTGGCAGGCAGCCTCACTACCCAGCAACAAACTGATTGCAGGCAAGTCCTCAATCAGTTTAGACATATGTTTTCACTGACACCCAGTCAGACCACCTGGTGCACTCATGAAGTGGACACTGGGGACAGTCTGCCTATTAAAAACAAGATTTATAGGCAACCTGACCATGTCAGGGACTGTATCAGGACTGAAGTCCAGAAAATGTTGGAATTGGGAGTTATTGAACCCTCAGATAGCCCTTGGGCTAGTCCAGTGGTCCTTGTACCGAAACCTCACACCAGTGGTGGAAAAAGAGAGATGAGGTTTTGTGTGGACTACAGGGGTCTCAATGCAGTCACTAGGACTGATGCCCATCCAATACCCAGGGCAGATGAGCTCATAGATACTTTGGCCTCTGCCAAATATCTCAGCACATTTGACCTAACAGCTGGCTACTGGCAGATCAGACTAGCTGATACTGCAAAGCCCAAAACAGCATTCTCAACCCCTAGTGGGCATTATCAATTTGTGGTGATGCCCTTTGGTCTGAAGAATGCACCTGCCACTTTCCAGAGGTTGGTGAATACAGTTCTCACAGGACTGGAAGCCTATAGTGCAGCATATCTAGATGATATTGCTGTCTTTAGCTCCACCTGGGAGGATCACCTGGTCCACCTCAGGAATGTTTTACAGGCCCTGCAAAAGGCAGGCCTGACTATCAAGGCCACTAAGTGCCAGATAGGGCAGAGTCAGGTTGTGTACCTGGGCCACCTTGTGGGTGGAGGCCAGGTTCAACCTTTGCAGAGCAAGATCCAGACTATCATGGACTGGACTGCTCCCACTACCCAGACTCAGGTGAGAGCCTTCTTAGGCCTGACTGGGTACTATAGGAGATTTGTCAAGGGGTATGGATCAATAGTGACACCCCTGAATGACTTAACTTCTAAGAAAATGCCCAAAAGGTTCAGTGGACAGTTAGCTGTCAAAAGGCATTTGATGACCTCAAGCAGGCCATGTGCACTGCTCCAATTCTGCAGAGTCCTGATTACTCCAAGAAGTTCATTGTTCAAACTGATGCATCTGAATTGGGGGTAGGGGCTGTACTGTCACAATTGAATGAAGAAGGTCAGGATCAGCCAGTAGCTTTCATTAGCAGAAGGCTGACCCCTAGAGAGAAACGTTGGTCAGCCATAGAGAGGGAGGCCTTTGCTGTGGTCTGGGCTCTGAAGAAGTTGAGGCCATACTTGTTTGGTACACACTTCCTGGTTCAGACAGACCATAAGCCCCTCTTATGGCTAAAACAAATGAAGGGTGAAAACCCCAAACTGCTTAGGTGGTCCATTTCCCTACAGGGGATGGACTTTACAGTGGAACATAGGCCTGGGAGTAACCATGCGAATGCAGATGGACTCTCTAGGTATTTCCACTTAGAACATGAAGACTTAACTGGGCAAGGTTAGTTTAATGTCCCTACGTTTGGGGGGGTTGTGTAGGAGAGTAGGATCTGCTTCACATGGGTACCCCCACTTTTTGCTGATGTTTCACTGTTTTTCGACATTAGTCTGGCTGGGGCCCTGCTAATCAGAACCCCAGCCTAGCTGCTTCCTCTCTAAAATGGTTTCCATGTGCCTTAGGCACATCACTGATTGGGATCTGGAGTGCCCTTATAAGTCCCTAGTATATGGTATACTATGTACCAAGGGCATAGGTACCTCAGAGGCCTGCCAGGGGCTGCAGCATGTATTATGCCACCCCTGGAAGGCCATCCAAACTGACACCACAGGTCTGCTACTGCAGCCTGGGTAAGGTGGTGCATGCACCCCTCACTGTGATATAGGTTACCTATATCACTAAATACATACACACATATAAACCTATAAGTCACTCCTAAGGCAGGCCTTATCAATCCTAAAGGCAGAGTGCATGGTTCCTATGTGAGAGGGTGCCCCTGCATGAGCAGGGCCCCTCTGCAGCGTTCGGAGACCATCTCTGATGCTGTTTGTAGTGCAGCCTGACCATATACTCTTAAGCGCATTATATCCTCGCGGTAAAATGCTAACTTTGGAATGGCTGCACCTAAACATGTCGTGTTTGGTGTCAAACATCTTGGAATACTACCCCCCGCCAATCCTGGCGGCGGGGGTAGCATTCCACCCTTCTAGAGGGAAAGACATGTTAACTCTGACTAGTCCGGTAACTTCTTTCCAGAGCCCTGGCATCACAAAATGGATGCTGCTGCCACAGACACGAGTCTGGCCTCCTGCTGCTGGATGAAACTCCGGCAGGGGAGGCCTGGACAATAGGTTTCCTGTCCCAGGGAGGTGTGACCACCTCCCCAGACAGGATAATGTGTATTGGGGCTGGGCGGGAGCACTTTCGGGTGCTTTGAAGTCCTGCACTGGGGGCACATTTGGTGTCCCTGTGCATACCCCAGTTCAAACCGGATCAGGGGCTTGCAGCCCCTGCTTTGGCGCGAACTGGACAAAGGGAAAGGGGTGTAGCCACCCCTCTGCCCTGACCCACCCATAGGTGGGGCCACAGAGTAGTCCAACCCCTATCTTTAGTATAAAGGTAGGAACCCAGTCCTTAGGACTTTAGATTATCCCTGGACGAAACTCTGTAACTGAATCCTGGACCTTCGACGCTCTACTCACGATTAGAGGACAGAAGAATCTCCCTTGGGGTCAAGGAGTGACTCCCCTGCTTGGCAGGCACCAAAGAAGCATCTGTCCGGTTCGCATTTCTGAAGCTCCCGTAGGACGCCGAAGTCATCGCATCACCAGAGGTGGATTCTCAGACTTCCCGAGGCTACCCTGAGTCTCCAGCAAAGCTGAGGCCCGTGGCTATCGTGGGTGACTTGAGACCGAGACCCCTGGACACCGAGCACATTTGCAAGTGCATCCTCTTCTGGGTCTCCCAAGAAGTCGTGCTTTGGGCTCCGAGTAGCCCTAGCCTCCAGCACCACCTGCACCGAAGATCACTGGCCCCCACTCCACGAGTGTCCTGTAAGCCAGATCCACGTGCGGCGTCATGAGGCTCCTTCGCGGTCGCTAGCCCGTTGGCTAGTAGCCCTTAACGAAGGCCAATCCTTTTCTAACTTGGCATCCTGGTTGCTCCAGGCCTGCCCTCACTTACCCTCGCTGGGTGAGTTCCACAGACCTTGCTGGTCTGCACCATCGACGATCTACATCTTCACCGAGACTTGCCGTTGCCAAGGCTTGTTGGGTCCAATCCGGTCGCTGATACCTCAGCACTCGACAGACATCATGTACCAGCCCGAATCCTGCTCCTGGTCGCCGACAACGCCTCCTGGACCTCGTGGCTGAAGAGTCAAGACGACCGTCAACGCACCTGAAGCACTCAACATCGGTGGGCATCTGTCCATCGCCTTCCTGGTCACTGGCTAGTGACCCAGACTCTGTCCCCTCTGCTTTCAGGTTCTTCCGAACTCCGATCCACTCTTGGATCCACCCGGACACTTTTCTCTTGGCCGCCAGCAGCACTTTGCAGCAGATCGCCATTCGAATCGACGACGAAACCCGACCCCGAAAGGCACCTATGCACCCGGCTTCCTGGGTGAGGTAACACGAGTACTCCGGTGCTCCCGTGGGTAGAGACTCTTCAAAGTCCTAGATCTCAAAGGGTTTTGTCCTAGTCCTCTTTTAAGTGTCCCTTTTCTCTAATTTCCCGATCCCGACTTTCTCCATAGAAGTCAACGGCGTATCGCGGTTGTGTATTTACACTGCACGCGTCTCCCGTGGGTCCCCTGTGTCACTACCTTGGGTGGTTCCTTGTGGTCCAAGCACTTCTAGAGGCTCTAGGCCTAGTGTCTAGTTCAGTCGTGGTTCGCATACCACTTTATTGGTATATGGTTTGGTACGCCCCTAGGGCCCAAACGTGTATTTGTGCTATTACTGTGTTTAAATAACTTCTAACTTATGTACTTCGAACTCTAGCCTCATAAAGAGACTAGAGGGGTGTGTTTAGCAATAAATACATATATTTTGAATATATACCTGGTGTGGTGCTCTTTCATTTGATCACTCAAGAGATTATAGACTGGTAAAACAAGCTGCTTTACATTCCTTCAAGACTTAGCCTGAAGGCTGCTCTCCATAGCTACCACTAGGATAGCTTTCAATAAGGTTGTCTTTAACCTATCTCCAATAAGGGGTTGTTTGGACTGGTGCAAGGTGCCCACTATAATTAGTGGACAGCATATGCCAGGCCAACTTCTCACAGGGATGTCACAGACCATGTTCAGCTGTGTGCTACGCGATGTTTTGGAGGCGATGTTGAGATACTTGAACCAGTACATCTATTTCCCTAAACGTCAACAACTCACTGACGTCAAGAGTGACTTCTATGCCCTGGGGAGGATGCCACATGTCATCGGCTCCATTGATGGGACACATGTGGCTTTGGTACCACCACAGGCACATGAGCAGGCATACAGGAACAGGAAACATTACCATTCTATCAATGCTCTGGTGGTATGTCTTGCAGATATGAGCATCTCACATGTGTGTGCACGTTTCCCCGGTTCTGCACACGATGCCTACGTAATGAGGAGTAGTCGCATCCCGAGGATGATGTCACAGATGCAGAACCAGCGTGCCTGGCTTGTCGGTGTGTACTGACTTTGTACCATTGTGTGTGTTCTGCAATGTTGTATTCCACCCTCTTTTCCAACTCAGCTAATGTGCAATTGTCTGTATGTAGGTGACTCCGGATACCCCAACATGCCGTGGTTGCTGACACCCCTCAGGAACCCTGTGACACCAGCCCAGATGCGCTACAATGAGGCACATGGTCGGACCTGGAGAGTGATCGAGCGGACATTTAGTCTCCTGAAGAGCCGCTTTCGCTGCCTGGACAAGACAGGAGGGGCCCTCCCATATGCCTCTGCAAAGGTGTGCAAGATTGTCATTGTCTGCTGCATGCTACACAACCTGGCAGTGCGGAAGGAGTTGCCTCTCATCCTGGATGACGATGACCAACATCCGCCACCTGTGGAGGATCCTGGCCTGGGCCACGATGCCAGTGATGATGATGAGGGTGATGTCTGCACACAGCTCATCACCAACTTCTTCAGCTGAATGTGAGTATACAGAGATGTTATGTCAATGATTTGAGTTTGCATGATATGTGTTGGTGGTGCTCTGTTGCTGTTTGAGTGTGGCCATGTGCTACTAGACCGGATGCGTGCAGCGATGTGTCCTTACAGGTAGTCTGTACTCCCCAACAGTGTTGACATGCTAACTTGGTTTTGTGTAGGTATCTTGTGACATGTATTGGGCATGAGTATTGCAGTTCTGTCCTGTTCTTCAGTGCTTTTGACTGTGTGTCATGTCTGTCCTTCACAGGGTACTTTCAGAGTTGTTTGGTCAACTCGGATCCCCGACACCATGATTCAACTTCCAGGGTGGAAGCAGTCGTTTCCCTACAGGTGATGTGCCACACACCCCTGGACTTTATTTCTTCTACACTTGGTGACTGTGTGGCCACTGCCACGTGGGATTACCTTGCATCTGTAGTGAAAACAACATGTTGCAAATGTGTAATAAACCTGTGCTTCCCTTTGGGATGTGCGTTGCCGTGGTCACACATCTGACTGACATTTGCTTACTGCACCTGTGGGCTAGTTAACACATACTCTGAATAGGTGTGGTGTCTGTGCATTCCACTGTATTTCCTGGCAACATCAGTGTAGGCGATGAGTCAGATGGCCCTGGTGTGTATGTGTTGTGTAGCCCTAGTGGTGTGTCTCCCTCATATGTGTCACGTCGCCATGACTCACATGACGGTGTTGAACTTGCTGTAGCAGTTAGCATGCACAGTGTCATTTAGCAGATCATCATCTCCATGACAAAAACAACGTTGGAATCACAACAGAGGCAAGTATGGTGTATTAGTGAGTTTATTTACATACATGTGTGAGGATGGTGCACAGGATGGTGGGTGCTGTACATTGGGATTGGAATCCAAAGTTCACAGATGAGTTGGAAGTGTTGGTAGCAGAAATGTCCTGAGTAAAGTCCACAGTCATCTGATACATTAGTCCAACTTAAACTCCCCATGTCATGTGGGAGAGTTGGGTTGCATTCAACAGGGTGAACAGTTTGCACACAAAGGAGAATTTCCAGAATAGGTGTTGGGTTCCTGGGGGATGTACATGGCCATCGGCCTCTCAGTTGTCATTCCTCGGACGACCCCTCTTCTTTCTGGGGGGACCCTCACCTGCAGGCCGCTGCGGTGCAGAGGACTCTCCACCAGAGTCATCCTCCCTCCCTGTGGCAGTTGCAGTTCTTGCGGCACCAGATGTTGTGGGCACACAGGGAGGTGTGGACATGTTGTTGCTAATCTGGCGGAGGCATGTCAATATGTCCCTCTGCACCGCTGTCAGTTCTTCCAATGTGTCCCACTTGGACTCCATGCCAGACGTCTGTCTCCACACGGGACATGTGGGAGTCCAAGCGGGCATGATGGGCAGCCTGGTGCTGTTGAATGTCCTTGAGGATCCCCACTACCTGGCTGACCTCTCCGGTGCTATTCTGGTACGCGTCAGCAATGCGTACCAGTTGTGGGTCATCATGCAGTCCAGACCCCTCTGCAAACAGCGACCTCTGCCTACCACCCCTCCCACCACCCCTGGCCACACGTGCGGGACCTGCGGTGGCACACACAGGTGACCCTAGGCCCCCTTGGGGGTTGGTACTGGGGTTGTTGTCCGTTGCTTCACGGTGGGCCGGGGTCCCTGTGCTGTTGTCATTCAGTGTCCTTGGTCTGTCCGTGTCGGCGGGGGTGGTCTGTGTGTTGGCAGATGTTGGAGGAGTGGGTGCAGGGGGTGCAGATGGTGGTGCTGCATGATGACTCACACCGGAGGTGCCAGGTAGGTCTTCGCCATCTGAGGAGGGCAGAGGCTGTTCCACACCAGAGAGCTCAGGGGCCACCGGAGCCTGGGACAGGGACTCCTCATCATCTGCTACTGTGTCCCATCATCACCTGTGTTTGGAAGAGACACACAATGTATGTTATGTTTCTACAGGCATCAATGGTTCAAACACCTGACAGTTGTGACTGTACCTCTGGATGCGGGCCTGTACATTGCATTGTCCTAAGTTGTCACAGTCAGAGGTTGATATTGGTGTAGCACATTGTCCTGCCAACCTGAAGCATTTCAATGTGAATGTTGAGGTGTGTGCATGACCAGCTCATGTATTGATTGGCTGTACATGGCCATTGCTACTCAAGGGCCATCACATGCCTGACATAGGTGTGTCATCCTTGTCCACATTTGTCCTTTAACAGGGACATACGTGCAATTCCACTTAGGATATCTTTCAAGATTGGGCCATGTGTGGTTGCCTTTTTTGCCAGTCTTTTTGCGTCAGATTTGTGTGTCTGGACAACATGGTCACAGTCCGGTATGCCTGGGATCTCTTGGGAGTATCTGTGTTGTTGTCTGGGTTCCTAGTTCACGTCTCATTTCATACAAGTGATGTTGTTAACGTAGCTAATGATGTTGTTGCTGAGTTTTGTATGTGCAAACGTGATTAATCTTGTCAATGTCCTCCATGGTGATGAGGATTGGGCACAGCAGCTCTCTGGCTTTTTCATTCTCATGACAGTGATGGCCAGTGGTGTGTGTTGCAGTTCTGCTGCTGTGAGTAGCATGTCTCCTCAAATGCAGTCCAGGTTGGTGCTTGTGTCTACAGTGTCTATGACAGTGAGTGGTGTGTTGGGTGAAGGATGCATATGCTGCCGAACGATGTGGGAGTGGAATGCAGCTCAGAACCGCAACTTGTGTGACTGACACCATGGTACAGTGTCCGGTATATTGGTGTGTCCATTGCATTCACTGTCAGGTGTCCCCTGTCAATGATGTCTCTGTGACTTCCTGTGTGTTTTGTGCTATGTAGTATGTCTGATTCTCCACAGTTGTCATCTGCAAGACACACCTTCACAGCCAGGCCAGGTGGCACCCATGGACACTGCATCCCCTGACAGTGTGTGTAAACATAGAGTTGCAATGGCTGTGAGTGTGTACGTGTTTGGGTTGGCCAGTGCATGGGTGTGAATTGCAGGCACATCATTTCTCATGCCCATGTGTCAGCCATCTTGCCAGGGCTTTTACTTTGGGAGTGAGTGGTCCCACGTGTGCAATGTGTTTTTGCAGAGTAGGTGTGTGTATGGCCAGCATTGGTGGTATTTGGTTGACATCCGGACCTCCTTCTCCCCCCAGCCCAGTTATCCCACCATGAAGCATGCCACCCTTGCAGTGGGTGCAGGTTAACTCTCAGGATGTCAGTCAGTGGTGTCCTGCTGTTGGTTGGTGCACAGTTCCCAGCAGGGCCTTGTGCTCCCCACAACAGAGCACCATTGTCTGACATCTTTGAAGTGGCTTTTCACTCCCTGTGAGGTGTGCATGCTTCAGTGTGAGCTTGCTGGGCCATGTGGGTGGGGGATGTTGAGCTGTGACTACCACTCGCATCATGCTATTGCCTACACCCCCCTTCCCAGCATGCCCAGACTTCCTTCCTTTTGACTCTGCTTCCCTGTGGGGTAGTGTGCCTGTGCTGACAGGATGGCTGACAGTGTTGTCCTGGCGTTTGTTTGGCTACAAGTCCCAAAAGTGTCCCTGTGCTTCACACAGCATAACCCAGTGTGGTAGATCTTTGTGGGATATTTCATTAGAGTGTGAGGCAATGCATTCCCCCAGGTGAGTTGTGTGGAGTTTGTGTTAAGGGGGTGTGTGAGAAAAGCTGCTGGTAACTATGGTCAGAGCTGTCAGTCCTCCTTCCCACCCAGCCAGATATCCCACCATGGAATGTGCTTCCATTGCAGGGAGTGCAAGTTGGCTTTCAGGATGTCAGGCAGTGGTGTCCTGCTGTTGGTTGGTGCACAGTTCCCAGCAGGGCCTTGTGCTCCCCACAGCAGTACCCAGTGTCAGCCATCTTGTCAGTTCTTTTCCACTCCCTGTGATGTGAGCATGGTTCAGAGTGGTGTTGATGGGCCAATTGTGAGGGTGACCAATATCTGTGACTACAACTCCCATCATGCTATTGGCTACACTCACTTCACCAGCATACACACAATTCCTTCCTTTCAGTCAGCTTCCCTGTGAGGTGGTGTTCTAGTGGTGGCAAAATGTCTGACAGTGTTTGTTGGTTAGATTTGTGCCACTGCCTTGCTTTATTTGTTGTTAGGTTTGTACATGTCATGACACAGTTACATATCACTATGAGATGGCAGGTATTGTGTTTGTCTAACTAACATACACATCTTGGGATGATTATCTTTTGGTTACTGTGGCTTTGCTAACGGTGCATGGTTTCACTATCCCCTTGACAGTGATGTGTGTGTATTGTCACACAATATTGGGTATATTGGTTGTGTACTCACCAGGCTCTGGGATGTTTGATAGTCCATGTACGCTCTCTGGTGGTAGCATGGCCCGTACCTTCTCCTCCCAGGGCCTGAGGTATACTGGTTTGGCAGGAGGGCCACTGCCGGTGCGATGACTCAAGGCGTAATCCTTCTTGAGTAGGTCCTTGACCCTCCTGCGCACATCATACCACCTGTTCTGGATGTCTTCCTTTGTGCGCAAACATGGTTATTGTGCGTTCACCCTGTCGACGATCCTCTCCCACATCTTGGTTTTCTGCGACATGGGGGTCTGTTGGACCAATGTACCAAACAACTGTGGCTCTACCCTGAGGATTTCATCTACCAGGACTTCCAATTCACTGTCTAGGAACTTTGGATTCTTCTTTGGGGGCATGGTGATGGGTGGTGGTGGGGATTGATGTGTGTGTGAGTGTGCAAGTGAGGGTGGGTGAGTGTCGGTTTTGCTGGGTGTATGTGAGGGTGCTATTTGGGAGGTGCTGATGGTGTGTGGCTTGTGTGATGGATGAGTTGTGAGTGTGTCTGTGGTTCTGTCTGATGGTGTTCTGTGCTGGCAGGTCAGTTGAATTTGCAAAGGATCATGGTAGGGATTTGTGTCCTTTATATGGGTGGAGTTGTGGGTGTGTCTTTGTTCCATGTTTTTTTCCCCCTGTATTTACTGACTTTGTCATTGCTTGTTTGGCCCTTTTTTTGTATTTTTTCCTTTGTAGTTTTTAGGCATGTAGGAGATGTTCTTCTGACCGAGTAGGACGCTGCAGTTGGCTCGTGCGAGCTTCTCCGAGTCTTTCAAGCTGTCTTTCTGCTGGGTTTCATGTGCGGCGTACGTGTCGGTCGCGGAGTATTGGGTTGCTTCGGCTCCCTGTTATGTATGCGTGTCGGTCGTACTGCTTGAGCTCCGTGCGACTCGGTCTGGTTTTACACGCATTGCATCGTACTGCGTGGGTCGGAGTTCGCGGGTACGTTTCTGTCGGGTTCATTCCTGGTGCGTGTCGGTCGGTTCGATTCGCGTAGATTTTCCGGCCGGATAGCTGGTTTCCGTGCGGTTCGGTCGTTCGGCTTGTGTTCCGTACGAGTCGGTCGTAATTCACATGCATTGCATCGTACTACGCGGATCGGGCAGCGCCGGTACGTGTCGGTCGGACTACATTCCCGTACCGAGTCGGTCGGTATGTTTTCCGGCCTGAATCGGAATCGGCCCCAATGTCTTTTTCTCTGGTTAGATCTTACATACTCCATTTACTCAGATATATTTTTTTCTTTGTGTAGTAAAATTGGTTTAGGAGTTATTTTACATTTCTCTTCTTATATTGATGCAGATTTTAATACTTTATGGAATTAAACAGTTTCCTGTGTGACAGTTTTACCTGTTGAGCTATTTTAATGTTCTTAAACTCTTTAGATCATTTGTATTATGTTGTGCTGTGATTTTCTATCCTTTAATTTCAAATGTAAAAATTTGCAGATCTGGTAAAGAAAAGAAAATGTGAGTATTATTTCCTGTTCATGTTTTCTTTATTTTTTATAATTAAGTACAGTTGAATACATTGTTTCAGGGCAGCACTCCTACGGCTCCTTGTAGTTTACTGTGTTAAATATAAGGAGGCGTAGGAATAGTAATTTTGCCCCACCACCACCATCCAGCACCTTCATTGAGGTAAACACTTGTAGGACTAGGAATAGTAACTTTGCCCCCGCACCACCATCCAGCACCTTCTCTGTGACAAACACCTGTCGGAGTATGAATAGTCATTTTGCCCCCTCCACCATCCAGCACCTTCCCTCAGGCAAACACCTGTTGGAGTAGGAATTGTAATTTTGTTCCTGATCACCATCCAACACCGTCCCTGAGGCAAACACCTGTCAGAGTAGGAATAGTAATTTTGCCCCCCACCACCATACAGCACCTTTCCTGAGGCAAACACCTGTCGGAGTAGGAGTAGTAATTTGGGCTCTCCAGCACCTTCTCTGAGGTGAACACCTGTCGTAGTAGGAATAGGATTTTTAACCCTCTACTATCATCCAGCAGCTTCCCTGGGGCAAACACCTGTTGGAGTAGGAATAGTATTTTTAACCCCCTACCACCATCCAGCACCTTCCCAGAGGCTAACACCTGTCGGAGTAGGCATAGCAATTTTGCCCCCCACCACCATCCTCCACCTTCCTTGAGGCAAACACCTGCCGGAGTAGGAATAATATATTTAACCCCCTACCACCATCCAGCACCTTCCCTGAGGCAAACACCTGTTGGAGTAGGAATAATAATTTTACCACTCCACTACCATCCAGCGCCTTCCCTGAGGCAAACACAAATAGGAATAGTATTTTTAACCCACTACCACTATCCAGCATCTTCCCTGAGGCAAACTCGTGTTGGAGTAGGAATAGTAATTCTGCCCTCCACCACCATCCAGCACCTTCCCTGAGGCAAACACTTGTCGGAGTAGGAATAGTAATTTTGCCCACCCACCACCATGCAGTACCTTCCCTGTGGCAAACACCTGTCGGAGTAGGAATATAAATTTTGCCCCCCACCACCATCCAGCATTATCTCTGAGGAAAACACCTGTTGGAGTAGGAATAGTAATTTTGCTCCCCACCACCTTCCCTGAGGCAAGCACCTTTCGGAGTAGGAATAGCAATTTTAGCCCCCCACCACAATCCCACACCATCCCTGAGGTCAACTCTTGTCGGAGTTGGATTAGTAATTTTGTTTGCCTTCACTTTCCGGCATCTGCCCTGGGGTAAAATCTGAGCACTAATTTTCTGAATGAAAGCCACTGGTATACTATGATCAGTAATTTTAAATACCACCTCAATAATTTAGTTTATGTATTTTTTTTTAATAATTGAAAATGTGTTTTTTAATAGCAATCGATTTATATAACATACACTTACTTTTGTGAGTGTCCTGTAGAGAGTCAGGCAAAAGTCTGTGGATTATTTAAAAAAATATTTATTCCCAAATGTTCAGGGGTTTTAGTGTATTATCTGTGAGTATGTTTATTGTAAGTGTTTTACTTACTTGATCTGTAGGTGGCAGTTTTCAAAAGCAATCTGTCTCTTTTTTTTCTCCGTGCTCTGATGCGTGTGGACACCAGGGAAGTCAGTGGTCCACTGAGCACAAAATGGTGGACGGCTCAATTTATACATTTTTGTGTGGTGAATGGTAATTTATAACAAAATATGATTTTGATTGCATTTTTAATTGTGAACCTAATTCTGACAAAAACTATATTTAATACGTAATGTTTAGAAACATGTTTTTTTCTTTCATGTTTAGAACGGGATCCATTTTGTTAGGTCACTGAATACAGAGATTTAGCAAAAATGGAGAAAGGACACCTGAAAAATTATTTTTGTAATGCATCTGCTTCTTTTTTCTATCAGCGTTATATTAATTTGTTTTTTTTAACCTTGTTAAGTACAATAAATGTTCAAAATGAAGTGTTAGTTTTTTACAAAAATTTATGAGAAGCTGATAAACACTATTTTTATGTTTATTATAATTGAGTTGTAATGGTATGCATTGTAATGGTATACGTTGTAATGGTATGCATTGTAATGGTAGTTATAATATACTCTATGGGACTGCGTTGTAATGGTATTTATTTATTTATTTTTATTTTTATTTATTTTAGCCATTTATAGAGCGCATGGTTACACCACCGGTGTGTCCCCGCGCTGAGCAAGACACTGTGGGAGGATATGACTGCGATCCGCGTATCTCACTGCGTAGCCCATACAGACTGTCAGATCATCTCTATTATTATGTTTTTGCGAACAGCCAGGTCTTAAGTTGTTTGCAAAAACTGCTTTCGCATGGTTCGGTTCTTAATGCCAGTGGTAAGGTGTTCCATATTTTAGCTGCGATGTAGCTGAAAGAGCGTGCACCCATTCTCGCTCTGCGAATTCTCGGTACAGTTACCAGTGCCTTCCCCCTAGATCTTAGACACCGTCCGGGTGTGTACTGAATTAGTAGTGGGTGAAGGTACCTTGGGACTCTCTTCGATAGAATGCGGTGACATAGGCACATCGCCTTGAACACAACTCTATTTTCCACTGGCAGCCAATGTAGTGCTGTCAGGGCTTTCTTTGTGTTGGCTCTTCTAGGCAGGCTAAGAACTAGGCGAGCCGCCGCATTCTGTACTGTCTGTAGTCTGGATATTCCTGCCTTAGAAGCTCCAAGATATAGTACATTCCCATAATCAATTTGGGAGGTTATCACCGCATGCACTATAGTTTTCCTGGCGTTTGGGGGCAGAAGATCCAGAACTTTCCTTAGGATTTTCATTGCCCCATAGCATTTGCTGGCCACCTTCCGAGTTTGCCCGTCATAAGTCAGTTCGGAGTCTAACCAAATCCCGAGGTTTTTTACCTCCGTTTTTGGTGATGGTTGTTGGCCCAGTGTTTCAGGCCACCATGCTGAAGACCATATGGTCGGTGCCTTGCCTACCACCATTACTTCTGTCTTGCTTCCATTCAACTTGAGGCAGTGGTCCGACATCCAGTCAGCCACCTCTCCCAGGCATTTGGAAAACCGAATAGCTGCCTGTTCCTTGTCTTGTGACAGCATCACAATTAACTGCGTGTCGTCAGCATAGGAAACTATAGACACCTCATGTTTTTCCACTAGCTCAGCCAGTGGTCCCACATATAAGTTAAATAGGGTGGGGCTCAAAATCGATCCCTGTGGGACCCCTTGCGGCAAGGGGATACTCTTGGACAGATATGGCCGTTGTGTTACTTGGAAGCTCCGTGTGGAGAGGAACGAAGTCAACCAACACAGAGCATTTTGCCTGATACCACAGGCCTCTAATCTCTGGAGGAGTATCTTGTGTGAAACGGTGTCAAACGCTGCACTTAGGTCCAACAGGATCAAGGCGGCTGTCTGCCCTTCATAGGCGAATTTTCTCAGCATTTCAGTGGCCATCAGGAGTGCTGTCTCGGTTTAGTGGTCCTTTCTGAAACCTGATTGCGAAGGGTGGAACAGCTCATTCTTGTTGATATTGTCTACCAATTGTTTATTAACCGTTTTCTCTGCGATTTTGGCCACGAACGGCAACAGTGAGATAGGACGTAGATTCTCTAATAAAGTTATCTCTATTGACTGTTTCTTTTTTAGAGGGCGAACAATTGCTTGTTTCCATTTGGTAGGGACCATGCCATTCTGGAAGGAGCAAGAGATTAGCTCGGAGATATACGGCATGATCAGTTCTGCTCCCTCCATTACTCTGTCCGGACGTGCAGGGTCTAACGGGGATCCAGATTTGATCCCTTTTGCTGTGGCTATGAGTTCTTCTAACTCCTGGATCTTAAATTCATCTAACGTTACTCCAGCGAAATTCGTCTGATTTTTATGTTTCAGGCTTGGTATTGGTTGTAAAATCATGCGTTGTGGTGTTTACGTTGTAATGCCTGCATTGTAAAAGCATGCGTTGTAATAGTATGCATTGTACTGTCATACAACCCTTAAAACACTCCAATACCATTGGCTGGTGTTAGCACTGTGTCAAGATGGAGGAGCGCTCCAATACCATCGTATAGTGCAAAAAAAAATAATAATAAAAGTAGCAATGGCGAGGGAGGTAGTGGGGGGACGGGTCAAGCAGGAAAGCAGGAGGACATGGGGAGATGGACAAGCAACGACGGGAGAGGGCGGGAGGAAGCAACAATGAAGGGGGAAAAATACCTTCATTGAAGCAGGATCAACGAAAAAATGAATGTTTCATTGTGGAATGTAACTGGTGGGCACTTAAAGCACTCTAATACCATCAGCTCATGCTCATGCTATGGCATGAATCATGCAAATACCATTGAATCATGCAAAAATAAAATAAACAGGTGCTGTTCATGTTTTAACAACTTTTTAAGAAATGCATTAGTTAATGTATACGTGCATGCATTTTAGTGGTGTGTGGGTATGTGTACAAGGGAGACTGGAAAGACAGAGGATGGAACAAGTGCTCCAATATTATTGGATCGTACAAAAAATAAAAAAATAAAAGCAGCAGCAACAAGGGAGGTAGTGGGGGGACGGGTGAAGCATGGAAATCGAAGGGGATAGGGAGATGGGCAAGCAACGACGAGAGAAGGCGGGGGGAAGCAACAATGAAAGGGTAAAACAAAATACCTTAATTGAAGCAGGATCAGTGACAAAAATGAATGTGTCATTATGGAATGTAACTGGTGAGCACTTAAAGCGCTCCAATACCTTAGGCTCATGTTCGCACTGTAGCAAGACGGAGGACAGAGCAAGCGCTCCAATACCATTGGATTGTGCAAAAAAATATATAAACAAGAGGCGTTTGTGTTTTAACAACTTTTTAAGAAAAGCATTAGTTTATGTACCCACACATGCATTTAAGTGGTATGTGTGTATGTGTACAAGTGATATGTATATGTGTACAAGGGAGTTCTCCTATGGAGTGCTTGAAAACATAGAAATAATAGCTGCGCAAACCAGGAGCAGTCTAAGGAGACATGTACTTGGTTAATGCGCTGGTGGAGGGCTAAACTCAAGAAGAGGGCATGGCTTCCGCATGCCATGAAGAATGGCATCAAAGAAAATGAGAGCAATGCTGAAGTCTACCAGTAGTAGGAGATGGGTGGCCTGTAAGCCCACAGATAGAATTCAACACATCTCTTCAAGACAGCGTATGTGGTGTCTAACCGAGATCAAAAAACAATAGATTTTGCACAGGCGAAACCTATTGGATTTGCCAATGTAACTCCTCTACGCTCCCCCAGTGCCCGCTGTCACCACCTGACTCTTGTCACAGCTCCGGTATATAAAGCTTAAAGTCCAATGGTAAGGGCCTCCCATTTATGTCTACTAAAGCTGCAGCTACTCCCCCATGCACCCCCTTGCTCTCTCCCAAAAGGCGGGTTGGCTTGACTCGCCCCAAAGTGTTCCCCAATCAGAACAAATCCCTGGGCTGTATCTCCCCTAGATCTGTTAGAGAACTTCCCTCCACGCCCCCCCCAACCTCCAGCATCTGACAATAAGGCAACGCCGCCGCCCCCTCTTCCAATCCTCGCTCCTTGCCTACTCGCTTAGTAACTAACACACACGTCATGCTTGCATCCACTGCTCAGACCTCCTCATTACAGTACTCCATGCCGACCCCACCGATTCCTGCGAATATCTCGCACTCTCCATATGTAATAACGCTACTCAGTTGTGCAAACTGCACATCTTCTACCACCCCCAGGCAAGAACGACACATTCATTGACCACCTCATGGAAATTATTACTGCTAAGGTTTCCCCCCACTCCAATGACATTTTCCTCTGTGACTTTAATCTGCACTGGAATGACCCCAATGACCCCCAGGTCAACGCCGTCAAAGTCTTCCTTGCTGACCAATCACTTACTCAAGCCTGCACATTACCAACTCACAAGAAAGGCTCCAAGCTGGATTGGATCATTGAAAAGGCAACGGCGGTCCAGCTTAACTCAATAGATCCATGCGACTGGTCAGACCACCACGCCATTACCTTCCTAATACCTGGCATCCTCATGAAAAGGCCAGGGCAACCTGTGAAACCAAAACTCTGGCTTATAGACACTAAGAGCCTTGACCTCGAGAAGCTGACTGCTCGTTGCGAGAATGACCTACACCCCCCTCTCCAAATCTATCTAAGGTCCTTGGATAGATTTGGGAGGGTGTGAGAGCACTACAACTTGACTATGTCCAACATAATTGATGATCTTGCCCCACTAAAGCTAAAAAGAACCCAAATCAAAGACAAAAACCCTTGATTCAACGGACTGCTCAACACCGAAAGGGGAGCTCTCCGGCTAACAGAAAGAAACTGGAGACAGCACCCCTCAGCCTCCCAACTAAAACTTCTCCGTCAGACCAGAAATGCATACAACAGGAACATCCTCAAATCTAAAAAAGAGTTCTTCAGATCGGAACTGGAAGACACAAAGAACAGACCCCATAAGCTCTTTGAAATGGTCAAACACCAATCAAACAAACTAGCTAAAACCTCCAAAGTAACTACCAAATCCCTAATAGCCTGTGAGGAGTTCTCCTCCTTCTTTACAGCCAAAATTAACTCCCTAGGAAACAAACCTAATTCCGCCTCAAACTTCCCACCTCCACCTGCCGGGACCCATCTCTCTTCTCCTCCCCCGAGGCAACACCCAAAAACCAAGCTCACTGGTCCAACTTCAAGTTATATGACGACCACTCCATCTCGAAAATTCTATCCTCCTTAAAACCGAATAACCACTTTAATGACCCACTCCCCTCCAACTGCTTGGCAGCGACCTCCCCATTCATCATTCCCATTTGGACTACAATAATCAACGCCTCCCTTCTACAAGGGTCCATACCTGACTCTCTAAAAACCGGTCAAGTCATCCCCATCTTAAAAAAACCCACTCTGAATCCTGTTATTCCAGACAGCTTCAGACCAATATCCAATATTCCTCTTTTTGCGAAAGTGCTGGAGAAATGTGTGCAACTTCAACTGAGCCAACACATCACTAATTTCAACCTGTCAGACGAATTCCAATCTGGTTTCAGGCCTGGGCACAGCACTGAAACCACCATTCTCCACATTGTAGACGATGCTCTTCAAGCTCTTGACCAAGGCAAAACATGTCTCTTAATCCTACTGGATTTATCTTCGGCATTCGACACAGTCAACCACGAAAAACTACTTGAGCGCCTCGAACACAGGATGGGAATAGGAGGAACCGTCATCAAATGGTTTGCTTCCTTCCTCCAGAACCGCTTCCAGAGATTCTTAGTCAACAGTAATCTATCTACTCCTTCCCCGATAACAATAGGTGTCCCACAAGGCTCAGCTCTGTCCCCTACCCTCTTCAATCTCTACCTCACACCGTTAGCTGAAATACTCCGCACTGCCAACATCTCCTTCCACATGTACGCCGATGATACTCAGATCTGCATCGAAATCTCATCTCTAGAGGAGATTAACTGTTTGAATGAGGCTCTGAAGTTGACTGTTCAATGGCTCGTCAGCAACCAGCTCAAACTGAATGCACAAAAAACGGAGTTCCTTCTCATCTCCCCCCCTAAAAGCACTACTGACATCCTGGAATGGACTAACTCGATCACAGCACTTAACTGCACACCGACCATAGTGGAATCTGCCAAATCTCGCGGCATAACCCTGGACAGCAACCTGAATATGCGTGACCACATCAACTCGATGGCCAAAACTGCCAGGTTCCACCAGAGCTACTTGAGGAAACTAAAACCGTTCCTTGAAGCTGCGGACCTCAAAACCGCAGTTCAGGTGTTAGTTATCTCCAGAATTGAATACGGTTGCTCAACCCTATCTGGCCTACCCAAGATCTCCACGGCCCCCCTAAAAGCTTGCTTCAACGCCGCAGCAAGACTCTTAACAGGCTCAAAACAATTTGACCACATCTCACCGCATCTGAAGGCGCTGAACTGGCTTCCTTTTGAAGCCAGAATCCAACTCAAACTGGCCTGTATCAGGCACAAAGCACTATACATGAATTCCCCTGCATATCTCGCCCAGAAAATCTTGGTATCTGGGAGAGTCAGAAATTCCCAGTCCGCCAGATACCTCGTGCTCCAGCCACCTCACTTCCATGAGGAAAAAACGTATAATCGTGCCTTCTCTGGGGCTGCACCAAGAATCTGGAACTAGCTGCCGTCCTCCATTAGAAGGAATCTTTTCCAGGGTGGGCTTCCCTAAGGAAGTCTTAACAGACAGAGGCACAAACTTCATGTCTAGTTACATCACTGCAACATGGAAAGAGTGTGGAGTACCATCCACAGTGCAATGGGTTTGTTGAAAGGTTCAACAAGACCCTAAAGGGTATGACTCTGGGACTCCCAGAAAGGTTCAGGCAAAAATGGGAGGTCTTACTGTCCTGTCCTGTCTTTGCCTACAGAGAGGTTCCACAGAAGGGGGTGGGCTACAGCCCATTTGAACTTCTGTTTTGGCATCCAGTTAGGCATCCATTGTGTCTAGTTAAGGAGTTCTGGGAGCAGCCTCTCAAACCTCCTAAACAGGATATTGTGGACTCTGTCATTGGCTTGCGTTCATGTATGGCTGAGTACACGAAGAAGACCAGCAAAAACCTTGAGGCCAGCCAGGAGCTTCAGAAAGCTTGGCATGACCAAAAGGCTCTACTGCTGGTAATCAGCCAGGACAAAAGGTGTGGGTGTTGGTGCCTGTGGCCCCAGCAGCTCTCCAGGACAAGTGGAGGGGCCCCCACACCATTCTTGAGAAAAACGGTGAGGTCACCTACTTGGCTGACCTAGGTACTCCAAGAAGTCCCCACAGGGTTCTTTATATGAACAGCCTAAAACCTTTTGTAGACAGGGCTGACACAAGCTTGTTCATGGCCACAGATAAGGGACAGGAGGAAGTGAGTGACCCTCTCCATGATCGCCTCTCTCAGAACCCTTTTGACGGGTCAGTTGAAGGAGTAGCCTTGGCAGGCAGCCTCACTGACCAGCAGCAAGCTGATTGCAGGAAAGTCCTCAATCAATTCAACCACATGTTCTCTCTGACACCCAGTCAAACCACCTGGTGTACCCATGAAGTGGACACAGGTGACAGTCTGCCTGTGAAGAACAAAATATACAGACAGCGCCACCATGTCACAGATTGCATCAGGACTGAGGTCCAGAAGATGCTGGAATTGGGGGGCATTGAGCCTTCAGATAGCCCTTGAGCTAGTCCAGTAGTCCTTGTACCAAAACCTCACCCCAAAGATGGCAAGCGAGAGATGAGGTTTTGTGTGGATTACAGAGGCCTCAGTACAGTCACTAGGACTGATGCCCATCCCATCCAAGGGCAGATGAGCTCATAGATACTTTGGGCTCAGACAAATATCTGAGTACATTTGACCTGGCTACTGGCAAATCAAACTCTCTGCGGATGCCAAGCCAAAAACAGCATTTTCAACCCCCAGTGGGCATTATCAAATTATTGTGATGCGTTTTGGCTTGAAGAATGCCCCTGCCACATTTCAGAGGTTGGTGAACAAAGCCTAAAGAACAGCATATCTAAATGATATTGTTGTCTGTAGCTCCACCTGGGAGGATCACCTGGTCCACCTCAAAAATGTTCTGGAGGCACTGCAAAAGGCAGGCCTCACTATTAAGGCCACCAAGTGCCAGAAATGGCAGAGCAAGGTTGTATACTTTGGTCACCTGGTAGGTGGAGGCCAAGTTCAACCATTGAAGAGCAAAATCCAGACCATCATGGACGGTGTTGCTCCCACTACCCAGACCCAGGTCAGAGCTTTCTTGGCCCGGACTGGGTACTACAGGAGATTTTTTAAGGGGTATGGGTCCATTGTGACTCCCCTTAATGATCTCACCTCCAAGAGAATGCCAAAGAAAGTTCAGTCGAGAGTTAGCTGTCAAAAGGCATATGATGACCGGAAGCAGGCCATGTGCACTGCTCCCATTCTGCAAAGTCCTGATTAGTCCAAAACCTTCGTTGTCCAGACAGATGCTTCTGAGATAGGGGTAGGAGCTGTTTTGTCACAACTTAATGCAGAGGGCCAGGACCAACCAGTAGCTTTTACCAGCAGAAGGTTGACCCCCAGGGAGAAACGTTGGTCAGCTATAGAGAGGGATGCCTTTGTTGAGTGCTGGGCCTTGAAGAAGTTGAGGCCATACCTGTTTGGTACTCACTTCATTGTTCAGAGAGACCATAAGCCCCTCTTGGGGCTTAAACACATGAAGGGTGAAAATCATAAACTTTTGAGGTGGTCCATTTCCCTACAGGGGATGGAGTTTTCAGTGGAACATAGGCCTGGGAGTAACCATGCCAACACAAATGGACTCTGCGGATATTTCCACTTAGAAAATGAAGACTCAGCTGGGCAAGGTTAGTCTCATCTCCTTTCGTTTGGGGGAGGGGGGTTGTGTAGGAAAGTAGGATCTGCTTTCATGGTTACCCCCACTTTTTGCTGGTGTCATTCTGTTTTCCGACTACTCTGACTGGGATCCTGCTAATCAGGATCCCAGTCTCTGTGCTTCCTCCCTAAATTGGACCATGGTGAGTACTTAGGTACCCCCAGATTGGCTACTGGTGTAACCTTGTAAGTCCCTAGTATATGGTACTAGGGTACCCAGGGCATAGGTACACCAGGGGTTCCCCATGGGCTGATTCATGTATTATGCCACCCATGGGAGACCACTCAAATTGTGACTACAGGCCTGCCATTGCAGCCCGTGTAAGCTGGTGCTAGCACCACTTATGACAGATATACGTTTTCTTATATCTGAGGTCACTACACTTAAAACCTATGTCACCCCTAAGGCAGGCCTTTCAATCCTGAAGGCAGGGTGCTTGGTTATAAGTGTGAGTGTGCCGCTGCATGAGCAGGACACCCCTACAAACCCCAGAGTCTATTCTCTAGGTGTTGTAAGTGCGTCAGCCATTATGTGGCCATTCGTCATTATGCGATGGCTAACTATAAACTGGCTGTAACGAACCCTGTCATATTTGGTATCAAACATGTTGGAATCATATCCCAACACCGTCAACTATTTTGGAAGTATGATTCCATGCACTGTGGGGCTCCTCCGGGAACCCCCGTGCTCCCGGTACCAGTCTTCCAGAGTCTGACAGCAAGCTATGGCTGCCCATGGTACCCCCCTACATTTCACTGCACTAATTGGCAGGCACTGCGTGGTGCCTGCCACGTAGTGCAGTGAAATGCACAACCTGCATTTTTGGCATTGCGACAGGTGCTGCAGCCAGCAGCATCCGCCGCAATGTTAAAGGGCAAGATGCGACCGCCATGGTGGCAGTCGCATCGTAATTTGGGGTGCGGGACCGCCGCATGACTGGCGGGCGGTCCCAATCCCCACTACGATGGACTCAAGTCCGCCCGCCATCGTAATCGGCCCCTTAGTGTATTGGGCTGTGGTGGGGCCACTTGCCAGCGCCACTAGACTGCTTTGAAGGGCACATTTGGTGCCCTTGTTGCATACTCCAGTTATAACCTGTTCAGGGAGCCGTTGGCTCCCATTCTGGTGCGAAACTGGAGAAAGGACATGGGAGTTTCCTTCCCACTGTCCAGCCCCTCCTCTGGGAGGGACCCCTGAATCGTCCCAACTGTTTCCATAGGGTACCCAAGGACTTACCTGTGGGCGGCTCTTCAGATTCGTTGTGGGACAAGATTCAGATCCGAAATCACTTCACTTCAACCGTCTGGGCACTTTGGACTTCGTTGGACTTCGCTTAGGGAACCGAGACTGCAACTGGATTAATCCTGCTGCTTCTGTTCTCGTCGTCTTGTCTGTCTTCTGCATCGTCTGTGCCTGTGCTCCGTCCAGGTTGTTCTGTAGACCTGTGGGCATCAAAGACACCAAAAGCAATCTCACTTGGAGTGAAGGAGTCACTCCCCTGCATCTGCAGGCACCGCAACTAAGCTGACAAGTCTGCTGCTCCTGACGTCCTCCAGACTTCGCAAGGCCCAGCTCAACTCAGGTGGTGGTTCTGCAACTCCCTTGAGGCCTGCACTGTCTTCTCACCAAGTTTCCCTTGTCGGAACCGCTGGAACAGAACCACTGTGCACCGCGTTGACTTGCCGTTGCCAAGGCTTGTTGACTCTCTTCTCCAGAGATCTTCAGGCTCCAAGAAGCTCCAGCCTCCAGCTTCTCTTGCTACCAAGATCTTCATCCTCACCGCATCCTCTGCACCGTAGGCTTGCATCATTGGTGAGCTGCTCAAGGTCCTCTTGCGACTCCTGTGCCTTCAGCCTGTGGGTCCCCTTGAGGGTCTTCTTTGTCTTCCGTGGGCTCCCCTGCTTGCTGGGGGCCTACTCTGACTTACCTGCTCATGGTGAGTCCCTTGGACCTTGCTGATCCCAACACCGCACCTTTTTCCGGTGTTTAGACAAAATATTGAGTTTCAAATATCGATTTGCGACAATATCGAGTTTAAAATATCGTGATATGGAAATATCGATGTCAAGAATATCGATTTGAAGGTAAGTAATATCAATTTTTAAAGTATTGAAGTCATTAATTTTGTTTGCAAAAATATAGTTGTTTAAAATATTGTTTTTAATTAGTGTTATGTATTTTATTATTTATTTGAAATGTATGTGATATAAAGTGTTGTTGATGTTTTTTGATATATGTGTAAAATTTTTAGCTGTTATTAAATTAAATTTAATTAAATTTTGTGTTTTCTAGTTCCGTAGCGAATTGTGGGTTTATAGGGGCATAGGATGGGAAGTAATTTAATTATAATAAATTAATGATTATTTTTTATTTAAAAATATTTATTTAATTGATATTTAATTGTGATTTGAATTTTATTTTGGTACATTTTATGAGTGGGTTGTGGGGTTTATAAGGGTAAAGGGTGTGAAATAATATATTTTTAATTCAATAATAATTAGTTGTTAATTAATATTAATTAATTATGTTAATTGTGTAATTTTATTTAGGTGAGGTTTGTGGGGTTATACAGGTAAAGGGTAGGAAGTAATTTATGTTTAAATAATTAGTTTATAATTAATATTAATTAATTATGTTAATTGTGTACTTTTCTTAGGTGTGGGTTGTGGGGTTATAGGGGGTAAAGGATGGGAAGTAATTTATTTTTAAATAATCATTAGTTGATAATTAATACTAATAAATTGCTAATTAATTATGGTAATTGTGTAATTTCTTTTAGATGCGGGTTGTGGGGTTATGGGGCAGAGGGTGGAAAGATATTTATTTTTAATTAATTAATAATGAGTTGTTAATTAATATTAATTCATTCATTGATAATTAATTATGTTAGTTATTTAATTACATTGTTTTTAGGTGGGGTATTTCGGTTTATAGGGTTAAGGTCGGGAGTAAATTAATTTATCATTTGCTGTTCAATACTATTAGATATTTAATTGAAAATTAATTTTAATTGTGTAATAATTTTTTTAAAGTTTTCTTTTAGGTGTGGGTTGTGGGGATTATAGGGGTAAAGGGTGGGCAGTTAATAAAGTTTAATGATTTATAATTTGGTTTTTCTAATTAATATTATTTGTTTAATTGATAATTATGTTAACTGTGCTGTGTAGATTTTAGATGTGGGTTTTAGGTTTTGTAGGGGTATGAGGTGGGAAGTAAATTAATTTTAAGCAATTAGTAATTATATTCTTAATTAACATTATTTATTAATATATTAACTATGTTAATTGTGTAAATAATTTTTTGTTAAATGTTATGAGTGTGTTGTGTGCTTTGTGGGGATTTATTGTGGGAAGTACATTAATTATAATTAATTAATAATTAAATTTAATTAATGAAAATTAGTTTGTTGAATATTCATATTTGTAAACAATTTTTTAGGTGCAGGTTGTGAGTTTTGTGGTGTTATAGGGTGGAAAATATCTAAATTTAATGTATGTAATAATCAATGTTTTTGTTAATAAATAATTTCTAAATAAACATATTTTTACATGGAAATTATTTTTGTATTTAATTTATAATAATATTTTTAGGTATTTGTGATATGTATTTAAGATTGTGATATGTTGTTATTTGTTACATTTTTTATTATTAAATATATTTTTATTTTATTTTTCAATATATTTATATATTTTTTAATTTACTTTGTTTTTTTAATAATTTTATTTTGTTGAATATATTTTGTTTAAATTGTTGCCCTCCGCAATCCAGCGCTTTCCCTACTGTTGCACTGACTGGATTGGGAATAGTAAATTTTACCCCTCCACAATCAATCAATCGGGAATTGTAAGCGCGCTACTCACCCGTGAGGGTCTCAAGGCGCTGGGGGGAGGGGGGCGGGGTAAGCAACTCCGTTCAGTCGAAGAGCCAGGTCTTGAGCGTCTTCCCTGAAGATGTTCAGGGAGGGGGCGCGTCTGATGTTGAGCGGGAGCTCGTTCCAGGTCTTGGCTGCGATGTAGGAGAAGGTTCTTCCACCTGTTCTGGCTCTGCGTATGCGCGGGAGTTCGGCGAGGGCAGGGTTGGCGAATTGGAGGTTTCTCTTGAGTACGTGGAAGGAGATTCTCTCGTTGAGGTATTGGGGTCCGGTGTTGTGGATGCATTTGTAGGCATGGGTGAGTATCTTGAAAGTGACTCTCTTCTCAACGGGGAGCCAGTGGAGCTTCCGTAGGTGTTGGGTGGTGTGCACGTGGCAAGGAATGTCAAGGACGAGTCTGGCTGCGGTGTTCTGTATGGTCTGGAGCTTGCGAATCAGAGACTTGTTGATCCTGGCGTAGAGGGTGTTTCCGTAGTCCAGTCTGCTAGTGATGAGTGCGTGGGTGACGGCTTTCCTTGATTCAGGGGGGATCCACTTGAAGGTCTTTCGGAGGATTCGGACGGTGTTGAAGCAGCTGGAGGCGACGGCGTTGACCTGTCGGGTCATGGAGAGGGAGGAGTTGAGTACGATGCCGAGGTTTTGGGCATGGTTCGTGGGTGTAGGGGGGCTGCCGAGGGCGGTAGGACACCAGGTGTTGTCCCATGCCGAGGTGGAGGGTCGGAGGACGAGGACTTCTGTCTTCTCCGAGTTGAGCTTCAGGCAGTTTCTGCTCATCCAGGATGCGACGTCCTTCATTCCTTCCTGGAAGTTGAGTCTGGTGGTTATTGGGTCCTTGGTGAGGGAGAGGATGAGCTGGGTGTCGTCGGCGTGGGATACTGTGCTGGGTCCGTGCTTTCTGACGATGGCGGCGAGGGGGCCATGTAGATGTTGAAGAGAGTGGGGCTGAGCGATGATACTTGGGGCACTCCGCAGTTGATTTCCGTGGGTTCGGAGAGGAAGGGTGGTAGTCTGATTCTTTGGGTTCTGCCGGTGAGGAACAAGCATATCCAGTCGAGGACGGTTCCTTGTATGCCGGCGTCGTGGAGTCTGGCGGTGAGTGTGCGGTGGGAGACGGTATCGAACGCTGCAGAGAGGCCAAGTAGGATCAGGGCCGCAGTGTGTCCTTGGTCGAGGAGGGTGCGGATGTCGTTTGTGGCGGCGAGTAGGGCGGTTTCGGTGCTTTGGTTGCTGCGGAATCCGGATTGGGAGGGGTCGTGGATGGAGTTTTCTTCGATAAATTTGGTTAGTTGTGCGTTGACGGTCTTCTTTGTGACTTTGGCCACGAAGGGGAGGAGGGAGATGGGTCGATAGTTCTTGAGGTCGGTGGGGTTTGCTGCGGGCTTTTTGAGGAGGGGTCTGACTTCTGCGCGTTTCCAGTCGTCGGGAAAGATGCCGGTCTTGAAGGTGGTGTTGATGGTGTGTCGTAGTTCGGGAGCGATGGCGGTGGCGGCTCTGTGGAAAATGTGCAGGGGGCAGGGGTCCATGGGGGCCCCTGAGTGGATGCCTTTCAAGGTTGAAGTGGTGTCTTCGGTGGTGACTGAGGTCCAGGAGAAGATGGTGGGCTGGATGGCGTTTCTGGAGCAGGAAGTGGTTTCGGAGTTGGGTGTCTGGTCGTTGAAGTTGTCGTAGAGTGCCTTGATTTTTTGATGGAAGTAGGATCCGAGCTTGTCGCAGAGGTCCTGGGAAGGGGTGATGTCCGTGGTTTCGCTGGGGGGCTTGGTGAATTCCTGGGTGACGCTGAAGAGTTGCTTGGAGTTGCCGGCGTTGGCGAGGATCTTGTTTTGGATGAAGGTCCTTTTGGTGGATCTGGTGCGTTGGTGGTATTCCGTCATGGCGTTTTTGTAGGTGGTGTGATCTTCTGGCATTTTGCTGTTGCTCCAGTTCTTCTCAAGACATCTGCAGGTGCGTCTGGATTCTTGGAGGTCGGCGGAGAACCAGGTGGCTTTCCTGAGGCGTTGTCTGTCGGGGTTGCATAGTGGTGCAAGCTTGTCTGCGCAGCTGGAGATCCATGTGTGGAGTCCTTTGGCTGCGAGGTTGGCATCGGTCGACGTGGTGGGGGCGTCACGGTTAAGGGTGGAGTTGAGTTGTTCCTCAGTGACTTTGCTCCAGTTCCTTCGTGGGGGAGGCGGTGCAGGTTTGGGCGGCGTGGATTTGTCGACGTGGAAGTGTACGCAGTGGTGGTCTGTCCAAGGGGGTTGCGTGGTGTGGCTGAAGTGGATGTTGTTACCTCCTGCGAAGATGGGGTTGGGGTGTGTCCTGCCTTGTGGGTGGGCGTGGTGACGAGCTGTTTCAGGCGATGTCGTGGGGTGCGATGAGGTCAGCGATGGTAGTGGCGAGCGAAGCGCGGGGTCCGGGCGGTCTGTAGGCGAGGGTGCCACGGAGTGAGGTTCTGGGGCTGATCTGGATCTGGAAGTGAAGGTGTTCGGTGGTGAGGAAGGAGTCCTTCGTGGTGGAGATTTAGAGGGAGCTCTTGTGTACGATGACGAGTCCTCCTCCTGGGCGGTTGGGGCGGTCCTCCCTTTGGATCTTATCTCTTATATCCATCGGGGATGGCGGTGGCGATGTCGGGGTGGAGGAGGCGTTGGTCCAGGTTTCTGTAAAGAAGGCGATGTCTGGCGAGAGGGTGTCGAGAGGTCCCAGATCTCTACAGCATGTCTGTGCAGGGAGCGCACGTTGAGGAGGATGCACTTTGGGGCTTCGGTGTTGTTGCCGTTCCGTGCGGGGGCCGTGGGGGTGCAGTCGGCGGTGACGGCAGTGACAGCAGGAGAACTGGCCGTGGGTGGTGTTCGGCGTCGATCGCTGGCAGTTGTTGTTCCTTCCGGGGTCGAGTGCGAGGAAGGCAGCGGAGTTGTAGCAGTGGGAGGTCGCAGATCCAGGGTTCCTGGCGCTGGTCGCGGTCGGGTCGCGGACAGGCGTATACGGGCTTGCCTTTGGCGTGCCTTCGGCGCCACAGCGGCCACCATTAAGTCGGAGAGGGGGAGGGACTTGCAGCTGGGAGGCAGGAGCGGGAATCGGCAGGGGGAGGGGCCGTGTGGGCAGCAGCGGCGGGAAGGGAAACAGGTGTGAAGAGCAGGGAAAACAAGACAAAATCTGAAGAAAACGAAAAATTACACCGGCACAGTCAAATACAACAACAGGGGCACAGACAATAGAAGGTAAATTAAAACAAACAATATCGAGCAGAATGTGGGCACAATACGGGCAAATACAACAACAGGGGCACAGACAGTAGAAGGTGAATTAAAGCAATACCGAGAAGAACTGTGGGCACGATACGGGCCCGACCCCCTGGCGGAGCAGAGCGTGACAGCAGTGAGGGCAGCAGCATTAACTAGCGGAGCTGCAGGGGGAGAGAGCAGGTCCCTGACCAGGAGGTCAGAGGTCTCGCTCGTGCTCCCTTGCAGCAGCCGCCATTAAGTAGGGGAGGGGGGAGGGACTTGCAGCTGGGAGGCGGGACCAGGGAATCGGTGGGGGGAGGGGCCGCGGGGGCAGCAGCGGCGGGAAGGGAAACGGGCGTGAAGAGAAGGGAAAACAAGACAAAATCTGAAGAAAACGAAAAATTACACCGGCACAGTCAAATCCAACAACAGGGGCACAGACAGTAGAAGGTGAATTAAAGCAATACCGAGCAGAACTGTGGGCACGATACGGTCCTCGAACCCCTGGTGGAGCAGAGCGTGACAGCAGTGAGGGCAGCCGCACTAACTAGCGGAGCTGCAGGGGGCGAGAGCAGATCCCTGACCAGGAGGCAATAAAACACTGTCCCTACTTTTGCACTGACTAGAGTGTGAATAGTAAATTTTACCCCTCCTCTAGCCAACACTTTCCCTACTGTTGCACTTATTGGAGTGGGAATAGTAAGTTTTACCCCACTGCAATCCAACACTTTCCCTACTGTTGCGCTTATTGGAGTGGGAATAGTAAATTTTACCCTTCCGCAATCCAGCGCTTTCCCTACTGTTGCACTGACTGGAGTGGGAATAGTAAATTTTACCCCTCCGCAATCCAACACTTTCCCTACTGTTGCAATGACTGGAGTGGGAATAGTAAATTTTACCCCCCCGCAATCCAACACTATCACTACTGTTGTAGTGACTGGAGTGGGAATAATAAATTTTACCCCTCCGCAATCCTGCACTTTCCCTACTGTTGCAGTGACTGGAGTGGGAATAGTAAATTTTACCCCTTCACAATCACACCCTTTCCCTACTGTTGCACTGACTGGAGTGGGAATAGTACATTTTACCCCGCCGCAGTTCAACACTTTCCCTACTGTTGCACTGATTAGAGTGGACTTTTTTTTTGGGGGTAATTATAAATTTTATTGTTGTGTTAAGTGTAGTGGGAATAGTGAAGTGTAGTATTTTGTAATGTTATATTTTAGGGAATTTTATATTTATTGTAGTTAGAATAGTAAATCTTATTTTTGTGTAATGTAAAATATTTTGTTACTGTTGTGTTCTGTTAGGTGGGAGTAATTATTTTATATGTATTTATTTTAATATTTATTAATTTATTTTATGTTGTTATAATTTAGATAATTATGTGTTTGATTTAGTGTAATAATATTTAAAAATGTCAATCTTTTTTGTTTGTAAATTATTTATAATTAAATTTAAATAAATGTGTTTACTAAATTAAATTGGTTTTATTTTTTATATTTTATGTTTTTAGTATATTTAAATGTGTGTACATATATTTTTGATAATATATTATTTACAATTTTTTAAATTATATTATTTAAAACATTAGTTTATTGATGTTTGTTCATAGATACATATATATTTATATGTGTATATATATATATATATATTTGTGTGTTTACATTTTTAAAAGTAAGTTATATTTTTTAAATTATACATTTACATATATTTTATTTTTATAAATTAATGTTAGTATTTAACATATGTTTATTTTAATATTTAAAATTATATATATTTAAAAACGATATTTAATACAACTATATTATTGTAAACTATATTTTTTCCAATATTTTTGTACTTACCTTTTTAAGTAGAGGCAGTCGATATTTTTGTAGTCTATATTTTTTACTCAATATTTTTTTCATCAATTTTTTTTCATCGATATTCTGTCAGTGATCCCCTTTTTCGTAATGCCACATTTGTTGCCGCTGCCAAGGCTTGTTGGTGCTCCCGCCGGACACCAACCCCCCTGGATCTTGACATTCGACATGGGACAGCTCATGAATGGCTCCTGGTCTTCCACAGCGTCGCCTGGTCCACCAGCTGCAGCGCCAAGGTCACCGTCAACTCTCCTGCATCTTCCAACATCGGTGGGCATTTGTCTTCCGTGCCCCCTGGTCACCCCTGAGTGGCATACACTCTGTCCCCTCTGCTTGCAGGTACCTCTCTTCAAGAATCCACCCTTGGATTCCACCGGACTCTTTCACCTTCTTCGCCAGCGGCATCTTTACTGAAGTCCTCCATTGTGGTCTACGGCGGTTTCGGCGTCACTTCGCACCTATGCACCAGGCCTCCCTGGTGTTGGTATCCTGGTTCCCGTGGTATCCACGGGTGGGGTGAATCTCCAACCTTCTATCTTCCACAGGGTTTTTTCAGGGTCCTCTGGGCAGGGTCCTTCTTCTGCAAAACTACAACCGCGACTTCCCCATTGACTTGTATTGAGTATGCGGCTGTGTTTCCGCTTAGCACACGGCCTCCGAGGGGGTTCCTGGGTACTTACCTTAGGTGGTTCCTTGAATCACCAGCTCTTCTAAGTCTTCTGGGTCCAGTCTCGACTTTGGTCGCAGTTCCCATTCCACTTTATTAGTATATGGTTTGGTCTCCCCCTGGTGACCACTGTGTAGTTGTGCTACTTACCTGTTCTCGTATTGAAATATTGTGTGTATTGTGGACAGTAGATATACCAATGTGTTTGTGAGTGTGTATAATCAATAACATTATTTTTATAATTACACTGTGTGGTTCTTTTTCGTTTACCCTACACTATATGATTAGTACTGCTAAAACAAGCTGCTTCACTCTCTGTCTGGACTAAGCCTGAAGGCTGTTCTCCACAGCTACCACTTAAAGAGTTTTCTAAGGTTGTCTGAGACCCCTAAAATCACCATAAGGGTTGTCTGGATTACTGCAAGGTGCTCCACTTAAATAAATGTGCACCATATACTAAGCCAGCATCCTACACTACACATATGCAAAATAATAGTAGCTGTGCACAAATGCTCCAAACAGCACGTCAGCTATACACTAACAGAACATTAAAAGGCAGAACACCACCACTCACTAGAAAGAAACAGATGACAATGGAGGTTTAAAGCAGTGACGGCAAGGGGGTGATAATTGGACGGAGCAAGCACCAGGAGGTGCGAGGTAGCAAGCAGCAACATAAGGGGAGGAGGTGGGGGAAACGAAAAGCAGCAACTATAGGAAAAGCAGTGAAGGGGAGGGGGTGTTCTATGGACAGGGCAATCACTAGAAGGTCAGAGAAATCAAGCAGAGACGGGAGGGAGGAGGTGGGGGAAATGAAAAGCAGCAACGATGGGAAAAGCATTGACGGGGAGGGGGTGATCTGTGGATGGGGCAAGCACTCGGCGGTGCGAGGGAGCAAGCAGAGACAGGAGGTGGGGGAAATGAAAAGCAACAATGAAGGGAAAATCAGCTACGGGGAGGGGGTGATCTGTGGATGAAGCATGAGGGCGGGTGGTAGGTAGGAGATGGAGTTGGTAAAAGCATGATCACTTTGTAGAGTGCTGAAAAAGGAAGAAAAAAGTAGTTCCTGAAATGTCATAAAAACGGGTGCACTCGATGTTTACAAGTACTTGGCCCATGCTCTGGCTGGAGGGCTGAACACAAGAAGAGGCATGAACATGAATGCCAGGGGCAAATGGTGACAAAGATTATGAGACAGGTGATGGAGCGAGCAAATGGGGAGCCTGTGGGTGGGCTGAAGCCCACAGATTAAACACAACATGTCTCTTCGAGACTGCGCATGTGCTGTGTAGCCAAGACCTAAAAACGGTCCATAAAAGTATGTCACGATGGAGACGGGATTTCAAAGAGGCCTGCAAAAATGTGTAAGGAGGTGAAGAAGCATGTAGGGCGACAAAGGGAGTTCCACAGCTTAAAGGAAAGGAGGGCAAAAGATTTCAATGAGGTGCAGCGAGCCAGATGAGGAGGGGATACTTAAACTGGAATGTAGAAAGTAGGGAAAAAGAAAGAATTTATAGGACCGGATGTACAAAGGTATTTTGCTGTCACAAAACCTGCGATTTAGAAAACACAAGCTTAAAGACTACAAAACACCTTTTTTGCAAAAAGTCTTTCTGACCCTTTCCAGATCAAAAATAGGAAAGGGCATGAAAGAGGCATTCAGGTCCTATTTGTGAGCTGCAAAGGTATGTATCAATAGTTTGTGATGACCTTGCAGCTGCAAACCATTGATCTTGTCAGGGCATTCAAACCTGTGTCGGGGTCTGGTCTGACAGCTGAGGTCAGGCCTTGTTGGAGGCATCAGTGAGGTAGTTAGTGGAACTGCCACTTAGTTTGCTTTGCTGGCCATGTGTATTGCTTCTCACTCCCAGATAATAGAAAATACCGCCCTCCCACACGGAGGTTCAAACACAGCGAAGCAATAAAAACAACAAAACACCACCTGGAAAGGGATTTCACTTTTATAAAATGGAACACATCAAAGAATAAGCCATTGGGTTTTATTTATGCAATGCTCTCTAACAGAAAGGCTTTCCCAGATGTCAAATGAACAACATTCAAACGTATATATATATATATATATATATATATATATATATATATATATATATATATATATATATATATATATATATATATATATATATATATGTGTGTGTGTGTATATATATATATATATGTGTGTGTGTATATATATATGTGCGTGTATATATGCAATGCATGGAATATACATGAAATAAAATGCAAGCGGATAACAATAATAAAATGAAACGCAAGCAGATAATAATATGGTATGAAACACAAGCACATTATGCTGGACGTCCTGCAAGAAAGATATATACACTAAATACATCAGATGTTACAACCACTGAAGACTTGGATGTGCACACAGACACTCACACATCACAAATGAAAACACCTCAGAATCATTATAACCACTGGAGACCTGGGTGTGCACACAAACTCACTCACACACCACAAAGTCAATACTCAAAAAGAAAACACCTCACCTATCGTTCACTCGAAATCCTTGTCAACTCAAGCTGGAGGAGCGCTTTTAACAGCCCAGGCAGGATTCTCAATCAGGACCCAAGTTCCCTTGTGACGACACGTCTTTCCCTCAAGCGAGCTCCCGTCTGGGTTCCAAGATCCCCCACCTTTAATACCTTTTACTCAACCTGAAGCGAAGGTTGTATAAACCTCTCACCCTTTCTTCTGTTACGAAAAACCGAGCTGACCGTACTGCTCTGTGTCAAGGTCAAGTCAGAAGCTGGCAAGGCCCCTGTATTTTGACTCCGAGACAGAGCTGTACATTTCACACATTTCTCTGGCAACAACAATCTCTGCTCTGAAAGATACCAAGCACACTTCCCACACATTATTTTGATCCTGGCAAGGCTGTTCTACTCTGTGAAAGCTCTCCCCCTGCTAAAACTAAAAAGAGACACAAAAGAAATCTTCAAGGGAAAAAGGCACATGCAGGAGAAATGATGCCATACATTCAAGCTAGGATAAAATAAAACACCAAAAGTCAATTAAAACAATGGTAGTCAAAGGTCATCACGTGGTTCCAATACATAGGATTGCCTCTAGCACTACATTCCACCCCATGACCTTTGACTATCATAACATACATATCAAAAATCAACTTCTTAAGTGAAAGCACAAATATAAATGAAGCACACATTAAAACAGTGACATTATAAAAGCAGGTGACATAATACTTCATCTAAAATAACTCATGCATATCTGATAATAACTCAGCTTCAGGAATAAATGTATGATGAATACACAAAATGAATGCACAAATAGAATCAAAACATGTTAACTCATTGATGCTTCTAGTGTTATAAATGGCTAATTCTGGAACTTCTACTATTGAAGCAGCCAAACTTATATACTATGCTCAAAATAAAGGAATTTCAAAATCTTCTGCTTTAAACTAAACAGCTTCTCCGGTAACTCTCTGGATTTAATGAAAAAATATCCTTCTGTGTGAAAGGTATACAGCCTTCCTGCTTTGAAATGATATCTTTTAACTTTTTTCTTCATTTTAACAGTATCAGTTTATTGTCATTAGAGCATATTCAAAAAACATCTTTGCTTGGTAAGTTCATCTGGTTGATTCAGCCAAAGGATGTCAGCAACGATGTCAGTCTGCGCTATCAGTCTGCGCTGTCAGGTGGTCACTTCAGGGTTGGGGGTCCCACACCCTCACGGCCCCACTCAGACAAAGGCACCCACACAAAGGACAGGGACATCAGGTACACCAACACGTCGCAGTATGATCTAGAAAGAAAACAAGCATCACTCTTCTTGCAAAAAACATTCTTCAAAAAGCACACGTTCTCCTTTTTCTGTTTTGGGTCTGATGGCAAAGTATTATCTTTTCTGTCTGCACGGTTCTCAGCAGGCTCTGGGGAATTATCTGAGAATTCTACCCACTCTTTGGCCTCTGGTTTCTTAGTATTGGAGTCAAACTCTCCTTCCCCGTGCTCAGTAAGAAGGGCTGGGCCAGTCCCCTTCCTGACTGTCTCTCCACACACTTCTGAATAAGTACACCATTGATCATTTGGCATGAGCCCAAGGCAATCTATCTGCCGTATCTGCGCTGGTAATTTTCCTTTCTCCAACTGGCCCCTCACCATCTGTGGGACTGGTCTGTGCGTATATACTGACACATAGGAATCACAGTTCTAAGTAAGTCTAGGGGAATATTCATCCCTTCATTCTCTGCCTACCTCTTAGTAGTGTCTTTCTCTCCTAGTTGCTCGCACTTAGTCATGCCCACCAAATCAGAATCGTGTGTCACCACCTCTGCCTCCTAGATTTTAGCCTTTTCATCTGTAAGGGAAGTAAAGTGGCTGTCTAATAAATGTATGGGACAATGAGCGTCTACATGATACACAGTAGCTGTGCTTTGCAGTAACATTTCCCAAATCTCTTGCCACAACTCCTTGTTCCACTTCACAGGGGAATCCTGTATCTCAGGCACCTCAAACACCACCCCTGGATTTTCTACAGGGACCTGCACCAACTGTTCATGCAAAACTGCAGTTTCTGTCTGTATGTATGTACCACTTGATCACATTTGCTTCTTGTGCATTACCTGTTCTGTAACTCATCAGCTATTGCATTAGAGAAATTTCAAAATTCAAAATCACATTATGTCTCATTGTCATCTGCCCAATGTCTGTCAGCGTGCAAAAACACAAAAACAACCATGTCTGCTCTGTGTCTGTCAGAGCACAACTCAAAAGCAACTGTGCCTGCCCTGTGTCTATCAGAGCACAACTCAAAAGCAACTGTATCTGCCCTGTGTCTATCAGAGCACAACTCAAAAGCAACTGTATCTGCCCTGTGTCTATCAGAGCACAACAACACACAAACAACTGTGTCTGTCCAGTGTCTGTACAGTGGATTGAAACACTAGCAACTGTTTTTCAAAGGTAGTAAGCCACTCTCCCGCATCTGACAGTGATTCAGTCCAAAAGCCCAAGAGCACCCTCTTCTTTCCTTGTTTTTCCCACATACTCTAAGTAGCACACTGCCCCATAACTGTCATATGTCACTCAATGTCTCCTTTCTGTATTGGCCACACGTCTGAAACACACTGTATAACCTCTTTTGCAGATTCAAAAGCACATTGCTGCTTCTCTCCCCACTCAGAGTCATATTTAAAAATAGCATTTTTCATCATTTCTTTTTTCAGAAAGCAAGGTTTGTCATTCACTGACCTTTCTGATTTGTAACTGCAACCAACAATCACTAGATCTAACAGGCTGATTTGTTTATCTTCTCTGTAGTTTCTAAAATATTCCTGCACGTTACAGTCAAAGCCGAGTACATGAAACTGTGTTAAATTTTCTTGAGTCAACATTACTTCAGAAGCTTCTAATTCAAACAAACGTGCAAGGCATGTTATAAAATCTTCCTCATCTGGTCTTTGCTGAAATCTGTCCAAAATACCATTAATTTCTGGCTGTGGAAAGTCCTCCAAAGAATTAATTAAAACCTCCTGTGAGCATTGTAAATTAACCTGCAGCTCTTCTCCGACCACATTCTTCATGAGCAACTCACTCTGGCTATCTAAACAGTCTGGCGTAATGCCCCATGTTTCTGCCTGGTTAACTTGCAACACTTTTTTCAATTATTTATTTTCACATGTTAAAATATCTGAATTTTCCTTGGCTTTTTCTAACTCCCTTTGTATTTCATTACGTTCTCTTTCTAACTGTAAACATTTTTGATAGATGCTGCGCAATGCATTCAAAAGGACACCACCTTTTCTCTCTGAAATACCAAGTTTTTTCCCTCTTCAAAAGAAAAATCCTAGAAACATTTAAGTATCTGTGTTTGCCCCTCATCTGTTAAACATGCATTAGAGGCAACTTCCCACCCCAATAACTCAGTTGGCATCTGGGAATCTGCATCTGAAAACATTGACATTTTAGAAAGTATTTTCGCCTTTTATTTTTATATTGAATTTTCGTATCTTGCAGAGTGATGCCAAAAATGTATTGCTTTGCACTCCCAGATAATAGAAAATACCGCCCTCCCATACGGAGGCTCAAACACAACGAAGCAATAAAAACAACAAAACCCCACCTGGAAAAGGATTTCACTTTTATAAAATGAAACACAAATCAAAGAATAAGGCATGGCGTTTTATTTATGCAACGCTCTCTAACAGAAAGGCTTTCTCAAATGTCAAATGAACAGCATTAAAATGTATATATATATATATATATGCAGCAAGACTCGTCTCTCTCCCAAGGTAGGAAAATCATGTAACAGACGAAGCGAACCCAGATAATGGTGCAGTTTCTAATTTATTGCATGCCCAACACCACCGCCGCCATAACGCGTTTCAGCCCGCGTGGGGCCTTGATCACATGACACACTTGAGGGAGCGGTTACAACATTTAAAGTGCAGATCTGTGACGTTTTCATGCGCATCAGCTGTGATACTGAAACATAGACATGGAAAAAATACTTTCATTGTGAAACACATCCATATAAAGTATAATACTGTAGGGTATCCTGAAATGTTAATACATCTCTAAAGTGCAGAAGATAGAGCATACATGATATAATATCATGAGAATAGCAGCACATTGAATAAATAAATAAATACATAAATACATACTCAATAACAAACTGTCCAGCTCTAAAAAGTCTCACTAAATAGTAAAATCATGCTTATATTGATGAATAAAAAGTGAATCTTAAAAAAGTAAAACATTGTAAAACTTTTTTTCCTCCCACAAATAGCAGCATTATTCAAAATTCATATAAGTCTATATTAGCACCTAGGATATACCCAAAAAGTGGAATGTTTCAAAGAATAAAGCCCAAGTGGGCAATTACCCAAAAATCCATGTCAAAAGTTTAAATCAGTGCAAAATGCGCAAAATCATGTCACAATCTAAAATCCAAACACCATGTGCAAAAAATGTAAAACAACCGAAAATACAGTAAAAATTACTTCTAAAATTGAAATATTAAAAACTTTTAATTCCGAGTAGATAGGCAGCAGCATTAATATACAGTCTAGATCTCATTGACTAATTAAAGATGAGTAAAAAAATCTTCACTAGCGTTCAATCCTTTCGGTGCTTTACAGTCCATTTCTATAATGTACCTTGTTTCCAGTCTACGTAACAAAGATTCACGGTCCCCACCTCTTCTCAGTGGTGGGACCATATCAATTACAAAGTACTTTAAATCAGCAGAATTCTTAGCATGGACTTCTTCAAAATGTCTAGCGACAGGATAAGCAGCATCACCATTGTTAATGGCACGTATGTGCTGGAGTATCCTCTTGTGGACCTGCAGCTTAGTGCTTCCCACATAGCGCAGGCCACAGGGACACTCCAGCACATATACAGCAAATTCAGACTTGCATGTGAGTTTTTTCTGGATATGAACAAGTCTGTTAGTAAGCGGATTCAAGTATTCAGTCTTACTAACCCCATTTCTACAAGCTTTACAAACGGAGCACTTAATGAAACCTTTACTGCTGTTCAGCCACGAACTATTGGTTCTGACCTCGGGGCTACTTGACACCAGACAGTCGCTCATCGATCTCGCCTTTCTATATGTTATACTGGGAGATCGTGACAATTGGGTCCCCAATATTGGGTCACTCTTAATCAGTGCCCAGTTTTGGTTCACTATCTTGCGAACCGTACGATGTTGGTTATTATAAGTTAGAATCAATCTGGTCTCAGTTTGCTCATTCTGTACCAATTTAATTTTACCTGCTAATACCTGTGGTCTACCAGGTTCATTGGCTTTACGCATGGCTTTATCGACTACTTCTGGGCGATAGCCCCTCCTTAAGAACCTGTCCCTGCACTCTTTCTGTGATACTAGACAATCATAGTCAGTGCTGCAAATTCTTCTTATACGTAGCATTTCCCCATAGGGAATGCTACTGATTAAATGTGCAGGGTGATGGCTAGAGGCATGTAATATGGTATTGCCAGCAGTGGGTTTCCTATACATTCTAGAGTGAAGTTTATTCTGTTGGATAAAAATTTCCACATCTAAAAAGCATATTGACCTGTTGCTTATCTGACCAGTAAAGCTGAGATTCAAATTGTTTTGATTGAGTTTCTCAATGAACTGTGAAGCCTCACATTCAGATCCTTTCCAGATTATCAACAGGTCATCAATATACCTGAACAATTTAACAACATTTTCAGACATGATTTCAGGGTAGGTGGGCATAAGAACCTGCTCCTCCCAGTGCCCCATATGCAGACAGGCATAACTAGGGGAGAAACAGGCCCCCATAGCCACACCTCTCACCTGCTGGAATACTTGATTCGAAAACAGAAAGAAATTATTTTCAAGGCACAAATTAATCATAGACAACAACATCCTGTTGTGTTCGAGAAAGCAGATAGGTCTCGTATACAAGTAGTATTCGATAGCTTTTAATCCATCCCTGTGATGGATACTAGTATACAGGGAGGATACATCGAGTGATATCAATAAGTAATCAGATTGCCATGTCATACCCTCTAATTTCTGTAAGAGGTCACCAGTGTCAAGAATAAAGGAAGAAAGGTTCTTAACGTGGTCCTGTAAAAAGAAATCAACATATTTGCTGGCGTTTTCCATGATGCTATTACAAGCCGAAATTATAGGACGTCCAGGTGGCTTCACATTGTTCTTATGAATTTTGGGTATAAAATACACAATGGGCATCACAGGATGGTCATTCTTAAAGAATTTAAACTCGTCCATAGTTAATAGACCAGTACTCCTCCACGCCAGCAGACTGGTATAAAACAAATTCCAGGCCACTTTAACCTCTGTCATTGTTGATCTTTTATAGCAATCCCTATCGTTAAGTTGACCAAGTGCCTCCTCCATGTACATTTCCCTTGGCCACAACACGACGTTGCCACCTTTATCTGACTGTCGAATAACGACATTCACATTATTTTGTAGTTTCTTGATTAGTTGGTGATAAGCAAAGTCACGATAATGATGTCTTTTATTGTTGTTAACTTGTTTTTGGTGCAGCAACCTCAAATCTTGAGAAACTTTCTCATGAAACACATCTATGTTATCTTTCAACATTAGGGGGCAAAATGTTGATTTTGGTTTGAAATTGGTAGGGGCAGCAATCACTCTGTGCTCCATGCCAGAGTTAGTAGATAAAATGTCAGTGCTGTTCTCACCCTGCATTTGTAACAAGTCCTGCAATTGCTCTGCATCACCAACTGTAAGTAAAGGCGGACTCAAATTAAGTATTGTAGGAATTGTAGGTGGTACTGAACGTGCTGATTTATTTAATAAATTAAACTTACGAAGCTTCAACTTGCGCACGTATTTGTACATGTCTATTCTAGTACCAGCATAGTCAAAATTGCTTTTAGCACTGAACGATAGTCCTAGTGCTAAAATGTTGGTTTCCTTTACACTCAATGGTATTTTAGTAAGGTTAATAACAGTTTGGGAATCACAAATGTCAATGCTTGAATCTATTTGCGCTTCCATTGTTTTCGGGGTTTACTGTTGGGTGGCATTGTACTCACGTTTATGTTGCCTGTTGCATCGCCGCCTTGCACCCCGCTTCCTGTTGATGCCTTGGCGGTGTTTACATTTCGAGCACCAGAACGTAGAGTCTGCCTCCGATCTTGGCGCATACAATCTAATTCCTGTGCCAGTGTGAATTTTCGAAACCCCAAGCGCTGTGCTCGTTGCTGATCATTATCTGATTCACTGTCAATATTGGAGCTCAGGTCTGAAAGTGATGAAGCCAGTGGTACATCATTGTTAGCTGTTTGAAATGAAGCCGAGGGACTTGGTATTATCTTCTTGCTTGCTTTGACATTATCGTACTTTTTGCAAAAGTGAATATTTGCCCATGATCATAGTCCAACCGGTCTCGTTGGAATTTGTAGGCTTTCCTTTTCTTTATTATCTCTTCCTCACGGTGCAAGCGCGCTTTCATTTCATCCCGATACTTGGCAATATTATGAGTGCTTGGAATCTTCTCTATTTCAGCATTCTGGGCGTCGATTTTACTTTGTAAGGCCACCCGGTCACTCTCGGCGTATTTAACAAGGATTTCCACCAAACGCCGAGAGGACTCAAGGTTACATTCAGCCCATTCGGATAACATGCAGGGGTCCGGGTTCTCATAGCTCGGTGCGAGCATTATTCGCAGACCCCGCGGTATCCTGCCCACCTCCAAGTACCTGGTGAGAGAACGATGCTCCCACCACTTCGCCTGCTCCGCTTTACTTGCCTTCTCCAGGGTTTTAAAGAGCTCTTTGATTTTAGACTGTGAATCCGGCGGACTGCTGGATATAGAACTTTGTACACGTTCCCCGGTTGGGGAATCCTCAAACATGCCACTAGCTGCCTCCTCTCGATTCCTCAACGTGTCAGCGGACATGGTGGAAAATAATGGGCATAACATTATTTTCTTTTATACTCTCTCCTTGGACTTGATACTCCGGTTGAATATCGGCGTCCACTTCCAGCACACTCCTTCACTGAACACTCAGCGGAGCTCCTACACACAAGGGGGCGTTGCCGGTAAAGCACGGGTCCTCCGGTCAGCCGACCTCCGACCACAACTCCACCACACTGCTCCCCTGCTCGCTAGGTGCACTTCCGCCGTCCCGGGGCAACCACGGCTTCTCCTGCCCGGAGAGTAGGGGATTCCGAAAGCTCAGAATCACTGCTTCCTGCCGCACGGCGCGTAAATGAAGAAGGGGTTTCGCTGATTTCGAGGAAGCAATCTCGAAAAATACTTGCAGCAAGACTCGTCTCTCTCCCAAGGTAGGAAAATCATGTAACAGACGAAGCGAACCCAGATAATGGTGCAGTTTCGAATTTATTGCATGCCCAACACCACCGCCGCCATAACGCGTTTCAGCCCGCGTGGGGCCTTGATCACATGACACACTTGAGGGAGCGGTTACAACATTTAAAGTGCAGATCTGTGACGTTTTCATGCGCATCAGCTGTGATACTGAAACATAGACATGGAAAAATACTTTCATTGTGAAACACATCCATATAAAGTATAATACTGTAGGGTATCCTGAAATGTTAATACATCTCTAAAGTGCAGAAGATAGAGCATACATGATATAATATCATGAGAATAGCAGCACATTGAATAAATAAATAAATACATAAATACATACTCAATAACAAACTGTCCAGCTCTAAAAAGTCTCACTAAATAGTAAAATCATGCTTATATTGATGAATAAAAAGTGAATCTTAAAAAAGTAAAACATTGTAAAACTTTTTTTCCTCCCACAAATAGCAGCATTATTCAAAATTCATATAAGTCTATATTAGCACCTAGGATATACCCAAAAAGTGGAATGTTTCAAAGAATAAAGCCCAAGTGGGCAATTACCCAAAAATCCATGTCAAAAGTTTAAATCAGTGCAAAATGCGCAAAATCATGTCACAATCTAAAATCCAAACACCATGTGCAAGAAATGTAAAACAACCGAAAATACAGTAAAAATTACTTCTAAAATTGAAATATTAAAAACTTTTAATTCCGAGTAGATAGGCAGCAGCATTAATATACAGTCTAGATCTCATTCACTAATTAAAGGTGAGTAAAAAAATCTTCACTAGCGTTCAATCCTTTCGGTGCTTTACAGTCCATTTCTATAATGTACCTTGTTTCCAGTCTACGTAACAAAGATTCACGGTCCCCACCTCTTCTCAGTGGTGGGACCATATCAATTACAAAGTACTTTAAATCAGCAGAATTCTTAGCATGGACTTCTTCAAAATGTCTAGCGACAGGATAAGCAGCATCACCATTGTTAATGGCGCGTATGTGCTGGAGTATCCTCTTGTGGACCTGCAGCTTAGTGCTTCCCACATAGCGCAGGCCACAGGGACACTCCAGCACATATACAGCAAATTCAGACTTGCATGTGAGTTTTTCTGGATATGAACAAGTCTGTTAGTAAGCGGATTCAAGTATTCAGTCTTACTAACCCCATTTCTACAAGCTTTACAAACGGAGCACTTAATGAAACCTTTACTGCTGTTCAGCCACGAACTATTGGTTCTGACCTCGGGGCTACTTGACACCAGACAGTCGCTCATCGATCTCGCCTTTCTATATGTTATACTGGGAGATCGTGACAATTGGGTCCCCAATATTGGTTCACTCTTAATCAGTGCCCAGTTTTGGTTCACTATCTTGCGAACCATACGATGTTGGTTATTATAAGTTAGAATCAATCTGGTCTCAGTTTGCTCATTCTGTACCAATTTAATTTTACCTGCTAATACCTGTGGTCTACCAGGTTCATTGGCTTTACGCATGGCTTTATCGACTACTTCTGGGCGATAGCCCCTCCTAAGAACCTGTCCCTGCACTCTTTCTGTGATACTAGACAATCATAGTCAGTGCTGCAAATTCTTCTTATACGTAGCATTTCCCCATAGGGAATTCTACTGATGAAATGTGCAGGGTGATGGCTAGAGGCATGTAATATGGTATTGCCAGCAGTGGGTTTCCTATACATTCTAGAGTGAAGTTTATTCTGTTGGATAAAAATTTCCACATCTAAAAAGCATATTGACCTGTTGCTTATCTGACCAGTAAAGCTGAGATTCAAATTGTTTTGATTGAGTTTCTCAATGAACTGTGAAGCCTCACATTCAGATCCTTTCCACATTATCAACAGGTCATCAATATACCTGAACAATTTAACAACATTTTCAGACATGATTTCAGGGTAGGTGGGCATAAGAACCTGCTCCTCCCAGTGCCCCATGTGCAGACAGGCATAACTAGGGGAGAAACAGGCCCCCATAGCCACACCTCTCACCTGCTGGAATACTTGATTCGAAAACAGAAAGAAATTATTTTCAAGGCACAAATTAATCATAGACAACAACATCCTGTTGTGTTCGAGAAAGCAGATAGGTCTCGTATTCAAGTAGTATTCGATAGCTTTTAATCCATCCCTGTGATGGATACTAGTATACAGGGAGGATACATCGAGTGATATCAATAAGTAATCAGATTGCCATGTCATACCCTCTAATTTCTGTAAGAGGTCACCAGTGTCAAGAATAAAGGAAGAAAGGTTCTTAACGTGGTCCTGTAAAAAGAAATCAACATATTTGCTGGCGTTTTCCATGATGCTATTACAAGCCGAAATTATAGGACGTCCAGGTGGCTTCACATTGTTCTTATGAATTTTGGGTATAAAATACACAATGGGCATCACAGGATGGTCATTCTTAAAGAATTTAAACTCGTCCATAGTTAATAGACCAGTACTCCTCCACGCCAGCAGACTGGTATAAAACAAATTCCAGGCCACTTTAACCTCTGTCATTGTTGATCTTTTATAGCAATCCCTATCGTTAAGTTGACCAAGTGCCTCCTCCATGTACATTTCCCTTGGCCACAACACGACGTTGCCACCTTTATCTGACTGTCGAATAACGACATTCACATTATTTTGTAGTTTCTTGATTAGTTGGTGATAAGCAAAGTCACGATAATGATGTATTTTATTGTTGTTAACTTGTTTTTGGTGCAGCAACCTCAAATCTTGAGAAACTTTCTCATGAAACACATCTATGTTATCTTTCAACATTAGGGGGCAAAATGTTGATTTTGGTTTGAAATTGGTAGGGGCAGCAATCACTCTGTGCTCCATGCCAGAGTTAGTAGATAAAATGTCAGTGCTGTTCTCACCCTGCATTTGTAACAAGTCCTGCAATTGCTCTGCATCACCAACTGTAAGTAAAGGCGGACTCAAATTAAGTATTGTAGGAATTGTAGGTGGTACTGAACGTGCTGATTTATTTAATAAATTAAACTTACGAAGCTTCAACTTGCGCACGTATTTGTACATGTCTATTCTAGTACCAGCATAGTCAAAATTGCTTTTAGCACTGAACGATAGTCCTAGTGCTAAAATGTTGGTTTCCTTTACACTCAATGGTATTTTAGTAAGGTTAATAACAGTTTGGGAATCACAAATGTCAATGCTTGAATCTATTTGCGCTTCCATTGTTTTCGGGGTTTACTGTTGGGTGGCATTGTACTCACGTTTATGTTGCCTGTTGCATCGCCGCCTTGCACCCCGCTTCCTGTTGATGCCTTGGCGGTGTTTACATTTCGAGCACCAGAACGTAGAGTCTGCCTCCGATCTTGGCGCATACAATCTAATTCCTGTGCCAGTGTGAATTTTCGAAACCCCAAGCGCTGTGCTCGTTGCTGATCATTATCTGATTCACTGTCAATATTGGAGCTCAGGTCTGAAAGTGATGAAGCCAGTGGTACATCATTGTTAGCTGTTTGAAATGAAGCCGAGGGACTTGGTATTATCTTCTTGCTTGCTTTGACATTATCGTACTTTTTGCAAAAGTGAATATTTGCCCATGATCATAGTCCAACCGGTCTCGTTGGAATTTGTAGGCTTTCCTTTTCTTTATTATCTCTTCCTCACGGTGCAAGCGCGCTTTCATTTCATCCCGATACTTGGCAATATTATGAGTGCTTGGAATCTTCTCTATTTCAGCATTCTGGGCGTCGATTTTACTTTGTAAGGCCACCCGGTCACTCTCGGCGTATTTAACAAGGATTTCCACCAAACGCCGAGAGGACTCAAGGTTACATTCAGCCCATTCGGATAACATGCAGGGGTCCGGGTTCTCATAGCTCGGTGCGAGCATTATTCGCAGACCCCGCGGTATCCTGCCCACCTCCAAGTACCTGGTGAGAGAACGATGCTCCCACCACTTCGCCTGCTCCGCTTTACTTGCCTTCTCCAGGGTTTTAAAGAGCTCTTTGATTTTAGACTGTGAATCCGGCGGACTGCTGGATATAGAACTTTGTACACGTTCCCCGGTTGGGGAATCCTCAAACATGCCACTAGCTGCCTCCTCTCGATTCCTCAACGTGTCAGCGGACATGGTGGAAAATAATGGGCATAACATTATTTTCTTTTATACTCTCTCCTTGGACTTGATACTCCGGTTGAATATCGGCGTCCACTTCCAGCACACTCCTTCACTGAACACTCAGCGGAGCTCCTACACACAAGGGGCGTTGCCGGTAAAGCACGGGTCCTCCGGTCAGCCGACCTCCGACCACAACTCCACCACACTGCTCCCCTGCTCGCTAGGTGCACTTCCGCCGTCCCGGGGCAACCACGGCTTCTCCTGCCCGGAGAGTAGGGGATTCCGAAAGCTCAGAATCACTGCTTCCTGCCGCACGGCGCGTAAATGAAGAAGGGGTTTCGCTGATTTCGAGGAAGCAATCTCGAAAAATACTTGCAGCAAGACTCGTCTCTCTCCCAAGGTAGGAAAATCATGTAACAGACGAAGCGAACCCAGATAATGGTGCAGTTTCGAATTTATTGCATGCCCAACACCACCGCCGCCATAACGCGTTTCAGCCCGCGTGGGGCCTTGATCACATGACACACTTGAGGGAGCGGTTACAACATTTAAAGTGCAGATCTGTGACGTTTTCATGCGCATCAGCTGTGATACTGAAACATAGACATGGAAAAATACTTTCATTGTGAAACACATCCATATAAAGTATAATACTGTAGGGTATCCTGAAATGTTAATACATCTCTAAAGTGCAGAAGATAGAGCATACATGATATAATATCATGAGAATAGCAGCACATTGAATAAATAAATAAATACATAAATACATACTCAATAACAAACTGTCCAGCTCTAAAAAGTCTCACTAAATAGTAAAATCATGCTTATATTGATGAATAAAAAGTGAATCTTAAAAAAGTAAAACATTGTAAAACTTTTTTTCCTCCCACAAATAGCAGCATTATTCAAAATTCATATAAGTCTATATTAGCACCTAGGATATACCCAAAAAGTGGAATGTTTCAAAGAATAAAGCCCAAGTGGGCAATTACCCAAAAATCCATGTCAAAAGTTTAAATCAGTGCAAAATGCGCAAAATCATGTCACAATCTAAAATCCAAACACCATGTGCAAGAAATGTAAAACAACCGAAAATACAGTAAAAATTACTTCTAAAATTGAAATATTAAAAACTTTTAATTCCGAGTAGATAGGCAGCAGCATTAATATACAGTCTAGATCTCATTCACTAATTAAAGATGAGTAAAAAAATCTTCACTAGCGTTCAATCCTTTTGGTGCTTTACAGTCCATTTCTATAATGTACCTTGTTTCCAGTCTACGTAACAAAGATTCACGGTCCCCACCTCTTCTCAGTGGTGGGACCATATCAATTACAAAGTACTTTAAATCAGCAGAATTCTTAGCATGGACTTCTTCAAAATGTCTAGCGACAGGATAAGCAGCATCACCATTGTTAATGGCGCGTATGTGCTGGAGTATCCTCTTGTGGACCTGCAGCTTAGTGCTTCCCACATAGCGCAGGCCACAGGGACACTCCAGCACATATACAGCAAATTCAGACTTGCATGTGAGTTTTTCTGGATATGAACAAGTCTGTTAGTAAGCGGATTCAAGTATTCAGTCTTACTAACCCCATTTCTACAAGCTTTACAAACGGAGCACTTAATGAAACCTTTACTGCTGTTCAGCCACGAACTATTGGTTCTGACCTCGGGGCTACTTGACACCAGACAGTCGCTCATCGATCTCGCCTTTCTATATGTTATACTGGGAGATCGTGACAATTGGGTCCCCAATATTGGTTCACTCTTAATCAGTGCCCAGTTTTGGTTCACTATCTTGCGAACCATACGATGTTGGTTATTATAAGTTAGAATCAATCTGGTCTCAGTTTGCTCATTCTGTACCAATTTAATTTTACCTGCTAATACCTGTGGTCTACCAGGTTCATTGGCTTTACGCATGGCTTTATCGACTACTTCTGGGCGATAGCCCCTCCTTAAGAACCTGTCCCTGCACTCTTTCTGTGATACTAGACAATCATAGTCAGTGCTGCAAATTCTTCTTATACGTAGCATTTCCCCATAGGGAATTCTACTGATGAAATGTGCAGGGTGATGGCTAGAGGCATGTAATATGGTATTGCCAGCAGTGGGTTTCCTATACATTCTAGAGTGAAGTTTATTCTGTTGGATAAAAATTTCCACATCTAAAAAGCATATTGACCTGTTGCTTATCTGACCAGTAAAGCTGAGATTCAAATTGTTTTGATTGAGTTTCTCAATGAACTGTGAAGCCTCACATTCAGATCCTTTCCACATTATCAACAGGTCATCAATATACCTGAACAATTTAACAACATTTTCAGACATGATTTCAGGGTAGGTGGGCATAAGAACCTGCTCCTCCCAGTGCCCCATGTGCAGACAGGCATAACTAGGGGAGAAACAGGCCCCCATAGCCACACCTCTCACCTGCTGGAATACTTGATTCGAAAACAGAAAGAAATTATTTTCAAGGCACAAATTAATCATAGACAACAACATCCTGTTGTGTTCGAGAAAGCAGATAGGTCTCGTATTCAAGTAGTATTCGATAGCTTTTAATCCATCCCTGTGATGGATACTAGTATACAGGGAGGATACATCGAGTGATATCAATAAGTAATCAGATTGCCATGTCATACCCTCTAATTTCTGTAAGAGGTCACCAGTGTCAAGAATAAAGGAAGAAAGGTTCTTAACGTGGTCCTGTAAAAAGAAATCAACATATTTGCTGGCGTTTTCCATGATGCTATTACAAGCCGAAATTATAGGACGTCCAGGTGGCTTCACATTGTTCTTATGAATTTTGGGTATAAAATACACAATGGGCATCACAGGATGGTCATTCTTAAAGAATTTAAACTCGTCCATAGTTAATAGACCAGTACTCCTCCACGCCAGCAGACTGGTATAAAACAAATTCCAGGCCACTTTAACCTCTGTCATTGTTGATCTTTTATAGCAATCCCTATCGTTAAGTTGACCAAGTGCCTCCTCCATGTACATTTCCCTTGGCCACAACACGACGTTGCCACCTTTATCTGACTGTCGAATAACGACATTCACATTATTTTGTAGTTTCTTGATTAGTTGGTGATAAGCAAAGTCACGATAATGATGTATTTTATTGTTGTTAACTTGTTTTTGGTGCAGCAACCTCAAATCTTGAGAAACTTTCTCATGAAACACATCTATGTTATCTTTCAACATTAGGGGGCAAAATGTTGATTTTGGTTTGAAATTGGTAGGGGCAGCAATCACTCTGTGCTCCATGCCAGAGTTAGTAGATAAAATGTCAGTGCTGTTCTCACCCTGCATTTGTAACAAGTCCTGCAATTGCTCTGCATCACCAACTGTAAGTAAAGGCGGACTCAAATTAAGTATTGTAGGAATTGTAGGTGGTACTGAACGTGCTGATTTATTTAATAAATTAAACTTACGAAGCTTCAACTTGCGCACGTATTTGTACATGTCTATTCTAGTACCAGCATAGTCAAAATTGCTTTTAGCACTGAACGATAGTCCTAGTGCTAAAATGTTGGTTTCCTTTACACTCAATGGTATTTTAGTAAGGTTAATAACAGTTTGGGAATCACAAATGTCAATGCTTGAATCTATTTGCGCTTCCATTGTTTTCGGGGTTTTCTGTTGGGTGGCATTGTATTCACGTTTATGTTGCCTGTTGCATCGCCGCCTTGCACCCCGCTTCCTGTTGATGCCTTGGCGGTGTTTACATTTCGAGCACCAGAACGTAGAGTCTGCCTCCGATCTTGGCGCATACAATCTAATTCCTGTGCCAGTGTGAATTTTCGAAACCCCAAGCGCTGTGCTCGTTGCTGATCATTATCTGATTCACTGTCAATATTGGAGCTCAGGTCTGAAAGTGATGAAGCCAGTGGTACATCATTGTTAGCTGTTTGAAATGAAGCCGAGGGACTTGGTATTATCTTCTTGCTTGCTTTGACATTATCGTACTTTTTGCAAAAGTGAATATTTGCCCATGATCATAGTCCAACCGGTCTCGTTGGAATTTGTAGGCTTTCCTTTTCTTTATTATCTCTTCCTCACGGTGCAAGCGCGCTTTCATTTCATCCCGATACTTGGCAATATTATGAGTGCTTGGAATCTTCTCTATTTCAGCATTCTGGGCGTCGATTTTACTTTGTAAGGCCACCCGGTCACTCTCGGCGTATTTAACAAGGATTTCCACCAAACGCCGAGAGGACTCAAGGTTACATTCAGCCCATTCGGATAACATGCAGGGGTCCGGGTTCTCATAGCTCGGTGCGAGCATTATTCGCAGACCCCGCGGTATCCTGCCCACCTCCAAGTACCTGGTGAGAGAACGATGCTCCCACCACTTCGCCTGCTCCGCTTTACTTGCCTTCTCCAGGGTTTTAAAGAGCTCTTTGATTTTAGACTGTGAATCCGGCGGACTGCTGGATATAGAACTTTGTACACGTTCCCCGGTTGGGGAATCCTCAAACATGCCACTAGCTGCCTCCTCTCGATTCCTCAACGTGTCAGCGGACATGGTGGAAAATAATGGGCATAACATTATTTTCTTTTATACTCTCTCCTTGGACTTGATACTCCGGTTGAATATCGGCGTCCACTTCCAGCACACTCCTTCACTGAACACTCAGCGGAGCTCCTACACACAAGGGGGCGTTGCCGGTAAAGCACGGGTCCTCCGGTCAGCCGACCTCCGACCACAACTCCACCACACTGCTCCCCTGCTCGCTAGGTGCACTTCCGCCGTCCCGGGGCAACCACGGCTTCTCCTGCCCGGAGAGTAGGGGATTCCGAAAAGCTCAGAATCACTGCTTCCTGCCGCACGGCGCGTAAATGAAGAAGGGGTTTCGCTGATTTCGAGGAAGCAATCTCGAAAAATACTTGCAGCAAGACTCGTCTCTCTCCCAAGGTAGGAAAATCATGTAACAGACGAAGCGAACCCAGATAATGGTGCAGTTTCGAATTTATTGCATGCCCAACACCACCGCCGCCATAACGCGTTTCAGCCCGCGTGGGGCCTTGATCACATGACACACTTGAGGGAGCGGTTACAACATTTAAAGTGCAGATCTGTGACGTTTTCATGCGCATCAGCTGTGATACTGAAACATAGACATGGAAAAATACTTTCATTGTGAAACACATCCATATAAAGTATAATACTGTAGGGTATCCTGAAATGTTAATACATCTCTAAAGTGCAGAAGATAGAGCATACATGATATAATATCATGAGAATAGCAGCACATTGAATAAATAAATAAATACATAAATACATACTCAATAACAAACTGTCCAGCTCTAAAAAGTCTCACTAAATAGTAAAATCATGCTTATATTGATGAATAAAAAGTGAATCTTAAAAAAGTAAAACATTGTAAAACTTTTTTTCCTCCCACAAATAGCAGCATTATTCAAAATTCATATAAGTCTATATTAGCACCTAGGATATACCCAAAAAGTGGAATGTTTCAAAGAATAAAGCCCAAGTGGGCAATTACCCAAAAATCCATGTCAAAAGTTTAAATCAGTGCAAAATGCGCAAAATCATGTCACAATCTAAAATCCAAACACCATGTGCAAAAAATGTAAAACAACCGAAAATACAGTAAAAATTACTTCTAAAATTGAAATATTAAAAACTTTTAATTCCGAGTAGATAGGCAGCAGCATTAATATACAGTCTAGATCTCATTCACTAATTAAAGATGAGTAAAAAAATCTTCACTAGCGTTCAATCCTTTCGGTGCTTTACAGTCCATTTCTATAATGTACCTTGTTTCCAGTCTACGTAACAAAGATTCACGGTCCCCACCTCTTCTCAGTGGTGGGACCATATCAATTACAAAGTACTTTAAATCAGCAGAATTCTTAGCATGGACTTCTTCAAAATGTCTAGCGACAGGATAAGCAGCATCACCATTGTTAATGGCGCGTATGTGCTGGAGTATCCTCTTGTGGACCTGCAGCTTAGTGCTTCCCACATAGCGCAGGCCACAGGGACACTCCAGCACATATACAGCAAATTCAGACTTGCATGTGAGTTTTTTCTGGATATGAACAAGTCTGTTAGTAAGCGGATTCAAGTATTCAGTCTTACTAACCCCATTTCTACAAGCTTTACAAACGGAGCACTTAATGAAACCTTTACTGCTGTTCAGCCATGAACTATTGGTTCTGACCTCGGGGCTACTTGACACCAGACAGTCGCTCATCGATCTCGCCTTTCTATATGTTATACTGGGAGATCGTGACAATTGGGTCCCCAATATTGGTTCACTCTTAATCAGTGCCCAGTTTTGGTTCACTATCTTGCGAACCATACGATGTTGGTTATTATAAGTTAGAATCAATCTGGTCTCAGTTTGCTCATTCTGTACCAATTTAATTTTACCTGCTAATACCTGTGGTCTACCAGGTTCATTGGCTTTACGCATGGCTTTATCGACTACTTCTGGGCGATAGCCCCTCCTTAAGAACCTGTCCCTGCACTCTTTCTGTGATACTAGACAATCATAGTCAGTGCTGCAAATTCTTCTTATACGTAGCATTTCCCCATAGGGAATTCTACTGATTAAATGTGCAGGGTGATGGCTAGAGGCATGTAATATGGTATTGCCAGCAGTGGGTTTCCTATACATTCTAGAGTGAAGTTTATTCTGTTGGATAAAAATTTCCACATCTAAAAAGCATATTGACCTGTTGCTTATCTGACCAGTAAAGCTGAGATTCAAATTGTTTTGATTGAGTTTCTCAATGAACTGTGAAGCCTCACATTCAGATCCTTTCCACATTATCAACAGGTCATCAATATACCTGAACAATTTAACAACATTTTCAGACATGATTTCAGGGTAGGTGGGCATAAGAACCTGCTCCTCCCAGTGCCCCATGTGCAGACAGGCATAACTAGGGGAGAAACAGGCCCCCATAGCCACACCTCTCACCTGCTGGAATACTTGATTCGAAAACAGAAAGAAATTATTTTCAAGGCACAAATTAATCATAGACAACAACATCCTGTTGTGTTCGAGAAAGCAGATAGGTCTCGTATTCAAGTAGTATTCGATAGCTTTTAATCCATCCCTGTGATGGATACTAGTATACAGGGAGGATACATCGAGTGATATCAATAAGTAATCAGATTGCCATGTCATACCCTCTAATTTCTGTAAGAGGTCACCAGTGTCAAGAATAAAGGAAGAAAGGTTCTTAACGTGGTCCTGTAAAAAGAAATCAACATATTTGCTGACGTTTTCCATGATGCTATTACAAGCCGAAATTATAGGACGTCCAGGTGGCTTCACATTGTTCTTATGAATTTTGGGTATAAAATACACAATGGGCATCACAGGATGGTCATTCTTAAAGAATTTAAACTCGTCCATAGTTAATAGACCAGTACTCCTCCACGCCAGCAGACTGGTATAAAACAAATTCCAGGCCACTTTAACCTCTGTCATTGTTGATCTTTTATAGCAATCCCTATCGTTAAGTTGACCAAGTGCCTCCTCCATGTACATTTCCCTTGGCCACAACACGACGTTGCCACCTTTATCTGACTGTCGAATAACGACATTCACATTATTTTGTAGTTTCTTGATTAGTTGGTGATAAGCAAAGTCACGATAATGATGTCTTTTATTGTTGTTAACTTGTTTTTGGTGCAGCAACCTCAAATCTTGAGAAACTTTCTCATGAAACACATCTATGTTATCTTTCAACATTAGGGGGCAAAATGTTGATTTTGGTTTGAAATTGGTAGGGGCAGCAATCACTCTGTGCTCCATGCCAGAGTTAGTAGATAAAATGTCAGTGCTGTTCTCACCCTGCATTTGTAACAAGTCCTGCAATTGCTCTGCATCACCAACTGTAAGTAAAGGCGGACTCAAATTAAGTATTGTAGGAATTGTAGGTGGTACTGAACGTGCTGATTTATTTAATAAATGAAAATTACGAAGCTTCAACTTGCGCACGTATTTGTACATGTCTATTCTAGTACCAGCATAGTCAAAATTGCTTTTAGCACTGAATGATAGTCCTAGTGCTAAAATGTTGGTTTCCTTTACACTCAATGGTATTTTAGTAAGGTTAATAACAGTTTGGGAATCACAAATGTCAATGCTTGAATCTATTTGCGCTTCCATTGTTTTCGGGGTTTACTGTTGGGTGGCATTGTACTCACGTTTATGTTGCCTGTTGCATCGCCGCCTTGCACCCCGCTTCCTGTTGATGCCTTGGCGGTGTTTACATTTCGAGCACCAGAACGTAGAGTCTGCCTCCGATCTTGGCGCATACAATCTAATTCCTGTGCCAGTGTGAATTTTCGAAACCCCAAGCGCTGTGCTCGTTGCTGATCATTATCTGATTCACTGTCAATATTGGAGCTCAGGTCTGAAAGTGATGAAGCCAGTGGTACATCATTGTTAGCTGTTTGAAATGAAGCCGAGGGACTTGGTATTATCTTCTTGCTTGCTTTGACATTATCGTACTTTTTGCAAAAGTGAATATTTGCCCATGATCATAGTCCAACCGGTCTCGTTGGAATTTGTAGGCTTTCCTTTTCTTTATTATCTCTTCCTCACGGTGCAAGCGCGCTTTCATTTCATCCCGATACTTGGCAATGTTATGAGTGCTTGGAATCTTCTCTATTTCAGCATTCAGGGCGTCGATTTTACTTTGTAAGGCCACCCGGTCACTCTCGGCGTATTTAACAAGGATTTCCACCAAACACCGAGAGGACTCAAGGTTACATTCAGCCCATTCGGATAACATGCAGGGGTCCGGGTTCTCATAGCTCGGTGCGAGCATTGTTCGCAGACCCCGCGGTATCCTGCCCACCTCCAAGTACCTGGTGAGAGAACGATGCTCCCACCACTTCGCCTGCTCCGCTTTACTTGTCTTCTCCAGGGTTTTAAAGAGCTCTTTGATTTTAGACTGTGAATCCGGCGGACTGCTGGATATAGAACTTTGTACACGTTCCCCGGTTGGGGAATCCTCAAACATGCCACTAGCTGCCTCCTCTCGATTCCTCAACGTGTCAGCGGACATGGTGGAAAGTAATGGGCATAAAATTATTTTCTTTTATACTCTCTCCTTGGACTTGATACTCCGGTTGAATATCGGCGTCCACTTCCAGCACACTCCTTCACGGAACACTCAGCGGAGCTCCTACACACAAGGGGGCGTTGCCGGTAAAGCACGGGTCCTCCGGTCAGCCGACCTCCGACCACAACTCCACCACACTGCTCCCCTGCTCGCTAGGTGCACTTCCGCCGTCCCGGGGCAACCACGGCTTCTCCTGCCCGGAGAGTAGGGGATTCCGAAAAGCTCAGAATCACTGATTCCTGCCGCACGGCCCGTAAATGAAGAAGGGGTTTCGCTGATTTCGAGGAAGCAATCTCGAAAAATACTTGCAGCAAGACTCGTCTCTCTCCCAAGGTAGGAAAATCATGTAACAGACGAAGCGAACCCAGATAATGGTGCAGTTTCTAATTTATTGCATGCCCAACACCACCGCCGCCATAACGCGTTTCAGCCCGCGTGGGGCCTTGATCACATGACACACTTGAGGGAGCGGTTACAACATTTAAAGTGCAGATCTGTGACGTTTTCATGCGCATCAGCTGTGATACTGAAACATAGACATGGAAAAATACTTTCATTGTGAAACACATCCATATAAAGTATAATACTGTAGGGTATCCTGAAATGTTAATACATCTCTAAAGTGCAGAAGATAGAGCATACATGATATAATATCATGAGAATAGCAGCACATTGAATAAATAAATAAATACATAAATACATACTCAATAACAAACTGTCCAGCTCTAAAAAGTCTCACTAAATAGTAAAATCATGCTTATATTGATGAATAAAAAGTGAATCTTAAAAAAGTAAAACATTGTAAAACTTTTTTTCCTCCCACAAATAGCAGCATTATTCAAAATTCATATAAGTCTATATTAGCACCTAGGATATACCCAAAAAGTGGAATGTTTCAAAGAATAAAGCCCAAGTGGGCAATTACCCAAAAATCCATGTCAAAAGTTTAAATCAGTGCAAAATGCGCAAAATCATGTCACAATCTAAAATCCAAACACCATGTGCAAGAAATGTAAAACAACCGAAAATACAGTAAAAATTACTTCTAAAATTGAAATATTAAAAACTTTTAATTCCGAGTAGATAGGCAGCAGCATTAATATACAGTCTAGATCTCATTCACTAATTAAAGATGAGTAAAAAAATCTTCACTAGCGTTCAATCCTTTTGGTGCTTTACAGTCCATTTCTATAATGTACCTTGTTTCCAGTCTACGTAACAAAGATTCACGGTCCCCACCTCTTCTCAGTGGTGGGACCATATCAATTACAAAGTACTTTAAATCAGCAGAATTCTTAGCATGGACTTCTTCAAAATGTCTAGCGACAGGATAAGCAGCATCACCATTGTTAATGGCGCGTATGTGCTGGAGTATCCTCTTGTGGACCTGCAGCTTAGTGCTTCCCACATAGCGCAGGCCACAGGGACACTCCAGCACATATACAGCAAATTCAGACTTGCATGTGAGTTTTTTCTGGATATGAACAAGTCTGTTAGTAAGCGGATTCAAGTATTCAGTCTTACTAACCCCATTTCTACAAGCTTTACAAACGGAGCACTTAATGAAACCTTTACTGCTGTTCAGCCACGAACTATTGGTTCTGACCTCGGGGCTACTTGACACCAGACAGTCGCTCATCGATCTCGCCTTTCTATATGTTATACTGGGAGATCGTGACAATTGGGTCCCCAATATTGGTTCACTCTTAATCAGTGCCCAGTTTTGGTTCACTATCTTGCGAACCATACGATGTTGGTTATTATAAGTTAGAATCAATCTGGTCTCAGTTTGCTCATTCTGTACCAATTTAATTTTACCTGCTAATACCTGTGGTCTACCAGGTTCATTGGCTTTACGCATGGCTTTATCGACTACTTCTGGGCGATAGCCCCTCATTAAGAACCTGTCCCTGCACTCTTTCTGTGATACTAGACAATCATAGTCAGTGCTGCAAATTCTTCTTATACGTAGCATTTCCCCATAGGGAATTCTACTGATGAAATGTGCAGGGTGATGGCTAGAGGCATGTAATATGGTATTGCCAGCAGTGGGTTTCCTATACATTCTAGAGTGAAGTTTATTCTGTTGGATAAAAATTTCCACATCTAAAAAGCATATTGACCTGTTGCTTATCTGACCAGTAAAGCTGAGATTCAAATTGTTTTGATTGAGTTTCTCAATGAACTGTGAAGCCTCACATTCAGATCCTTTCCACATTATCAACAGGTCATCAATATACCTGAACAATTTAACAACATTTTCAGACATGATTTCAGGGTAGGTGGGCATAAGAACCTGCTCCTCCCAGTGCCCCATGTGCAGACAGGCATAACTAGGGGAGAAACAGGCCCCCATAGCCACACCTCTCACCTGCTGGAATACTTGATTCGAAAACAGAAAGAAATTATTTTCAAGGCACAAATTAATCATAGACAACAACATCCTGTTGTGTTCGAGAAAGCAGATAGGTCTCGTATTCAAGTAGTATTCGATAGCTTTTAATCCATCCCTGTGATGGATACTAGTATACAGGGAGGATACATCGAGTGATATCAATAAGTAATCAGATTGCCATGTCATACCCTCTAATTTCTGTAAGAGGTCACCAGTGTCAAGAATAAAGGAAGAAAGGTTCTTAACGTGGTCCTGTAAAAAGAAATCAACATATTTGCTGGCGTTTTCCATGATGCTATTACAAGCCGAAATTATAGGACGTCCAGGTGGCTTCACATTGTTCTTATGAATTTTGGGTATAAAATACACAATGGGCATCACAGGATGGTCATTCTTAAAGAATTTAAACTCGTCCATAGTTAATAGACCAGTACTCCTCCACGCCAGCAGACTGGTATAAAACAAATTCCAGGCCACTTTAACCTCTGTCATTGTTGATCTTTTATAGCAATCCCTATCGTTAAGTTGACCAAGTGCCTCCTCCATGTACATTTCCCTTGGCCACAACACGACGTTGCCACCTATTATCTGACTGTCGAATAACGACATTCACATTATTTTGTAGTTTCTTGATTAGTTGGTGATAAGCAAAGTCACGATAATGATGTATTTTATTGTTGTTAACTTGTTTTTGGTGCAGCAACCTCAAATCTTGAGAAACTTTCTCATGAAACACATCTATGTTATCTTTCAACATTAGGGGGCAAAATGTTGATTTTGGTTTGAAATTGGTAGGGGCAGCAATCACTCTGTGCTCCATGCCAGAGTTAGTAGATAAAATGTCAGTGCTGTTCTCACCCTGCATTTGTAACAAGTCCTGCAATTGCTCTGCATCACCAACTGTAAGTAAAGGCGGACTCAAATTAAGTATTGTAGGAATTGTAGGTGGTACTGAACGTGCTGATTTATTTAATAAATTAAACTTACGAAGCTTCAACTTGCGCACGTATTTGTACATGTCTATTCTAGTACCAGCATAGTCAAAATTGCTTTTAGCACTGAACGATAGTCCTAGTGCTAAAATGTTGGTTTCCTTTACACTCAATGGTATTTTAGTAAGGTTAATAACAGTTTGGGAATCACAAATGTCAATGCTTGAATCTATTTGCGCTTCCATTGTTTTCGGGGTTTTCTGTTGGGTGGCATTGTATTCACGTTTATGTTGCCTGTTGCATCGCCGCCTTGCACCCCGCTTCCTGTTGATGCCTTGGCGGTGTTTACATTTCGAGCACCAGAACGTAGAGTCTGCCTCCGATCTTGGCGCATACAATCTAATTCCTGTGCCAGTGTGAATTTTCGAAACCCCAAGCGCTGTGCTCGTTGCTGATCATTATCTGATTCACTGTCAATATTGGAGCTCAGGTCTGAAAGTGATGAAGCCAGTGGTACATCATTGTTAGCTGTTTGAAATGAAGCCGAGGGACTTGGTATTATCTTCTTGCTTGCTTTGACATTATCGTACTTTTTGCAAAAGTGAATATTTGCCCATGATCATAGTCCAACCGGTCTCGTTGGAATTTGTAGGCTTTCCTTTTCTTTATTATCTCTTCCTCACGGTGCAAGCGCGCTTTCATTTCATCCCGATACTTGGCAATATTATGAGTGCTTGGAATCTTCTCTATTTCAGCATTCTGGGCGTCGATTTTACTTTGTAAGGCCACCCGGTCACTCTCGGCGTATTTAACAAGGATTTCCACCAAACGCCGAGAGGACTCAAGGTTACATTCAGCCCATTCGGATAACATGCAGGGGTCCGGGTTCTCATAGCTCGGTGCGAGCATTATTCGCAGACCCCGCGGTATCCTGCCCACCTCCAAGTACCTGGTGAGAGAACGATGCTCCCACCACTTCGCCTGCTCCGCTTTACTTGCCTTCTCCAGGGTTTTAAAGAGCTCTTTGATTTTAGACTGTGAATCCGGCGGACTGCTGGATATAGAACTTTGTACACGTTCCCCGGTTGGGGAATCCTCAAACATGCCACTAGCTGCCTCCTCTCGATTCCTCAACGTGTCAGCGGACATGGTGGAAAATAATGGGCATAACATTATTTTCTTTTATACTCTCTCCTTGGACTTGATACTCCGGTTGAATATCGGCGTCCACTTCCAGCACACTCCTTCACTGAACACTCAGCGGAGCTCCTACACACAAGGGGCGTTGCCGGTAAAGCACGGGTCCTCCGGTCAGCCGACCTCCGACCACAACTCCACCACACTGCTCCCCTGCTCGCTAGGTGCACTTCCGCCGTCCCGGGGCAACCACGGCTTCTCCTGCCCGGAGAGTAGGGGATTCCGAAAAGCTCAGAATCACTGCTTCCTGCCGCACGGCGCGTAAATGAAGAAGGGGTTTCGCTGATTTCGAGGAAGCAATCTCGAAAAATACTTGCAGCAAGACTCGTCTCTCTCCCAAGGTAGGAAAATCATGTAACAGACGAAGCGAACCCAGATAATGGTGCAGTTTCGAATTTATTGCATGCCCAACACCACCGCCGCCATAACGCGTTTCAGCCCGCGTGGGGCCTTGATCACATGACACACTTGAGGGAGCGGTTACAACATTTAAAGTGCAGATCTGTGACGTTTTCATGCGCATCAGCTGTGATACTGAAACATAGACATGGAAAAATACTTTCATTGTGAAACACATCCATATAAAGTATAATACTGTAGGGTATCCTGAAATGTTAATACATCTCTAAAGTGCAGAAGATAGAGCATACATGATATAATATCATGAGAATAGCAGCACATTGAATAAATAAATAAATACATAAATACATAATCAATAACAAACTGTCCAGCTCTAAAAAGTCTCACTAAATAGTAAAATCATGCTTATATTGATGAATAAAAAGTGAATCTTAAAAAAGTAAAACATTGTAAAACTTTTTTTTCCTCCCACAAATAGCAGCATTATTCAAAATTCATATAAGTCTATATTAGCACCTAGGATATACCCAAAAAGTGGAATGTTTCAAAGAATAAAGCCCAAGTGGGCAATTACCAAAAAATCCATGTCAAAAGTTTAAATCAGTGCAAAATGCGCAAAATCATGTCACAATCTAAAATCCAAACACCATGTGCAAAAAATGTAAAACAACCGAAAATACAGTAAAAATTACTTCTAAAATTGAAATATTAAAAACTTTTAATTCCGAGTAGATAGGCAGCAGCATTAATATACAGTCTAGATCTCATTCACTAATTAAAGATGAGTAAAAAAATCTTCACTAGCGTTCAATCCTTTCGGTGCTTTACAGTCCATTTCTATAATGTACCTTGTTTCCAGTCTACGTAACAAAGATTCACGGTCCCCACCTCTTCTCAGTGGTGGGACCATATCAATTACAAAGTACTTTAAATCAGCAGAATTCTTAGCATGGACTTCTTCAAAATGTCTAGCGACAGGATAAGCAGCATCACCATTGTTAATGGCGCGTATGTGCTGGAGTATCCTCTTGTGGACCTGCAGCTTAGTGCTTCCCACATAGCGCAGGCCACAGGGACACTCCAGCACATATACAGCAAATTCAGACTTGCATGTGAGTTTTTTCTGGATATGAACAAGTCTGTTAGTAAGCGGATTCAAGTATTCAGTCTTACTAACCCCATTTCTACAAGCTTTACAAACGGAGCACTTAATGAAACCTTTACTGCTGTTCAGCCATGAACTATTGGTTCTGACCTCGGGGCTACTTGACACCAGACAGTCGCTCATCGATCTCGCCTTTCTATATGTTATACTGGGAGATCGTGACAATTGGGTCCCCAATATTGGTTCACTCTTAATCAGTGCCCAGTTTTGGTTCACTATCTTGCGAACCATACGATGTTGGTTATTATAAGTTAGAATCAATCTGGTCTCAGTTTGCTCATTCTGTACCAATTTAATTTTACCTGCTAATACCTGTGGTCTACCAGGTTCATTGGCTTTACGCATGGCTTTATCGACTACTTCTGGGCGATAGCCCCTCATAAGAACCTGTCCCTGCACTCTTTCTGTGATACTAGACAATCATAGTCAGTGCTGCAAATTCTTCTTATACGTAGCATTTCCCCATAGGGAATTCTACTGATTAAATGTGCAGGGTGATGGCTAGAGGCATGTAATATGGTATTGCCAGCAGTGGGTTTCCTATACATTCTAGAGTGAAGTTTATTCTGTTGGATAAAAATTTCCACATCTAAAAAGCATATTGACCTGTTGCTTATCTGACCAGTAAAGCTGAGATTCAAATTGTTTTGATTGAGTTTCTCAATGAACTGTGAAGCCTCACATTCAGATCCTTTCCACATTATCAACAGGTCATCAATATACCTGAACAATTTAACAACATTTTCAGACATGATTTCAGGGTAGGTGGGCATAAGAACCTGCTCCTCCCAGTGCCCCATGTGCAGACAGGCATAACTAGGGAGAAACAGGCCCCCATAGCCACACCTCTCACCTGCTGGAATACTTGATTCGAAAACAGAAAGAAATTATTTTCAAGGCACAAATTAATCATAGACAACAACATCCTGTTGTGTTCGAGAAAGCAGATAGGTCTCGTATTCAAGTAGTATTCGATAGCTTTTAATCCATCCCTGTGATGGATACTAGTATACAGGGAGGATACATCGAGTGATATCAATAAGTAATCAGATTGCCATGTCATACCCTCTAATTTCTGTAAGAGGTCACCAGTGTCAAGAATAAAGGAAGAAAGGTTCTTAACGTGGTCCTGTAAAAAGAAATCAACATATTTGCTGACGTTTTCCATGATGCTATTACAAGCCGAAATTATAGGACGTCCAGGTGGCTTCACATTGTTCTTATGAATTTTGGGTATAAAATACACAATGGGCATCACAGGATGGTCATTCTTAAAGAATTTAAACTCGTCCATAGTTAATAGACCAGTACTCCTCCACGCCAGCAGACTGGTATAAAACAAATTCCAGGCCACTTTAACCTCTGTCATTGTTGATCTTTTATAGCAATCCCTATCGTTAAGTTGACCAAGTGCCTCCTCCATGTACATTTCCCTTGGCCACAACACGACGTTGCCACCTTTATCTGACTGTCGAATAACGACATTCACATTATTTTGTAGTTTCTTGATTAGTTGGTGATAAGCAAAGTCACGATAATGATGTCTTTTATTGTTGTTAACTTGTTTTTGGTGCAGCAACCTCAAATCTTGAGAAACTTTCTCATGAAACACATCTATGTTATCTTTCAACATTAGGGGGCAAAATGTTGATTTTGGTTTGAAATTGGTAGGGGCAGCAATCACTCTGTGCTCCATGCCAGAGTTAGTAGATAAAATGTCAGTGCTGTTCTCACCCTGCATTTGTAACAAGTCCTGCAATTGCTCTGCATCACCAACTGTAAGTAAAGGCGGACTCAAATTAAGTATTGTAGGAATTGTAGGTGGTACTGAACGTGCTGATTTATTTAATAAATGAAAATTACGAAGCTTCAACTTGCGCACGTATTTGTACATGTCTATTCTAGTACCAGCATAGTCAAAATTGCTTTTAGCACTGAATGATAGTCCTAGTGCTAAAATGTTGGTTTCCTTTACACTCAATGGTATTTTAGTAAGGTTAATAACAGTTTGGGAATCACAAATGTCAATGCTTGAATCTATTTGCGCTTCCATTGTTTTCGGGGTTTACTGTTGGGTGGCATTGTACTCACGTTTATGTTGCCTGTTGCATCGCCGCCTTGCACCCCGCTTCCTGTTGATGCCTTGGCGGTGTTTACATTTCGAGCACCAGAACGTAGAGTCTGCCTCCGATCTTGGCGCATACAATCTAATTCCTGTGCCAGTGTGAATTTTCGAAACCCCAAGCGCTGTGCTCGTTGCTGATCATTATCTGATTCACTGTCAATATTGGAGCTCAGGTCTGAAAGTGATGAAGCCAGTGGTACATCATTGTTAGCTGTTTGAAATGAAGCCGAGGGACTTGGTATTATCTTCTTGCTTGCTTTGACATTATCGTACTTTTTGCAAAAGTGAATATTTGCCCATGATCATAGTCCAACCGGTCTCGTTGGAATTTGTAGGCTTTCCTTTTCTTTATTATCTCTTCCTCACGGTGCAAGCGCGCTTTCATTTCATCCCGATACTTGGCAATGTTATGAGTGCTTGGAATCTTCTCTATTTCAGCATTCAGGGCGTCGATTTTACTTTGTAAGGCCACCCGGTCACTCTCGGCGTATTTAACAAGGATTTCCACCAAACACCGAGAGGACTCAAGGTTACATTCAGCCCATTCGGATAACATGCAGGGGTCCGGGTTCTCATAGCTCGGTGCGAGCATTGTTCGCAGACCCCGCGGTATCCTGCCCACCTCCAAGTACCTGGTGAGAGAACGATGCTCCCACCACTTCGCCTGCTCCGCTTTACTTGTCTTCTCCAGGGTTTTAAAGAGCTCTTTGATTTTAGACTGTGAATCCGGCGGACTGCTGGATATAGAACTTTGTACACGTTCCCCGGTTGGGGAATCCTCAAACATGCCACTAGCTGCCTCCTCTCGATTCCTCAACGTGTCAGCGGACATGGTGGAAAGTAATGGGCATAAAATTATTTTCTTTTATACTCTCTCCTTGGACTTGATACTCCGGTTGAATATCGGCGTCCACTTCCAGCACACTCCTTCACGGAACACTCAGCGGAGCTCCTACACACAAGGGGGCGTTGCCGGTAAAGCACGGGTCCTCCGGTCAGCCGACCTCCGACCACAACTCCACCACACTGCTCCCCTGCTCGCTAGGTGCACTTCCGCCGTCCCGGGGCAACCACGGCTTCTCCTGCCCGGAGAGTAGGGGATTCCGAAAAGCTCAGAATCACTGATTCCTGCCGCACGGCCCGTAAATGAAGAAGGGGTTTCGCTGATTTCGAGGAAGCAATCTCGAAAAATACTTGCAGCAAGACTCGTCTCTCTCCCAAGGTAGGAAAATCATGTAACAGACGAAGCGAACCCAGATAATGGTGCAGTTTCTAATTTATTGCATGCCCAACACCACCGCCGCCATAACGCGTTTCAGCCCGCGTGGGGCCTTGATCACATGACACACTTGAGGGAGCGGTTACAACATTTAAAGTGCAGATCTGTGACGTTTTCATGCGCATCAGCTGTGATACTGAAACATAGACATGGAAAAAATACTTTCATTGTGAAACACATCCATATAAAGTATAATACTGTAGGGTATCCTGAAATGTTAATACATCTCTAAAGTGCAGAAGATAGAGCATACATGATATAATATCATGAGAATAGCAGCACATTGAATAAATAAATAAATAAATACATAAATACATACTCAATAACAAACTGTCCAGCTCTAAAAAGTCTCACTAAATAGTAAAATCATGCTTATATTGATGAATAAAAAGTGAATCTTAAGAAAGTAAAACATTGTAAAACTTTTTTTCCTCCCACAAATAGCAGCATTATTCAAAATGCATATAAGTCTATATTAGCACCTAGGATATACCCAAAAAGTGGAATGTTTCAAAGAATAAAGCCCAAGTGGGCAATTACCAAAAAATCCATGTCAAAAGTTTAAATCAGTGCAAAATGCGCAAAATCATGTCACAATCTAAAATCCAAACACCATGTGCAAAAAATGTAAAACAACCGAAAATACAGTAAAAATTACTTCTAAAATTGAAATATTAAAAACTTTTAATTCCGAGTAGATAGGCAGCAGCATTAATATACAGTCTAGATCTCATTGACTAATTAAAGATGAGTAAAAAAATCTTCACTAGCGTTCAATCCTTTCGGTGCTTTACATATATAATGCATGGAATATACATGAAATAAAATGCAAGCGGATAACAATAATAAAATGAAACGCAAGCAGATAATATGGAATGAAACACAAGCAGATTATGCTGGACGTCCTGCAAGAAATCAGAACTATATATACACAAAATACATCAGATGTTACAACCCCTGAAGACTTGGATGTGCACACAGACACTCACACATCACAAATGAAAACACCTCAGAATGATTATAACCACTGGAGACCTGGATGTGGACACAAACTCACTCACATATCACAAAGTCAATACTCAAAAACAAAACACCTCACCGATCGTTCACTCAAAATCCTTGCCATCTCAAGCTGAAGGAGCCCTTTTAACAGCCTAGACAGGATTTTTGATCGGGACCTAAGTTCCCTTGTGATGACACGTCTGCCCCACAAGCGAGCTCCTGTCTGGGTGCCAAGATCCCCCGCCTTTAATACCTTTTACACAACCTGAGGCGAAGGTTCTAGAAACCTCGACCCCTTTCTTCTGTTACGAAAAACCGAGCTGACCGTACTGGTCTGTGTCAAGGTTAAGACAGAAGCTGGCCAGGCCCCTGTATTATGACTCAGAGAAAGAGCTGTACATTCCACAAATTTTTCTGACAACAACAATCTCTGCTCTGAAAGGTACCAAGCACACTTCCCACACATTACCCCAGTGAAGCTTATGAAAGCCTCCATCTAGCATAAAACAAAACAACCTTGAACGTGAATAACCTAAACAACTTGAGTAATCTGGGGGCCTGCCTGTGTGCACAAAAAGCTCAAGCAAGACAGAGTCAGAATTCATGAGGGCATGTCAAAGCCAATAGTAAGAACTTCATAATACTTCCCAATGTACAACACAATGCACATTTGTGCACCACTGCCTACAGCATAACACACTTCATCTCCCAATGTACAACATAATGCACATTTGAGCACCACTGCTTATAACACTGCACTTTGAAACCAAGAAGTACATTCCACATCTCTCTCTCTCATGCTTTCAAATGCACATCCCACACGTTCTATTTCTGGCAAGGCTGTTCTTCTCTGTGAAAGCTCTCCCCCTGCTAAAACTACAAAGAGAAACAAAAGAAATCTTCAAGGGAAAAAGGCCCATGCAGGAAAAATGATGTTGTACATTCAAGCTAGGATAAAATAAAACACCAAAAGTCAATTAAAACAATGGTAGTCAAAGGTCATCACGTGGTTCCAATACATATGAATGCCTCTAGCACTACACCATGATGATATGGTCTGCAGTGAAGGAGATAAGTGGGGACGGGGTTGTGGTCTGTGCAGTCCAGTTTTCCTGCTGGGTGGCAGGCAAGGGAGGAATGGAGACAGCAATGTATTGGGTGTTGGCTTTGATGTCGGTGAGGTGTGAGATGTGCTGTTTTTGGCCAGCACTGTTGAGGTCAAGGCATGCTTCCTTCATTAGGTGAGGTTTCCTCTGCAAGGATGCTCTGGATCAGTTGTTATTGGTGATCTTTGACATTTGACAGACGTCACATGGCACTGCCAGATACAAAGATTACTGCAGGAGGCGCAGGGATACAGATGCAAATCCCCTCCTTAGGATTCTGCCTCAATGGAGCCTCAATTTAGTACCAGATTTCGTAGCACCAAAAATGAAGTAGTACTGCTCCCACCTGTTTGAAAGTTTGGCCTGACAAATTATGATGCTGCTCTATGTGAGTAATAATGCATAATGAGTTGCCTCTTAACTCCCCTAGCTTAGCCTTCCGTGTAGCACACATGCCAGTCTTTGCCAGCAGTGAGCCACTTCACTTAGTGACCTCAGTCTAGTTACTGTTAATGCCAGGCCAGAAGGCTGTGGCCCACGGAACTCAGGGACAAATAGGTCAACCTTATAACAAGTAGTGTGAGTTGTTGTCCCTGGAACCACAGGAACCAGATACTTCTATGAGCTCACTGAAATGTCAAGAACCTCCTATTTAGGCTTGTGCTCTCAGGAGCAGTCTAAGCCTACACGATGGTGTAGGTTTAAAATCTCAGATGTAGGTGATGTAACCGTAGATACTCAGATGCAAGCAATATGGGAGTGATGCACAATAAACCGAGTGCCCCTATATGCCCATATGTGTACATATGGGTGTATAGAGCCATGCAATAAGTATGCATGCCATCAGCATTACAGAGGTAAAAAGCTAGCAGTGGTTCATTTCAGAACCTTCTAGGTCTAGAACTTTTTAGCCCCGCACTATATATTTACACACATCACATGTCTATGAAGGTGTTTTGGCCAATTGCACAATGCATACCTTCTTGCTCTTGTTTAAAGGTTGGAGAGGCCTGTTTACCGAGACTTTCTGTAGCCAGAGTGAATAGGACACGTTACAACGCAAACATTTACAACACATGCCTTTACAACGCGGTTTTTACATCGCAACATCCATTACAACGCATGATTTTACAGCGCATGCCATCAGAACGCAATTTTAGAAACTACATTTACAACGCATTCCATTACAACGCATACCACTATAACGCATACCATTACAACGCATAATACTTTTAGGGCAACAGTAGGGTATGTGTTGGATAGTGTAGGGGTAAAAATTACTATTCTCACTCCAGTGAGTGCAACAGTAGGGTAAGCGTTGGATAGTGTAGGGGTAAAAATGACTATTCCCACTCCAGTGAGTGCAACAGTAGGGTAAGTGTTGGATAGTGTAGGGGTAATGCGTTGTAATGGCATGCGTTGTAGTGACATGCGTTGTATTGGCATGCGTTGTAGTGACATGCGTTGTAATGGATGCGTTGTAATGGCATGCGTTGTAAAGGCAGTTGTGTTGTAATGACTGCGTTGTAAATGTAGTGCGTTGTAATGACTGCGTTGTAATGGTTGTTTCCCAGCCAGAGTAGAGGTCAGCTAAAGGACATGCATCTATCGTCTTATGGTCTATGAACCTTCAATACTGAAGCCATGTTTATAAAGCCCACTCTCATGGTACATCTGATCTAAGTTATGAAAGGTCATGGAACCAAGTGGTCTGTATGTGCCTCAGTCTTGCTTCGCTGAGGGAACATGGAAACAGCCTTCTTAATTCAGTGAACAATTCAATAGGCCCTTGCTCAGGACGAGTTACACCAATATTGTCCTGGGAAACTATCCTATGCTACTCCAAGATGCTATGCCTATTACTCGTAGGTACTGCCCATGCATCTATGTGCTATACTAAGTGTTCAAAAACATCAGTCCATTACCGATGGAGTGAATGCCAAAATGTGTCAAAGTGTTCTGACAGAAGGGTCCTAGAATGGTTTCACGGTACAAGTGTCCTGTTGACCTAGGTTAGCAACTGGCTGCACATCGGGCGACCGTCGTGCCTTTTTCTACAGCCTCATGGTTCACTGTTGCATGCGTTTGATAAATTTGGCCACAAATGTGTTTCTGCAAATTGTTTTTTGCACTTGGAAGAGGGTTGCAAATGGCATGTTATTGCAAGATGGATCACAAATATTTAAATGGTAGATCACAGTGCAAAGCAAAACTTCATCTCTGCAGGCCTGTCTCAACCTATATTGTCACAATAGGTGCACATCACGCTCAGCTCTTCTCCATAATGTGCTTTTATGTTGTGGATGAAAACCATATAATTGTTTAGCTTTGATCTCGTCGATACACCCACAAGTGAAGCGATCATGAATGAAACAGTTGAGCTTATGTTAAAGTCTGAACTCAGAATCTGGTCAGTAATTCTCGCTCATCGTTTTCTGTGGTCCACGAACATGAGAGAATCGTGCAGACCACTTTGTGGCAAATGCTTCCATGGGACCACATGAGAGAAGGAAAGGGTAGTCATGCACCCACCACCAACAAGTGCTAGGGTGATATCAAGCCAGGTGATAATTTTTCTGTTTTACCACCAGATAAACAAGCAGATTTGCCAACTAGTGGGACACTGGGGGAAGGTAGACTGGGCCCAAGGATTCTCCTTTCACCAAACGTTGTGGCTCTCATTCTGACGAACTCAGAAGGCTGACATGTCAAGCCGTGCATGTCTCATGTGGCTTACCTAAGGGTAATTAAAACTGCTTAATCTTTTCCAGGTACAAAATGGCTAATGTGTGATAAATTAGGAGCATTACACAAATTACAGTTGTCTGGGTTAAAATTGTACGTAACCATATAAAAGTCACACAAGATAACGACTGAAAGCATTGGGCTGCCATCTGTGTGTCAATTGCTACTCGTACCAGCTTTATACATCCAAAAAGTGAATGGTCTATTTAAATGTCTCTCTCATTTTACGTCCACTGATGGTCAGCCCATTTCATCTGCAGGCTGTTATGCACTGCGAATGATAAGATTTTGCATGATTACTTGTTCACAGCCACCAGATAGAGTACACTTCGGTGCCAGGGCTGATGTGCCTTGGCTGCTCGCCCATTCCTTGATTTTATATTGTTTCCATTTTCTTACATATTTAATATGACTGCAATTTTAAAAAAAGTGAAAACGCTCGCCAGTGCCAGACCTATTGGGTGTGCCAATGCTTGTTTTTAATTCTTATTTGATTTACAAAAAATAAATATTGAAAATAAAGACAATAGCAATGGCATTTAGCTGAACATATACCTCTTCACAGTCTTCCCTATGTTAAACTGCTAGAATTATATAATTTTATCGCAGGACAAGAGCCTTCATATTGTGCTTATCATCACTGTAGGAAGCTGGCCTAGTATATGGTGCACACTTATTTAAGTGATGCACCTTGTACTAATCCAGACAACCCTTATGGTAATTTTAGTGTTCTTTGATAACCATAGATAGCTCTCAAGTGGAGAGCAGCCTTCAGGCTTATCTTAAAGGAGCGTAAAGCAGTCGGCTAGAACCTACAAGTGGAGCCTACCAGCTGCCGGGCACGCCCTTTGGGTGGCGCAGAGGAGTCGGGCCTGGCCCCGCGCAATGGCGTTCAAGGCCTAAATCCCTAGCAGACATGCAGAGGAGACGGTGCACACTACGCCGGAGGCCCTACACAGGCAATCGAGGCACGGTGAGAAGCAGTTGCCCCTCTCTGGGGCCCTACAGAGGCAAGGCTCTGTTCTCTGGTCCCGAATATAGCAGATTCCAGGTGAGCGGAGAACGGGGAGGTGACTTCGATCAGGAGCCCAGAGGCAGCGCTAGCCGCCCTGCCCTGCGTGCTATCGAAACGCCACCGGACCGCTACTGAGCCCGGTACGGACTGGACACCCCCACCCCCTATCGAGGAAAACGGAGAGAGACCGGGTGACCCATGGCAGGGTGGAGTCATTGGGCCAGCCGCACCAGGGGAGCCCAGTGACACCATTAACAGAGGGCGCTGCAGTGAATGATATCCCCCGGGCGATGTGCTGTGGGCCGTCCAAAGACAAAGGGCCGCCCGAGGAGAGACAGTACGAGCTAGAGAAGCCCCAGGTCCACTAGCTACAGCGCCGGAGAGCATCAGAGCTAACCCGCTGCATGCATAAGACCCCCGATAAGGATTCACGCGCGGCCTATACTGGGAAGGGAACCTCAAACCAGGCCTTGCAGTAGGGGTGAGAAGGGAGGTCCGGCCCTGGCGCACGATCAGGGGCCTTGGAGAGGGGCCCCAGAGAAGACAAGAGCTGAGAGCTGCCCCACAGAGCTATCTGCCAAGGTGGAACGCCGTAATTGGAGACATGCCAAGAGCCGGCTGCCGAAACACCAGGGCCTACTGGCATGACAAAAGGCGATCTCCCTGAGATAGCCTCTGAAGCAGGTACAACCAGATAGGGGCTGGAGCTAGGTGACGGGAGCAGACTGTGCCCTGGTTGCTACACCTGAATATAGCCTCAGAGCGGGAAAAGAAGCTGCGGGAGTTGAGAGCTGGGGACTGGTTCCTCCCAGAACACTGCATGTAGGAGCACCTGATCACAGCCCCATCTAATGGGCCTTGCTGGGCCGGAGAGGTCCTGGGCACTTTTGCGACCTGAATTAGCTGAACAAAGTCACACCAGGAGGTAGTCTTTCTCTAGCGCAACTGGGACTGGCCTATAGGGAAAATATAGTTGCCCCCTACGCCATGGCATCCGTGAGGGGGGAAAAAAGACCGGACTTTGAAGGACATGCTGACTAAGCTCCCCCCTGGGCCTGGAGGTGATAAGCAGTTGGCACCTGGCATAAACCCAGCTCAGGATGTGGAGGAAGCTGAGGAGCCGGTCACATGTACATTTTTGGAGGCACTGTTTTCCACACTACGCGAAGATCTACAAACTCTCAGGGGAGAGCTCTCTAAAGACGTCAGGGAAATTCGCCATGATGTTGATTCCATAGGAGGAGAACGGGTCGCAGCCCTCAAAGACCAGGAACATACCACAGACGAGAAAGTAGAGCAGCTACAACAGGAGGTTATCCCCTACGAGAACAACAGATAGACCTCCAAGCTCATGCCGAAGACCTCGAGAATCGCTCGCGATGCAATAACATTTGCATTAAGGGCGTATCGTCCCAGGCAGAAGGCTCAGATTTGTGTCTCTACTTGGGAGACCTGTTTCAATATAACTTGGAGGTCCCCCAGACACTTAGATAAAAGTAGACTGAGCACACAGGGTGGGCCTACCCAGACAGCCTTTGGCTCCCCCATCGGACATTCTGGCCTAACTCCCAGATTTCCAACTGAAGGAACAGATCCTACGCAAGGCTCGAGAGCGTCAGCCTCTGTCGTTCCAGGGGCACTCACTGTCCCTATTTCAAGACTTAGCCATGATAACCTTGCAGAAAAGAAGGGAGTTTCGACCAGCCACGTCCCATTTACGGAACCTGGGCATCGCATATTCATGGGGCCACCTCTTTCGCCTCATCTTTCGCTGGGAGGGCAAACTGCACCAGCTGAGATCTCTCTCAGAAACCTGCCACACTCTGGGCATTGAGGAGTCCTTAGTAGAGGGCGCGGAGAGGGGAGAGTTCAGGGCCCTGCGGAATAAGCGCCATAGCCAGAGAAGAAGACGCTCGTCTGCAAAAGGCCTGAAGCCAGATCCCGCTACAATAGCACTGGAACGCCAGGCTGTCCTGGAGTCGCTGTCCGATGAATGGCAAGAGGCAGACATAGAGTGAGCTCCCTGAGTGGACATAGAACTTTTATCTCAGGCTGGGCTGGCGGACGTGCGGGGGGATGAGGCTAAGGCCACAAGATGCACCCACGCTACTTCTGTCCCTAGGTACCTTTGGACTTGTTCTACTGTACCTGGACTTTACCTGTTTGATCTATGTTATAGGTTTTGCAAATTTTTTATTAATTGGGGGACCAGTACTCATCTCAGAAGGCGACGGGGAAAAGAGCAGATGCAACGAAGTGGGTGGTCAGGGAGAGGGGCGCCTTGGAAGACACAAAATACACGGTATAGATGGTCTCAGAATGATACCTTCGCATAGCTTGAACATGGCAGCACACACAGTTAAGGTTTTGTCGTTCAATGTGGAGGGTCTCAACAATCCTATTAAGAGGCGAGCAATACTCTCCTACCTCTAAAATTCAAAGGCAGACATATGCCTCTTACAAGAAATTCACCTCCTGAGTGGGGATTGGAATCGCCTCAGGTCCCGAGCTTTTTCCCATCAGTTTTTCTCCTCCACTACCTCCAAGAAAGCGGGTGTAGCAATCCTCTTTGCTAGGACATTCAGGGGCGAGGTTGGTCCTAAAGTAGCGGAGGTGAAGGGTAGATTTCTGGCACACACAGTACATATAGGGTTCAATCCTTAGTGGTGGGCTCCTTATACAGTCCTAACACGGGGCAGGAACCATTTCTTCAAGAGGCAGTCACAGAACGATGGCCACACAGTCACGTCTGAGACTACTGGGGGGAGACTTGAACCTCATGTTGGATATCAACAAAGACCGATCAGTCAGCTGCTTTACCCAGTCCGGGACCTTGTCACATGAAAGGGGAAGGTGGTTGCGAGAAAATGGGTTAATTGACCTTTAGAGGGTGGCCAATCCACATACTACTCAATACACCTATTACTCCAACGCACATAAATCATATGCATGTCTTGATCATATGCTGGGGACTAGGGACATGCACAATATCCTGGGAGACATAGAGATAGAACCGGCAGCACTGTCAGACCATGACGCAGTAACTCTTACTCTAAATCTTCCCCCCACAGAAGATGTGGTGGGAACTGGAGGCTTAGGGAGACCCTACTTCAACGACCCGCAGTGACACAGCATATCACAAAGGCTATACAAATCTATCTAGACTTTAACGAAACCCCTGATACATCCATTTCCACACTCTGGGAGGCTTTGAAAACAGTGATAAGAGGCGAACTCATAGCAATATCAGCAGCAGACAATAAGACCCACAAAGAAGAAAGAGACCTGCTGACGGCACAGGTCAAAGAACTCGAACGTATACATGGCCGAACTGGGGCCCCCAGGGTTTGGCGACAACTACAATCAGCACGGGCCCAATTGGCGAGCCTTGACATAGATAGGGCAGAATACTCCACTCTCCGACTGACACACATATTCTATATTGGGGGCGGCATATCAGGGTGACTGCTAGCTAACAAATTAAGAGCTCACAGACAGCAGACGAAAGTACACTCCCTCAGAACCCAGGTGGCCAGGAATTGGTAGACGACGATCATATAGCGAAGGAATTCCGAGACTTCTACGCAGAACTATACACGAGACAAGAATTGGACGACCAGTCCAGCGCAGCATACTTACACGGGGCAAACACTTCTCACCTAACAACCACGCAGGCAGAATCTCTGGACTCCCCCATCAGGATTGAAGAGGTAATTTCTGCAATCTCGCACCTCTAGTCCTTCAAGGCCCCGGGCCCAGACGGGTACTTAGCAAGCTTCTACAAAACATTCTGTCCGCTTCTGGCCCCTATTCTCGTCAGACTGTTCAACTCATTTATAGTCCCAGGCTCGATCCCCTCCAATATGCTGGCCGCGTCTATCATAGTCATCCCGAAACCAGGGAAGGACAAGCATCTTTGCAGCTCTTATCGCCCAATTTCACTGTTAAATGTGAATATTAAACTCTTTACAAGTATTTTAGCAATGCGACTGGGCCCCCTGATGCCGGGCGTTGTCGACCCAGACCAAGCAGGGTTCATCCAAAATAGACAGAGTAGAGATAATATGAAACGCATCCTACATTTGATCGACAAAGCCCACCACTCAGACACAGAGGCCCAACTCTTAACAGTCGACGCGGAGAAAGCGTTGGATCGTGTACATTGGCGATACATGGAGCAGACCCTGTTACATTTTGGTAAAGGTGCCCGATTACGGGTCTGGGTGGCGAGCTGTTATAATACCCCCACAGCGACAGTCAGGGTGAACGGCGTCTCGTCTTCCTCTTTCCCGATTGGCAGGGGAACCAGACAGGGGTGCCCTCTGTCACCCCTTTTATTCGCCCTGTACATGGAGCCTCTGGCTCAACGGATCAGGGACAACCCACAGAAAAAAAAATCAAATCCTTTACATCCGACCTGCACCCCGTCAACAGAGGTGTCCCCCAAGGCTCAGTGCTCTCCCCTCAACTGTTCAACATATACATGGAACCCCTCACCACCATTCTCAAAAAAGCCAACATCCCCTTCCACCTATATGCAGATGACACCCAGATCTACTTGGAAACCTCCTCCATGAACGACATTCTAAGACTCAACAACACTCTCAGAGAAGTTCAACAATGGCTATCAACAAACCACCTTAAACTCAATCAAGAAAAAACCGAAATCCTCCTCATCTCCAATAAAGAAGAAAACCCTCAAATCGTAGAGTGGCTGAAAGCAATCGATGCTCTCAACGGTAATCTCACCCTGGCCAACTCGGTAAAATCTCTAGGAATCACCCTCGACCCAAAACTGAACATGACCAAACACATTAAGATCTCCGCAAAGAGTGCCTTCCTAAATCTGAAGCTTCTCAACAAAATTAAGCCCTTCATCCCGCCCAAGGACCTCAAACAAGCCACCCAAGCACTGGTGTTATCTAGACTCGACTACGGGAACGCAATCCTCTCCGGTACAGCTCGTTCCCACCTAGCGCCACTCAAAACAACTCTCAATGCTGCTGCCAGAATGGTCACTGGAGTTAAGAAATACGACCACCTATCTCCCGCACTCAGAGAACTGAAATGGCTCCCAGTCGAAATGCGTGCCAGCTTTAGAACTGTTTGCCTCACGCACAAAGCCCTGCACACAGGGAAACCGGAATACCTGGCATCCAAACTCAAGAAAGCCGGCCAGACAAGAAACCTCAGGAGCTCCAACACCCTCTTACTCATCCCTCTGAAAACACGCAAACAAAACACCGCTGCACGATCCTTCGCTGGAAACGCACCCAAAATCTGGAACTCCATCCCAGTCGATATCAGGACTATCCCTTCCTTCATAAAGTTCAAAAGACTCCTAAAAGATCTCTACCTCAACCGTGCCTTCCCGAACTGAGAACCACCGCCGAAACGCACAAGCCTGCACTCTGCAGCCACATGACAATGTTCCACCACAACCTACCTCTTCTTGCACTTTACAGACCCTTGTCAATGTTCCAACACTACCTACCTCATCCCCGCTCCCCTACACCCTCCTCGCTTCCTCCTCCCGGAGGGAGGGTTAGCCCAAGACTTTGTGCACGCTTCGAGGCTATCGCAGGACCTCTCTACCTCACAGCACACTGGACCTTTCGAACATTTACGCCTACCTTTGTCTCTTTTATGTGATGTCTCCCCTATATCTGCTGTAAAGCGCTCCGATACCCTCGGGTCTGGTCAGCGCTATATAAAACCTCTTAAATAAATAAATAAAATAAATAAATTACCGGTGTCCCCTTTGGTGCGGAGAGCCATACTGTCAGCCTTTACGCGGACGATGTCCTGGCCTCACTGACCAACCCATAGGTGTCTCTACCGGCTTTACTTGAATAGATGTCCATGTTCGGTCTAGCTTCTGGGTTTCGCATTACTGTCGGCAAATCCCAGGCCCTCGCATTGTCTACTACTCAAGACCGCCTATCGGTATTCAAAGAACATTCCTCAGTCCGGTGGGCTACAGAGTCGCTACCCTATTTAGGGATTCAACTCGCTCTCTCAATCCCACTAACCGCCTCATTAAACTACAACAATGTACTTCGCCAAATTAGAAACAACCTAAAATACGGGAAACGAGACCAACTCTCATTCTTAGGCTCCATCGCGGCCCTCAAAATGACTCTACTACCAAATATCCTTTACCTCTTTCAGACATTGCCAGTAATTCCCCCCAGAGGGATGCTCACTACACTACAGAGAGAATTTTACCAATTTGTTTTGCAAGGGGCTCGACCACGGATAAGCAGAGAACTGAGTTACCTGAGCCTCCGGGAAGGGGGACAAGGGATTTCAAATTTGCAGCAGTACTTCCAAGCGGCACAAATGCGATTCCTGGTGGAGTGGAACAGAGATGAATCTGAAAAGCACTGGCTTTTTCAGGACCGAGCGATTGCTAAACTCCCACTTTGGAAGGTACCGTTCCTTAAACGTACTGACAGCCCGCAGAGCCTCCGGGGGTCCCCCATCACAAGGATGATCATGGAGATTTGGGACTCCGTGGCTTCCAGGCGAGGGTTACTACATCCCCCTCCCCTATGACACCTCTGTTCGAGAATGGATATTTCACCCCAGGCCTACAATGGGGAGCGTTTAAGGGCTGGCATCGTACACCGTGCCGCGCTGCGGGTCACATGTTCAAGGAAGACGGTATCATCCCCTTCCCAAAACTACGCCAACAGTATAATCTACCCGAGACTGAGAGGCTACGCTATCTCCAAGTACGACACTGGTTGCTCCACCTATCTAACTCTCACATGGTAGGTAGGAAGCTCACACGATATGAAAAGTGGCTAGTTACTAAAACCACAGACAAACGACTGATCTCCGAACTGTATACACTATTGAAACAGCCTGCCCCCATGCAGCTCTCACCAGTCAAAGACAATGGGCACAAGAAATCAGGAGAGAGTTTACTAGAAAAGAGTAGGGCGAGATTTACTACAGGGCATGACATACAGCCCGGAACACATCTAGTATAGAGACAGCCACCAAAATCGTCACCTACTGGTACCTGACCCCAGTGCGCCTTAATAAGGATAACCCGGATCGAAGTCCAGATTGCTGGGAGGGGTTGTGGGTCAGCAGACACGCTTCTAAACCTGCTCTGGGACTGTCCAATCCTTACAACGCACTAGGCCCGAATTCTAGATGAAATAGACACACATTTCGACACTCAGATACCCCGGTTCCCCGCATACACGGTCCTGGGCTTGCCCAACCCACTAACCTATCCACTCAAGTCACGTAAAGGAAGACAGATGGGACTAGCACTGGGGGCAGAGCTCCAGAACATTCTCACTCAGTGGGGTCTCCCACCACTCCTATGCACTTAGGCTGGCTACATAGACTCTGGCACATTCTGGGGACGGCGAAGATATCTGCTACCCTCACTACTTCCGAGACCTCTTTCCAAGAGATATGGCGTCCATTTCTTGACCTCCTTTCCACCGAATTTAGAGAGCGCAGATGCCCTAAATATATGCACACCCTCCACCTCACTGAACAGACTCAGAGCCAACTATAGGCAAAAGTAGGGGCGATCGATACTTCCATATACAACAGGCACGCGTTACTTCTTTTCTATGAGTACTGGGGGGGGGGAGGGTTGGGGATTTATTTCTAGTTTCCGTTACTTAGTTATTGAAACGCACATGTGGAGCACTGCGACACTCAGTATCTAGATGGACAAATTCGACATGTACAATGATGAGACTGCACAAGCGATGTACTTTAATTTCTTAGATATATGTGAATAAAAGATTTAAACCAAAATATTCAGGTAAGTAGCACAAATATACACTGGTCTCAAGGGGAGACCAAACCATGTACCAAGACAGTGGAATCCGAATTGCAAAGGAGAATGGGACTTGGACCAGAAGACTAAGAGGAGCAGAGGACACAAGGAAACACCCAAGGTAAGTACACAGGAACCCCACGAAGGCTGTGTGCAGAGTGGAAACACAGCTGCGTGCCCAATGGAATTTAATGCAGAAGTTGCGGTTGCAGTTTTAAAGAAGAAGGACCCTTCCTGGAGGACCCCGAAGAAACCCTTTGGAAGACAGAAGATTGGAGATCCACCCCACCTGTGGATGCCCCAGGAACCAGGTTACCTGCACCAGGGAAGCTTGGTGCATAGGGGTGAAGTGACGTTGGAACCTGTCGTAGATGACAATGGAAGACTTCAAAGAAGATGCCTCTGGAGAAGACTGTTAAGGAGATCAGTGGAATCCAAGGGTGGATTCGTGATGTGAAGATCCTGCAAGCAGAGAGACAGAGTCTATGCCACTCGGAGGTGACCAGGAGGCAAAGAAGCGCAATGCCCACTGATGTCGAGAGGTTCAGAAGAGACGACGGGGACCTTGTCGCTGCAGCTGTGAGGACCAGCTGATGCTGAGGAAGCCATGCGCAAGCTGTCCCACGTCAGATGTCGGTGTCTAGGTGGTCGGTGTCCGGTGGGAACATCAACAAGCCTTGGTATCCGTAACTGGCGTGGAAAGCGAAGAGATGTTGTTGTTGGGACAAGCAAGCTTACAGGGACTCAGCAAGTGCAGGAGAGTCGAGCAGGCACCCAGAAAGCAGGGGAGCCCATTGAAGCAAGAGACGACCCTCAGGAGGACCCACAGGCTGAAGGCACAGGAGTCGCAAGAGGACCTCAGGCAGCTCACCAAAGATGGAAGCCCACAGTGCAGAGGATGCAGTGAGGACCCTGATCTTCTGAAGACGAGGTGCTGGTGGCTGGAGCTTCTTGTAGCCCGAAGATCTCTGGACTGCAGAGCCAACAAGCCTTGGCAACAGCAAGTCGATGCGGTGCACAGGGGGTTGGTCCAAGCAGCCCCAACGAGGGATACTCTCCTCAATATGGCTGAGAAGACAGGTCAGGCCTTTAGGGAGCTGCAGAACCACCACCTGTGTTGCTGGGCCTTAGGCGCCCGTGGGACTTCAAGAGCAGCAGACTGGTCAGCTTTGTTGCATTGCTTGTAGATGCAGCGGAGTGACTCCTTCACTCCAAGGGAGATTACTTTGGATGTCCTTGATGCCCATAGGCCTTCTGAAGAACTTGGATGAAGCACAGACACAGACGATGCAGAAGACTTGAAGAACAGCGAGACTAGGAGCAGCAGGAGTTTTCCTTGATGCGCTCTCGGTTCCAGTCAAAGTCTAACGAAGTTGCAGTGTGCAGACGGTCGAAGGGTGTCTTGGTTTCAGAGGCGAGTCTTGTTCTACAATGAATCTAAGGACCCACCCACAGGGGAGCCCTGAAGTACCCCAGGGAAAAGGTTGGGGGTCTCTCCCAGAGGAGGGGCTGAACAGAGGGGGAATACTCCCCTGTCCTTTGCCCAGTTTTGCACCAGAGTGGAAACCAAGGGTTCCTGAACTGGCTCAAACAGGAGTATGCAGGGAGGCACCAAATGTGCCCTTCAAAGCAATCTTATGTAGCTGGAAAGTGCCCCCACCCCAGCCTAATACACTAAGTCCGTCTGGGCGGTGGTCACACCTCCCTGTGAAAGGAAACCTAGTTTTCTACCTTCCCCTACTTGAGCTTGGCTCAGTAGCAGGAGGGCAGAATCGTGTGTCTGTGGTCGGCAGCAGCCCTAGCTTGCTGTCAGACTCTGGAAGACTGGTACCGGGAGCACAGGGGGCTTCCCGGAGGAGCCCCACGGTGCATGAAATCATACCTCTAACACCATTTACGGTGTTGGGGTATGATTCCAACATGTTTGATACAAAACATGCCAGGCTTCGTTACAGCCATTTTATAGTTAGCTATCTCCTAATGACGCATGGCCACTATATGTATCGTAATGGCTGACGCACATACAAACGCCTAGAGAATGAACTCCAGGGTTTGTAGGGGTGTACTGCTCATGCAGGGACACCCTCACACTTATAACCAAGCACCCTGCCTTCAGGATTGAAAGGCCTGCCTTAGAGGTGATTTATAGGTTTTAAGTGTAGTCACCTCAGATATAAGAAAACGTATATCTGTCGTAAGTGGTGCTAGCACCAGCTTACACAAGCTGCAATGGCAAGCCTGTAGTCACAATTTGAGTTGTCTCCCATTTTGGCATAATACATGCTTCAGCCCATGGGGGACCCCTGGAGGACTTACAAGGGTACGCCAGTAGCCAATCTGGGGGGTACCTAAGTACTCACCATGGTCCAATTTAGGGAAGAAGCACGGAGACTGGGGTCCTGATTAGCAGGATCCCAGTCAGACTAGTCAGAAAACAGAATGACATCAGCAAAAAAGTGGGGGTAACCATGAAAGCAGATCCTACTTTCCTACAGAACCCCCCCCCTCCCAAACGTAAGGAGATGAGACTAACCTTATCCAGTTGAGTCTTCATTTTTTAAGTGGAAATATCTGGAGAGTCTATTTGCGTTGACATGGTTACTCCCAGGCCTATGTTCCTCTGAAAAGTCCATCCCCTGTAGGGAAATGGACCACCTCAAAAGTATGGGATTTTGACCCTTCATTTGTTTAATCCATAAGAGGGTCTTATGGTCTGTCTGAACAAGGAAGTGAGTACCAAACAGGTATGGCCTCAACTTCTTCGAGGCCCAGATCACAGCAAAGGCCTCCTCTCTATAGCTGACCAACGTTCCTCCCTGGGGTCAACCTTCTGCTTATAAAAACTTTTATAAGCAGAAGGTTGACCCCCAGGGAGGAACGTTGGTCAGCTATAGAGAGGGAAGCCTTTGTTGTGGTCTGGGGCTCGAAGAAGTTGATGCCATACCTGTTTGGTACTCACTTCCTTGTTCAGACAGATGCTTCTGAGATAGGGGTAGGAGCTGTTTTGTAAGGTCCTGGCCCTCTGCATTAAGTTGTTACGAAACAGCTCCTACCCCTATCTCAGAAGCATCTGTCTGGACAATGAAGGTTTTGGAGTAATCAGGACTTTGCAGAATGGGAGCAGTGCACATGGCCTGCTTCAGGTCATCAAATGCCTTTTGACAGCTAACTGTCCACTGAACTTTCTTTGGCATTCTCTTGGAGGTGAGATCATTAAAGGGAGTCACAATGGACCCATACCCCTTAACAACCCTCCTTTAGTACCCAGTCAGGCCCAAGAAAGCTCTGACCTGAGTCTGGATAGTGGGAGCAACCCAATCCATGATGGTCTGGATTTTGCTCTCCAATGGTTGAACTTGGCCTCCACCTACCAGGTGACCCAAGTATACAACCTTGCTCTGCTCTATCTGGCACTTGGTGGCCTTGATAGTGAGGCCTGCCTTTTGGAGGGCCTCCAGAACATTTATGAGGTGGACCAGGTGTTCCTCTCAGGTGGAGCTAAAGACCGCAATATCATCTAGATATGCTGCACTATAGGCTTCCAGACCTGTTAGGACTTTGTTAACCAACCTCTGAAATGTGGCAGGTGCATTCTTCAAGCCAAAAGGCATCACAGTAAATTGATAATGCCCACTGAGGATTGTAAATGCTGTTTTTGGCAGCAGTCAGGTCAAATGTACTCAGATATTTGTCTGAGGCCAAAGTATCTATGAGCTTATCTGCTCTTAGAATGAGATGGGCATCAGTCCTAGTGACTGCATTGAGGTCTCTGTAATCCACACAAACCCTCATCTCTCTCGCCATCTTTGGTGTGAGGTTTTGGCACAAGGACTACTGGACTAGCCTAAGGGCTATCTGAAGGCTCAATGACCCCCAATCCAAGCATCTTCTGGAACTCAGTCCTGATGCAGTCTCTGACATGGTCAGTGTGAGAAGCTGGCCTGGTATATGATGTCCACTAATTAAAGTGGGCACCTTGCGCCAGTCCAAACAACCCTTATGGTGATTTAAGAGGTCAAAGATAACCTTAGAAAGCTATCCAAGTGGTAGCTGTGGAGAGCAGCCTTCAGGCTTAGTCTTGAAGGAATGTTAAGCAGCTTGTTTCACCAGAATGCAACCTTAAGGGTTGTTTGGACTGGTGCAAGTTGCCCACTTTAATTAGTGGACATCATATACCAGGCCAACTTCTCACATTGGTGGCAGCGGTGGGATTCTTGATGGGAGGAATCTGAAAGCAGAGGGGACAGAGTCTGGGTCACTCAGGAGTGACCAGGGGCTCGGTAGACGAATGCCCGCCGATGTCGGGTGCTTCAGGTGTGATGATAGGGACCTTGACTCTACAGCTGCAGGGACCAGGAGACGTCGAGGACGACCAGGAGCTGGATATGAGCTGTCCCATGAAGGATATTGAGTGCTGTGGGGTCGATGTCTGGCGGGAGCGCTGTTAGACCTGGCATATCTTGGCGTGATTTCCCCTGACGTTTTGCCTCTACCTCCTTTGCTTTTAGATGCTTTGGGTACTTTGCCACTGCTGATCAGTGTCGAAGTACAGTAGTTCCCTGTGTAAAGTGTAATGGTAATTGGTTGGCCATGATTGGTATGTTTGCCTTACTAGTAGAGTCCCTAGTGATGTGCACTGTGCGCCAGGGCTAGTAATGCAAAGGGTGCGCGGAGAAGGGAACTCAGGCCTGCAGTGTAGGGCCTGCGCGCAGTTTGCTAAGTTAGCATGTTGTCCTGACAAGTGCAACCACTTGTCAGGCCTTACTTTCCCTTTTGCGTACACAGTGGGCACCCCTGTGGTAGGTCCCAGGTAACCCCTGGGCAGGGTGCCGTGTAGGTAAAAGGCAGGACATATACTGAGGTGTGTGTTATGTCCTGACAGTGAAAAATACTCCATTTCGTTTTTCAGTGGGCTATTCTGCCTATAGGACAGAATGGGGGAGGCTGGGTATTGTGTTTGTTAGCCTAGTTTCCCATAAGTTTAAAATGGAGAGGTGAAGTTTGGTATGTATGAACTCACAGCGTCATAACCCATCTTTCTATGAAAGTGGTTTTGTCACTGTGTGTTCAGAAGCCGCTGTTTTAGAAAGTGGCTGAGTTTTGTGCTTTAGGCATTTCTGTGTGTCTCTGTTGAATGTGGATTGACTGTCTGGATCTGAGAGGGGAGGGGGTGAGATGGCACCAGGCTGACCTGCAGCTGGAAAGTATGCGAGGAGAAGCCCGGGAGGTGAAGAGGCCTGGGTTGCGGCTATAAAACAATTGACCCATCTCCTGCTGAGTGATTAAGGATCCAGATCCCCAGTATCAAAGGGAGAAAGGGGACACTGGGAGGGAGACACCCAGAACTGATTTAGGCAGGGGTCAGGGACCCCTGAGCACAACGAACTTCAAAGACATTTAGGGGTATATCTATGAGAGCTGAAACCCCTGAACGTTGGAATGAAACAGAAATGGATTAAGACTGAAAAAAGGCTTGGACCCATTCTGTGGTCAAGAGGAACCTCTGCTAAAGAAGGAGCAACTGAAGAGACTGCTGTGGAAAGACCAATCCTTGCTTCGTGATCTGGGGCTGGTCTGCAGTTTGCTGTTCTAACTAAGGGAGAGGCTGTTGGGACTGTTCTTGGAGGCGCTGGGTCCCCCTGCTTGAAGAAGACTGTGCTTTGTGATGTGTCTTGTAACCCCAAGCGCCCGAGGTGAGCTGGCTCCCTGTTTGGAAACACAGGAACATAAAAGTTTCCGGAGAAGTTTCAAGCAACGCGGTGGGCGCGTGTTGTGGCAGCTTGAGACCCTCAGAAGGTGTGCCCTGTGATCTTGGACACACGGAGGAGAAGCGAGACTCTGAAGCGCTGGGTGCGTGTCGTGGTGCACAGGAGGCGTTGGTGAAGAGCGCCTGGTGAACGTGTGCATCGACGGAGGAGTGAGTCTTGGACGCGCAGGGTGCGTGTCGTGGTGCACAGGAGGCGTCGGTGAGGAGCGCCTGGTGAAGTGTGCACCGGTGGTGAAGTGAGACTCGGACGCGCAGGGTGCGTGTCGGGGTGAACCGCTGGCTCTGGTGAAGAGTGCCTGGTGAGCGGGTGCACCGGAGGTGAAGAGAGTCTTGGACGCGCTGGGTGCGTGTCGCGGTGCACTGGAGGCGTTGGCGAGGAGCACCTGGTCAACGCGTGCATCGGAGGTGGAGTGAGTCTCGGACGCGCAGGGTGCATGTCGGGGTGCACTGAGGCGTTGGTGAAGAGCGCCTCGTGATCGAGTGCACCGGAGAAGAAGCGAGGCTCGGACACGGTGAGCGTGTCGAGGTGTGGCCGGAGGCGTTGGTGAAGAGCGCCTGGATATCGGGGCACCGGAATTGGAGTAAGTCTCAGTGAAGCAGTGTGCGTGCTTTGGAGAAACCTGGGACTGTGGAGGTGATCGGCTGATCATCGTGTGCACCGGAAGAAAGTGAGTCTCTGCAGTGTGGTGTGCGTGTCTTGGTGTGAACTGAGATCGCAGGGAGGAGTGCCGGTTGAACGTGAACTTGGAGTCGACGTGAAGTCCCATCCGCGTTGTGTGTGTAGCTTTGTGCCAGAAGAGACCCAGAGGGTGCGGTGGTGAACGTGCACCCGGAGTAACGTAATCTCAGGGGCGTGGGGTACGTGTGCCCTGCGGCCGCCTGAGACCTTCCTAACAGTCGCGGCCCGGACCGGCAGCCCCGGAGGAGCTGAGCTGCCAGGCCGAGCCGCTTTAGCCCATTGAGAAAGTTCTGCACGAAAGGCCTAGTTCATTGAAAGAGGAGAGGAGTGTGGGGTGCACCCCCCAGGTAACGTGGATCACTGCCTGGGTGGGGTGCGGGCTCGGAGGGACACTCTCTCGGCCTCTCCGTCCTTCTGACGACGTGAGCCTTTGCTTCGGCTCAGATTGGGGCCCGTACTGACCAAGGAGTGGTGGAACTGGGGCCAGAGTGGGAAGCTGTACTTTATTTCATCGTGAATACGTGTGGGGGGTAACTGTTATCGAAGAGGCTGACTGTCGTAATACACATTGCCAATATTGCTGCTAACGAACTGCCGGACTGTCTTATGACGCCTGACATTATTTCCGCCTAACGAAGTACACGATTGCAGCGCTACGCATTGCATTATTTCTCCCTTGCAAAGTACAGGATTGTAGCGGCCCGCACTGCATTATTTCGTCATTGCAACGTACATGATTGTAGCTACACATTGCATTATTCCTTAATTGCAAAGTACATGATTGTGGCGGCGTGCATTGCATTGTTTCTTCATTGCAAAGTACGTGATTGGGGTGTGACGCATTGCATTATTCCTTCATTGCGCAGTACATGATTGTAGCGGTACGCATTGCATAATTTCTCCCATTGCAGGTACCGGAGTGTATCGTTACGCATTGTATTATTTCTCCTGTGCCCGGCACAGGATTGTATCGTTACGCAGAGCACTATTGTTTGTCCATTGCAACGTGTGTGATTCTAGCATTACGACCAGCATAGCGTTTGGAAAACGTGGTTGGGATTTGAACCTACCAGCCAGCCGGAACGAATATTACCCTTTATTATATGTTGGCTTTTGTAACGTGTGGTCTGATCGTATACCTTTCTATATAAAGTTTATACTCGTTTTCATCAAACTCGTGTGGAGTCCATTTGTGGTGTCACCAGGGGGTTGCTGTGGGCGTGGTTGCACATACTGTACACTCGTGCCTTGGAGAGAGGCCTGGCTGCTCGTGCCAAGCTACTAAGGGGGTGAGCAGGGCTATCTCAAACGGTGTCCTTACTTGGCCTAACGTTTAGTGGGGAGTCCCAGGTCGCGCATTTGTGACAGTGGCGCGTGACTGGGACTCCGGCTTCCAACAAGCGCCAACAAGCCTTGGCAGCGGCAACCCACGAAGAAGGTCAAGGAAGGTTACGGTCTGGCCAAGCAAGTACCAGGAGATTCACCATGGCAAGGGGAGTCAGGGCAAGCCTGGAGCAACCAGGGGAGCCCAAGAAGAGCAGTGTTGTCCCTCCAGTAGGCTCACAGGCCGGAGGCACAGGAGTCGCGAGGGTACCTCTAGCAGTTTCACAAAGTAACAGCTTGCAGGGCACAGAGTGCGAGGAGGCCGAAGTCCTTTGTACGAAATGTGCGCAGAGGTTGGAGCTATCGATAGCCCAATGCACTTAGTTGGAGAACGCCAACAAGCATATGCACTTGCAAAAGTATGCAGTGCACAGGGGTTCAGGTTATGTGGTCCCCACAAGGGATACTGGCCTCAGCCTTTGTGAGAGGGCAGCTCAACCTCAAGGAACGTAGGAACCCACCTCCTGTGTTGCTGGAGCCTTCGGAGTCCACAGGAGCTCAGGATCAGCAGACCTGTCAGTTGCCTTACGGTACCTGCGAATGCAGGGGAGTGACTCCTTCACCCCAAGGGAGATACTTTAGTTGTCCTTGATGCTCCACAGGTCCTGCACGGAGCCTGTATGGTGCACAGGCACAGACAATGCTTTGGACGGAGAGGGAAACGAAGTCGGGCCCAGTCGAAGTCCAGCGAAGTCCAGTGTCCAGACTGTCGAAGGTCAGTGGTTTCTTGTTCAGAATCTTGTCCACATCGAATCTAGGGTCCTACAGCCAGGTAAACCCTTTTGTACCCACGGGAGAGGGTTGGACAGATTCAGGGGACCCTCCCAAGGGAGGGTCAGGACAGTGGGGAGGTTACTCCTATGTCCAGTGTCGCGCCAGAGCGGCAGCCAACGGCTCCCAGGAGTGGTTTGAACTGGATTATGCACAGGGACACCAAGTGTGCCCCAGATGCAGACTTTCAGGCAGTTTGGAAGTGCCCCCACCCAGCTCCAATAAACTAAGGGCCCGATTCCGATGCCGGACGGAAAAGCCTTCCATCCTCCATGGTGTCGTAAAAATACCTCCCGCATGACCCGCGCCATTTCCGTCGGCCAATTTACGATGCAATGTACGCAAAATCACACCGCGGCAGACGGATGTCACAAAAGACCGTCCACCACGGTCGGAAAAGCTGCAAATCCGACCCAACGTACGGGGAACGCTGTTCAACGGCTTGAAAAGGCCGTTCCTGCCGCGGCATGACCGCACGGCTAATTACGATGAGAATGCGGAGCTGGCGGACCGAGCACTGCGTCCAACCGCCGCGCACGCACATAGGCCAAATGAATGGCGGACGGAACCAACTTCACAACAATGCCCGAAGTGTGCCTGTACTCCCGGCCGCCCTCAATCACAACACACACGCCACAATGATACACCCCAACTTGCTCCTGGTAAGGAAAGCCATGCGCAGCATGGAAGAGACATCTGGAGGTCATCACTCATGTGGACACACCCACATACCACAGCATGAAACCAACCCCTTCCTGGACCAGCATCCTTTGCACACCACAAGCCGAGACAGAGATACAGGACACACCTCACACACTTCACATATCTCCACCACTACCTTGCAACCTGCACCCCTCATTCAATTGCACCATGCCCCCCAAGACAATGCCCAAATCCACCGACTCAGAGTTGAGAGTGACGGTAGACGAGACAATCAGGGTAGAACCACATTTGTCTGGGCACCTGGTCCAACACACCCTACTTGCGCACAAGACTCAGATGTGTGCAAGGATCCACAGCAAAGTCAATGCCGCAGGGACCACCCTACGCACTGTGCGTGACATCAGGAACATCAGGAAGCGGTGGGGCGACCTCAAGGGCCAGGTCAAGCGGCGGCTACAGGGAGGGGTGAGTCACACGACGGCGAATCTTCAGACACCTCTGAGCATGCAGCAGGTTCCCCCCCGTCCAAACAGCAGTGGGGGCGTCCGAAAAAGACCCCATCAGGATCACGTGGCACAGCACCGTGCCGTACCAGTTCTCGGATCAACTGCTGATGTCACCACTGTAACACCGAGCGTTGACTGTCGTTATAAATACCAAACCACATTGCCACAAGGATGGGAGTGTTCGCTTGGACTTTGGAACTCTACCATTGTGTGTCCTACCCTAACTATCCGTGTACCATCACCTCCTACTTCACCCCTCACCTGTCACACATCGCAAAATAAATACAACTCACAACAGTATGCCTTCGTGTCAAGAGCATTCTCATCCCAGTAAGTGGCATGTTGACTCACATTGCAATGTATCCGAATATGTAAAAGCGAAAATCCATTGAGAGAGTGGAGGTACCTCGAAAGACACATGGAAACAACAGTGCATTGCCATATTATGCAATAACCGCAAAAGCACACCACGAGGCAACACTGTACAATATGCATCACAGACAACACCGGCAAACACCATCAACATGGACAGCAGGGGGACTGGAGCACACGACTGCACCTCCCAACACAGTTTCGCCCTTAGCATCCTGGTGAATGCAGTCCAGTTGAAAAGCTTACTTCTGTTACCGTTGTTGTGTGCCACCTAGGTTGGTGCAGGTCAGTGCTGTGAATCTCTAGACACATGTGTGTCGCGTTATCCTCCCACATCAGTAGGGGTAAGATACATTGTGATCGGTGTCTGCTGAGGAAGCTGCCAGATTCTACTCGGGTCTCTGTACCTCTCCCTGCCCAACTCAGGTGAAACACCTCAGTCACATGACAAGTAAGCATCATGACTGAACTGCATTTACCAGAATGCCAAGGGGTGAACTGTGCTGGGAGGTGACGCAGTGTGCTCCCATCCCCCTAATACCATCATCATGGACATGACAGAAGTTGTCACAGATCACACAGCGCAGAACAATGAAATCCTTAGCAGTGTGCCCACAAGAGCCAGCATCACAACACATCCTGTCATGTGGACGATGGTGACATTGTCGCATTCACACACTCAAGTACTGTTGCACAGGGATTTTCAAGTGACATGTACGGTCTATGCATGTTTACCCACATGTACACCAGTCCCTGACCACATACCCACAATAAATCTGTTTTACAAACAAAATTATCTTCTCCTGAATGGGCACAAGTGCTGCGGTCACAGGGCAAGCATCGCGTATATAGGAACTGTTGCATGCCGTGTTCCTTGCTGTAGCAATGTCCTCCTCACTCCCCCATATGTGATTGTGGATATCCATTTGTGGCCTCACATTCCCACAGCAAAAGCGGACTTCAATAAGTGTGCAGGCACAATGGGCTTCTGTTTCAACAAGTAGTCGCTCCCACATCAGCCCTGAGACCTTCGAATTCCAGGTGCCTTGACCGTCCTGCGCGATTCAGTCACTGCTGAACACGGCACTCCCACTTTTTTCCAGGGGACTAACACAAGAATCATCGAAAGCCTCTGATACTGAAGGCCGTTGCACACTTTTTTTAAACATGTGGGCTCTGGCCTTGTCCCTTCGTTTCATGCGATTTCTAGAGTTCTACCGGGTGTCATTCCTCCAATTTCCAGACTGCATTTAGCTGTTTGATATCACTACTCGTGGCTGTACAGCTGAGCGCTGGTTCTAAGTGTGCTCTCACGCCATGTCTGCCCGTCCTGTGGTCCAGTCGAACCCCGGTCAGTTGCAACTGTACTGTGACCGCATGCAGCTCCTCTTTGGATGTGTCCCATTAGCTGTGCTGCGCATCAGTTATAGGCTAACCTTCCGCTATGCCTATTTCACCTGCATGCAGCCTGTGTTCTACTGCCAAAGATGCCCCTTTCAGTTGTCCCTGGATGTCTGCCTTTCCAACACATCCCTTGCTGCCCTGGATCATGAGCTGTGGGTGAGTCCTTTGTTGGTCCATGATCACTACTGCTCCGGTGATACACGTTTGTGGGATGCCTTCCTATGTGTCTGACAGGCTGACAGCTGTGCCTGTGCGTTTGCGCAAAGGCTCCTGTGCCATGCCTACATCGAACCTCTCCCCGGGTGCCATGGGATGCTCCTTTCATCCTCGTGGTGCGAGGAGCACATCTGTTTCTTCATACTGCTGGATTGGATGGCGGTCCTTTTTGCTGGAGATGATTTGGATCGTCTTTTGGAACTGATTGCCTTCGAGGCTACCTGTGCCTTCTTGGATTCGTAACTACTTAACAGCAACAGGAACTTTTGGTGACTAATTCAATGTCCATTTAACTTTTTCACGACTACTAACAGGAATTGTCATTCAGCTCTCTGACTTTTGCCCTATCTGCATTTGCTTTGACTCTGCTGACCTCTGCGGTCTGTTTCGCTTGGTACCACAGACCTGAGCAACGGGGAGGCTGTCATCTGACCATCATGGACATTGTCGACTGGCATGAGCCCGGCTTCCATCATGCAGCTGTAGCGCACGAAATTCACATGGCGTAGTCGTTTTGCAAATACATTAGCATTTGTCTGTCACATGAGAAGTGTCTGCAGAGCTTGTTCTCTGCACGGTCCAGGAGCACTGCCTGTACATTCTGTCCGTGGTCGGAGGGGATTGTCCGTTGTCATTCTGTTCTGGTCAGGCCCTAGCACCCCCACTCAACAAGGTGTCACTGCTGCTAGAGGACACGGGTGCCTTTTAGATGTCATGGGGAGGCGGGCTAGTTGCCCCACACTTTGAGAGTGATCTATCCAGTGATGTGAGCTCACAGCACATGGGATGTACATTTCACCATGTACTGGCTGAGCAATGGATCTGCTGGCAAAGCCCATAGACCTGGGACATCTCATTCAACTCCTCCCAGCAAGGGGTGGGGTGATATGCTCGTGGGTCTTCGTCCAGAGGGATTATTGATATGACATCTTGCTTCATGTGTTATGGATGTGCCACTATGGAAACTGTATATGTACTCATGCATTCTCAACTTCTTGTGGCAGGTATGTTGCCTGTATTGCAACTATAGTAAAAAAAAAAGCACATTTGAAAGCGTGTCTTGTCTGCAACTTATCGACTTGTGTACACACGCTTGCAAACCTCTGAGTGAGTGGGAGAGATAGTGAGGCACTACAGCAATTGGGTCCTGTGCTAATGGGTGTTTCTGGGTGCTCAGTCCCTGCCTGCCCAAGTTCTCCAACCCCGCGCATTGTCCTGTATGTGTACAAAATGCCAGTAACAGATCTCAAAGTTTGTTAGACAACAGCAAGGCACGCAGACACAGACATAGTCGCTCATTGTTCACGTACACTCAACGGAAGTAGTTGACGATGAGCTGTTGTCGCTGGTCAAGGCCTTCTTCCTCACCACTGTCATCGTCACTGGGCATGTGTGGGTTGGGTGCAGGGGGCTGCTGCTGTTCATCGCTGTCCAGAATCAGGGGGATCCTTCTGCGCATGGCCAGGGTGTGTATCATGCAGCAGGTGACTAACATCTGGCATACCTTCTGTGGTGAGTACTTAGGTGCACCACCAGTCTGGTCCAGGCACCTAAATCTTGACTTCAGCAGTCCAAAAGTGCGCACCAACACACGACGTGTCCTCCCATGTGCATCATTGTATTGGACTTCCCCTGGCGTTGTTGGATTCCGCAGTGGGGACAGACCACGGACGATTGGGATGCCCAGAGTCACCTAGTTGTGAGACAGACAGGCAAACAGTGTGATCTGAATGTGTGGGGAGAGCAGCATGTCACACATACATCACAGTCATTGACACAGCCCACTCACCAACAAGCCATGCCCGCTCGGGGTGCAGATTGGCCATCAATTGGTGTATGGTGCTGTTCCGCAAGATGTAGGAGTCATGTGCCGACCCACGATACCTTGCACACACGTGTGAGATGATCTGATCTGCCTTGCATACCACTTGTACGTTGATGGAGTGGTAGTGTTTGCGGTTCCTATAGATGTGTTCACTTGCCTGTGGTGGAACGAGGGCAATGTGGGCACCATCAATGGCTTACACAACATTTGGAATGCCTCCCAGGTCATAGAACTCCCCCTTCACAGCTGCCAATTCATCCCTCCTCGGGAAGTGGACAGGTCTGTCCTTGTAAGGCATCAATGCTGACAGGAGGTCACGCAACACCATGCTGAACATGGGCTGTGACATCCCCTCGGCGCTGGCCACAGTGTACTGGAAAGACCCAGTACTGGACAAATGCAGTGCAGCCATACCCTTCACTATAGCAGACAATGCAGCCGGCTATTTTCTTTTGGGCTTCAAATGGGGCTCGAAGTGGGCACATAGGTTTCGTAGTGTGCGGCGATCCAAACGGAATCCCCGGATGATTTCGATGTCCTCCATCGTCGTCAGGTCGGGGACAGGGTGAAAGATGGGTGGTCTCCTCCTACGTATGTCAGGGTACACAGGCATGGGCTGAGTTCTAGATGAAATGTGGTGCACAGCTTACCCAGAGACTCGCACAACCACAACATTGACAGGCCTCATGGTCACGTGAAATGCACAAGTGACCTGCATTCAGACGTTGGTTTTCTTCACTCAATCGACATACTGACACTAGGACATCCAAAGAAGTCGATGTGTATGGCATGTAGTACACTGCTACATCAAGGATGAGCTGCCCTATGGTCAGATGGCACGGCACTAGTGTTTCCCAGCATCAGTGCTGAGTTGCATGTTGCTGCTGTCACTGCACGAGCGCAAGCTTCAGTCCCACAATACGCAACATCATTACGAGATGAGGGCAGTGAGTGTCATCTGGACAATGCTACATGGTTGTTCAGCACGGTGGACAGACACATGTGGACATTATGGGGTCAGTCCTGCGTGAGTGTGTGTGGAATTTGCGTAACAGACATTGCAATGTTCACCTGAATGAGGGACAAATGCACATGGATTGTGTATACATGCCCACATGGCTGCCAATGAGCGATGATGTCAGTCAGAGCTATGTTTGTTTGTTCCACATGTGCACTCCTATGACATGTGTGTGAACATTAACAGGCAATGGCAGCTGTGCACACTGCACGCCACACCAGTACGTGTGTTGGGAGTGCTAGGGGTTACAAGTATGTCTGATTTGCAGACAGTGGACACCTCTGATTGTCTGCCTACGTCACTGGCCCTTCACAAGTTGACCCCTGGCCAAGGGACGCCAGTCAGTTGTCAAGGGATGTACAAGCGATGTTCACAGGTTGGATGTTTCATTACACAACATTGGCACAGTGCGAGAGACCTTTGTCCTTTTCGACTCCTTCCCTCATTTCGGTCCATGCTGGCCACGGGGCATGAGTATGTATGTACTTTCACTCTCCTTTTCTTGGACATGCCATGTGTGTGTAGACTTGACTCAAGGGTCACACTCTCTCATACCTTCACAGTGTAGTGACCAGCTGGTCACTGTTCTAGTTGTTCTGATGTACCAGCCACTCCCAGAGGGCTGGCTTACCCCCCACACCACAGCCACCCAGCACAGGCGTCACTGGACATGTGACCCTGCCAACAAACGGGGCCAGGCGCACGTGCCCTGGGCCAGTTCTCCTACACATGTATGGTGTCTGTGTGGTTACTTTATATGCATGGGGGCCTCGGGCCCCACAACATTACACATGGGGTGCACCAATCACTTTAGGCAAATGAGTTGTGATGGGTGATGTAATTCGCATGGCGCCAATGCAAATGCAGTATGTGTTCGCATGCGCGGTAGTTGGCATCCGCGGCGATGACACGCATTGGCCCCAATTGGATGATGCAGGGTTGCGGTCGCAGCTTCCCGGCCGCCGCGGTGTGGCAACCACTATGCGAATGAGCCATCGGCCAATGGGGCCCTTCAGCGTACATATTTTGATGTTGCGGTGTGTGCGCTCTGCTACTGCGGGGCTCGTCATTGGCCCCAATTGCCTTCAGGGGCACCGAGGGTCACTCATGGGGATGGGGTGGGCCTCGCAAAAGGCAGGTTGCCACATTCATCGTGGTGCCGCCACGCTTGCTTGGAGTTATAGTTGTTCAGGGGTTGCATGCGTGGAGATGTTTGGTACGTACCTCTGCTGTTGGGCGCGGCGGCGTCTTTTCTGCGGGAGGTGCAGCAGATAGTGCAGCGGGAAAGCCTGTAGCACTGGATCCATGGCGGCTCCGGTGGTTTAGATGGGTGCTGTATCGGCTCTTCCTCTCCATTGTTGTGTTTCCGCCATCCACAACGTGGTGGTTTTTACGAAGCGGTGGGAAGGGCTGTTTGCCACATCGTAATCTGTTTGGCGGACGGAATGTGTTTCCGCACGCTGGTCCTGCTCTATTGGCTCCGTCCGCCACCCTTGCATATGCAAAAAACATGCAGAGCCAGACAGACCACGGCGGACGGTAAATGGCCACTGTAGGACCATTGTAATTTGGTGGTAGCAATGACCGCACCTGGGGCGGTAATATGAACGTTTTCCGCCACCGCCACCAGCACGGATGGGCTTCCGTCCGGCATCGTAATGAGCCTCTAAATCCTGTCTGGGAGTTGGTCACACCTCCCTGTGACAGGATGCCTATTGTCCTGCCTTCCCCTGCTCAAGCTTGGCTCAGCAGCAGGAGGGCGGAAATGTGTCTCTGGTCGGCAGCAACCATTTTGTGCTGCCCGGGTCGAGAAGGCCGGTACCGGGAAGACCAGGGACTCCACGAAGCTCACTTCAGAAGGGTGGAATCATATATTACCGGTGTGGAGGTATGATTCCAAGGTGATTGATACCAAACACAACATGTTTTGTTGCAGCCGTTTTCGAGATAGCATTTTACGCGAGCATATAATGCACCTCTACCTATATGTCTGGTGCGTCACCGACAACCCGGGAGAATGGTCTCCGATGGCTGTAGGGGTGCTCTGCTCATGCAGGGGCACCCTCTCACGTAAAACCCAGCACTTTGCCTTCAGGATTGTCAAGGCCTGCTAGAGGGGTGACTGATAGGTTATAAGTGTAGTGACCTATAGATATAGTAAACCTATATCTAAAGTAAGTGGTGCATGCACCATCTTACACAGGCTGCAATGGCAGGCCTGTAGTTCCATTTTGCATGGCCTCTCATGGGTGGCATAATACATGCGTCAGCCCATGGGAGGCCTCTGGGGTACCTATGCCCTGGGTACATGTATACCATATACTAGGGACTGACAAGGGTACCCCAGTATCCAATCTGGAGTGTACCTATGGCATAACATTTTAGGGAGTAGCAGATAGACTGGGGTTCTGATTGGCAGGATCCCAGTCAGACTAGTCAAAAACAGTGTAAAATCAAGCAAAAAGTGGGGGTAACCATAAGAAGCAGATCCTACTTTCCTACAGTCAGGCTGTCTGTATATTTTGTTATTCACAGGCAGACTGTCACCTGTGTCCACTTCATGGGTACACCAGGTGGTTTGACTGGGTGTCAGAGAGAACATGTGGTTGGACTGATTGAGGACTTTCCTGCAATCAGCTTGCTACTGGTTATTGAGGCTACCTGCAAGGCTACTCCTTCAACTGACCCATCAACACGGTTCTGAGAGAGGAGATCAGGGAGAGATTCACTCTCTTCCTCCTATCCCCCATCAGTGGCCATGAGCAAGCTCATGTCAGCCCTGTCTACAAAAGAGTTTAGGCAGTTCACATGAAGTACCCTGAGGGGACTTCTCGGAGTACCTGGGTCAACCACGTAGGTGACCTCACCTTTTTTCTCAAGAATGGTGTGGGGGCCACTCCACTTGTCCTGGAGAGCTGATGGGCCACAGGCTCCAACACCCACACATTTTGTCCTGGTTGATACACAGTCAGTACAGCCTTTTGGTCATGCCAAGCTTTCTGAAGCTCCTGGCTGGCCTCAAGGTTTTTGCTGGCCTTCTTCATGTACTCAGCCATATGTGAACGCAGGCCAAGGACATAGTCCACAATATCCTGTTTAGGAGGTTTCAGAGGCTGCTCCCAGCCCTCCTTAACTAGACACAATGGACCCCTAACTGGATGCCCAAACAGAAGGTCAAATGGGCTGTAGCCCACCCCCTGCTGTCTGTATTTACCCAAGTTAGTGGGACTTACAAAAAGAGTGGCCAGCTCAAGGCCACCATAACAAAATAAAGTGGCCTGAGTGGGTGTTCTGTCTATGCCAGAACCCACTTCAGTACCCAAGGTGAACCCAGGTAAGTTCTTAGTTGCACTACTACTATCAGTGCTACTGCTAGGAGCACTAGGAGTCTTAGGAGTAGTAGTAGCAGTATTGGTGCTAGACTTGGGGCAGTTGGCATCCTTTGCCCAATGGCCTTTCTCTTTACACAAATAGCACCAAGGTTTCTTGTTAGAAGATGAAGAGGATTGGGACCCACCTCCAGAGGAAGATTTTTGGAGACCTTCAGAGGACTCGTTCTTTTCTTTAGAATTTTCCCCACCTTTCTCTTGGGCCTTAGAAGAATCTTGCATCTGCTAGTCACCAAAACCATGAGACTTTTGTTTCACCCTGGTACAAACCCATTTGTCTGCCTTCTTTCCCAATTCTTGGGGAGAGGCCAGCTTTGAGTCTTCCAGGTACTGATGCAGTTGCTGATTTTGACAGTGATTAAGGAAGTGCTCCCTCACTAGTAAATTGTACACTCCTTCATAATCCTGCACATTACTTCCGTGAAGCCAGCCTTCCAAAGCCTTAATATCACTATGTTAGACCTGGCACCATTGGCGTGGGTCTCCCTTCCATTTTTTCGCTGTTGCCTCCTATGTGCTTGCTGGTCTAGATGCTATGGGCACTTTGGCACTGCTGTTCAGTGCCAAAGTGCAAGTGCTCCCTATTGTAAATTGTTGTAATGGATTAGTGACTCCATGATTGGCTTATCTGATTTACTTGTCAGACCCTAGTACAGTGCACCATGAGTGCCCAGGGCCTGTAAATCAAATGCTGCTGGTGGGCTCGCAGCACTGATTGTGCCACCCACAGAAGCAGCTTGTAAAATATGGCTCAGGCCTGCCATTGCAGAGCCTGTGTGCAGTCTGGGACTGCCATGTCGACTTGGCAAGTACACCCACTTGTCAGTCCCTAAACCTTCCCTTTTCTGCATGTTAGTCACCCCTAAGGTAGGCCCAAGGTACCCCTTTGGGCAGGGTGCATTGTATGTGAAAGGTAGGACATGCCTTGGTGTGTGTGGCATGTCCTGGTAGTGAATTACATCCAATTTAGTTTTTCACTATTGCAAGGCTATCTGTTCCCATAGGCCAGAATGGGGAGTTAGTTTATAACATCTTATAAACATAACTGACCCTAGGAACAAGATAGAAAAATAAAGTTTAGTATGCCTGAACTCAGAATGTTAAAATACATCTTTTAGTGTGGGTGATTTTTACATTCTGTGTTTGAAAATACCACTTTTAGAAAGTAGGTATTTTCTTGCCTAACCATCCAGTATGCCTCTGCTAGGTTTGTGTATTCTAAGTCTGGTTTGTGAGTGACAGGGGGCTGGAGAGGGCTTTGGCTCCCGCAGTCTGATGAGTCAGGACGGGGCTGAATAGGACCTGGGTTGAATAGAGAGTAGGGGGAGGAGATTTCCTTTCACTTGCCTGAGCCTACATAGAATAAAGAGTAGGGGGAGGAGATTTCTTTTCAGCTACCTGGGCCAGGTCTGCTTTCAACAATGCTGTCTCCACCTACTGCCAGGAAGCTGCACCAGGGAGGACAGAACTGGTTTGGGCTGGGTACAGACACTCTCTGCCTTCAGAGAACAAAGAAATTGTGTGTATAAAAAGAGGGGCCCAGACCCCAGAACTTTAGATCACTTCTGGGAATCAAGACAAACCTTTGCCAAGGAGAGAAACCAAGGAAGCTGAAGGAGGAGACTGCCCCTGCGCTTGTTACTGTTGGGGTTGGCCTGCAGTGGTTACTTATTGCCAAGGAAAGGAGAAAAGGAACTTTGTGTGTACTTTATCATCTTGAGGAAGATCTCCAAGGGCTTGAAGCTGAGCTTGCCTCCTGTTCTGAAGTCTCAGGGACACAAAGACTTCACCACCAGCTTCCACTGAATTTCCTTGCTGGGAATTCTACCTGCAGAGAGGTATCTGCTGTTGTTTTAGGACCTCTAGAGACTGCGTGTTGCTGGGAGCTGGAAGCGCGACGCAACGAGGAAGAAGCGTGCCGCCGCCGCAGCTGTTGCCGTCGCATTGCCGAAGAAGCATGCCGCTGCCGTAGCTGTTTGCCGTTGCATCGCCGAAGAAGCGTGTCGCATCGCCAGAGAAGCATGCCGCCGCCACAGAGGTTGCGTCGCATCACTGGAGAAGCGCGTCGCAGGGCCTGTCGCGGCTCAAGAAACCACCGATTTTGCCGCACGGCCATCGGGCGTGCACGCATCGTATCCAAGTTGCCGCATCGCATCAAAGACGCCATTTTGTCGCATCGCACCGGATCGTCGCATTGCATCGAAGCGCCATCTTGTCGCATCGTAACCGGAGCACAGTAAGAAACCGACACATCACCTAATCTCCGGTAAGGAACCAACGCATCACCTCCCCTGCGCTGCAGTAAGGAACTGACGCATCACCTCCCCCGAAGTGAGGAACCGACGCATCACCTTCCCTGCGACCCTTTTGTTTGTATTGCATCCAAGGTACTTTGAGAGTAAAGTGTCGCATTTACCATCTACATTGAACTAAGCTATTTCTACCGTTTGAAAGTCATATTTTTGAGTACTGTATTGTGGATTTTTGTCGTTTGGTCTTGTGTTAAATCTAGATAAAGATTACCTATTTTTCTAAACTGGTGTGGTGTCCATTTGTGGTGTTTTCACTGTATTACTGTATGTGTTCACAAATGCTTTACACACTGCCTCTGAGAAAAGCCTGCCTGCTCGTGCCAAGCTACCAAGGGTATGAGCAGGGGTTATTTTATAAGTGTAGCCCCCTTACCCTGACTAGAAGCAAGGGCCCCTACTTGGTCAAAGGTACCTACCTCTGCCAACTAGAGACCCCCATTTCTAACACACTATGTACAAAATCAACCCAGTCTTGAGTGTGGGCCTTCTGTGTGTCCCTAAACTTAACCCTGTATTGCTCAGTGCTTAACCCAAACCCATCTATGAGGGCACTCTTCAAGTCTTTGTAATTGTCTGCATCTTCTTCCTTAACAGTCAAGAGTTTGTTTCTACCTTTGTTAGCAAAAGAAAGCCACAGGATAGATGCCCACTGCCCCTGAGGAACCTTCTGAACTTCACCGGCCCTCTCTAAAGCAGTAATCCACTTGTGGATGTCATCACCCTCCAGGTAGGGAGGGACTATCCTGCTCAAGTTCCTATTGTCATAGGAGTGTTTCCTAACTCTATGTTCACTAGTGCTGCCACTATGGGATCCTAATCCCAAATTCTTCCTAGCCCTCTGAACCTTTAGGGCCTCCTTACTAGGGCCAACTGTTCCTTCCTGATTCTGAGTGTGGCTCTCTCAAGCTTGAGCAGATGGTATTACCTTTTTAAGAAGTCCTCCCTCTTGCTAGAGATGGAGGTCCCTATGGAAGTGACAGAGGAGGTTGAATTAACTGAAGAGGACCTGGACCTCCCCTGAAGTCTCTGAACCCTCCCAGGAGGAATAAAGGGAGACCTACCTCTAGTGTCTTCCTCTGTACCTTCAGTACTATTTCCTGGGGGACTAGAGTTCACCAGTGAGGGGTCTTCGGACTCCTCCTGGTCTGGCTCAGAAGCAGGGCCATTGGTGTCTGGCACTTCTGTCTCTGTTTCTGGAGCACTCCCACCCAAACCTGGATTGTTCTGCCCATCTGACCCCTCAGGATTCTAGAGGTCATCCTGCAGGAGCATCTCTAAGAGATAATCCTTGTTAGGGTTGCTATTTGTCTTAAGTTTCCTAGATGCACACAGGGTCCTGAGTTCCTGGAACTTAAGACCACTGTATCTAGAGGGTTGAACCCCACAGGACTCACCCACCTGAGACATGGTACTAGGTGTAGTGTGGTCTAATGCACCTACCTAACCTTGTGGGAGACATCGGCGCTGGGACTTCAACACCCAGTAGGCATCAGGCTTCAGGAGGAGGACCCTACCACACCTGTATCACGGCGGCGCTATAAATCGCAGAGTCGAGTCCCGCAGCGCGGGAGACATCGGCGGTGGGAATTCAACACCCAGCAGGCATCGGGCTTCAGGAGGCGGCCCCTACCGCATCTGCATCACGGAGGTGCTATAAAGCGCAGAGTCGGGTCCCGCAGCGTGGGAGACATCGGCATTGGGACTACAACACCCAGCAGGCATCGAGCTTCAGGAAGCGGCCCCTACCACACCAGCATCACTGAGGCGCTATAAAGCGCAGAGTCGGGTCCTGCAGCACGTGAGACATCGGCGCTAGGACTTCAACACCCAGCAGGCATAGGGGCTTCAGGAGGCGGCCCCTACCACACCTGCATCATAGAGGTCCTATTAAGCGCAGAGTTGGGTCCCGCAGCATGAGACGCACGCGGATGCGTCCGGGCAAAGGGCAGACCCATCTACGCCCGTCCAAGATCATTGGATACTACCCATTACGCCAGGTCCTGTGGTTTTCTGTCTTTGGCGTCCACTGCTTATGCTGCACAAGGGCCTCACTTACTGTCATTTTCATTGACGTGTGGGAAGCTTACTGGCAACTCTTGCTTAATATTTGGTCCTTCCTCTTCGCTCCTTGTTGCCGTAACGTTTGGCAAAAACTGACAAGGTTTTTAATCACATGGGTAAAAGGAAGGCTAAAGGGAGCCCAAATGGAGTTTCTAAAATGAATACACGGACTGCGCTAAGCAGGGCGGAGATCTGTGTAGTTAAACACATTGACACTCTAATTGAAGAAGTGGGAGAGTCTATTGAATGGTCGTGATAAATTGCTGAGCACACGCAACAAACTGCCCAAAACAGGATGGAGAGTGGATGAAATTTTTTTGCAGAAAAAACCATCTGAGAACCCGCCACGATAATTCGAACTACCATTCCTATCCTAAATGGTGGCAGCAATGCCAAAATTAGAGCCACTGTCATTGGTGAGCCGGTGGTGCAAACTTCTAAAACGGTATTGCATGAAACATGTGACACTGGCCCTAAAAATATCATAGCTGGCCAAATTGTGGCTCCTGACATTGAATGTGTTGTTCTGTCCCAACAAACCAGCCCCTAGTCCCCCTCCAGTTTCTACTGGTTTGGCAAATCACCAGATGGGATCACTTGTGTGCCCAGAGCAAATCAGGGTACACACTGAGGCTGTTTTAGTCTCTGAAGGGGACGGAGGGTTAGCCACTTTGGCTGTCTGGCCCCCTAATTTAAAGAAATACCTGAAGTACCACTCAGTGAATGAGACTAAGATAAAAGCCCGGAGGAATACAGGTGCCAGTGTCACCATAGTGAGAGATACACTGGTTTCCCCAGAGCAATACCTAACTGGAAAAACTTATACTTATCCAGTTACCAATGCTGACAGAGTCACCACTAACCATGCCATGGCTATGGTGATATTAGACTGGGGGGTGGAGGGGGCTAGCCTTAAACAGGTATTGGTCTCTCCAAAACTCAAAGCTGGACATCTGCTTGGAAATGATCTGGAAACCTCAGCATGGGCTGAAGTAGAAAGAAAGACACATGCAGCCATGCTGCAAATCTCTGAGATAGTGTGTGTGTGAAATCACGAGCACAATGCCTAGCACAGGATGAAACAAGCATTAAAAATGCAATAGGTCTCGCCTTTCATTAAGTTAAAGCCATTTGCTTTGCTATACAATACCATTAGCAAAGCAAATGGCTTTAACTTAATCAAAGGCGAGACCTATTGCATTTTGCTGCAGAGGATAAACCACTGGGGCTGTGTGTTCCTGGGGCAGAATGTGTGTAGCTATCAATCTGCATGCATGCAGTGTCAAGGATGCACTTGTGTGTGTGCATGAATGGGAAAGGTGTGACAGTGTGCATAAAGTTTATATTAGGCTGCCTTTTCCAGTGGAACAGGTGCGGGGAAGGCTATTAAGAGATTAGGGAAAGCGGCCTTCCAATTCTACTTATTTTGTGAATAAAATGATTTTTTTGCAGGCACCAGGAGTCTCTATAAAGAGCTAATAGCGCTGCAGGGTGTCTGCGGAGCAGATGAATAGCCAACAATGCCACGGATGCTTTTAAAGTCCTGTCAATGTCCGTAAAAAATGAAAACAAACAAGACAGAGAAGCTCTGCAATCTGCTCCGCAGAGCAAACAATAAATTCTCTGTTCTGTTTCCTGTTCCATATGTACCCAAGACCCCGTCCGGATCACAAATTGCTTGATTTAAATTAAAGACCACCACAATAGCTCCTACAGAATGCAAATGAGGCTGGGTGAAGTGTGTCAGTCTGTTGAAAAACAACCTACTAAAGGCAGAGTCAGAATCTAGCATACAAAGGGAAGTCGGGGTACTAAATCACACACTGCGTTAAGGGTTTTACATGGGAGAGGAGTCCCCGGGCACCCTTTCCAGAAACGCACCGTTAAAGCAAAAAAACCTAGACCACCCAAACAGAAAACCAATGTTAACCCGTTTGCTGCTCCGAACGTTCCGCGCCAGTGCAGAACGTTCTATTAAACGGGCGGGGTCGCGTCGGCCAACGGATGTGCGCAGCACTACGCAGCAAACGGGTTAATTCATCCAAAACCACCAGCGCGAACGCCTGCAGCTTGTCAGATGCAGTAATAACTACTTTTTACTACTTGTCCAAAATGTTAACTCCTCATTGTTATACTAAAAAGTTACCAAAGATGGCCTTATCTAATGTTTGGTTAAATCCAGTAACCAGCCGCCTGTATGAGGACATCACACACAGTTGTACCCTTGCCCACCTCCCTCCGCCCGGATTGGCAGGCGATGCATCAGTCCTGAGGTGTGCCAGAGCGGAACCTATGCCAGTTGGAACTGGTAGGCGCTGTTATGTATTTCTAACTGTTATAAAGATATGTTAACACTTCCTCATTATCTTTAAGGAATGTAAGAAATTGCCTTGTTTTACGAACTGTGTTGTTTTATTGTAATGATTTTAATTAATCGGACAATAAAGAATATATATATCTGGTAGGCGCAGCGTGAGGCATGAGTTATGTTTTCTTCGCTTATTGGCTGCCTGCGTGGTGCCCATGTTACATCATGCACGAATACGCACATTTGTTTCTTTAAGTGGGATGAAAAACCTGGGGGAGGGGGGGTCTCTCAAAGGGGCGTGGCCGATCTCATAAGGGCGTGGCTTAAAAACACCTACGCTAAAAAAATCTGTGCTTATTAGCATAGTTTGCCGCCCGACTGGTATTTTGCTGTTTCTATCATTGCATCCAGATACAACAAGTAACATTACACATACAACAAGCCAGGACTATTGGCTTTGTCACTGGTTGTTAGTTGCATGAAATAAAATTAGCATCAATTGTGGCTTCGTTGTATACTGTATTGAAAACGCTTCCATTCTGAAATGATGAGGCTGTGAAATAACTAAAACGAGTCTATTTGAAGTTACCTCAAAGGCAACGAAGGGCTGCAGAGTTGATATTTTTTTCACCCTGAAAGTGAGGGCAAAAATAAAGAGCCCGACAGGGACCCGTCTCGGCACCTGCTTTTTAGAACTGCAGCACCGGCAGGACCCGGCCCACTTAAAGCCCTGATCGGGAGTATTAGAGAAAGCTGCCAGTGCCTTGCCCTCAGGCTTTCATTTGAAATGCGGAATGGACACACCTGCCTTGCTCTTAGTTCTTAATGCTAAGGTTGGGATCAGGGTAGGGCTGGGGGTAGCAGTGTGTGTGCAGAGTTTACGGGTCACTAAACAGTGGTCTGCCCAGGCTGTTTCATGTCACGCTGGTGAGGGACAGAATGCAAGTATACCTGTGCTGCTGGATTTTTAGGTCTCGCCTGAGCCAGCGCATGCGCTGCTCTGGCGAGAGTTTTAGTAAGCGGGTTTTGGAAGTGCAAACAGTGGCTTTTGCTGGCGACTAGCCTGCGTTCACGCGAGCGTGCACGCGCGATCAGGCGCCATATGGCTTCCCTCGCCATCTGGACGCTCGCGTGAACGCAAGCTGGTCGCCAGCAAAAGCCACTGTTTGCACTTCGAAAACCCGCTTCCTCACGATTACTTTCACTTTCACGGCCGTGCGGCCGTGTCAGTTTCACGGCCGCACGGCCAATGCTTGTTACGAGCAAGCTTTCTCAGGTAGGGAATCGGGTTTGGGCCCCTCCCCCGCTACTATGACAAGCTCTTCTTTAGTCACCTTTAAAAAAAGATTACTCACAATCTTTGTCTTCATACGCATATTCCAAGTACATATCTTCAATGGCTGCACAGTCTGAATATTGACAAAGGTCTAGACATTTGTGTTTGGACGATCTGTGCTTTCTTTGAAGTCCAGTTTTTTTTTCTCCACGGTCTGCTGTCCATTTTGGCTGAGCCTTGAGTGACCATTCTGCTCGTGTATTGGTGAGTAGGATTCCGAAGCGTTGAATGAGTGTTTATGCTAAAAGTCTAATAGAATTGTACCTTATGGGGGACATTGTCTTGGCATTCCAATAGTGCATTGTATACTCTGCAACCAGTCCAGAGTGCTCTGGTGCCCTGGTGGGTCTGCTTCGCACTTCATGAAATCTATAAGTAAGAATGAAAAGAAAAAAAAATCAATGGGTGTCAGCTGGGGATGGCACCTGCCCCTTACTTGCTCTTCTGAACCTCGGGCACTGCTCTTTCTATCCTGGTATCAGTCTCGCTTCCCACTTTTCTTTTCTCTGCGCAGGCAGTGTCGGACCGGCCTGTCACGCACTCTGGCATTGCCACACGGGCCAGCTGCAAAGGGCCAGTGTGGGCAGGGTTTTGGTCCTATCACGGCCCATGGGACTGACACTTTGAAGCTGGCAGTGCCCGAGAGGCGAGTCCAACACTGTGGGCAGGGAGCTCGAGTTAAACCCAGCAGACTTGCAAGGCGGGCGGCGGCACCAGATTGCGGGCGGTTGGTATCATCCTCCAACTGCTGGCGGTTGTGTGTAGATTCCCACTGGGAATGCATGATTTATTATTTCACCAAAGAAGAACTCTTAAACGGGGCAGACTGTGGCAATGCCAGTAGATCTTAACTGTAGACCTGAGTTTTATATACAGGTATTAAATGTTTTAGGCATGTTTTTACCAAACTTTGCCACCCTGTGAGGACATATTTGAGACTGTTGGCAGTGCATAGCTCCTCTCATTCACAGTCTCCGGCCTCTGGTAATTTGAACCAGTGTTCAGCGGGCTCCATTGTCTTCTAGTTACTCATAAACAGTGGCCCTGCAGCCCTGCCTCACGGACGGGCCCGAGCTTTCAGCGGGCTTCCTGTCACTATGGCGACCGGCATGCTGCGCCACATTTGTAAATGTGCTCTTTGACCGAAATTAAGAGGCGTGGAGGAATGTTGACGACTTCGGGATGAGACGAAACCTTTTAAGAGCTGAAGTGTAACGATGTGATACACACCAGATGAAATGTAGGCGGGGCCTGTTGAAATGTCCAGACACCAGTCTGGGCAGAGAACAAGATAGAGGCCGATCTCTCCTTGTGGCTCGGCATTTCACCCATTGACAAGGTAAAAAAAAAAAGTTTCTACTCCAGTGCCAACGGACATACAACTTAATGTTGTCGCAACAACCTCTGTCAGTCATGTAGGGCTACCGAGGAGAGATTGCCAGAGGACCCATAGAGTCGCCATTACTGTAAAGCTCAAGAATCAAATGCTGCAGTTTTGTTTCACCCAGCAGCAAATAAGTATATTCAAAAAGTTCACATTCTGCAAAACACTGCAGCCCGTGTAGTTATTAATACAATCTGAATAACCTTGTGACATTGTTGACTGCTAACTGTATTTATAAAAGTGTTTATGTAGAATTCAGCTCGGGAGTCAAATCATTTTACTTTGGTGTTGTTAGCCTTTGTTAAGCACATATTTCTGTGGCCATCGGTTTTTATTTTATTAATTAGCGTGGCTGCGTGCAAATTTTTATATTTGTTTACTCTCTCTCGCCTGTATGTTTCACCCTCGTCGTCCCTTGACAAGTCATTGTGGTCATCGTCTGTTTACCTTTGCACATATGTTGAGCGTGGACGTGCACGCTTCCTTATATGTGACAGGTGATCGTAAAATAATCTTACTTTGTCTAAAATATCTGCTAGCATGTGGCACCTTTTATGCAAAGGACTGGAAACACTAACAAACTGTATTTGTACAGTCATTCCCGAACGTTACTGCACTGTTTTGTGCCATGTCCCTCCTTAGCGTTTGTGTGTCTTTTCCTGTGTCTGTTTTATTTAATTGGGACCTGGTTACTAACAAATACAACGTGCTCATGTAAGTTATTTTACAATAACTGTTTGAGAGACTCAGTTTTAATGTTAGCATTTAGGTTTAAACAGTGTCTGTAAAAAAGGAAGCAGTGTTGGTGCGAGTATTTTGATGAACTTTATTTAAAAAAACTAATACTGCGCAAAAGGAATAGAAACTCTCGTACATTATTATTTCAGGAAGAAACTTGCCAGCCTCTGTTGTTTAAACATCGCCCATATGTGCAAGTACTTCAAAGCCACATTTACATCTCCTACCTATGATAACGATCTTTACAAGGCGCTACATTTTGTTTTATTGTGCCACTGCAGACTCCTATTCAAACACATCTAGGTACAATTGGGACGTTTCACACCACTCCAGACTCCAGACTTGTTGGCTGCTACAGTTGGTCCTCTATTGCAAGCAAGGTGTTAGTGCATTTCAAACACATTCAAGCACGAGGGAAGCCGGAAAGCAACATGGTCTTTTCAGCCAACTACGATTACCGTAGCTGCGCGCGCTTCTTTAAATGTAGCACTTGCACTCACAATATTTGCACTTTGTGAAAAATACCTGCTATTATCAGTCACTACTTATGTAAAAAGATGGTAAACTCTAAGACCAAAGTGTATTTCTAAAACAGTTTAGGCACAACGTTACGTACAGGCGGGGTTTGCAGCCTCTGTCTAGGGATCACTTCCGGTACTTCTCAAGTGTGGGAAGGATGACAGTTAGAATAAGCCCTGCTATAATTCCAACCTGGAGCTGCTGCGTGCACACACATTTTTTTAGCCATTAGTTTTTTTGTTTGCGTGGCCACGCGCGCTACTTTATATTTATTTACTCTCGCTCCCGTGGCTGTCTTACCCTCACCATTCCTTCATTGCGTGGCCACGCGCGCTACTTTATATTTATTTACTCTCGCTCCCGTGGCTGTCTTACCCTCACCATTCCTTCATTGCGTGGCCACGCGCGCTACTTTATATTTATTTGCTCTCGCTCCCGTGGCTGTCTTACCCTCACCATTCCTTCATTGCGTGGCCACGCGCGCTACTTTATATTTATTTACTCTCGCTCCCGTGGCTGTTTTACCCTCACCATTCCTTCATTGCGTGGCCACGCGCGCTACTTTATATTTATTTACTCTCGCTCCTGTGGCTCTCTTACCCTCAACATTCCTTCATTGCGTGGCCACGCGCGCTACTTTATATTTATTTGCTCTCGCTCCCGTGGCTGTCTTACCCTCACCATTCCTTCATTGCGTGGCCACGCGCGCTACTTTATATTTATTTACTCTCGCTCCCGTGGCTGTCTTACCCTCACCATTCCTTCATTGCGGGGCTGCGCGCGCTTCTTTACATTTCTTTACTCTCTCTCTCGTGGCTGTCTCACCCTCATCCTTCCTTCATAACCGTGTTCTCCTAAACAAGTTTCACGCTTGCTCATCTCTGCCGAATACTGTGCTACATATCTAGCAGCTGCGCTAAAACTAATCATCCTTTCGCAAAAGTACCTGCTAGCACGTATTTAATTATATTAATGTCATTTAAGCTTTTTTTCACAAGTTATTACAGGACTTATTATTCTGCTTCTCTATAAGGATACAGACCTTTAGAAATGGTCAGCTCTTTTTGCACTCGTGCTTGTGCTGGCATCCACCTTGCGGGAGCGAGCAGCGGCGCGTGTGCTAATTAAAAACAGATGGCCTGCGCGCCGCTGCTCGCTCTCGTGGATGCCAGCACAAGCACGAGTGCTTGATTAGGCTTGTTGTTTTAACTGGCGCTTTCAGTACCTGGCGAGCGCGCTTGCTGCTGCGGCGGACACAGCAGGGTGCGTGCTTTGCTCGCACTGCCAATGTCCCCTACTCAGGAACTCACTGGAGCCCACACTTCTATTTAAATGGTACAAGCATTTCCCTGGCTCAGCACGTCGCCTGTGAGATTGCGTTACTCCAGGCATGCACAGCGCGGCTTAGCGGCAACACAGTAAACTTTAAAGTGGGGGGGTGAGTCGAATGTATTTGAGAGGGGTGCACTGTGCAACTATTGAGCTTTTCAATGCTTGCTCTCGTTAAAGCACTATCAATGCTATAAGTCTCGGCGTCAGCTTAAGATCCTGTGATTCTGGAAACTTCACGTAATCATCCCATGCCTTCAAAAGAAAATTAATGTGAACGTGTGTAATCTAACTGGTGCTCATGTATATCGCTCAAATACCATCAGGTCGAACTTGCGCTATACAAAACTGCGAAAGGCACCAAAGGTTTCGTTTGATCTTCTTAATGGTGTGATCTGCGCACTGGGACTTTTTCTCCCCACTGCCATCTCTAATCTGGACATCTGTGTTTTGGTCGTCAACACAAAGGAGCAGAAGCGGGGCACTCCGAAGATTACATAATTCTCACTCACACACACTGTACGCTGCACAAAGCCTGCAGTTACATCAAGCGCTGTCGTGTTGTTCCACGTTTGGTTTCTACTGATAAGACCCCTCAGGACAACAGGGCTTTGCTCATAAACAAACACAGCTTTTCAATGCTTGCTTTCTTTAAAACGCTATTGGTACTATTAGTCTCGGCGTAAGCTTAAGATCCTGTGATTATGGAAACATCACGTAAACTTCCTGTGCCGTAAAAATAAAAAATGAATGTGACCATGTGTAATGTAACTGGCGCTCATGTATAGTGCTCCAATACATTCAGGTCAAATTTGCGCTATACAAAACTGTGACAGGCACCAAAGGTTTTGTTTGTTCTTGTTAATGGTGGGACCTGCGTGCGGGGACTTTTTCTCCCCACTGCCATTTCTACTCTGGACATCTGTGTTTTGGTCGTCGACACAAAGGAGCAGAAGTGGGACACTCCGAAGATTACATAATTCTCAACCACAGTACACTGCACAAAGCCGCCATTACATCAAGCGCTGTTGTGTTGCTACACGTTTGTTTTATACTGATAAGACCCCTCAGGACAACAGGGCTTTGCTTATAAACAAACACAGCTTTTCAATGCTTGCTCTCTTTAAAACACTATCGGTGCTATTAGTCTCTGCGTCAGCTTACCATCCTGTGTTTCTGGACACATCAAGTAATCTTCCCGTGCCTTAAATAGACAAGCATTGGCATAGCCAATAGGTCTCGCTTTTGGGACCTTATAAGTATTTAGTTATGCAGCACAATATCCTTGGGTCAACAACATCAACTGTTGCATGGCTAAACACATATAAGGTCCCAAAGGCGAGACCTATTGGCTATGCCAATGCTTGTTTGAATGGTGAACGGTTCAAGTTGGCCCCTTCACCTAAGAGACAGATGCAGCTCAAGCGTGTTGGGATTAAAATGGAAAGGATCTAATGTGGATAAAAGGCTAGACTGCAGTCTCGAGGTTAATACAAAAATGTATCTTAGGTTGTCTGTTGTGTTGGGTCGACCACAACCAGTAAAATGTGCATTAGCAGACTCGTAGTCATTTGAAAAAACAAGGTCCCTTGCGACCAGTAGCTAATAAACTTTCAGGTAACTAATAAACTTTAGTTTATGTAGTTAAACAAAGGTCTTAAAAATGGTCTTAAACAAATTGTATGGAATGCAAATGTCAATCATGTTGGCCTTATTAATAAAGAGTACGGTTGCACAGGTTACCATGTGCAAAAACCATTGATGGATTGCCGTGGGAACTGGTGGCAGCCATGTTGGTTAGGTAATAAGCTAATGAGGAGGATATTTACTACAGCAGTTGGTGCTGGGGAAAGGAGGGGGCATACTTTTCTTTAATATTAATATGTCGCTATTTAATATCTCAGGCGCCCCCGGATATGAGCTTACAAGATACATTTAGAGTCTAGGAATGTTCTGAGGGGGTGCTGCAGGCGACATGCAGTCTTGGATAATTTTCTGCACCCAATCCTAACTTCTCTCTCACATGATCCCCATCTTCATTCTCAGCACCTCCTCTTTGGTTTGCTTCAAAAATTTCCAGAAGCTCCAAATAGAAGACGACTACCTCCTTCTTCCATCCATAGTGGCTCTTGTTTAAATGATCTGACCTCCCTTTGTCAGGGTCCAAACTGGTTTTTCCCACCTGCTGGGGTTTGAGCCATAAACTCTAGAATGGAGCTCCGGAATGAATGGCCACAGTTCCTTCCAGACCCATTTGGTATAACAAAGTCAAAAGCAGAAGCACTAAGGCTGTCCTTTATTCAGGCGGCTGCTCCTGCCCCATACCAGGTGGCTAATGCATGTTAAGGTTTCCAGTTGTTGACAACACCCCTGCTTTCCTGGGCCCAGAGGTCAAGCCATTGTCAGTTTGGAGCATAGTTATAGCCCAACCAGGAATGTGCATTAGGCCTCTGGAGTGGCAAATTAGTTCTAAACCAGTTTGCTCTGAGGCAGCACAAAGTACACTTTTTAAATATTACGTTTCCACTAAAGTTAGCAAAAATCTACTTTCACTATTGAATAAGATATTTAAAACTAAGTGAAAAATAACTTTGAATCTTTTTTGTAGTATTGTCCCTGGTAGAGATATAAAGTAAAACGTGCATTTACACCTAGGACTGTTCATCGAAAATTGAGTTTTCTCAACACATTGAAAACAACTTTTGGGTAATTGTTCACTGTGAGGGCACACTATTCCTAATAAGAAGTATAACATATTTTATATATTAGGCACCCAGCCCTGTGGACTTATAAAAGAAATTTTAGAGGTGACTTATTTAATGTATAAAGATAGATTTTCTACATGACAAAGGCACTTTTACCTGACAAGTGTCACTGCATTGCTTTTAAAATTTAGCCCAGCAAGAGCTGCTCCTGGCAGCCATATCTTTTGTCGTACATGTGAGTGCTGTAAACACACACTGAAGACTGGATATGACTTTTACTTTAAATGCCACTAGTGCATTGCTAGCACCATTTACTACAGTCTTACAGAAAATATAAATAAGTCATTGAGGCCTGGAAATCACAGGCCCTATACCTCTATACTGTATAGCAGTGACATAGTGCACAGAGTCCAATAGCAACAAACTTAAACAGGAAAAAGTGAGAAGGCCACAACATAAATGATGTCCCTTGGGGATCCTCTGGAATAGGATGTTTCTCTTCATTTTGCTCTGAATCTGCCAGATTTTTATATCACAGCACAATGACTTATTGATTTAAATGCTCACGTTAACAAGTGCCAAGGCCCCCAGGTTACAAGCTCTAAACCCTGCAAGGCCAACTCTGCCTCCCATCATTCCCATTCCCTTTCTGGTCACAGATTTAATGCAGCTCTCCTATCCATCCCAGGAGTAAATCACTGGTCATGGCCAGGGTGGGAATGGGCTGTGCAAATTCGCAAATACCTACAAACAATAGTTTGTGTGTTTGCACAATCTTTCCACCCTGGAATGCCCTCTCCATGTCACTAGGAGAAGATGTACTCATTCGAAAAAGTATGTGTGAGTACAGTTTTTACTGGTCTAGTTTCATTTCTAAAGCATAGCAAATCTGCATTTCTGCCTATAAATCAAGCCTTTTGAGCACCTATCACTTAAGTGTGTACATTTTTTTGTTAAGCACATTCTGCTTATAGAGGTCACGTTATAATCGATCAGCTATATTACATACAGTCCCACCAGAGCAAAATATGGAGCCAATTAATTTTGCAGCCTTTTTGCTGCTAGTCTAAACGAAAATGGAACAGATATTCTCTCCTGCTGCCTGTGCCATGAAAGGATGTTTGTAAAACGGCAAAAATGTAGTGCGTGGCTTTTGTTCAATTTCTACTGTTTACATTATATAAAACACAGCAAACAAAGCATTTTGTTCTACTTTAAAAAGGTGGAAGACGGTATTGATTTTAAGAAAATTGTTTTCATCTGTTTTTTTAATGTAAAGTTCAAACAGCGGGAAAATTATGTCTTCCTTTTTTCAGCAAGAATATATATCCATTATGGATTGCAACAAAAGAATTGTGCTTCACACTTTTACGAAAACAGTAGCAAAGGATTCTTACTGGATTTGCTGGTTCCAGCAAACAAATATGAACCCACATCTTTGTCAGATTAGAAAGCTAAAGTTTGCTGCTGCTTCCGTTTACATGGAACCTGAGTGTTTTACAACAAACATTAAACTCTGGGGCTCTTTTGCGGTTTCCTTTGTTAAGCGGATCTGAGAATGCAGCACTGTTACTTCCAAATATAGAACTTTAATGAACTCCCACTCGCCTGGGTCCGGGGAGATGCAAGTGAGACAGCATGTACCGGAGCCAGACCCATCGGCATGCTGTTAGAGCACGGATGGGCGCCGGGGGTCGAAGGCTTCGCTGGACACGAACAATGGCACTGTGGAGAGATGCCCCCTATGCATTCAGTCCCTCGTACGGGATTGGCGTATAGCGTATGCTGTGTGTTTATCTATGCCATAGCCTATTGAGTGCAGGTTTTAAAGGCATGAATGCCTTCTGCTGATACAGAGCAAGCCAGGCTGGGACGAAAACAAAAGCAACAAGAGAGGAGCGGGGCGAGCGAGCACGGCAGCCTGCAGAGCTGACCAGACGCTCGTGCGTCATGGCCTTTTCCCCGCACGGCCGGCATGTGTTTCCAAATATCGCGCCCGCGTCTGGGCATGATAATGGGGAACAGATGTCGGCCCTGCGCGCGTAACCGCAGGAAAAAGGCCATGACGCACGAGCGTCTGGTCAGCTTTCCAAACCCCCTTACTAAAAGTCTCGCAAGCAGCGCATGCGCTGCTCTAGGCTCGACCTAAAAATGAATGTAACTGGTGCTCATGTAGAGAGCCTCCAGTTCCTTCAGGTCGAGTTTGCGCTATACAAAACTGCAACAAAGAAAAACAAGCATTGCCATAGCCAATAGGTCTCGCTTTTGGGACCTTCTAAGTATTTAGTTATGCAGCACAATATCCTTGGTGCAACAACAACAACTGTTGCATGGCTAAACACTTATAAGGTCCCAAAGGCGAGACCTATTGGCTATGCCAATGCTTGTTTTATATTTCCGTCTGGGTTTGTGCTGAGCCGTGTGCAGTATGAGGACATCACACACAGTTGTACCCTTGCCCACCTCCCTCCGCCCGGATTGGCAGGCGAAGCATCAGTCCTGAGGTGTGCCAGAGCGGAACCTATGCCAGTTGGAACTGGTAGGCGCTGTTATGTATTTCTAACTGTTATAAAGATATGTTAACACTTCCTCATTATCTTTAAGGAATGTAAGAAATTGCCTTGTTTTACGAACTGTGTTGTTTTATTGTAATGATTTTAATTAATCGGACAATAAAGAATATATATATCTGGTAGGCGCAGCGTGAGGCATGAGTTATGTTTTCTTCGCTTATTGGCTGCCTGCGTGGTGCCCATGTTACATCATGCACGAATACGCACACTTGTTTCTTTAAGTGGGATGAAAAACCTGGGGGAGGGGGGGTCTCTCAAAGGGGCGTGGCCGATCTCATAAGGGCGTGGCTTAAAAACACCTACGCTAAAAAAATCTGTGCTTATTAGCATAGTTTGCCGCCCGACTGGTATTTTGCTGTTTCTATCATTGCATCCAGATACAACAAGTAACATTACACATACAACAAGCCAGGACTATTGGCTTTGTCACTGGTTGTTAGTTGCATGAAATAAAATTAGCATCAATTGTGGCTTCGTTGTATACTGTATTGAAAACGCTTCCATTCTGAAATGATGAGGCTGTGAAATAACTAAAACGAGTCTATTTGAAGTTACCTCAAAGGCAACGAAGGGCTGCAGAGTTGATATTTTTTTCACCCTGAGAGTGAGGGCAAAAATAAAGAGCCCGATAGGGACCCGTCTCGGCACCTGCTTTTTAGAACTGCAGCACCGGCAGGACCCGGCGCACTTAAAGCCCTGGTCGGGGGCATTAGAGTAAGCTGCCAGTGGTAGTAAGCAGGCAGGTGGAAATATAACTGCTGGAAACAGTAGAGTTAATTGGTTCATAAAGCTTGCAGGTATGTTTGCGCGCATTACTGTACACAGACTCAAAGATCCACGGTTGGTTCCTGTTTTCCTTGGCTGGTTGTGTTTCTTCATATGTTTACTTTCAGTAATGTGCATTATATAATGAGCCGGAAGGCCTCTGTGTCTCTCGAGGCGCAGACGCAGTTTCTTGAATTGGCCCACAGCACACATACTCTGAGAGTCCTTTCCAGCAGGGCGATTCTCTAATCTCTCACTATATATGCATGACCTCGTGGCATTTCTGTACGTCCATTCGAGCGCTTCTGGGACTGCACTGAAGCACAACCCGCAAAGATGGACAAGGTTAGATCAGCACTACACCGAGAAACAGACGCAAAGCCCGAGATAAATACCTCTGGCTGCAAACCGCCACTGGCGCTGCTGTGTATCAACTCCGCTGTTAGCAGCTTACCGAGGCCTTCCTGTCATCCCCACTGTGTACTTTCTTTCAGTAGCGGTGTTGCCTTCAGAGCATATATTTGCATCTCCTTGTGGCTGCGGTAATGAAAAATATTGTTTATTCGGAATCTGCAATTCCTCCCCTTGGTGTTTGCAGCCGCGTTTCCACATGTTCATGCTTCACCCGTGTTGGTGGCGAGGGTGGAAGGGCCCGAGGAGCAGGGGGGCTGCAGACTGTACGAGCCACCACGTGTCCTTATTTATACTCATCCCTTTTGCATCACTCCCCTCAGATTTCAAAGTAGAAAATCTTGTCAGAGCTGTCTAACAAGTCCCCTCCTCGGGTACAGCTGCCTGTCTGCCAGAACTGGTGATTCGCACCTGAAGATGGAAACCCATTAGTAGTAAACATTCTGCCTTTCACGGACAGAAGTCCGCATAGAGCTAGCCAGGGATTGCTTTTAAAAGCATTTTATTTAGATTACGTGAATGAAGCAAATTAATTGAATCCATCGTATGCAAAGAACTATTGTGCGATTTTCAAGATCTGATTGCCTCACTAAATGTAAAAAAATAATGTTTTAATCCAAAATCTGTTTTTTGGAGTACACATTTTACTTTGCCGGCTCTGGCATAACTGCTCCTACAATTGGAGCCATCATATGCCCACATAACTGTGACATAAGGTTCGAAAATGATATTTTTATGACAGAGCGGACAAATCTAACTGCATTCTTTCCTTCATTCCTTGTGCGTGAGAATAACCCCGGCTGTAAGATTTGCCACCGATCCTGTGCTCCTTGAACTTTGTTTGGGGCTAAAGGCAGCAAATGTCTCTGTGGTATTGGGGCCGCTTGCTCCCATCTCCGGTTTCCTTTTACAAGCTTTTAAACAAGCCTCGATCTCTTGTCTTTATGGGGCCATGTGTTTAAACACATGGCCCCATAAAGATAAGAAACCGTTTACGCCAGAAGGAAAGCAGGCGAGCCAGTCCAAGTGGGACGGCACAAAAAGCCAAAGGGAGGCTACCTAAAACCCTCCTTTTCAATGGGAAGCCCTACCCAATGAAAATGAGGGGCGCGCCTCGAGTCCCCTTCTCCAAACTTAGCTGATTACTATAAGTCTCGAGGCGAGGAGCGCATGCGCGCTCCAACGCCAGCCGAGACCTAAAAAGCACTTTTGAGTTTGTTGTTAGCAGCAATTTTCAGTTCTAGACATGGCAAGTGTAACTAGTTAGCTAGGTTGCCGTGACTTTCAAATTAGTTACGTTTCAGGCTTTCACACTGTGGAACTATTTGCCCCCAAACCCACAGAGTTAAGCTCCACATGCTGTTGTGAAAAACCTAGGCCCTTATTTACTAAAGTTTAGCACAGACGCATGCATGACACAACACAATGCAAAGTACATCACATTTCTGAATATTTTAAAGGCTCGCAGGTGCAGTGCTAAATTGACTCGCGTACCATGAGCACCTATGCAACCTTTAGGAAATATGGGCCTTGGTTGCTCATTGTTTGGTGTCACAATGTCTAAGTTTACGCCACAGGTCACAGGATCTGACAGTCATTTTGATGGTGATGGAGGACAAGAAAAAGATAACATATTATAACATATCACCAATTTCCCCATCCTCACAGTGAGACATTTACTAGTGGTTAGTAACCAGAGAGTTCTCTGTGTTGACTCAAGTACTGCACTTTCTATGTAGCACAGCAGTAATATGGGAGCAGTGACTCGGGCAATGCCATTCTCAACAGGAGAATAACAGATATGATTCCTGCAGGTTTAGGCAAAGAAGGGAGTCGGGGCAGATAAAAACAAGCACAAGCGCGGGCGGGCGCACGCCTCGTGCGGTAGCAAGGGGAGAAAGGAGGTGGGCCTGCGCGATTCCCTTGCGGGAGCGAGCAGCAGGGCGCGATAATTGATAACATATGGCGCCAGCTGCTCGCTCCCGCAAGGGAATCGCCAAACGTGCACTCGTTGCCATTGTAAGCAATGCAACGCGTGCACGTTTTTAGGGTGAAAAGTGAATCGATTGCAAAAGGTCTTTTTTCCTATGCAGCGCATGCGCGCTGCGTACGCGAGACCTAAAAAGGAGAGTTGCAGCCTGAAATGATGGCCCAACCTCTCAAGAGAAAAAGTAGGAAGACTGATGAAACAGTTTCCACACAGCAAAAAGATCAGGACCCCTCTCCTCAGGGAGAGGACTTGTCAGCCCCAGAGGTAACTGAGTCCATAGAGCTTGAACCTTACGAGATAGAGCTCTTGGGTCCAGGGGGACCCTCTAGGGAACAGCTGTGATTTGGGCAGAAAGTCTGCCCCACTCTTGAAGGCCTGGGGCAGCAAGCTGCGGCACAGGAGGAGGGAGATGTCAGTGACTCCCATTGGGAGGAAGGACACCTGTACACTGAAGCCAGAGACCCCAACCCTGGTGCCATTAGTAGAGTGGTAGTGTCTCAGTTGTATAGAGAGTTTCTACTCACATTAGCCCATGACATCCCCCTAGCTGGACATCATGTTCAGACAAAAACTTGGGAAAGACTTGTCGCCCACTTCTATTGGCCACAGATGTCCCAAAAAGTGAAGGAGTTTGTAAGCTCCTGTGTCACCTGTCAAGCCAGTGGCAAGACAGGAGGATGCCCAATTGCCCCCTTAATTCCACTACCAGTGGTTGGGGTTCCCTTTGAGAGGGTAGATGTGGGTATAGTGGGTCCACTTGAGCCTCCCACTGCCTCAGGAAACAAATTCATACTGTGGATCATGCCACCAGGTATCATGAAGCCATTCCACTTAGGACTACTACAGCCCCTGTAGTAGCCAAGGCCCTCATTGGTGTCTTCACCAGGGTAGGGTTTCCTAAGGAGGTAGTATCAGACGGAGGTTCCAACTTCATGTCTGCATACTTAAAACACATGGGATGAGTGTGGAGTGATCTATAAGTTAACAACACCTTACCACCCACAAACCAATGGCCTTGTTGAGAGATTCAAAAAGACATTGACAGGCATGATAATGGGACTCCCTGAAAAACTCAAAAGGGGATGCGATGTTTTGTTTCTGCCTACAGAGAGGTGCCTCAGAAGGGAGTGGGATTTTCACCCTTTGAACTTCTGTTTGGCCACCCTGTAAGGGGACCACTTTCTCTTGTGAGGGAAGGTTGGGAGAAACCCCATCATGTACCAAAGCAAGATGTGGTGGACTATGTACTAAGCCTTCGTTCCAGGATGGCAGAGTACATGCAGAAAGCATCCAAACACCTTGCGGCAGGCCAGGAGCTCCAGAAGCTCTGGTATGACTAAAAAGCTGCTTTGGTGGAGTTCCACCCAGGACAGCAGGTGTTTGTTTTGGAGCCTGTGGCCCCAAGGGTCATCCAGGACAAATGGAGTGGCCCTTACCCTATCCTAGAGAAAAAGAGTGAGGTCACCCACTTGGTAGACCTGGGCGCTAGCAGGTCCCTCAAAAGGGTGATACATGTGAACCGCCTAAAACTCCACTATGACAGGGCTCATGTAACCATGCTGATGGTTACTGATGAGGATCAGGAAACTAAGAGTGAACCTCTCCCTGACTGCCTCTCTCACAGCCCCCAAGGTGGGTCAGAAGATGGAGGTGTTCAGACACCCTCTCTGCCCAACAGCAGGCTGAATGCAGACAGGTTCTGCAGCAGTATGCACAGCTCTTTTCCTAGACCCCTGGTCAGACTCCCTGGTGTACCCATGATGTGGACACTGGAGACAGCTTGCCTGTCAAAACCAAAACCTATTGCCAGTCTGACCAAGTCAAGAAAAGCATCAAGGCTGAGGTCAGCAAGATGCTGGAGTTGGGGGTCATTGAGCCTTCTGAGAGTCCTTGGCCCTAGTTCCCAAACTTCATCCACAGGGTGGAAAGAGAGAAATGAGATTTTGTGTGGACTACGGAGGCCTCAGTGCTGTTACCAAGACAGATGCACATCCCATCCCCAGAGCGGATGAACTGATAGATAAGCTAGGGGCTGCCAAATACCTAAGTGCCTTTGACTTAACTGCAGGGTACTGGCAGATTGGCACGGCCCCTGGAGCAAAAGAAAAGACAGCATTCTCCACCCCTGATGGGCAGTTCCAGTTCAGTGTGATGCCCTTTGGTCTGAAGAATGCCCCTGCCACCTTCCAAAGGTTGGTGAATCAAGTCCTTGCTGCGTTGGAAGGATTTAGTGCAGCTTATCTGGATGATATTGCTGTGTTTAACTCTTCCTGGCAGGATCACCTGGTCCAGCTGGGGAAGGTTTTACAGGCCCTGCAAACTGCAGGCCTAACTATTAAGGCATCCAAGTACCAGATAGGGCAGGAAACTATTGTGTACTTGGGCCACCTTGTAGGTGGAAGCCAAGTCCAACCCCTCCAGTCCAAAATCCAGACAATTCTGGATTGGGAAGTTCCAACAACCCAGACCCAAGTCAGGGCATTTCTGCGCTTGACTGGGTACTACAGAAGTTTGTGATAGGGTCTGGGTCCATTGTGACTTCCCTCACAGAACTCACCTCCAAGATACCCAAAAAAGTGTACTGGACAGTTGGCTTCCAAAAGGCTGTTGACACCCTAAAAGAGGCAATGTGCTCAGCACCTATTCTCAGTGCTCCAGATTACTCCAAGCAGTTCATTGTGCAGACTGATGCCTCTGAGCTAGGGATAGGAGCGGTCCCAGACAAATGAATGATGGACAAGACCAACCTGTTGCTTTCATAAGCAGAAGGATACTCCCCAGGTAACAGCGTTGGAGTGCCATTGAGAGGGAGGCCTTTGTTGTGGTTTGGTCCCTGAAAAAGTTGAGACCATACCTGTTTGGAACTCACTTCCTTGTTCAAACTGACCACAGACCTCTCAGATGGCTGATGCAGATGAAAGGAGAAAACCCAAAAACTTTGAGGTGGTCTATCTACCTACAGGAATTGGACTTTACAGTTGGACATAGACCTGGGACTGTCAATGCAGATGGCCTTTCCAGATTATTCCACTTAGACAATGAAGACTCTCTTGGGAAAGGTTAGTCTCATCCTCTTTTGTTTGGAGGGGGGGTTTGTAGGAAAGTGCCCCCTTTTGCATGATTATGCCCCACATTTTGCCTGACATCTGATGCAACTTGACTTGATGAAGAGTCGCACCCCTGTGTGCCATGCCTGCAACCCACTGCTTGAGACCTAGGTAAGTCACCCCTGTAGCAGGGTGCACTAGCCCTCAGGTGAGGGTATAGTGGCATGAGCCCAGTACCCCTACAGTGTCTAACCATTCTTAGACATTGTAAGTGTAGTAAAGCCATAAAGAGTATATGGTCTGGGAGATGGTCATTACGAACTCCACAGCTCCATGATTGCTTTACTAAAACCTGGGAAGTTTGGTGGCAAACTTCTCAGCACATTAAACCCACACTGATGCCAGTGTGGGATTTAATGTAAAATGCACTCAGAGGGCATCTTAGAGATGCCCCCTAAAAAACGACCAGCCGTGGTGTGGTTCCTGAATGGCTGCCTGCCATTTGCCACCACCAGACAGGTTTCTGGACCCCTGGGTAGAGAGCCTCCACTCTCTGGGTCCAGAAACAAAGCCCATCCTGGGCAGAGGTGTCATGCCTCCTCCTCCAGGATGGGCTGGGTCCACGAAGGGGATGCTTCAAAGGGCTGGCGCCTTTGTTCGCTGGCCCTGCCTTTTGCCGCCCCCAGCAACTGGCTCCCACTTGTTTTGCCCCCCTCCCACTTTGGGTGGGAGAATCGGCGGGAAAACCAAACTAGGAGGAGAGGTGTGTCCACCTTTGCCAACCCCATCCCTCAGGTGGGAGAGGCAAGGTAAAACACAAATCTCAGTCCCCTCCATCTTGAACATGAGGGTACCCAGCAAATGTGGGAGAGGCTCATCCCTCTCCCACTGGAGGGTGGCATAATAGGGGGTGGACCCACCCCAAGGAAGGGACCTGAAGTGTGTTGTCTTCAGTAAAACGAGTGGTCTTTAATATAAACCAGGAGTCTTCAATCTTTTCTTTGTATGGATTTATTGCAGTCAACAGGATACAGCAGCTTACATGTATAAAGGGCTCAAGGTGGTAGCTCCAACTGCCTGTACAGTGAAACCAGTGCCTGGCCCAAAAATTCTATTTTAAGTAGTGCATAGAATATACTGAGAAGCACAAAGTATCATTACATAATAAGTATATAAAGGGAGTGCACTGAAATAAGATGATGCACAGACACCACATATCTCCCTCCTTTTGACAAAAATAGAATATAACACAATAACTAAAACAATGAAAGAAAGCTTACTGAATATATCTACTAGGAGTGCTCCTAAATCTTGAACTCCTCCTGAGAGAAGGAAAATTCTGACCAATATTTACAACTGGATCATGAACAGAGTTGGTTCTGGCCAAGCGACCAAAATTTCACCACTGACCATTGTCCAATTTGGCACTGTTACCTTTAGTTGTGACTATGCGTGCAGGATCCCTGAATTTTGATTTACCTTTTTGTAGCATCAAAGGATCTTTAACACGGACCAGGTCTCCAACAACAAATTTGACTTCTTTTTTTGAAACAGGCCTAGCGAGTTTATTACACCTGCTAACACTGGCTTCATAACTGCGACTTTTTGCAATGAAGGATTTTTTTGAAACATCACATGCATTATCCAAACAATTCAATTTCCAAAACGGATTGAGAGTGGATACCACCTTCCTCCCTCTCATCAATTCAATCAATCAATCAATCACAGAATTTGTAGAGCGCACTACTTACCCGCGAGGGTCTCAAGGCGCTGGGGAGAGGGAAGGGGGGATGCTGCTACTGGTCGAACAGCCAGGTCTTGAGTAGCCTCCTGAAGGTCAGCAGGTCTTGGGTCTGTCGTAGGCTTAGTGGAAGGGTGTTCCAGGTCTTGGCGGCGAAGTGTGAGAAGGATCTGCCGCCGGTGGTTGTTCTTCGAATGCGAGGGACGGTGGCGAGGAGAGGTCGGCGGAGCGGAGCTGGCGGTTGGGGACGTAGAAGAAGAGTCGTCTGTTGAGGTAGGCTGGGCCAGTTTTGTGGAGTGCCTTGTGTGCGTGGATGAGGAGTTTGAAGGTGATCCTCCTGTCGACGGGGAGCCAGTGCAGGTTCCTCAAGTGGGGGTGATGTGGCTGTGGCGTGGTACGTCGAGGATCAGTCGTGCGGAGGCGTTTTGTATGCGTTGCAGTCGCTTGATGAGCTTGGCCGGGGCTCCCGCGTAGAGGGCGTTCCCATAGTCCAGTCTGCTACTGACGAGGGCCTGGGTGACTGTTCTTCTTGTGTCTGTCGGGATCCACCTGTAGATCTTGCGAAGCATGCGGAGGGTGTTGAAGCAGGAGGAGGAGACTGCGTTGACTTGCTTGGCCATGGAGAGCGTTGAGTCGAGGATGACTCCCAGGTTGCGTGCGTGGTCGGTGGGTGTCGGGGCTGCTCCCAGCGTCGTTGGCCACCAGGAGTCGTCCCAGGCTGAGGGGTTGGAGCCGAGGATGAGGACCTGCGTTTTGTCCGTGTTCAGCTTTAGTCGGCTGATCTTCATCCAATCGGCGACGGCCTTCATTCCTTCATGGAGATTGGCTTTGGCGGCGAGGGGGTCCTTGGTGAGGGAGAGGATCAGTTGAGTGTCGTCGGCGTAGGAGATAATGTTGAGGTCGTGTTGTCTGGCGATGCGTGCGAGCGGGGCCATGTAGATGTTGAACAGTGTTGGGCTGAGGGACGATCCCTGGGGTACGCCGCAGATGATCTCGGAGGCTTCGGATCGGAAAGGTGGGAGGCGGACTCTCTGGGTTCTGCCGTCGAGGAAGGAGGTGGTCCATTCCAGGGCCTTGTCTCGGATCCCTGCGTCGTGGAGGCGTGCGCGTAGAGTGCGGTGGCAGACAGTGTCGAAGGCGGCGGAGAGGTCCAGCAGGATGAGGGCTGCGGTCTCACCATTGTCCAGCAGGATCCTGATGTCGTCGGTGGCGGCGATGAGGGCAGTCTCAGTGCTGTGGTTGCTGCGGAACCCTGATTGGGATGGGTCCAGGATGCTGTTTTCTTCGAGGTATCGGGTTAGCTGTTTGTTGACGATCTTCTCGATGACCTTGGCTGGGAACGGAAGCAGAGAGATGGGCCGGAAGTTCTTGAGGTCTCTCGGGTCCGCCTTGGGTTTTTTGAGTAGGGCGTTGATCTCTGCGTGTTTCCAGCTCTCTGGGAAGGTCGCGGTCTCGAAGGAGAGGTTGATGATATTGCACAGGTGGGGTGCGATGGAGCTGCTGGCTTTGTTGAAGATGTGGTGCGGGAAAGGGTCTGACGGGGAGCCGGAGTGTATTGTGCTCATGGTCTTGATGGTGTCCTCGATGTTCATGCTGGCCCATGCTGGCAGGGGGTCGTGGTCAATGGTGTGTGTCGGGTCTGGTGCATCGATCTTAGTTGGGGCTGTCTGGGTGTTGAAGCTGTCGTGGATGTCGGCGATCTTGCGGTGAAAGAAGGTGGCGAGGGAATCGCACAGGGGTTGCGACGGCGGGATGTCGTTGGTGTTGGAGCTGGGATTGGAGAGTTCCTTCACGATGTTGAAAAGCTCCTTGCTGTTGTGTGCGTTGTTGTCGAGGTGGTCTTTGAAGGAGATTCTCTTGGCGGACCTGATGAGGTGGTGGTGGTTACGGATGGCGTCTTTGTGGGCTGTGTGGCTGTCCGGTGTCTTATCACTGTGCCATTTCTTCTCTAGTTTCCGGCAGGTACGCTTGGAAGCTAGGAGTTCCGAGGTGAACCAGCTGGCTCTTTTGGTGGTGTCGCTGTAGGTGAGCTTTTTCAGCGGGGCGAGGGTGTTGGCACAGTCGTCCATCCATCGTCTGAGGTTGCAGGCAGCGTCGTCGGTGTTGGATGGGTCGGAGGGAGGGCTGAGAGCGAGGGTTGCCCGGAGTTGGTCTTCGGTGACTTTGCTCCAGCAGCGGCGTGTGATCTGTTGGGTGCGGTGGTGTGTGGTGGGTTTCTGGAAGGTGAAATGGATGCAGCGGTGGTCGGTCCAGAGGAGTTCCGTGGTGTGGCTGAAGGAGACGTGGGAGCTTGAGGAGAAGATGGGGTCAAGCGTGTGGCCGGCGCAGTGGGTCGGTGTTGTGACGAGCTGGCTCAGGCCGAGGTTGGCGAGGCTGTCGATCAGGGTGGTGGAGTTGCTGTCGTTGTTGTTCTCCAGGTGAAAGTTCAGGTCTCCGAGGAGGATGTAGTCAGTAGAGGTCAGGGCGTGCGTGCTGATGAAGTCAGCGATGGAGTCGCTGAACTGGGGTCGGGGCCCAGGGGGTCTGTAGACAAGGGTGCCTCTAAGGGTGGTGTTGGGGTCCGTGTGGATCTGGAAGTGCATGTGTTCGGCGGTGCTGAGAGTGTCGTCGGTGCTGGTCGAGACCCTGATGGTGTTCTTGTGGACGATGGCGATTCCTCCTCCTACTGCGTTGATGCGGTCTCTGCGGGTGATCTTATAGCCGTCTGGGATGGCTATGGCGATGTCGGGGGCGGAGGAGTCGTTCATCCAGGTCTCTGTCAGGAAGGCGACGTCTGGTGATGATGTGTCGAGCAGGTCCCAGAGCTCGACGGCGTGTTTGCGTGCGGAGCGGGTGTTCAGTAGGATGCACCGGAGGTGGTTGAGGTCCTTCTTGGCGGGCGCCTCGGTGGCTCTGAGGCTGGTGTAGCTGCAGTTCCGGCAGTTGAAGGGACCATGGGTGCGTTTCGGGGCGGCCTTGAAGCAGTTGTGCGTCCGTCCGGGGTTGAGAGCGTGGAGTGTGGTGGCATCGTATCGACGTCGGTCCTCGAGGCTGGAGCGGGGGGTGCGCGGACCAGGGGCTCTGGCACTGGGCGCGGTCCAGTCGCGGACGGGCGCAGACGGGCTTGCCTTAGGTGCGCCAGCGGCGCCATATATGGAGAGGTGGGAGGGAGGAGCAGCGAATGGGCAGTCAGGGGGGCGGGGCCGCAGGGGACGCAGCGGCGGGAATGGAGAGAGGCAGCGAGGGGCACAGAAGGCAAAATGGAGAGAAAACACAAGAAATACGGGCACAGTACAAGGGGGCAGCGGGGCACAGAAGGCAAAATGGAGAGAAAACACAAAGAAATACGGGCACAGTACAATGGGGCAGCGGGGGCACAGAAGGCAAAATGGAGAGAAAACACAAAGAAATACGGGCACAGTACAATGGGGCAGCGGGGGCACAGAAGGCAAAATGGAGAGAAAACACAAAGAAATACGGGCACAGTACAATGGGGCAGCGGGGGCACAGAAGGCAAAATGGAGAGAAAACACAAAGAAATACGGGCACAGTACAATGGGGCAGCGGGGGCACAGAAGGCAAAATGGAGAGAAAACACAAAGAAATACGGGCACAGTACAATGGGGCAGCGGGGGCACAGAAGGCAAAATGGAGAGAAAACACAAAGAAATACGGGCACAGTACAATGGGGCAGCGGGGGCACAGAAGGAAAAATGGAGAGAAAACACAAAGAAATACGGGCACAGTACAATGGGGCAGCGGGGGCACAGAAGGAAAAATGGATAGAAAACACAAGAAATACGGGCACAGTACAATGGGGCAGCGGGGGCACAGAAGGAAAAATGGAGAGAAAACAAGAAATACGGGCACAGTACAATGGGGCAGCGGGGGCACAGAAGGAAAAATGGAGAGAAAACACAAAGAAATACGGGCACAGTACAATGGGGCAGCGGGGGCACAGAAGGAAAAATGGAGAGAAAAAAGCAAAGAAATACGGGCACCGAGGCTACAAGCGGAGGGGCGAGCTTACCAGCAGCAGCAGCGGGCGGACAGCACAGGCGGAGCTGTGTGGTGGGGGAGCGACCTACCTGGCAAGGTCAAGGGTCGCTCTCCTCACCGCGCAGCGGCCGCCATATATGGGGAGGTGGGAGGGAGGAGCAGCGAATGGGCAGTCAGGGGGGCGGGGCCGCAGGGGACGCAGCGGCGGGAATGGAGAGAGGCAGCGAGGGGCACAGAAGGCAAAATGGAGAGAAAACACAAGAAATACGGGCACAGTACAATGGGGCAGTGGGGGCACAGAAGGCAAAATGGAGAGAAAACACAAAGAAATACGGGCACAGTACAATGGGGCAGCGGGGGCACAGAAGGCAAAATGGAGAGAAAACACAAAGAAATACGGGCACAGTACAATGGGGCAGCGGGGGCCCAGAAGGAAAAATGGAGAGAAAACACAAAGAAATACGGGCACAGTACAATGGGGCAGCGGGGGCACAGAAGGCAAAATGGAGAGAAAACACAAAGAAATACGGGCACAGTACAATGGGGCAGCGGGGGCACAGAAGGAAAAATGGAGAGAAAACACAAAGAAATACGGGCACAGTACAATGGGGCAGCGGGGGCACAGAAGGAAAAATGGAGAGAAAACACAAGAAATACGGGCACAGTACAATGGGGCAGCGGGGGCACAGAAGGAAAAATGGAGAGAAAACACAAAGAAATACGGGCACAATACAATGGGGCAGCGGGGGCACAGAAGGAAAAATGGAGAGAAAAAAGCAAAGAAATACGGGCACCGAGGCCACAAGCGGAGGGGCGAGCTTACCAGCAGCAGCAGCGGGCGGACAGCACAGGCGGAGCTGTGTGGTGGGGGAGCGACCTACCTGGCAAGGTCAAGGGTCGCTCTCCTCACCGCGCAGCGGCCGCCATATATGGGAAGGTGGGAGGGAGGAGCAGCGAATGGGCAGTCAGGGGGCGGGGCCGCAGGGACGCAGCGGCGGGAATGGAGAGAGGCAGCGAGGGGCACAGAAGGCAAAATGGAGAGAAAACACAAGAAATACGGGCACAGTACAATGGGGCAGCGGGGGCACAGAAGGCAAAATGGAGAGAAAATACAAAGAAATACGGGCACAGTACAATGGGGCAGCGGGGGCACAGAAGGCAAAATGGAGAGAAAACACAAAGAAATACGGGCACAGTACAATGGGGCAGCGGGGGCACAGAAGGCAAAATGGAGAGAAAACACAAAGAAATACGGGCACAGTACAATGGGGCAGCGGGGGCACAGAAGGCAAAAATGGAGAGAAAACACAAAGAAATACGGGCACAGTACAATGGGGCAGCGGGGGCACAGAAGGCAAAATGGAGAGAAAACACAAAGAAATACGGGCACAGTACAATGGGGCAGCGGGGGCACAGAAGGAAAAATGGAGAGAAAACACAAAGAAATACGGGCACAGTACAATGGGGCAGCGGGGGCACAGAAGGAAAAATGGAGAGAAAACACAAGAAATACGGGCACAGTACAATGGGGCAGCGGGGGCACAGAAGGAAAAATGGAGAGAAAACACAAGAAATACGGGCACAGTACAATGGGGCAGCGGGGGCACAGAAGGAAAAATGGAGAGAAAACACAAAGAAATACGGGCACAATACAATGGGGCAGCGGGGGCACAGAAGGAAAAATGGAGAGAAAAAGCAAAGAAATACGGGCACCGAGGCCACAAGCGGAGGGGCGAGCTTACCAGCAGCAGCAGCGGGCGGACAGCACAGGCGGAGCTGTGTGGTGGGGGAGCGACCTACCTGGCAAGGTCAAGGGTCGCTCTCCTCACCGCGCAGCGGCCGCCATATATGGGAAGGTGGGAGGGAGGAGCAGCGAATGGGCAGTCAGGGGGCGGGGCCGCAGGGACGCAGCGGCGGGAATGGAGAGAGGCAGCGAGGGGCACAGAAGGCAAAATGGAGAGAAAACACAAGAAATACGGGCACAGTACAATGGGGCAGCGGGGGCACAGAAGGCAAAATGGAGAGAAAATACAAAGAAATACGGGCACAGTACAATGGGGCAGCGGGGGCACAGAAGGCAAAATGGAGAGAAAACACAAAGAAATACGGGCACAGTACAATGGGGCAGCGGGGGCACAGAAGGCAAAATGGAGAGAAAACACAAAGAAATACGGGCACAGTACAATGGGGCAGCGGGGGCACAGAAGGCAAAAATGGAGAGAAAACACAAAGAAATACGGGCACAGTACAATGGGGCAGCGGGGGCACAGAAGGCAAAATGGAGAGAAAACACAAAGAAATACGGGCACAGTACAATGGGGCAGCGGGGGCACAGAAGGAAAAATGGAGAGAAAACACAAAGAAATACGGGCACAGTACAATGGGGCAGCGGGGGCACAGAAGGAAAAATGGAGAGAAAACACAAGAAATACGGGCACAGTACAATGGGGCAGCGGGGGCACAGAAGGAAAAATGGAGAGAAAACACAAGAAATACGGGCACAGTACAATGGGGCAGCGGGGGCACAGAAGGAAAAATGGAGAGAAAACACAAAGAAATACGGGCACAATACAATGGGGCAGCGGGGGCACAGAAGGAAAAATGGAGAGAAAAAAGCAAAGAAATACGGGCACCGAGGCCACAAGCGGAGGGGCGAGCTTACCAGCAGCAGCAGCGGGCGGACAGCACAGGCGGAGCTGTGTGGTGGGGGAGCGACCTACCTGGCAAGGTCAAGGGTCGCTCTCCTCACCGCGCAGCGGCCGCCATATATGGGAAGGTGGGAGGGAGGAGCAGCGAATGGGCAGTCAGGGGGCGGGGCCGCAGGGACGCAGCGGCGGGAATGGAGAGAGGCAGCGAGGGGCACAGAAGGCAAAATGGAGAGAAAACACAAGAAATACGGGCACAGTACAATGGGGCAGCGGGGGCACAGAAGGCAAAATGGAGAGAAAATACAAAGAAATACGGGCACAGTACAATGGGGCAGCGGGGGCACAGAAGGCAAAATGGAGAGAAAACACAAAGAAATACGGGCACAGTACAATGGGGCAGCGGGGGCACAGAAGGCAAAATGGAGAGAAAACACAAAGAAATACGGGCACAGTACAATGGGGCAGCGGGGGCACAGAAGGCAAAAATGGAGAGAAAACACAAAGAAATACGGGCACAGTACAATGGGGCAGCGGGGGCACAGAAGGCAAAATGGAGAGAAAACACAAAGAAATACGGGCACAGTACAATGGGGCAGCGGGGGCACAGAAGGAAAAATGGAGAGAAAACACAAAGAAATACGGGCACAGTACAATGGGGCAGCGGGGGCACAGAAGGAAAAATGGAGAGAAAACACAAGAAATACGGGCACAGTACAATGGGGCAGCGGGGGCACAGAAGGAAAAATGGAGAGAAAACACAAGAAATACGGGCACAGTACAATGGGGCAGCGGGGGCACAGAAGGAAAAATGGAGAGAAAACACAAAGAAATACGGACACAGTACAATGGGGCAGCGGGGGCACAGAAGGAAAAATGGAGAGAAAAAAGCAAAGAAATACGGGCACCGAGGCCACAAGCGGAGGGGCGAGCTTACCAGCAGCAGCAGCGGGCGGACAGCACAGGCGGAGCTGTGTGGTGGGGGAGCGACCTACCTGGCAAGGTCAAGGGTCAAAAGGCACACAGCCCGATACTGAATGGGGGGTGGTCCTATACGCCCATACAACATCTCTGATGGCAGACTCACAATCTACTTTAGATTTAATGGCACTCTGAATGCATTCGACTAGAACTCTCTTGAATCTTTCAACTTTACCATTTCCTTGAGGAAAATACAATGGTGTGCGTAAGTGTTTAATACCCATCTTTGTTAAAAAGTCTTGCATGAATTGTGAGGTAAATTGAACCCCATTGTCTGTGAGTAATTCCTCAGGGGTGCCTTCTCTGCTGAATACATCTTGGAGTAATCGAATGACAGATTTGGTGTTAGGTTCAGAAACACCCCTGACTTCCACCCACCTGGATAAGTGATCAATTAAAACTATAAAATATTTCATACAATTGGGGAGTACATGAAATGGTCCAAGAAAATCTACCGCAACCTTTTGCCATACTTTGTTGGGAGAAAATGAGAGTTTAGGAGATGGAGCATTTGTAATCAAATGTTTGTCACTGTATAAACATTGTGTACAATTATTAACAAGAGCTTCCACATCACGATCTACAGAAGGCCACCAAAAGTCATTGCATATTCTGCGCTTGGTGGCAGTCATACCTAAATGACCTGAATGCGCAGTTTCTAGAATTCTTTGTCGAAAACAAAAGGGAGGAATTAATTTGCATTCTCTGACTAAATGTTTGCCTTCAAGAGATAATTCATTTGCAACCTTACAAAATGGTTGTAAATCAGGATCAATGGATCTTTCCTTAGGCCAACCTTTCACCACAAATTCCACAACTTGTTTAAGTAGCAAATCACTCTCTAATGCTTTACACCATTCTACCATGTCAGGGCAAATTACAGTGTCATCAATGCTTGCAATAATACATTCTTCAACATCTTCTTCTAACTCATTAAACTTATCATCATGCACAGAATGTCTGGACAAAAAGTCAGCTTTGACATTCTTTCCTCCAGCTATGTATTGTACAGTGAAATTGAATTCTAACAGTTTAGTGGCTAACCTAGCTAACCTAGCAGTGGCTTTTTTAGTCTTGTTGCCAGAGAGTATGTCAACTAACGGCTTGTGATCAGTCCTGAGACAAAATTTTCTCCCCCACAAATATGGTTTGAATTTCTCAATTCCCCAAACACAAGCAAGCAATTCTTTCTCAATAACTGAGTACCTCAGTTCAACATCTTTCATTCGTCTTGAAGCAAAACCAATTGTAAATTCATTGTTGCCTGCCATTTGTGATAACACGGCACCCATGCCATAAGAGCTGGCATCCACCGTGATAAATGTATCACGCCCCTCCATGTACGCTTGAGCAGGAGCAGAAAGGATACTCTCTTTGATGCGTTGAAAATGGTCCTGACAAGTGGCTGTCCATATAAAATCAGAGTTTTTCTTCAAAAGACTTCTGAAACATTCAGTGAGGCTTGCAAAATTCTTTATAAACTTTTAATAAAATTCACAAAGCCCAATGAACGAACGAAGTTGATCTTTGTCAATTGGATGAGGTGCATTGATGATGCCATCCACAATACTAGGCTTAGGTTTGACACCGTCTTTAGAAAGAACGTGTCCTAAATACTCAATCTCATTGACTGAAAAAATGCATTTGTCTTCTCTGACTGTAACGTTATTGTCTTGTAAAGTGGTAAGTATCTGTTCAAGTATAACATTGTGTTCTTCCTTTGAACCAGTGTGCACCAAGATATCATCTTGAAATACAACTACGTTAGAAATATCTTTAAACATATTACTCATGACTTTCTGAAACACAGACGCAGCTGACGTCAAACCAAATGGCATCCGGGGGAACTGGAACGTACCATCAGGTGTAACGAAAGCTGTGAAATGCCTTGAAGATTCATCTAATTCCACCTGATGGTATGCAGCTCGTAAATCCAGATTAGAAAACCATTTAGACTGGCCAACTGCAGTGATAAGATCCTCAATGCGGGGTAATGGAAAATTTTCCACCCAAATTGCACTATTAATGGAGCGCAAGTCAATGCATAAACGTAATTCGCCATTTTTTTCTTGGCCAAAACAATCGGAGAAAGCCAAAGAGTGGCATCTACTTTCTCTATAATACCATTGCTTTGCATGCTATTCAACATTGCAGAAAGTTCAGTCCTAACACTGTGGGGTACATTGCGTAGCCTATGCTTGACTGATTGAACACCTTCTTTAATCTTAATAGTGTGGGAATTTTTTTTTATCAAACCAATTTTGTCAGAGAAAACACTTTTAAATTTCTATTTCCAAGATGTGTGGTCAGATACAGAATTAGTAAGAGAAACAGGATGTTTGTGACTAGGTTTTATGATCATCCCAAATTCCGCTTGATGCCACCAACCCAAAACATTAATGCCTTTGTGTTAGAAATGGGGGTCTCTAGTTGGCAATGGCTGGCCACTATCCAAGTAGGGACCCTTCTTCCTGAGTCAGAGTGAGAGGGTTCCACCCTTTGATAACCCCTGCTCAACCCTGTGGTAACGTAGCACGAGCAGTTAGGCTTATCTCAGAGGCAGTGTGTGAAGCATTTATGACCATACACAGTAACACAGTGAAGAACACTACAAAGGGACACCACACAAGTAGTTATAAAAAATAAGTATCTTTATATATAGACTTAACACAAGACCAATAACGATAAAAAGCCACAATACTGTCAAATAGGATTACTCTTGGAATGCTGCAAAAATAGTTCAAGTGCGCAAAGAGGAGTTCAGTTCAAAGCAGTGGTCTCTGCGACCCTTTTACCTACAAAGTACCTGGATTTCGTAGCAAAACCAACAAATTGTCGCAAAGAAGCTGTAGCGATGAATTTCTGCACGCGAGGCCGGCGATGCGTTAAATCCTTGCCGCAAGGGAGGATGATGCGCCGATCTGCTGATGCGTGCGGAGACGATGCGACAAACTTCTGCACGCTAGGCCGTTGATGCGATGACTCCTTGCCGCAAGGGAGGAGACGAGGCGACGATCCTGTTGCGTGTGCGATCGGGTTTGCGATGCGAAGAAATGGCGCTCCGCGAGGGAGCGACGATCCAGATGCGATGCAATGAAAATGGCGGACGCTCGACGTCCGCGCTGCGATGTCGTGAAGCGATGATCTCGGTGCGATGACTCGATCTTTGGTTGCGAGCACTCGGCGGCAGCAGCACGATGATTTTTCGGGCGCTCTCAGCTGCGGCGGCTCGCAAACGTGCGTTAGCGACAATTTCAGCACTCTCTTCTCTGTAGTAGAACTAGAGGCCCTGGAACTCACAGAAGCCTCACCTGCAGATAGAAATCCTCGCTGGGAGGAATCAGGAGGCTGGGGTTGAAGTCTGATGTGCCTGAGACTTCAACAGGAGGCTAGCTCTCTCCTAGCCCGTGGGTGATTGCTTTAGCAAGATTAATAAAAGTTCTCTCAAAGTCCTTTTCCATCTTCTTCCAAGTCCAGTGGTAACCACTGCAGGCCAATCCAAGAAACAGCACACAAGCACAAGTCAGTCACCTCCTGCAGATTCCTTCAGTTACACGGACAGAGGTTCGTCTTGACATCCAGGAGCAATACACCTTGTAGGGGTTTCAGCACAGATATTTATACCCCAAAAGTCTTTGTTCTCAAAAGCTACAAGTCACTGAGCCTAGCCAGAACCAGTTCTGGTCAGTCCTGGAGCACTTTGTTTACCAGGCTGCATCCTTCCTTTCAGAAAGAGGGGGTCTGCTATCAGACACACAGTAGGAGGTGGAGCCAGCATTCACCTTGCCAGGCACAGCCCTATTCAGGTCAAGGAGCCACCCCTCCCCATACTCTAAATGCAGATCTCTCTATTCAACCCAGGTCTGACTCAGCCTGCCCTGTCCCTCCAAAACCAGACAGCCAATACACATAACAGCAGAGCACACTGGAAGGCTTAGGCAAGAAAATACCTACTTTCTAAAAATGGTATTTTCAAACGCAGCATATAAAAATAAACTTCACTAAAAGATGTATTTTAATATTCTGAGCTCAGGCATACTAAATTCGTTTTTCTACCATGTTCCTGGGGTCAGTTAGGACTATAGGATGTAATAGTCAAACTGCCCATTCTAGCCTATGGGGAACAGGTAGCCTTGCAGTAGTGAAAAACGAAATTGGGTGTAATTCACTACCAGGACATGCTACACACACCAAGGCATGTCCTACCTTACCACACAATGCACCCTACCATAGGGGTGACTTACATGATGCCAAGGGAAGGTTCAGGGGCTGGGAAGTGGGTGCACTTCACAGCCAAGATGGCAGTTCTGGACTGCACACAGACTCTGCAGTGGCAGGTCTGAGACACACTTACATGCTGCTTCTGTGGGTGGCGCAACCCAGCGCTGCAGGCCCACCAGCAGCATTTGGTTTACCAGCCCTGGGCACACACAGGCCACACTACTAGGGACTAACAGGTAAACCAAACAAGCCAATCATGGATATACCAATTCACATGTCATATTTACACAGGGAGCATTCGCGCTGTGGCACTGAATGGCAGTGGCACAGCGCCCAGAGCATCTAACACCAGCATAAACAGAGGAGACAACAGCGAAAAAAGGAAGGGAGACCCACGCCAATGGTGCCAGGTCTAACACGTGTCCCCTCCAGCTGAAATGTGGGGAGAACTACCCATCCCCTTGGAAGTTCTCATCACTAAGGCGGAAAAATCTTGATAGACCATCAGCATTGGCGTGTTCTGTACCAGGGCGGTGTTCCACCGTGAAGTCCATACCCTGGAGGGAAATGGACCACCTCAACAACTTGGGATTCTCACCCCTCATCTGCATGAACCATCTGAGGGGCCTGTGGTCTGTCTGAACCCGGAAGTGAGTCCCAAACAGGTATGGTCTCAGCTTCTTCAGTGCCCAGACCACAGCAAATGTCTCACGCTCAATTGCACTCCACCTCTGTTCCCGTGGAAGCAGCCTCCTACTGATGAAGGCTACAGGTTGGTCTAGTCCCTCCTCATTTATCTGTGACAGAACGGCCCCCACCCCATGCTCTGAAGCGTCTGTCTGGACAAGAAATTCCTTAGCAAAATTGGGCGCCTGGAGTACGGGTGCTGTACACATGGCAGTTTTGAGGGCATCAAAGGCTTTCTGACAGGTGTCAGTCCAGTTCACAATCTTTGGCCGCTTCTGGGAAGTCAGCTCAGTCAAGGGTGCAACAATGTTGCCATACCCCTTGACAAACCTCCTGTAGTAACACGTGAGTCCTAAGAAGGCCCTCACCTGGGTCTGGGTCCTTGGGGGCTCCCAAGCCAGGATGGTTTCAATCTTGGGCTGCAGGGGTGCCACCTGGCCACTCGCCACCTGATGCCCCAAGTACACCACAGAACCCTGCCCAATCTGGCACTTACTAGCCTTGATTGTGAGGCCTGCTCTGGGCAGCGCCATCAACACTTCCCAGAGGTGGCGCAAGTGGTCCTCCCAGGAGGAACTAAACACTGCAATGTCATCCAGGTATGCGGCACTGAAATCCTCCAGCCCAACCAACACTGGTTGACCAACCTCTGAAAGGTGTCAGGGGCATTCTTCATCCCAAAGGGCATCACACGGAACTGGTAGTGCCCATCTGGTGTGGAGAATGCTGACCTCTCCTTGGCCCCATCAGTTAAGGCGATCTGCCAGTACCCAGACGTCAGATCAAACGTGCTGAGGTACCGGGCAGCCCCTAACCGATCTATGAGCTCATCAGCTCTGGGGATGCGGTGCTCGTCGGTCTTCGTGACCGAATTGAGACCTCGGTAGTCCACACAGAACCTAAGTTCAGGAGTGGCACCAGGTGTCGCAGCTTTTGGTACCAAGACCACGGGGCTGGACCAGGGGCTGCTAGAGGACTCAATCACCCCTAGGGCAAACATTTTGGAGACCTCCTTAATGCAAGCCCTGACCCTGTCAGTCACTCTGTAAGCCTTGTGCTTGACAGGAGGACTGTCCCCGGTATCCACCTCATGGACGCACCAATCAGTGACACCAGGCACCAGGGAGAACAAATCAGAAAATTGCCCCAACAGTTGGTGACAATCTCTCTGCTGCTCAGGGGTCAGTGTGGTGGAGAGGATCACACCCTCCACTGACCCATCCTTCTCCCCTGCACACAGGAGGTCAGGAAGAGGCTCACTCTCCTCCTCCATCCCATCATCTGTGGCAAGAAGCATGCCCACTTCAGACCTCTCAAAGTGGGGCTTCAGGCGGTTCACATGCAGGACCCGAAAGGGGTTCCTGGGAGACTGAAAGTCCACCAAGTAGGTAACTGGACTTTGCGCTCCACCACCTCAAATGGACCGGTCCACTTATCTTGGAGCGCACAAGGCTCCACTGGGGCCAGTACCCAAACCCTCTGACCAGGTTGAAATTCGACCAGAGTGGCATTCTGGTCGTGCCAACGTTTCATTTCCTCCTGGCTGGCTTCCAGATTTGCCTCAGCAATCTTTCTGAAACGCCGAGTCTGGTTCCTGAAGGCCAACATGTAGCTAAATACATCTTGGGGAGGTTTCCTGGGAGATTGCTCCCAGCCTTCCTTGACCAGACTCAGAGGCCCTCTTACCGGATGGCCATAGAGGAGTTCAAAGGGACTGAACCCTAAGGACTTCTGTGGCACCTCACGGTAGGCAAACAACAGGCATGGCAAGAGGACGTCCCACTTACGCCTCAGGGGCTCTTCTAGGCCCATGATCATGCCCTTCAAGGTCCGGTTGAACCTTTCAACCAGCCCATTACCTTGGGGGTGGTAAGGAGTGGTGAACTTATAAGTTACCCCATACTCCTTCCACAGAGACTTCATGTACTGGGAGATGAAGTTGGTCTCCCTGTCAGACACCACCTCTCTGGGGAACCCCACACGGGAGAAAATCCCCATCAGTGCACGTCCCACCATGGGGGCCGTCACTGTCCTGAGCGGGATGGCTTCAGGGTACCGGGTGGCATGGTCCACCAAGACCAGGATGAACCTGTTGCCCATGGCTGTCTTGGGGTCCAGAGGCCCCACAATGTCAATGCCCACTCGCTCAAATGGGGTACTAACAACTGGAAAGGGCTGGAGTGGGGCCTTGATCTTCCCCCCACTCTTCCCACTTGCCTGGCAAGTCTCACATGTCCTGCAATGAGTGTCTGAACTCTTGCGCATCTGGGGCCAATAAAAGTGGGTGGCCAGCCTTTCAAAGGTCTTGGTCTGCCCCAGATGTCCTGCCAATGGAATGTCGTGAGCCAACCCCAGTAGGAAGGCTCTGAAGCATTCGGGTACCACCAGCACATGGGCTGACCCCGGCTCAGCAGCCTTAGGCTCGCTATACAGGAGACTGTTCTCCCAATAAATCAGATGTGAACCAGACATGTCACCTTCTGCCTGGGCTGCAGCCTGTCGCCGCATACCCTCAAGAGAGGGGCAAACTCTCTGCTGCTCACAAAATTCCTCCCTGGTGGGTCCCCCTTCCTGCTGCCAATGGGTCAGCTCAGGCAGGTCCCCCAGTTCGGTGATCTGCTCCCCGGTAGGCTCCAGGGCATCCCCCTCAGGGTCTGCTCCCTCCTGGGCCGTGGGAACCAAGGGGACCGGCTCCCCGCGCCCCCTGCCCCTTCTCTCTAAGGCAGGGATCTGGGCCATACACTCAGGCTCCAGGTCCTTCTCAACACCCTCCTTGGCTGCCATGGACCGAGTGGTAGCACACGCCCACTCAGGCAGACCCAACATTTCCAAGTGAGATTTCCTCTCCACCGTAGCCCACGGGGAGTTTTCTAAATCGTTGCCCAACAGACAGTCTACAGGCATGGCGGGCCTCACAGCCACCTGAAGAGTTCCTGAGACCCCCCCCCCCCACTCAAAGGGAACCTGAGCCACCTCACATTGGCTCTCTGAGTTGTCTGCGGACACTACTTGGTAGAATGCATGGGGGACAACCTGCTCTTTGGACACCAACCGGGAGCGGACAGCAGTTACACTGGCTCCTGTGTCTCTTAGAGCCTCCACTCTATGGCCATTGATGGTCACCCACTGCCTGTACTTTTTAGTGTTATCAGGCAGTGCAGGCTTAGGGACCATCTCAAAGTCTCCTAATGAGACAAGGGTCAACTCTACGGGATCCCACCCCTCTTGGGCACCCATCTCCTCCCCCCAGGGCTACACTTGCAAGCTGGCGGGGTGGTGCACGGGGTGGTGCACTAGTATCCCTCTGAGGACACTGGGGATCATAGTATCTGTGGCCCACTTGACCACACTTATAACAAGAAAGGGGCCCCCTCTGAACAGGCCTACCTGTCGGGGGCACTGGCTTCTTTTCTTGGGGAGGCTGGGACACCACTGCTTGGTTCCCTTGGGAATTACTTTGGGGCCCTCTTTGGAACTCCCTCGGTTTACCCCTGTCCCCCCACTTCTCTGCTGGGGACCCTGCCCACCTTTGGCGAAGTCTCCCACTGGACCCTTGCGAACCCGGGTGCTCACCCAGCGGTCCGCCTCCTCAGCAAGCTTCCTAGGGTTAGTCAGCTTGCAATCAATCAGGTGCTGGCGTAGCTCAGGAAAACAGTTACTAGATAAATGCTCCCATGCAATCAAATCATAAAGCTGCTCAAAAGTTTCTACTTTGCTACCTTTTACCCAGCGTTCCATTGCTCTGCAAAAAAAAGACACATATTCAACCCACGTGGTACCCTCTAGCTTCTTGCAGGTCCTAAACCTCTGCCTATACAGCTCAGGGGTCAAACCATAGCGGGTCATCAAAGCTTCCTTCATGTGGCCATAAACCATTCGACTTTCTGGGGGCAGGTCCAACAAGGTATCCCTCCCCTCACTCACAAAGCGTCCCCACAACCCCGCTCCCCAATCCTTCTCAGGGACCCGGTGGGACACCATGGCTAATTCATAAGCGGCAAACCATTGCCCAATATCTTCACTTTTGTGGAAATCCTTAATAACCTCCTTGGGTATATACACTCTATGCTCAGTATGCACTACAGGTATGCTGCCACCAGAGGGGAGATCTCTATACTCTTTGCTTTAATCTCCAACTCCCTCAATATTCTCTCATGCTCAAGTTTCATTTTCATAATCTCAAATTCTAACTTCTTGTTCTCTAGGTCCCTGTGACCATCCATTTTAAGCTTAGCCATCTCCATATTATGCCGCCTATCTCTCTCCCTGCCCTCCATCTCCTCTGGGGACAGACCCTTAGCGGACACACTAGTGCCCGGGCTGGAAATTGCTTTATCTCCTACTAAGTCTACTACTTCGCCCTGCTGCACTCCTACATTCTCTTCCCCCTCCACAAGCTCTCCCATATTCTTAGGGGCATCCCTGGCTTCTAGCCAGGCCTTCAGCGCCTTGTAATACTCCTCTCTTCTAGTGAGACCTGTGATAGGGACTGTGAATTGTTTGCAAAAATATTTGAGCTGCTTGGCATTGTAGGTTTCTAATTTCTCTTCTTCCCAGGAGAGATCCTCCGAGGCATTGGATCTGGGCTTGCCCATTGTAGCAATAACTGGCAATATGAATCAAAAATAGAATCAAAAAACCTCAAAACTTATGTGGTTGCGTTATGGTCTGCACTCACTACTAGTGTACACTATAATTACTGTATGAGATCATAAATGCAAGTCCAGATCCTCACCGCTGACCACCAATGTTAGAAATGGGGGTCTCTAGTTGGCAATGGCTGGCCACTGTCCAAGTAGGGACCCTTCTTCCTAAGTCAGAGTGAGAGGGTTCCACCCTTTGATAACCCCTGCTCAACCCTGTGGTAACGTAGCACGAGCAGTTAGGCTTATCTCAGAGGCAGTGTGTGAAGCATTTATGACCATACACAGTAACACAGTGAAGAACACTACAAAGGGACACCACACAAGTAGTTATAAAAAATAAGTATCTTTATATATAGACTTAACACAAGACCAATAACGATAAAAAGCCACAATACTGTCAAATAGGATTACTCTTGGATGCTGCAAAAATAGTTCAAGTGCGCAAAGAGGAGTTCAGTTCAAAGCAGTGGTCTCTGCGACCCTTTTACCTACAAAGTACCTGGATTTCGTAGCAAAACCAACAAATTGTCGCAAAGAAGCTGTAGCGATGAATTTCTGCACGCGAGGCCGGCGATGCGTTAAATCCTTGCCGCGAGGGAGGATGATGCGCCGATCTGCTGATGCGTGCGGAGACGATGCGACAAACTTCTGCACGCTAGGCCGTTGATGCGATGACTCCTTGCCGCAAGGGAGGAGACGAGGCGACGATCCTGTTGCGTGTGCGATCGGGTTTGCGATGCGAAGAAATGGCGCTCCGCGAGGGAGCGACGATCCGGATGCGATGAAAATGGCGGACGCTCGACGTCCGCGCTGCGATGTCGTGAAGCGATGATCTCGGTGCGATGACTCGATCTTCGGTTGCGAGCACTCGGCGGCAGCAGCGCGATGATTTTTTGGGCGCTCTCGGCTGCGGCGGCTCGCAAACGTGCGTTAGCGACAATTTCAGCACTCTCTTCTCTGTAGTAGAACTAGAGGCCCTGGAACTCACAGGAGCCTCACCTGCAGATAGAAATCCTTGCTGGGAGGAATCAGGAGGCTGGGGGTGAAGTCTGATGTGCCTGAGACTTCAACAGGAGGCTAGCTCTCTCCTAGCCCTTGGGTGATTGCTTTAGCAAGATTAATAAAAGTTCTCTCAAAGTCCTTTTCCCTCTTCTTCCAAGTCCAGTGGTAACCACTGCAGGCCAATCCAAGAAACAGCACACAAGCACAAGGACAGTCACCTCCTGCAGATTCCTTCAGTTACACGGACAGAGGTTCGTCTTGACATCCAGGAGCAATACACCTTGTAGGGGTTTCAGCATAGATATTTATACCCCAAAAGTCATTGTTCTCAAAAGCTACAAGTCACTGAGCCTAGCCAGAACCAGTTCTGGTCAGTCCTGGAGCACTTTGTTTACCAGGCTGCATCCTTCCTTTCAGAAAGAGGGGGTCTGCTATCAGACACACAGTAGGAGGTGGAGCCAGCATTCACCTTGCCAGGCACAGCCCTATTCAGGTCAAGGAGCCACCCCTCCCCATACTCTAAATGCAGATCTCTCTATTCAACCCAGGTCTGACTCAGCCTGCCCTGTCCCTCCAAAACCAGACTGCCAATACACATAACAGCAGAGCACACTGAAAGGCTTAGGCAAGAAAATACCTACTTTCTAAAAATGGTATTTTCAAACGCAGCATATAAAAATAAACTTCACTAAAAGATGTATTTTAATATTCTGAGCTCAGGCATACTAAATTCGTTTTTCTACCATGTTCCTGGGGTCAGTTAGGACTATAGGATGTAATAGTCAAACTGCCCATTCTAGCCTATGGGGAACAGGTAGCCTTGCAGTAGTGAAAAACGAAATTGGGTGTAATTCACTACCAGGACATGCTACACACACCAAGGCATGTCCTACCTTACACACACAATGCACCCTACCATAGGGGTGACTTACATGATGCCAAGGGAAGGTTCAGGGGCTGGGAAGTGGGTGCACTTCACAGCCAAGATGGCAGTTCTGGACTGCACATAGACTCTGCAGTGGCAGGTCTGAGACACACTTTACAAGCTGCTTCTGTGGGTGGCGCAACCCAGCGCTGCAGGCCCACCAGCAGCATTTGGTTTACCAGCCCTGGGCACACACAGGCCACACTACTAGGGACTAACAGGTAAACCAAACAAGCCAATCATGGATATACCAATTCACATGTCATATTTACACAGGGAGCATTCGCGCTGTGGCACTGAATGGCAGTGGCACAGCGCCCAGAGCATCTAACACCAGCAAAAACAGAGGAGACAACAGCGAAAAAAGGAAGGGAGACCCACGCCAATGGTGCCAGGTCTAACACTTTGTATAAATCTCACAAAAAGAGGCCCCGGGTCCAAAACAAATGAAGATTCAAATGTGGCATAAAGATGAAAAGTGAAACTAAAGGGGATATCCCTTTTTAAGGACAGTTCCTACCCGGTAAGAGGCATCTTAGAAATCGAACTTTATCAGAAGCCTATGTCTCGCAATGCGCTATTACAATATGAAAGCTGTCATCCGAAGTCACTGCGAGACAATTTGCCATTCGGGCAGTTTCTAAGAATACGACGCAATTGTTCAAATACGGAGAAGTACAATTTCCATGCCTCTAGGCTAAGAAATAACCTGATGGACAGGCACTATCCAGCTGCCTTAATAAGAAAATCTTCAAAAAGAGCCCTAAACAATCATAGGGAAGCACTACTGGAACCACGCTCCACAGAAAAAACTACATCTAAATTGGTTTGTGTCAACACATTTAGTACTCTCTCCAGTGTGGTCAAGAAGTCTGTACTACACAATTGGGATATTTTGAATACAGGTAAACTCTGTCTTGAGAAACCACATTTTGCGCATAAGAGGGGTCGCAGTCTTAAAGACACATTGATTCACACTAGACCACGACCAGTAGACAAATCAAGAACCAACACCTTGTGGAACTTACCGACTGTCCAAGGGCACTATCCTTGTGGCAATTGTGCCGCTTGTGCCCAAACAAGAGTTACAAAGAGCATAGATATTGGCACCACGAGACCATGGGTGCTTAAAGAACATACAAATTGCAACAGTGAAAGGGTCATCTACCTACTAACGTGTCCCTGTGGGTTAAGATATGTAGGGATGACCACTAGAAAGGTTCGTGTTCGCATCTTAGAACATAAAAGTACGATCAGATGCGCAAAACAAGTGACGAAACTCACAAAACATTTTTTTGATTTCAAACATGGTGCTGACACACTCATTTGGACTGTTCTTGATAAACCTAAGATCACTGCCACTACACCGGGCTTAACAACAAAACTACTGAGGCTTGAGCAACGATGGGTGTACAGATTAGACACAGCGGCTTCTGGACTCAACGATGACATACCGTGGTTGGCATTGGCCTAGGCCAATGGCCCCTTTCACCCTCTGATTAGTTTTTGTCCGTACTTTGACATAGATTTGTGTATTACCGTATATTGATCTATCAGTATCATTCAAGGTATTTTCTGTACATTTTCTGGGATATCTCACTTTTGAGCAGGTATCCCTCCTCCCCTCCTTTCCTTCCCCTCCCTCCCCCTCCCCCCACCCCCCTTTCCCCCTCCCCCCCCCTTTTTCTTTCCTTGGCGCCTTTCTGCCCTTGGAATTAGAGCGCCAGGTGTCTACACTCCATTTTACATAAGCACTGATTAGCCTCAGTTATGTTTTAGCTAGTTGTTACAGCAACTACCTTGTTAGGGATTAGTCATCTAATGCTCTTTGGCACGCTTGCACAATGCGTAGGCCGGTGTTTCCTTCAACATATAGGTGCCTTTCATCTTGCACCCAAAATGTAGCTATTTTCTACATCGATATTCATATGCACAGGCGACTTTTAGTCTGCATCCTATATGCAGTTAGTTTTCATATCAGTATTCATATGCACAACTGTGCTGCAATGCTTCCACATTATGATGGGTATACCCCTTTGATCCCGGCATGCCCCGTTTTTAACCCTTTCGGGCTTAATACACCTTGTCAATACCAAGCTGAGCCAGTATCCTTAGCGATGGTTTTGAGACCCCACCCACCCCCCACCCCCCCCCCTTTTTTTTAGCTCTCTGACTCCTCCGCCGGACTTTCCGGTACGGCTAGTGAGATCTCAGGTTTATTCACCCTGTTTTTTATAAAATATTAGCCTCGTTTTTAGTCCCTCTGGGCTAGATATGCTCTAATACCTTTTTTCTATGATGTCGCGCCAGTTTCCATAGCGACGGGCTCTGAGGACTACACCTCCCAGGTTTCCTACCTGTTTGCCGGATTTCCGGTCGCGCTGGTGAATTCCCAGGTGTAGCCACTTTCCTTCTCTTTATAAACGCCCAAGCGCGGCAGGCTCTTTCCTACCTGTCCGTGGATCATGATCTGGCGTTACGAGGACCCGTTACGGTAAGCGCTTTTGCACGCTTGTTCATCACAGGTCCTGGAGCTTCCTGAATAGAGTTTCTCCTGGCCGTATTTACATTTTTGTAATGAGGTCCCCGACTCCTCTTGAAGCCTCATATATTCTGGCATCATGTAATTTCATGTTTTGCTTGGCTTCTCCTGGTGATCGTTTAAATTAGGGCCCCTGTGATTTCTTTTCATTGTATTCATGTTTCTGCTTCAGCAGCCAGAGAAGTGTAATTGTCCACTATTAATGGCCACTCGTTTTTTGGCATGTGCGATTCAGCACACCTCCTATTGTCCCGTATGTCAAAGATCATTTTCCTCTTACAACTCTGAGGAGTGTCTGTTCCTTTTGTCACGTTGTTTGTCTTACTTGAGTCCATTTGGTATCTGTGTCCCCCATTGTTCTCAGGCCAGTATCATTTTAACCCGGATACGTATTCACACATTTTACAGCCATAGTTACCTTGAATAGGTCTTTTCTCCTTTTTCTCTTCTTTTTTAATTGCCACGTACCGTTTCCTTCAGGTCGTGGCGTGGTACCACATGGCCAAAGGAGCCAGGACAGATGCAGTAAACTCGATCTTCCCTATTGGTGAGTTACGCATCCTGTTTGCTTTCCATAACGATAAATTCCGGAAATGCAACAATAAATTGTAATTGATGTGGGTTTAGCTAAGAGAATGATGAATTAGTTCCTTTGCATATACAATGAGCTGTGGATTCTTAGTGGTAATATTGATATTTATTATGCTTGCATTTGTATATACAGTTCTATATATTTGCTTGGATGATATGTTTTCCATTGTTTCCAAATACAGGGAGACCATTGATGTACTGAACAAAGAAACCACTTTCTGGTTCAGTATGAAACTATTATAGTTCATCATTATTATATTTTTTTCACATTTGTTATTTTGCAGTAGCCACATTTCCGACCCTGACGAAAGCCTAGACACTAATATAGGTTTTTGAGGCTTAAACATGTTGGTCTTGTAAGCACACAGCGGTTTCAAACACTGACCTCTGTGTCCACAAGCAATTCCTGCTTTTTAATCCTGACACCGGGCAGCGCTATTAAAGTCACAGCTGACCCTGTAGTCGGTTTTAATTCACTTATATTATAGCACTGCACACTTTTTCTATCACACCCAGCTCACATAGGGTTTTAGTACACCCTACCTCTCAAATTAAAACATCCCTGAGCTCCTCCCTCGTAGCGAGGGGTTGTAGCCCGCGTGAGGACTAGGTTCCTCACGTGAGGAGGTACCCCTATGATGAAGCATGACACCTCTTGGTGTGTGAGGGGAACTGTCCTTAAAAGGGATATCCCCTTTAGTTTCACTTTTCATCTTTATGCCACATTTGAATCTTCATTTGTTTTGGACCCGGGGCCTCTTTTTGTGAGATTTATAAGTTATTGGGGAGCCGGTACCCGCAGGTCCTTAAAACTCCTCAAGCCCTCTGTGTGATTAACTAACACTTTGTATGCCACATAAATTTTGCCATGAATGATCTTAGTTTCAAAAGTGATGTTACCACAAAAATACCCAGCTAAATCAATTCTGCTGCCTTCAAATGCTGTAGTGACAACATCAGGAGGCAATAATACTTTATGTGCCCAGCTTTGTTTGTACTTATCAATTGAAATGATTGTGATTCTTGCCCCAGAATCTATAAGTAGCAGAATGTTGACATTATCAATAAAAATCTGAACCAAAGGGTCTGAAATAGTATTATCGGAATGTACATTGTTGATGTCAATACAATCAACAGCTAACATTAATTCTTCAAGTTTGTTTTCCACCATATCAGTATCAACATCAGAATCTTGAACAAATCTAACAGGGTGACGTTTGCCTCCTCTACAAACATTGCCAAAGTGACCAATTTTCTTGCATTTCCAGCACTCTTGTGCTGCAGCTGGACAATTTTTAAAACTAGAAACATGAGAATTCGAACCACATCTAAAGCATTGTATTCTTCCACGACCAAAAGATGTACCTCTGAAACTTCTGAAATTGATAAAAGAACCTCTGGATTTGTTTGGTACAATATCATTAATGCGTGGAGCATTTGTTGAAACCCCACCAAGAGTAGTAGTAGGTGAAGGTTGGATTTGTAAAGTTTTAGAATCACTTTCAGAAGTTTCAATGCTTTTCGCTATATCAATAGCTTCATCCAATGAGGGATTCTTACAAGATAAAAGTCTTTGTTGAATTTTCTTCGAATAACATCTAGAAACTAACTGATCTCTAATCAATTGTGAAGTGAAATGATCAAAATCACAATAACTAGCCAAAACTTTTAGTGCTGTAATGTAAGTGTCAATAGATTCATTAGGACCTTGAGTGCGCGTAAAAAATTTGTGACGATGAACAACTAAATTGACTTTTCCCTCAAAGTAAATGGTAACTTTTTAACTGCAAGTTGAAATTCATCAAGATCACCTAAATCTTGGCCTAAATATACAGGTAAGTGATCAAAAACATTTTGCCCTTCTACACCTAAATAATAATATAAAAGGCTATGTTTTCTTTCTGGTTTGAACTTTAAACCATCGATAGCACCAAGGTATGCTTCAAAAGATCTTAACCAAAGACGCCATTTCAATGGTGGTTCTCCAGGATCCTGTAGGAACAAGGCAGGAGGAGTGACAGATTGCATAATGTAATCAGAAAACCATCCAAAGTAAATTGGAAAATGCAACAGCAAATTAGTCACCAGTACCTGAAAAAAAAAATATTAATTAAAGAGAGAAAAAAAAATTTGAATCAACACATCAAAAATAGCGTGTTAATCGCTGAGGAAAAGAAATGGCATGAAGAACCAACAGGTGGCGCTGTGACCAGATGAGCAAAATAAAAAAAAATACAAAGGAGTTCTTGTTGCAAAGCAGTTCCTTTGTGGAAAGAGTGGAGCAACTCTATGGTTATGAACCTGAAAGAAATTAATATGAAGTGGTAGACAAATGAGCTGTCATGAAGGAGCACAAGGTAAGGTAATTACAGGCGTCGATGTTTGAATTCCACTTTGTTTAGTTCGAAGAAATGTCAGTTTAGAAAACGTTGTGTGAAATGAGCGAGATCATCGAAGATTAGCAGCTTGTATGCTTTGGAATTACACGATGCTGGGAGCCGTGTTTATTTTCAACATGAGGCGAAGACACTTGAAACTTGACTGCACACACTTGTTTGCTTAGAAGGTACACATTGCAGAAAGTCGTGTTTATTTTAAATGCGGAGGGAAAATGTAAGATGCTTGGCTGCACACGCTGGAGCACACGCAGTGTAGAAGGCGTTAATGGGAAAACAGAAGAGGTTTCCTTTCACGTTTGACTGACCGCGCTGGAGTTCACGCGCTGCAGTCAGCCTTTAACTGAAGACGGGGATTAGCTTTCACTCTTGAATAAGCGCTCTAAAGTCAGGGCGCAGTAAACTGTGGTGGCTTTGTTAGAAACTATGGAAAATTAATTCCTTTCACCCTTGAATGAGCGCTTGACTGGAAGCGTAGAAGAACTCAACTCATGGGCAGCGTTTGATTGAAAATGCAATAAAAACTTCCCTTCACGCTTAAATGAGCGTGTAAAAGTCAAAGTTCAGCACAATGTGTTTATTTGAAAACGAGGATGGCTTGAATCGACGTCATAGACTGCATGCTGGAACATACACAGCAGGCGATGTCTAGGGCAGAGAAATGAACGTTGGGTAATGCGCGAGAAACAGCGCGTGTTACTTTTGAAGAAAAACACGGGCCCTTGCGCAAACCAGGAAAGTGGAAGTTATGAGAAAATCCAAACTCAAAAATAAAATGTCAATAGTGTCCAGGAGATGGAACTGAATCAGGGCAAATGAAGCTCTAGAATTAAAAATTAATTCTGAACAGTATGTAGGAGCTGCCAAACAGGACTGCCACGTCTAAAATAACTGGATTTTCGCAAGTCGGAAAGGAAAAAAATTGGTCCTTGAGCCCTTAGTAATACTGTGCATAGAATATACTGACAAGCACAGAGTAACATTCCATAATAAGTATATAAAGGGAGTGCACTGAAATAAGATGATGCACAGACACCACAGGACCTATTGGTCCCGACCTGCACACCCTTTTTAACGCCCCAAAATTTTGTATTTGGGGCAACCCTGAACCTTGCTTCCTCAGATTCGAGGAAGAAAAAGGACTGAATGCTATGCTGACCCAGGAAGAAGAGGGCACCAACTGCTTTGGCCCAAGCCCTTGCAGCCTATCACGACTCCGACCTGACTACAGTGGAACACAGGCGTAGCCAGCAGCCCCCAGAGCCTGGAGGACCTGCCCTGCAACCATCTTTAAGACTCTGTCTCCCGGTAGCACCGAGTTTGCTCAAGCCAAGACTCACCCACAGAATCCAGATCCAGGCGGCTCCGTGATTTTGCACCACTCTGCACCCGACGCCCATGGCCCGAGTTTGAGTGGCCCACCACCACGAGGAGGTCTCCCCAGCAATCCTTACCTGGGATCTGATGATCCCCGACCTCACTCAAACTTCAAACCGACGCCTGTAGCCTCAACTTCAAGAGTCCCACCGACCGTGACCGGAGTTGATAAAGAGACCCAACGCACAGACACCCTTGCACCCGACGCCCCACAGCCTTGGGTGACCCAACCGACGGTGTCCAGGCATCCCTCAAGAACCCAACCTAACCTCTCCAACTGTTGGTTGCCTTCAGGAAGTCTCTGTGCCAGAGCCTGCAGCATCTTTTCCAAACCGAAGGTCCCCATTGGAATCCACAGGGTCCCCAACGTCTCCTTGGCACCCTGCACCCGGCCGCCCCTGTGCTGCTGGTGGTGCAGCTCCTGTGCTGATTGTTGGCCCCTGCAGTGCTGACCTTAACCCCAGGAGCTTTGCTCCCACACCCGAGTGGCCTGAGGGTCCCTAAGCGAAGGCCTACTTAGCCCCATTGGCTAACGTTGGGCCCCTGCACTCTACCTAGCCGCACCAGTGCCGCTGATGGTGCAAACTGAGTGCCTACACAGACCTTGGGGAACCTTGGTCCTAACCCCCAAAACTTCCACTTGTAAGTTGTTTACTTATCTGTAAGACCGATAACTATTTTTCTCCCATAGGAACCAATGTTACGAGTTTTGTTCCTAAAAATGTTGTTGAGTTGAACTTTGTATGATAGAAAAAGTAACTAAACTGTATACATTAAAAAGTCTTATTTACCTTGTATTGTGAGAACTGTGGTGTGGTGTCTAGGCATACCACCCCGAATAGTCGATGTAATCCAAAAGTAATCTAAAAGTATTCCAAAAGTAATTACTGTGTAATTTAAGCTGTTTTGAAACCCACTACAGACTTGCAGCTTCATCCACAAGTGCATTTCCTTGTAAAGTTTTGCATTTGAAAGTATATTTTACTCATTTGTGCCAAGTCCTGCTTGGTTCGAGAAATAAAACATAAGTATATCTTGTTTATACCTACCTAATTGGTCTGGATAAGCCTAACTGCTCGCCCACACTACCACAAAGAGAGCTTTTAGTACTTACCTAATTTAGCCTCTGCTATACCTCTGGGGACTCCCTGGGCTCTGTGCACAGTATACCTCATTTTGTTATAGTATATATAGAGCCAGCTTCCTACAGTAAGTACCCAGGAACCACACGGAGGCTGTGTTCAGAGTGGAAACACAGCTGCATGCCCAATGGAAGTCAATGGAGAAGTTTCGGTTGCAGTTTTAAAGAAGAAGGATCCTTCTCAGAGGACCCAAAAGAAAGCCTTTGGAAAATAGAAGGTTGGAGAGCCACCCCACCTGTGGATGCCCCGGGAACCAGGTTACCTGCATCAGGGAAGCCGGGTGCATAGGGGTGAAGTGACGTCGGAACCTGATGTAGACGACAATGGGAAACTTCAAAGAAGATGCCTCTGGAGAAGACTGTGAAGAAGTCCGATGGAATCCAATGGTGGATTCGCGAACTAAAAAACCTGCAAGCAGAGGGGACAGAGTCTATGCCACTCGGCGGTGACCAGGAGGCAGGGAAGCACAAAGCCCACCGATGTCGAGAGGTTCAGAAGAGAAGATGGTGAAATTGTCGCTGCAGCTATGAGGACCAAGCGACGCTGAAGAAAACCAGGAGCCGTGTACAAGCTGTCCCATGTTGGATGTCGGTGTCTAGGTGGTCGGTGTCCGGCAGGAGCACCAACAAGCCTTGATAGTCGCAACTTGCGTGGAAAGCGAAGAGATGTTGTCGTTGGGACGAACAAGGTCCAAGGGACTCACCAAGTACAGGAGAGTCAGGGCAGGGCCCAAGCAAGCAGGGGAGCCCACTGAAGCAAGAGACGACCCTCAGGAGGAGCCTCTGGCCGAAAGCACAGGAGTCACAAGAGTACCTCAGGCAGCTCACCAAAGATGGAGGCCCACAGTTCAGAGGATGCAGTGAGGACGCTGATCTTCGGAAGATGAGGTGCTGAAAGCTGGAGCTACTTGTAGCCCAAAGATCTCTGGAGTGCAGAGCTAACAAGCCTTAGCAACGTCAAGTCGACGCGGTGCACAGGGGTTTGGTCCCAGCGGCCCCAATGATGGATACTGTCCTCAATATGGCTGAGAAGATAGGTCAGGCCTCTAGGGAGCTGCAGAACCACCACCTGTGTTGCTGGGCCTCTGGAAGTCCGTGGGTCATCAGGAGCAGCAGACTGGTCAGCTTCATTGCGGTGCCTGCAGATGCAGGAGAGTAACTCCTTCACTCCAAGGGAGATTACTTTGGATGTCCTTGATGCCCACAGGCCTTCTGGGGAACTTGGATTGCGCACAGACACAGACGACGCAGAAGACTTGAAGAACAGCGAGACCAGTCGCAGCAGGAGTCTTCCTTGATGCAGTCTCGATTCCAGTCGAAGTCCACCGAAGTCCAAATGTCCAGACGGTAGAAGAGTGTCTTGGTTTCAGAGGTGAGTCTTGTTCCACAATGAATCTAAAGACCCATCCACAGGGGAGCCCTTAAGTACCCTAGGGAAAGGGTTGGAACGACTTAGGAGTCCCTCCAAGAGGAGGGGCTGGACAGAGTGGGGGATACTCCCCTGTCCAGTTTCGTGCCAGAGCGGGAACCAAGTGTTCCTGAACTGGCTCAAACCCGAGTATGCAAGGAGGGCACCAAATGTGCCCTTCAAAGCAGTCTGGTGGCGCTGGCAAGTGCCCTCACCACAGCCCAATACACTAATTCCTGTCTGGGAGGTGGGCACACCTCCCTGTGACATGAAACCTATTGTTCTACCTTTCCCCTGCTCAAGCTCAGCTCAGCAGCAGGAGGCAGAATCGTGTCTGTGGTCGGCAGCAGTACTAGCTTGCTAGCAGACCCTGAAATCTGTTTTTGGGAGTACAGGGGGGTCCCCTAGGGTGACCCCCAGTACATGGGATCATACTTGCAGCACTAGAATCAGTGTTGGGGTCTGATTCCAACATGTTTGATACCAAACATGACCAGGTTCGGTGCAGCCATTATATAGTTAGACATCTCGTAATGACTGATGTCCACTATATATCTTAAAATGGTTGACCGCACTTACAAAACTTGGAGAATCAACTTCGGGGTTTGTAGGGGTGCCATGCTCATGCAGGGGCACCCTCACACTTGTACCGAAGCACCCTGCCCTGAGGACTGAAGAGCCTGCCAGACGGGTGACTTATAGGTTTTAAGTGCAGTGACCTCAGATATAAGTGAATCACTGACAGAATATCGACGACCACAATATCGAGGTCCCAAAATATCGAGACCTAAATATCGATGTCAAGAATATCGACATCCTATCTACATCATACATCTAATATCGAAACAAAAATATAGGGGCTTATTAGGATGGCGGGCGGAGGCACCTCCACGGTGCTGGCAGTGGCGGAAAATGTCATTTTCCGCACTCCAGCAGCGGTCCACTCGCCCGCCATATTACAATGGGCAACATAGCCCATTTCCCGTCCGCCGCGGTGCGACGTGAACCGCCACAAATTGGCACACACCACCACGGCGGTGTGAGCCAATAGAGACCCACTGCCGTGCGGAATGACGTCCCGTCCGCCGTACAAATCACGATGCCCCAAACAGCCCGTCACACCGCAGCAGAGAAACCACCCAACCAGAGACAGCGGAAGCATGACAGCGGAGCGCGAAACCAGACTCCCGGTCCCCTCCACCCGGTCCAGACCGCAATGGATCCAGCTCTACAAGCCTTTCCGGTGCTCTACCTGATCCACTACCAGCAAATAATGGACCGTCGCGGACAACGCCGCAGGTACGCAATCACACAACTCCGCACACAAACACAACACACAACTCCTGTGCTGATATACGGTTCCTGTCCACATCAGACACTCTGGTGGGGACAGGAACACATCCCCAAGTGTACCCACACATGTCCTACCTGTCACAAAATCACCCCTCCGCATCCGGGTCACCCATCAACCGCAAAATCACAGCAATGTCCCGGTCACGTCACCGCAGCGGTGCAGTCGCTGGAAAACATGCGCATAATGTAGTAGGCAGGGCCAGCGCCAGGCATGGGCAGTCCACAAAGATTTACAGGGCCCCACCTCCACCCTTCACACACTACGACTCCCACACCCATTTGGGGACATGCTGTGTGCTCCTCCTGTGCCCCAACCGCACAATTCATCTGCCAGGTGTAGCCAGACCCTGCACACACGTCAAACAACCAGGGAGCCTGTCTTAGAAGGTGGGGGTGAAGAGGAACACCCTGCACAGAAGCTCTGGGGCAGGGCATTCCTCCTCCTCCCACCTACCCTCCACTCATGTCAAGCAAACTGAGTCCAATCACAAAATGAAGACTCACACTGCATTTGAACATCCACTGAACTGTCCACACTGCCTGTCAAGTCACTCAGACACACTCCACACTAACACACAGCCACATACACATACCAGATGTCAGCAGTAATGGAGGGCAATAAATGGGCTAGCCAAAAGTGAAGTGGACAGTGATGGAAAGCCAAGGAGCAAGCCACAAAGCATGTGCACATCACATGCAAGATAAGGAACATATCACACCACCCTTAGGCCATCAAATCAGACATGGTTGGCACAGTGAGTGGAATTAAACCAAAGTGACCTCTGTTCAACAACTCAGGGAGACATCAAGGCAAGCCATGCATTGGCACAGGAATGATAGGAAGTGTCTGAAGTCAAACAGTGATCAGCCACACATCTGTCTCAACTCACTTGACATGTGTATGTCATCAGCACAACACACATGGCTCATTGTCACACTCCCTGACCGTCAAACCCAAGTTGGACCTTCACACATACCCCTCCTCTACCCAACTCACACCTGCAGCACTCAACACCAGTGTGAAACACACAGAATGGTGCAAATGATGTCCTGTGAGTACACTGACAACCAATCACACTCCCTGGGGTGCATCCACAAACATCACACACACACTCAGGGATGCCTGAACCAATGCTGACACAAAAACAATAGCCAAACACAAACCTCACAAACAACATACACAGAAGTCCAACAACCCCACATATGGCCAGCCAAACAGTGGAAAGGCAATGGGGCCCCAGACAGAACAGGAGTACACAACATTGTCACTCAGGACCAATGCACAGACACCATAACCCAACACAAACAAGAATTGCATCATCTCAAAACAGTCATGAACACAAACTGGGATCAATAGGACAATAAGCTAACACAGACAGAGACACCACACCACCCATCAAGTCAACATGGTGTCATAGTGTACCACAAGCATGCATATGCCCAATCCTGACAAGTGACAGGTCAAAGATAGGAGGACATAGCACTATTGGGCACTCAAAACAAGCCCAGTAACAAGAATACACCTTGCTGCATGTGACAGACACACAAGTAATGCACACTACACTTGCAACACACATCAGAATGTATCACAATGCCCAAACTACTCACACACAATGTCATGCAAATAGAACATCACACACAGAGCATCTGTCAGCAGAAAGAGACAACACAGGCCAAACACTGCATACATCCACAACAAATACACAACAGATGCACATGCCAATCCATCACATTGCAAACTCAGCTGGACATCAGGGGGATGCACACCAGGCAAGTACAAGGCAACATACACTGACAGCACTGCATGCAGGCCAAGCAGTGTGTGCACACCAACCAAATCAGTAGCACACATATCTCAGTGCCACAACATGTACTCCCACAACACAAAACAGCACAGCACACAGACATCACACTCAGGAAGGGTAGCAGTACCTCAGCAAACACACATACAGCTAACCCAACACTCACAGATGCACAACTCAGGGACACCCAGGTGCAAACAACATGACCAGAGGACTGTACAGCACAAACAGTTGCAGTGCACATGAGCAACCATGACTGCAAACCAGTACAAGAAAATCACACATAACTAATTGGGAAACTGTCCTGAGTGGCACCTTGGTCCTGTGCACAGATCAGCACCACAAAGCATAGTGTAACAAATGAAGTGGTGGGGAGGCTCACACACTGGCAACCCAAGGGGTAGGTGACATGAGATTGAAGTGGTGTGTGCGTCAGTAGTGGACAGGTCAGGAGTGTACTGTACACAAACACATAGAGGAGTCACTCCCAATGGGCAGGCATCAGGAGCACAGATAGGGGATGGTATGACTCCACAGACCACATACCATACTGGAGCCAAAAATGGCTCAAGTGACAGCAATGCATGAGAAAACTCACCAACAATGTCAGTGTGGCTGAGCAGGTCTGCACAGTGAGCACAAACAGTAACAAGACACATGGCTGATCAACAAAACAACACAGACTTGCCTGTCACACACACTGCATACTCATAACTGGCAGCAACAACAAGTAGGTGTCCCCCAGGATTGCAAGGACACACCAACACACTGCACAGTGCACAACCTACAACTCCTACATGTGCCCACAATCACAAGCACAGGGCTCACAATTCAAACAAACAGGCACTCAGCTCCTGGGTCATACATTAATGCAGTTGGCATTCCAGGGGCACACACACATCAACACTACTGACCAAGTCACCCCTTTCACACTTCATGACCACTCAAGTGCACACATTCAAATGTACCCATGTGACTAGGAAGACAGGCCCTCACAAGATGACCATACATCAACACTGCTGTTCACACATCAAGAAAGATCACACAGACATGATGGACCCTGGCCAGCCTGCCTGTAATCCTGTGGGTAGAATTCCCCTCTGTGCTGGTAATGCATCCTAACATGACATGTGTACAATTTAGCAAACCTGACCATAGAATGATTAGGCTAACAGTAGATCATCACAAACAACCATCATTCCCTCCCCCCAAAGCCTCAGAGTCAAGAAGAACTGAAGTGTCTGTCATCTCTGGCAAACTCTGAAAAAGTGAAACAAGCAATTAGCAATGTTAAAGTGGCATACAGAGCATGTGTCACATGAAACCATACCCATACAGAAAGATTTTATTAAGCAAGGACACCTCCTAAGCAGACAACAGGAGTAACTGTCTTTATTACATATTAGCCAGATAGGCATCAAAAGTAGACAAAAGCAAGGCCTGTGGCCAGTCCATAGTTCAAAGTAGGCACATGTGTGCATGAGAACCTGCACAGGGAATGGGCAAACAAAGTGACAAACAGCAAGGCCAGTGGCCAGTCCATAGTTCAAAGTAGGCACATGTGTGCATGAGAACCTGCACAGGGAATGGGCATCCATGGTTACAAATAGCAAGGCCAGTCCATAGTTCAAAGTAGGCACATGTGTGCATGAGAACCTGCACAGGGAATGGGCATCCATGGTTATAAACAGCAACGCCAGTGGCCAGTCCATAGTTCAAAGTAGGCACATGTGTGCATGAGAACCTGCACAGGGAATGGGCATCCATGGTTACAAACAGCAAGGCCAGTGGCCAGTCCATAGCTCAAAGTAGGCACATGTATGCATGAGAACCTGCACAGGGAATGGGCAAACAAAGTGACAAACAGCAAGGCCAGTGGCCAGTCCATAGCTCAAAGTAGGTATATGTGTGCATGAGAACCTGCACAGGGAATGGGCAAACAAAGTGACAAACAGCAAGGCCAGTGGCCAGTCCATAGTTCAAAGTAGGCACATGTGTGCATGAGAACCTGCACAGGGAATGGGCAAACAAAGTGACAAACAGCAAGGCCAGTGGCCAGTCCATAGTTCAAAGTAGGCACATGTGTGCCTGAGAAACTGCACAGGGAATGGGCATCCAAGGTTACAAACAGCAAGGCCAGTCCATAGTTCAAAGTAGGCACATGTGTGCATGAGAACCTGCACAGGGAATAGGCATCCATGGTTACAAACAGCAAGGCCAGTGGCCAGTCCATAGCTCAAAGTAGGCACATGTGTGCATGAGAACCTGCACAGGGAATGGGCAAACAAAGTGACAAACAGCAAGGCCAGTGGCCAGTCCATAGCTCAAAGTAGGCACATGTGTGCATGAGAACCTGCACAGGGAATGGGCAAACAAAGTGACAAACAGCAAGGCCAGTGGCCAGTCCATAGTTCAAAGTGGGCACGTGTGCATGAGAACCTGCACAGGGAATGGGCATCCATGGTTACAAACAGCAAGGCCAGTGGCCAGTCCATAGCTCAAAGTAGGCACATGTGTGCATGAGAACCTGAACAGGGAATGGGCATCCATCGTTACAAACAGCAAGGCCAGTCCATAGCTCAAAGTAGGCACATGTGTGCTTGAGAACCTGTTAACCACGATAAGAGCTGCTCCTAGTATGGTGACCACTATGGAGTTATGGTTATATTGTGAGTGAGGGCATCTCAAAAATGTGATGGACTGGTCTCACACACCACCTGGTGTCATGCTTCATCATCGGCCAGTCCTTGCCCTCTAAAACCTTGGTTTGATAGAGGGCGGGCATACACCTGACGACAGGGATGCACTTCTAAACTAAGTGGGGGCCCATGGAAAAGTGAGTGAGAGTAAAAATCATTATAGTTATCAATTTGTGTTTTTAATGTGATTGGTAACTATATGATATTAAAATCAAAGGACGGTGTGTGGGGAAAATTATTGTCCCCTAACCGTAGTGTAAGCGGTCAACATGTTTCTGCCGTGTTGGCCCAGGTGGGTCCAGGGCATTCATCAGGACCTTAGTGTAAAGAAAGGTGGGGGGCTCCGTTCTTACCAACTAGTGGCAAGAAGATACCACTGTGCGGGTGTGACCTGTGTCACTCTCCACTATTGGAAAGGCTTCCACATTCAAGCCCTAAATACCCCAGCTACTTGCCCCATGGGAGGAGGGCAGGGGAAACCCCTGTTGTCAAACCTGCCTCAGGGAAAGTATCCCGCGTTGCTCCTAGGTGACTGCTCCGGTCCTCCCGATAGTTCAAAGTAGGCACATGTGTGCATGAGAACCTGCACAGGGAATGGGCATCCATGGTTACAAATAGCAAGGCCAGTCCATAGTTCAAAGTAGGCACATGTGTGCATGAGAACCTGCACAGGGAATGGGCATCCATGGTTACAAACAGCAAGGCCAGTGGCCAGTCCATAGCTCAAAGTAGGCACATGTGTGCTTGAGAACCTGCACAGGGAATGGGCAAACAAAGCGACAAACAGCAAGGCCAGTGGCCAGTCCATAGTTCAAAGTAGGCACATGTGTACATGAGAACATGCACAGGGAATGGGTGACACCGTACACTGCCATGGGAAGCAACACAGCTAGGGGGATAACAATGGGCAGTCCAGGCACCGCTGTGGGAGGGGGACTTAGCCTCAGACTTGGCTGTCAGTTGGACTGGGAGGTGGCTGATCGTCGGGGCCAGTTGTAGGACTGGACCTGGGAGAGAGAGGACCAGCTGAGGTAGAGGCATCAGTGGCTTTGGGAGCCGGAGGGCTGCTTGGACCGGGTAGTGTGGTGGCACATGGAGGCAGAGACATGCTGCTGTGAGACACAGTGTGTGAGGGAGAATGTGGAGGGCTGCCTTTCCACTTCTTGGGGATTCGATAGGGAATAATTGTCTTGGTAGGAGTGGGAAGTGGGGCGGGCACAACCGACTCACTCCCCACCACAGGTGCATCAGGTGCAGGTGGTGGCACTCCCTCTGGGGATCTGCTGCATCGGGCGGTACGCTTGGCCTGGCCTTGCCTGTTCCCCTCCATCCCCTGTTGACCAGGTGAACCCCTACAGTGCCCTCCTTTCCCAGCTTCAGAGGGGTGTGGGTGAGAGTTGAGGTTGTGGGTGAATCTGCCTTAGAGGGCTTTTTCTGCGGACTCTTAGCAGGCCCCAGCTTCACAGCAGGCACGGCACCTGTCTGCCTGTCTTTGGGAGACGCCTTTGGGACGGGAGTGTCCTTGGATGGGGCAGATTTTGAGGCATGTGAGCCTGAGGCCTGCTTCTTGGCTTGATGCCCCTGAGTGTCACCTGAAGGGCTTTTGCCTTTGCGCTCCTGTGTCACTTTAGTTTGTTTGGGGGATGGTGTCTGCGCTCTGGACCGCTTGGGGTGCTGCTGTTGTGTGCTGCGTGTGGTGTACCTGGAGCCTGTGGGCTGTTGTATGTGGTCACTGCCGTCAGATGTAGCCACTGGCAGGGGGGTTGCCAAAGGGACTGGAGGTGGACTCTGAGCCTGTGACAGCTGAATGGCTGCCGTCACTGTGGAGGACAAAGACTGGACAGTCCTGTGTAGCCCACCCACGTCTGAATGAATCCCCTCCATGAAGGCAACTACCTGTGTCAACTTCTTGTCATGGTCTTGGAAGGCATTCAGGAGAGTTGTCTGACCCACACACAGCTGGTGCAAAAGGTCCACCGCCTCAACACTGAGGGCAGCAGGGGAGACAGGGGCAGCGGTGCCTGGGGGGAAGGACACTCTTCCCTTCTTACTGGTGCGAGCACGTGCAGCACTAGTGGTGTCTTGTGGTTTGTGGCCTCCTGGTCTGCCTTGCTACGTTGGCTTAGGCCTAGCTGCCATGATGCCTTTTTGCGCATGTTACTTTGTGCCATTGTTTTTCCAGCCTCTGCTTCTGCTCGGCTATTTTAGAACTGTCTGCATTTCTGTCTTTCACCTTTTCTCCTGTTCCCTTTGGGCTACGTCTGCACAACATGTACAAGGTCGAAAAACAACGTCCCTTGTTCTTGCTGATCTGGCCAGTCCCTCGCACTTAGACATAACACTATGTACAGCTGCCCTGGAGAAATTCGTGTGCTTTTAATATTGTGATTTCACGGTTAGAGACACTTGGAGAAAAACCTTTCCAGAGAGAAGAGCTGTGCGTGTCTGATGATGTAAATCTGGCATCTAGATATTGAGGTATGGGGGTTCGCCTGACAATGCCCAGAGGTCTTCTGTTTTTATAATAAACTAGCTACTAGCACGGGGAGGGTGGTATGGTCATTTAGCCCTATATCCACTGCTTTATGAAATGCTTTCCCCGTTTGTATTCTATGGAATTGTAACTATGCTGATTATATTATCCTTATGCATTATGCTGATAGTACTGGCACGTGTACTGTATCTTAGAGCACGGTAGTTGAAATAAATATTTTGAACTATACAGTGTCTCTTATTACGCACGTTGTGGACAGGTATGAGTGAGTTATGAAAGGGTGTTCTTGTTCCCGCGAGTCCTGAGAGAGAGAGATACCATGTTCTGGGTTGTCTAATCATTGGTAGCATCGCTGCTCATGAGACGCTACAGCTAGTCAGATTGGGATTGTGGGTACTAAGGTTTATGGTTGGCTCACCACTATATTCCGAGGTCCTATTATCCTGTGCATAGCTCTGTGTATGTGCAGAATCCCTACAACATGGCGCAACCAACGAGTGGGCTGCTTATCTGCGAGACGCTTGAGTAGTATTTGTGCTTGTCCACAACTCCCTTCGCAGACGCTTCCGGAAGCGTGTGTGACGGTGATACCTCCTATATTGACGTTTTTATAGGTTCTTTCAAGCTTGAAGTTGTTAAAAGGTTTTTAAATAAAACCCTATATTGTGCTGCCTCATATTAGGTTGTCGAAAAATTTTAGCCTAAAATGGCTGTTCAAATTGCGGCACATAGCCGCGCAGCGCTCCGGGCTCACTTGACAGTGTATGGAGTGCGTGACGCGGGTGTCGATCTGATCTTTGTGGTACAAGCGGATCCAGCTTACCACTTGGAGGTGTTTTACTCTTGGGTCACCTTTCCGGCGGTGGATGGGAATGATAATTTGTTCCATGAATATACAGCCACCGCTGTTCCTAATCACTATAGACCATATAGGAATCTTGAAGTACCGCTCATGGCTTGGCAACACCGTGTTTGGTTTGATGGCGCCCTCCCCCAACCGGTTACCGCGGTTCGTTTAGGCCCCTTATCGATTGAAGGGGCCACTTGGCCTGTTTTGGCCGGGTACACCCCACATCCGCGTTACATGACGCTTGCAGTCGGTGAACTGCGTAATTTGCATTCGTCTTTGATACGTGTGCATAGAGCTTTAGTACAGTTTGTTACAAGCAATCTCCAGGGAGCCCTGCCTGGAGTTGCAGCCCATCCAGCTGGAGCAGGCGGTGTCACCATAAGTCCCGTCATGGTTAATTCGGTGATGGGCAAGCGCCCACAAAATAAGGATGATTTTCCTTATTGGCTTGCAGAAAAATTTGACCAGCTGGAGGCAGTTTTTCCAAATACCTCTCCCGTGGAAAAACACAGGATTTTGACGATTAGTTTGCCAAAAGACTTGATCCCCGAGTTGGCAGAATGCAACAACTGGGGTAAGGTATTCGCGGCAGTATATGCGAAGTGTTTCGGCACTCCTTCCATGATGGTTCTCCGCTCTGTAATTAAACGTGTGCAGGATGAGCACGGCCCTGAAGCGGCTGTGGAATTAGGGATGAGACTGGTGGGAGTGTTCGACGTAGTAGCTGATTTGATCCTTGCAAATGTCAAGGGCGATGCAGTTAACTTTCAAGTAGCTAATGCTTTGGCTTTGATCCCACATCCGGACAAGCCGCGCGAATTACCGAAAATTATTGCACAGGCTTACAAAACAATTGGCCGCAATAGCCTGGGAGTTAAGCCTTTTGCTAAATCGCAAACACAATCGCAGCAACCACCAAAAGCTCAATCTGAGAAGGATGAGAAACCATTCTTTACTAAAAAGAGCTGGAGGTTGAAAAAACAGGGTAAGCAACAGAAGAAGCCGGGGTCGCGAGGCGCATCCCCGGTTTCCGTCTCTTCTGAACGCACTCATGATTTGCGCGATAGGGCGAGAATTAAATCTCCAGAGAGATTTCAAGTCCCTGATTCGCGTTCTCCTCGTTCTTCACAGGCACCAACAACTTCGCAGGCTGGTGGAGGAGATCGCCAAGATAGAGGAAGGGGTTGAGAGGCTCCACAGGGATGAGACCAACCTCGACAACAAGTCCGAGGGAAAGCAGAAGAATTTCAACGTTCTCGCCCACAGTTTCAGAAGAAGAAAGTTGCCGCTGTAACAGCGAGATATGCCACAGACGGTGAGAACGAGACTCCTGAATTGGACATGGGCAGTGACACTCCTAGACAGCGCAGCGGAAGTTACCATAGTGCGGGAGGCGCTACGTCCTCATGTGGAGGCGACAGCAACTGAAACATTCATTACTGTCGAGACAGCAGACACCAGAGTGGCACCCCCTGACAGACTATATAATATTGTCATTCAAATTGAAGGTGACATACAGCGTGTTATTAAAGGGATTTTTTGGGAGAATCTGACCTCTTCTTACGACATTCTGTTGGCAGAGGCGGATTGGCCGCCCCCATTCGTACTTGCTGCATGTAGAGGGGAGGAGGTAATCCTTCCGAGCTTTTCTCGTCATGTCCCCAAGGACAAAGCGGAGGCTCTTGCAGCTGAATGGGCTGTGTCCCTGGCTCCAGCGTTATACCGCAACCACGTGGGCTGAGATGAAGACTCTCCCCTCCATGATATTCCTTTGCGGTCGCTGCCACAGCCACAACCCCAATATCCCATCAAGCGGGAAGCTAAAGGTCCCGTTTCCGAAATTCTGACACAGTTAGAATATCAAGGAGTCATTGAAACATGCGTGTCACCGATGAATAATCCCCTTTTCGCGGTTTCTAAACCCGATGGATCGTACCGCTTAGTGTTGGATTACCGACATTTGAACTCTCATTGTCGGACCTTTGCGGTGCAAAACACACACAGTTCGGCGCTTGTAGACAGTCTTGTTCGTAAAAAATATAAAACTACACTTGACCTATCCAATGGATTCTACATGCACAACTTGGCCCCGGAGAGTAGCCAATGGAGCACTTTTACCTCCGGTGGTAAATTATTCAAATTCCGGCGTTTACCTATGGGCTACAAGAACAGTCCAGGCGTATTCGCTGCCCGTGTTGTCTCTTTGTTAGACGGCATAGACCCAGATGTATGTTCGTACGTCGATGATATTTATCTGACAGACGACGAATTGTACCCGCATCTTTCCCAAGTGGACCGCATTATTCTAGAATTTGCGGTTTTAGGTTATAAGTTTAACTTTGCCAAATATCACATTGCTGAATTTACCATTTTGTTTTTGGGCTATGAGCTCAACAATGAAGGTAAGGGCTTAGCCCCACATTTCCTGGAGAAATGTGCACTTTTGTGCCCTCCTACCACTCTCAAACTTCAGTCTTTACTGGGTTTTCTAAACTTCGGGCGTACTTACATTCCCGAATATGCCCAGCGTATCAAGCCACTGTATGCCTTGATACAACCTAACTTTTCGAAGTCATGCTGGCTTCCGGAGCATTCCTCCATTCTGCAGTCTTTGCAGACAGACCTGCTTGAATCTAAATTCTTGTTGACGTGTGATAACCACACAAACCTGAGATTAGAATCATTCCAGGGGCAGTGGGTTTCACGTACTTAACCTTTAACGAAGGTGACAGAGTACCGATCGCATACAAGTCACATCTTTACACTTCCGCAGAAATGCCCTTTTCATCTGTGGAGAAGATTTTGACTGCAGTGCAGATGGCGATTCTGAAGGAACGTGCACTGGCACAGGGAAAACGCATTCTGGTGGTAACACCATATCCTGCCCTAGAGGCAGTGACGAAAGCAAGTGTTCCGAACTCTAAAGCTTTGCACCCCCGTTGGATACAATGGGCAACATCTTTGACGTCTCCGGATGTCACTTTTATCTTTGATTCTTCTCTTCAGACTCAGGAGTTTCTACAGTATGAATTCGTTCATCCTCCTCCTCTGTCCTTGCTACCGCTTGAGGAATACGAATGTATTATCTATACCGATGGTTCGGCACAACCAGCCACGGGTTCCAAGCATGCTTATTCAGCAGCATGTGCTATTGTTGCAGGTACCATGTTAAACGGTAAGTTCAAATCAACTGTAGTGCATACTCCGGCACTAGGAGACAGTACTGCACAATTGGCCGAGCTGCGCGCGTTGGTGCTCGCACTTGAGTTCCCTAATCCGGATGTGACCACTCTAATTGTATGCGATTCTTACTACTGTGTTCAGTCTTACAATGACAATCTGTTCTTTTGGTCGCAAAACGACTACAGAGACGCCAAAGGTAGCACAATTAAGCATAAAATGCTTTGGGTTCGAGTGGCAGATTTGAAACAACGTCTGTCACCAGCGTGTGGGCGCACACGCTGTCGGTAACGGTTTGGCAGACAAAGCTGCCAAATCAGCAGTAGCCACGTGCTCAGTCGCAGCAGTTACAAGATCCATGTCTAAAATAGATACTGATATTTTAGCAGCTATTGCTGCGACGAAGGAAGGTGCTAATTACCCTAGAGGTTTCCCTTCCAAATACTCTTATCAATTAGGTCCCGAACAGGCTCCTTACGTAAGAATTCCAGACGTTGGTGATCGGCTGATTCCCAACGCGGACCGCAGACTTTCCTTGATAACGGCCGCACACGAAGGCATGGCTTCGGCTCATGCTGGCGTGTCTGCGACGGTTTCCATCTTGCAGCAGCGTTACTGGTGGCGTGGTTTATACAAACAAACCCGTACTTATGTGCTTTCTTGTGACGTTTGTCAGCAGATTAAGCCTTCCACGGTTACACGGCCACCACAGACCCCGCTCTGCATTTCTAACAGACCTTTTGGGTGTGTTTACCTGGATCACTGCGGTCCATTTTCTTCAGACACTGCGTATAAATATATCTTAGTTGCAGTGGATTCGTGCACACGTTTCATCTGGGTTTGGCCACAACGGAGTGCTGACGCTCGAAATGTCATAAGGGATTTGCGTGTCTTTGTGGGAATTTTCGCCTGTGGCACCTTCCATTCTGACCAAGGTCCGGCGTTCGCCTCTAAGGCTTACAAGGACGCAATGGGTTCACTGGGGGTGCGGGTGAAATTTTCGTCTCCATATCGGCCTGAGGGCAACTCGATTGTTGAACGAATGAACCGTGACTTAAAGCAATCCTTGACAGCTAGAGTCTTAGGTACTGGCAGGAACTGGCTGGCCCACTTGTATACCGTACAACGTGCACTTAATAATCTCCCTAGAAGACCTCTGGGTGGGCGGACCCCATACGAAATGCTCTTTGGCATACGAATGTTTGTGCCCGACCTTGATGGTCTAGACATGGCGGCGCAATCCGCCATCTTTGATGTAGATAACCATTCTACTATGTTACAGGACTTACAAGAAGCCCGAGACAAACTTGCAATCGCACATTTACCTTCAGCCACAGACGCTGCGCTGCAGATTCCGGTTGCCGGCTGGCTTCCGAAGATTGGAGATCTGGTTCGAGAGAAGGTGGAGAACAAAAAGAATTCGGCCCCTCTTATCGTGCACCAGTTCCAGTCCTTGGCTTGAAGGGAACTCGTACAGTCATCTTACCACCGCTTCCTGGTCGCAAAGAGAACAGATACATCTCAGTGGAAAATGTCAAGCTACAACATCTGGCCGATCCTGAATAGTGTTACACCAGCGGTCTCTTGTCCTGTCATTTCCCAGACAAATGTTTTTGGCCTTCCGGCCCGAACGGTCACTGATGTTGCTATCGAGATGGTAGATTTGCCTGAGTGCTTACTCGACTACCCGGATTCCACCTGCAACGAGGAGACTGAGTATACCTACCCCGCCAACAAGTCGGTGGCTCACCTACCAACAATGCCACTGAGCCCAACACATTATTCCTTTGACTCGGATTCCACCTCATCACTTGTCCCGTCCACATTCAGTATTTTTGTATCCTGGTTCAGAGACAATTTTTTGATTCCCCCCTGGACATACATCTGGTTGGTACTATTCCTGATTTTTCTGTTCATGTCCATTGGCTTTGTCACAGTGTTTTTTCTACTCATCAATGGTCACTATTTACCAGAACGCTCTGCAGTGAACTGTGTCGCTGGAACTTTGGCTCCCCATTCTTCATCTCACATCATGAAGCGTGACCACACATTTGTGAACATTTCAGCTTTTCCAGTCGCTGATGGCATCGTATGGGATGCGGTAAATTTCCAAATTCATGGACCAACCGAAATTATTAATGTACCAAATGTCCTTCGTGTTTCAATGGGTGATGTCGTAAAAAGTAATATTCATTCTGATGATTGGGATGTGCATGCAGTAGAATCATTATTTACTGATTTGAAATATTATGCTGCTTTTAATGCTGAAGATTTATACATGAATTCTGCAAGTTATGCCAATTTGTATTGTTACCAGCATTGGGGCAACCACTTTGTCCATAAACCAAGTGCACTGCGTGGTCCTTTTAACTACACCCAATGGGAGCATTGTCCAACCCCTTTGCCAGGTAGCTCCCAAACTCTTAGAAATACATTTACTTACTTTACAGACTTTGATAGATTGAACCCTGGGTCCTATTATTTTAAATTAAACACTTCATCCACTCAGAAAATCATGTTGACCCACACCAAATTGCTATATTCGGGTTCCTTTTTGAGCGCCTTAGCTGTGGGTGGTTATGAGTACTGGAAGGACACTGTTGACTTGAAATCAATTTGGGGCTCCAAACCATGGCAGGTGCAAGGCACAGAAGCCTTGCACCGTGCTTGCCTTATCCCGGCCCAAATTTTATTTCTGAATAATACCATCTATCAAACTATGTGTTGGGGTTTGGCTACTTCCAAACAATTGAATGCACCTTCCATTCCTGCATTGTTTTCCACACCCAACGGGAGCTTGCATTTCAATATGTCCCTTACAAATTTGCAAGCTCTATTTCAAAACAATTTGTTTAATGTCTCTACGCTTGTTCAGTCACCCTGGTTGGCTTGGCCCATAGCGTCTAATGCCTGCCAACTGCGTTTTCATGACTCAGTTCCTGGTTACAAACAGGATAGGCCAGATCCAAGGTTTTCTGACTCTCGTACTGTAACAACATATTCTGTTGGTAAATTGTGTAAACAGTGGTTGCAGCACTCTTCCTTAGATTCTGTTAAACAACATTTATCCCTCCTATCAGGCAACATTGATCTGTCCGACTTTATTCTGGGGCCTCGTGGTCCACGACCTACGAGATTCATTTATGAAACTTATAATGAACTCTGGAAGCTTTCGCAAATTGAAGCTGCTTCCCGTCTACGGGAAATAGATCAAGCAAATTTAGAAAAGGTGCTTGCTGTTGTTGACAATAGTATTAATACCCTTTCTTCCCGTATTTACACGTTAGAGAATATTGTGTCCTCTGTTGTTGATATTGTACAAGATGATGTTTCTGTGTTGTATCATGGTCAGAATCAATTGCGTTCAGTTATGCAGTTTGCATGGACTTTGCAAACACTTAAGATGGGTAAAGTTCCTTGGCACTTTTTGAACACCTCTGCCTTATTCCTGCCTTTTAATTTGACTGACAAACAGCAGTTCATGTCCATGAAAGATGCAGCATACACTCTGTTACATATCGAGAAAATGGAGCCCTTACCATTCTGTGGCGGAATTGGATTCTGCCGTGTGGCTAGTTCATGGGGTTATCGCCTTGCCTTTTTCTTTGTTTGAATTTAGTTTGTGCATGAAACATTATCCTGTGGGCCGTTTCCAGCCCTTGGGCAGTGCCTTCCTACATGAACTTTGGTCCCTGCCTTTCATGTGTAAATGCCTGAGGGACGGAAGGAAGTTTTTCTCACAGGGGAGTCGTGCGATTCTACTGCAGGTCACTCCCTTATTTGCAAGAACATTAAATTGCACTGAGCTTGTAACGTTTCCGCTCCGAATCTTGCTTGTGTTTTAAAGGGCATTCCTGCTCCTGCTATTTCTCCTACTTTCACTGTGCTTGCAAATGGTAGCTATCTGCTTTTGAATAATCAAGACTGCTGTGGCATGCTGGCCGGCATACCCTATATTGTTACAGTTTCACACAGGGTTGTCTGCTGCAAAAATGTGCTTTTTCCTCCCCCGCACGACATCATAGATAGTTCCGTTTGGCCTTCCATTTCTACTCTGAAGGCGGAATTCAATAAATTGAGCAGAATAAAGGCGCTATTATTGAACCAGGAGGTTATGCTCACATCCGCCCGGGAGACATTCATTCTCCAGGTGGCGAGTACCCACAGTGAAATTCAGGCCCTTTTGAACACTAACCTCCCACAACATTTCGGTGAACTGATTCACCGTGTTTTAATGCATCACGCACTGAGGGTCTGGTGCACTTTTTTAAGGTTGGGGGCTCTGGCCTTGTAACCTCCTTTCAGACTATCTTTGGTGTAATACCGGCTTTTATTCATTCCATTTTTTCCAGCGTCTTTGGTGGCTTTCCGTTGATTCTCGCCTTAGCGGCTGGTATACTGCTTTTGGTCTGTTTACTACGCAATGGCTGCACCTCCTTGGGCCCTTCTCGACCCAGGTCGACTCCAGATGCTCCGTGAGCGCATCCTCGCTGGCTTCGGCATCCTGCCATTGGCGACGCTCAGTGTGTCCTATAGACTTTCTTTTCGCTTTGCGTATTTCACTTGCGTGCAACCTGTGATGTCTTGCATCAGATGTCCTTTCTCGTGGTCCTTGGATTATTGCCTCTCCAATACGTCTCTGTCTCGACCGGATGTTGTCCTGCTGGTGGGTCCCTTAGAGGCCCATGAACGGGACTGTTCCGGTGCAGGCTACATGGCGCGTGCGGCTGCACTGGGGATTTTGGCACAATGGGATATCTGGGCGGCTGCTCAGAATCTCCTACAACAAAGTTATATTGAGTACCACGCAAGTTGTCCCGCAATGCTGTTCGCTGCTCCCTCTTGTGAGGAACATGACTGCAGCTTTGATTTATTGGACTGGATGGCGTCGCTTTTTTCCGACGATTCCAATGATGTCCTCTTGGAAGGTGTGGCGTTTTTCTGCACTTACACTCTGTTGTATTGACAGGGCCTTCGCTTTCTGCGACCTGCCTCGCTGGATTTTTTTTTACCTCTACAATTTCTTTTCCTCTCCCATTCATTGTCCTTCATGGGGACTGCTCCACAATAGACGTTTCTGGTCTGCTCCATCACTTTGAACTCTGTCTTCGTCCTATGTCTTGGTCGATGGACTGCCCAGGGGAGGGTGTCTTGTGGTTTGTGGCCTCCTGGTCTGCCTTGCTACGTTGGCTTAGGCCTGGCTGCCATGATGCCTTTTTGCGCACGTTACTTTGTGCCGTTGTTTTTCCAGCCTCTGCTTCTGCCCGGCTATTTTCAGAACTGTCTGCATTTCTCTCTTTCACCTTTTCTCCTGTTCCCTTTGGGCTACGTCTGCACAACATGTACAAGGTCGAAAAACAATGTCCCTTGTTCTTGCTGATCTGGCCAGTCCCTCGCACTTAGACATAACACTATGTACAGCTGCCCTGGAGAAATTCGTGTGCTTTTAATATTGTGATTTCACGGTTAGAGACACTTGGAGAAAAACCTTTCCAGAGAGAAGAGCTGTGCGTGTCTGATGATGTAAATCTGGCATCTAGATATTGAGGTATGGGGGTTCGCCTGACAATGCCCAGAGGTCTTCTGTTTTTATAATAAACTAGCTACTAGCACGGGGAGGGTGGTATGGTCATTTAGCCCTATATCCACTGCTTTATGAAATGCTTTCCCCATTTGTATTCTATGGAATTGTAACTATGGTGATTATATTATCCTTATGCATTATGCTGATAGTACTGGCACGTGTACTGTATCTTAGAGCACGGTAGTTGAAATAAATATTTTGAACTATACAGTGTCTCTTATTACGCACGTTGTGGACAGGTATGAGTGAGTTATGAAAGGGTGTTCTTGTTCCCGCGAGTCCTGAGAGAGAGATACCGTGTTCTGGGTTGTCTAATCATTGGTAGCATCGCTGCTCATGAGACGCTACAGCTAGTCGGATTGGGATTGTGGGTACTAAGGTTTATGGTTGGCTCACCACTATATTCCGAGGTCCTATTATCCTGTGCATAGCTCTGTGTATGTGCAGAATCCCTACAACAGTGGAAGTAGCTGGGAGGGTGGGCACTGGACGATGTGTGGTGGAAGAGGAGGCAGATTTCCTACTCCCTGTGCCCGCCAACATCGAGGAGTCACCGCTGGCATCAGATGATGTAGAGGTTGGTGTTTCTGGGCGTGATTCCTCAAGGACACTCCTGTCCCCCTCCGAGGCGCTTGTCATATCAGTGTCAGTGGGCTCATGTGTAGCAGTCGTGCAAGATGCCTCACCACTGGTGTCCGTCCCCTGTTCCTCTGTGCCCTCGGCAGATGCTGCAAGAGACAGAGACGTAGGTTCAGTTTAGTGCCATACACACAAACATCATATGCAAGCAAAGCACAAAACAAGATGATGATACCCCCAAGTTGCACACCACCCTGTGCAGTCACATTGTGCAACCTTAATTCAAAATGCAAAAGATGTATGGTAACATGCACACTTGGCATTATTTATTTAAAAAAAATATTTTTATTGTTTTATAAAAAAAATCAAACAAATCAGCAGGTATATCTCAACCAGTGTCCATTGATCACAAAGGGCAAGGCATACAGGTAGTAAGGGTATACAATTTGTGGCATTGCGATTATCTTCCGTGGTCCCCTTGGTGTCTCTCATCCTCTGTATGACACACCTCGCCAATTCCTGAGCTAGATATGAGCCTAGAGTAACAACCCCTGCGTCTGCGTGTCATCTTACGTGTCTTCCAGTGTATCTGCCGCCCCATCTTCCATTTCTATGTTATAGTAGCTCAGTCACGGCTGCCAGACTTTCCTAAACTTTCTTGGGCAACCACTCGCTTTACATACTGTCTTTTCGGCTCCCATGTACATATCCATAGCAGCCCGCCACTCTTTCAGAGTGGGAGGTTCTGGTCTCCCCCAATATTTGGCTATATCACGTTTTGCCACTACAAGGCCTAGGTTACTCAACAAAAGTTGATATCTGGGGATGTCAACATCCGTGTGGATGCCCAATAACACATATTTAGGGTCCATCGGGATTTGTGCATGTAGAATGTTATTGAGTTCCTGTACTATCCGCGACCAGTAGTTATGGATTGGGCGGCAGTCCCATAGAGTGTGAATGAAGGAACCGCGTTCCGTTCTACAACTTAGACAGTCCGGTGTCTCCGCTCTACCCATCGTATGTAACTTGGCCCTATCATAGTATACCCTGTGTAGGATTTTAAATTGAACTAGTTGTAGCCGCAGCTTAATTGCCACCTCCCTAGGGTGCATCAGTGTCGTCTCCCAGTCTATGTCCTCTAGTGTACCTACCAAGTCGTCCCACTTGCCCCGGAGTGTTAGCAGGTTGTTGGGCATGTTGTTTAGTAGGGTCTTATACGTCCATCAAACTGCTTTCTCCGGTATCTCTTCCTGTAACAACCGGCCTTCCAGCGGGGCATATTCTGGGAGGTCCGCAATGTCAGGTTTTGTCGTCTGCCAAGCGTGCCAGAGTTGAAGATACTTGTAATACTGCGTATCTGTCAGGCTATAGGCCGTTTGCAATTCTGCAAACGTTAGCAGGGCGCCCTGTCGTGTTATATCCCCAAGGGTGGTAATACCAATAGCATCCCATCTTTGAAACCCCCGTAGCTTTGCTAATTCAGGCAGTCATTTGCCTTCCCAGAGGGGTGTAGAACTAGTCAGTCTCTTGTCCCACTTCATCACTCGTTCAGCTTCTCTCCATGCCTCAATCGTCCTCTGTGTTGCTCCCGTATATGTAGTGAAGGTAAGAATGTTTCTGAAATTGGAGCCTCTCCAGGGCGAATGTTGGGTGGTCCTGGGGGGCGTGCTCCCATTCATTGACGACCACGAGGTGTGCCGCTCGGTAGTATGCCCGGACATCCGGAAGCGCTATTCCCCCATTATACTGGCTACGCTGTAGTGTTTGCAGCGCTACTCGAGGGGGGCCCCCGTCCCACAGCAAAGTACGTAGTTCATTATTTATTGCCCTAAAGAGGGCCTCTGGTACTCTGCAGTACGTGTTTTGAAATATGTATAATAACTTGGGTAGCGTGATCATTTTGAACATAGCAGCCCTTCCCAGTAAGGTCAGAGGGAGACTCCGCCACCTGGCCGCGTCATCCCGGAAGTTCGCTAAAACGCGCTGGATGTTATGGGTGAGGCAGCTCAGTACATTTTCAGAGGTGAAGAGCCCCAGATATTGAAAGTCCTCTATTGCTATGGGAAGGTGTGTCGGTATGGAGCATCCATCTATGCGGCCCGCTATTGGGTATATGGTTGACTTCCCCCAGTTAATTTTGTAACCCGCCTGTTTACCATAGTTTTCGACTATCTGGAAAATGATCAGGAGTGTCGTATCAGGGTTAGTTACATATAGAAGGATGTCGTCTGCGTACAGCGAGATTCGTTCATCCCGCAGCTGCTTCTCGGGATCCCGGAACCCTGTTAGGTCAGGGTGTGCTCTGATCAGACATGCAAGGGGTTCTAGAACAAGCGCAAAGACCAGAGTGGACAGCCCTGTCTAGTCCCCCGTTGGATGGGGAACTCAGCTGATCTAACGCCATTTACTCTTACTCTAGCCCTGGGGTTCGTGTATAAGAGATCGACCCATGTCCGGAAGTTATGCCCGAAGCCCAGTTTTACGAGGACCTGTCTCATGAAGGGCCAGTGCACCATATCGAATGCCTTTTCGGTGTTGAGTGAAAGTAGCAAATGGGGAGTCTCCCTCTCTTTGGCTGCGTCTAGCCAGTTTGCCAGCCTACAGAGGTTTAGGCGCGTGGCACGTTTGGGCATGAAGCCTGACTGATCCTTATGTATCAGGGACGTAATGACTGCCAAGAGACGCGTGGCGAGTATGGAGGCCAAGATCTTGGTTTCAATATTAAGAAGCAAAATTGGGCGATAGGAGCCGCACTTTTCTGGGGGTTTGCCTAATTTCGGTATTACGACTGTGGCATAGCAGAGGTCCGGGGGGAGTGTTCCCTTCTCTTTTGCAGCTAGGAACATATTTACGAGATGTGGAGCTAACCTGGTATTGTTTAGTTTGAAGAATTCCCCGGGCAGTCCATTTGGCCCCGGGGTCTTTCCCGACTTCTGTTTGGCAATGGCCGTAGAGACTTCTTCTAGAGTGATCTCGGCTTCTAGGGCTGCTGAGTCTTCAGCTTGCAGGACCGGCATATCTATGGCCTTAAGATAATTGTCTATGCTATTGTCATCGGTTGTGAACCGGGCAGCAAATAAATTAGTATAGTAGTCAGCGAATACTGTCGCAATGGCCTGTGCTGTTGAATGTCGCGTCCCTGCCTCTTCTATCTGGGTTACCCAGTTCGCTTCCCTTTCTTTCCGGCTTAACCAGGCTAGCAACTTCCCCGGTCTGTCCCCAGATTCGTACCGTCTGTGCTGAGTAGCCTGAATTTGGGTGCGTACTTCTCCCTCTGCTAAAGCGCGGAGTTCCCTCCGCGTAACCTCAATTTGCCGTAGCATCCTTTCCTCTGTATCCGGGGACAGTTTCTTTTCTAGTTCAAGCAGTTTGTCTTCTAAATCTTGTATTTGTATCGTTTCTGCTCTACGCTTTCGTGCAATTACATCTTGTAGCCTCTGTAGGAGAGTAGGATCTGCTTCACATGGGTACCCCCACTTTTTGCTGATGCTTCACTGTTTTTCGACCTTAGTCTGGCTGGGGCCCTGCTAATCAGAACCCCAGCCTAGCTGCTTCCTCTCTAAAATGGTTTCCATGTGCCTTAGGCACATCTCTGATTGGAATCTGGAGTGCCCTTATAAGTCCCTAGTATATGGTATACTATGTACCCAGGGTATAGGTACCTCAGAGGCCTACCAGGGGCTGCAGCATGTATTGTGCCACCCCTGGAAGGCCATCCAAACTGACACCACAGGTCTGCTACTGCAGCCTGGGTAAGGTGGTGCATGCACCCCTTACTGTGATATAGGCTACCTATATCACTACCTACATACACACATATAAACCTATAAGTCACTCCTATGGCAGGCCTTATCAATCCTGAAGGCAGAGTGCGTGGTTCCTATGTGAGAGGGTGCCCCTGCATGAGCAGGGCCCCTCTGCAGCGTTCGGAGACCCTTCTCTGATGCTGTTTGTAGTGCAACCTGACCATATACTCTTAAGCGCATTATAACCTCGCGTTAAATGCTAACTTTGGGATGGCTGCACGGAAACATGTCGTGTTTGGTGTCAAACATCTTGGAATACTACCCCCCGCCAGTTCTGGCGGTGGGGGTAGCATTCCACCCTTCTAGAGGGAAAGACATGTACACACCGGTATACCCGGTACTGACTTTCCAGAGCCCTGGCATCACAAAATGGATGCCGCTGCCACAGACACGAGTCTGGCCTCCTGCTGCTGACCGAAACTCCGGCAGGAGAGGCCTGGACAATAGGTTTCCTGTCCCAGGGAGGTGTGACCACCTCCCCAGACAGGATAGTGTGTATTGGGGCTGGGCGGGAGCACTCTCGGGTGCTTTGAAATCCTGCACTGGGGGCACACTTGGTGTCCCTGTGCATACCCCAGTTCAATCCGGCTCAGGGGCTTCCAGCCCCTGCTCTGGCGCGAAACTGGACAAAGGGAAAGGGGTGTAACCACCCCTCTGCCCTGACCCTCCCATAGGTGGGGCCACAGAGTATGTCCAACCCCCTACCTTAGTATAAGTAGGGGACCCCAGTCCTTAGGACTTTAGATTTACCTGGACGAAACTCTGACACAGAATCCTGGACCTTCGACGCTCTACTTTAAGATTAGAGGACTGAAGAATCTCCCTTGGGGTCAAGGAGTGACTCCCCTGCTTGGCAGGCACCAAAGAAGCAATTGTCCGGTCCGCATCGCTGAAGCTCCCGTCGGACGACGAAGTCTTTGCATCACCAGAGGTGGATTTCCAGACTTCCCCGAGGCTGCCCTGAGTCCCCAGCAAAGCTAAGGCCCATAGCTGTCGTGGGTAACGTGGAACCGTGACCCCTGGACACCGAACGCATTTGCAAGTGCATCCTCTTCTGGGTCTCCCACGAAGTCGTGCTTTGGGCTCCGAGTAGCCCCAGCCTCCAGCACCAACTGCACCGAAGATCACTGGCCTCCACTCCACGAGTGTCCTGTGAGCCAGCTCCACGTGCATCGTCTCGAGGCTCCTTCGCGGTCGCTAGTCCGTTGGCTAGTAGGCCCTCCCGAAGGCCAATCTTTTTCTGCTTGGGCTCCCTGGTTGCTCCAGGCGTGCCCTGACTTACCCTCGCTGGGTGAGTCCCACAGACCTTGCTGGTCTGCAACATTGTCCTTCTTCCATTTCCACGAGACTTGCCGTTGCCAAGGCTTGTTGGGTCCAATCCGGTCGCCGACACCCCTGCAATCGACAGACGTCGTGGGACAGCTCGAATCCAGCTCCTGGTTGTCGTCGACGCCTCCTGGACCTCGTGGCTGAAGAGTCAAGATGACCGTCAACCTACCTGAAGCACTCGACATCGGTGGGCATCTGCTCATCGCCTTCCTGATCACTGGCTAGTGACCCGGACTCTGTCCCCTCTGCTTTCAGGTTCTTCAGATCTTCGATCCACCTTTAGATCCACCCGAACACTTTCGACTTGGCCGCCAGCAGCACTTTGCAGCAGATCGCCATTGAAAGTGACGACGAAACCCGACCCCGAAAGACACCTATGCACCCGGCTCCCCTGGGTGAGGTAACTCGAGTACTCCGGTGCTCCCGTGGGTTTTGACACTAGAACAGCCTAGTTCTCAAAGGGTTTGCTCCAAGTCCTCCTCTAAGTGTCCCTTTTCTTTTAAATTCTAATCGCGACTTTCCCCATAGAAGTTAACGGTGGTTCGCGGCTGTGTTCATACACTGCACGCGTCCCCCGTGGGTCCCCTGTGTCACTGCCTTGGGTGGTTCCTTGTGGTCCAAGCACTTCTACAGGCTCTAAGCCTTGTGTCTAGCTCAGTCGTGGTTCTTATACCACTTTATTGGTATATGGTTTGGTACGCCCCTGGGGCTCAAACGTGTATTTGTGCTATTACTGTAGATAACTAACTTATAATTTATGTACTTCGAACTCTAGCCTCATAAAGAGACTAGAGGGGTATGTTTAGTAATAAATACATATATTTTGAATATATACCTGGTGTGGTGCTCTTTCATTTGGTCACTCAAGAGATTATAGACTGGTAAAACAAGCTGCTTTACATTCCTTCAAGACTTAGCCTGTAGGCTGCTCTCCATAGCTACCACTAGGATAGCTTTCAATAAAGGTTGTCTTTAACCTATCTCCACTGGTGCAAGGTGCCCACTATAATTAGTGGACAGCATATGCCAGGCCAACTTCTCACATTGGTGTGAAGCGTGTGGGATTCCAGCTTGCTATTGTTTTACCAGATAATCTCAATTGAATTGATCAACTGAAAACCACTAAGGGTACCTAAGATGCATATAAATCAAGCTTAGTAATACAGTAAGTTCTACTGAACTTAGAGTTGTGTGTTAAGGGACAGCACACCCTTTCTACAACTCAAGAGAGTTTAGTAGGCCACACTAGAGTAGGTAGTGCATACACCACACCTCACTAGTAATGTCTTCAAAGCCAGGACCCAGTGAGTCCTTGCCAGAAGCCAGTGGGCTTCTTCCCTCCAAGTATGATAAACTCCCATTCTTGGAATTGAGAGCATTATGCAATACTAGGACGTTGAAGGCAGGCAAAAGTGCCAGCACCCAACACCTCAGGGAGGTGTTACTAGCTGATGATCTCAGCAGGCCCCTAGGGTCTGAAGGGGTAGGCAAAGAGGGTGGGGCAGAAGATGAGGAAGGGGCCAGGGGTGAAGAAACCCAGGCCCCCCTCTGAAACTGGCCAGGAAGGTGAAAATGACCTTGTCCTGGAAAACCCAATTCCTCCTGTGGAGGAGGAGGAGGAGGATCAGAATGACCTCCCCTTTGTCCCCCCAGGAAGAGTTCTGAGTGTGCCCAGAAGGTCTAGGTCTCCTTCTCAGGAGTCTAACCACTCTGACACCTCAATAGGGACCTCTGTCTCCTCTCATAGGAGGGAATCCTCTCATGAGAGGAGAAAGAGACTGATTCAGTATGAGCAAACTCAGCTTGAACTCAGGAAACAGCAATTGGCTATAGACAGGGAGTCCCTAGATCTCTATAGAGAGAGACAAAAGTTGGGACTAGAGTCCCATGGTGGCAGCAGTTTCCCCAAAGATAGGGAAAGGTCTTATGACCATAGAAACCTGAGCAAGATTGTCCCTCCCTACCAGAGTGGGGATGACATCCACAAATGGATAACTGCTCTAGAGAGGGCCTGTAAAGTAAAGAGGGTCCCTCAGGAGCAGTGGGCAGCAATCTTGTGGCTCTCCTTTGCAGGCAAAGGTAGAGACAAGCTCCTCACTGTTAGAGAGGAGGATGCTGATAATTACAAAGTCTTGAAGAGTGCTCTAATTGATGGGTTTGGCCTAACCACTGAACAAAACAGGTTAAAGTTCAGGGATACCCAAAAAGCACAGACTCAAGACTGGGTGGACTTTGTTGATTGTTCTGCCAAGGCTCTGGAAGGTTGGTTATTGGGCAGTAAGGTATGTGACTTCACAGGATTGTACAATCTGATCATGAGAGAGCAGATTCTTAATAACTGTCAAAATCAGCTGTTGCATCAGCACCTGGTAGACTCTGATCTGACCTCTCCCCAAGAATTGGGAAAGAAGGCAGACAAATGGGTCAGAACCAGGGTGAAGCAGAAGGTACAGAACCAAGGTGGTGACCCTAAGAAGCAAGATTCGAAAACCTCTGATAAGGGTGGGGAGAAGGGTAAAGATCAAAAGTCTTCACTAGGCCCCCAAAAATCTTCTTCAGGTGGGGATTCACAGTCTACCAAAGGGAAAGGCCAAAGGAAACCATGGTGCAAGGTCTGTAAGCAAAAGACCCACTGGACCAGTGATTGCACCAAGTCCAAAGACTCTACTCCAGCCCCCACCAATGCCCCTAAGGCACCTGCTCCCCCTAGTGCAGTTACAGTTGGTGGTGGGACTACACAAGCCAAGGGTTTAGTAGGGTTGACCCTGGGTAAAGAGATGAGCTCTGACCTAGTCAGAGAACTCACTCAGGCTGTCCTAGTCTGTGATGGAGGCATGGATATGACCTCCTCTGTGAGTCCCAGTAATCTGGGCAAGTACAGACAACAGCCCTTAATCAATGGAAGAGAGGCTTTGGCATTTAGGGACACCGGGGCAAGTGTCACCATGGTGACACAAGACCTTGTGAATCCTGGGCAGATAATACTTGGTGAAATGTACCAAGTGACCAATGCTAGCAACGTCAGAACAGACCATACTCTGGCAGTTGTTAACTTCTCCTGGGGAGGGGTAACTGGCCTTAAGAAGGTTGTGGTAAGTGCAGACCTACCCGTTGAATGCTTGCTTGGCAATGACTTAGAAACTTCAGCTTGGGCAGAAGTGGAGCTCAGGACCCATGCAGAAATGCTGGAGATCCCTGCAGATGTGTTTGCTGTGACCAGGTCACAAGCCAAAATGTCTAGCACTGAACAGGCCTTGGATTCTGGAATAATGGACCAAGTGCCCTCCAAGAAGAGGAGTAGTAGGGTAAAGGCAGTGCCTTCCCCCTTGGCTCAGAAGGAAGATCAGTCTCTTGAGGGGGATGATCTCAGTCCTGAGGAAGGAACTGTCCCAGAGGAGCTTGAACCTGACCAGGTTGAGTTCTTGGGGCCCTTCTAGGGCAGATCTGAGCCAGGAGCAGCAGAGCTGCCCCTCTCTTGAACCCCTCAGACAGCAAGCTGCTGCTGAGGCTGCTGGGAAAGCTAGTGGTCCCCATACTGTGTATTGGGATGATGGACTCTTGTACTCAGAGAGTAGAGACCCCAAGCCTGGTGCTACCAGGAGGTTGGTTATACCTTTGAAGTTCAGGGGCTTCCTATTGACCCTAGCCCATGATATTCCCTTAGCAGGTCACCTGGGCCAGAACAAGACTTGGGACAGAATTGTCCCTCACTTTCACTGGCCCCACATGTCTGAAGACACCAAGGAGTTTTGTCGCTCCTGTGTAACCTGCCAGGCCAGTGGCAAGGCAGGTGGCACTACAAAGGCCCCCTGATACCACTACCTGTGGTGGGGGTTCCCTTTGAAAGGGTAGGGATTGACATTGTTGGTCCCATGGATCCCCAAACAGCATCTGGGCACAGGTTTATCCTGGTGGTAGTGGATCATGCTACCAGGTACCCAGAGGCTATTCCCCTTAGGACCACTACAGCACCTGTGGTGGCAAGGGCCCTCCTGGGAATTTTCTCAAGAGTGGGCTTCCCTAAGGAGGTTGTATCAGACAGGGGTGCAAACTTTATGTCTGGATACTTAAAAGCAATGTGGAAGGAGTGTGGAGTGACTTACAAGTTCACCACCCCCTATCACCCACAATGCAATGGTTTAGTTGAGAGATTCAACAAAACCTTGAAGGGCATGATTAAAGGGCTCCCAGAAAAGCTTAGGCGAAGATGGGACATACTCTTGCCCTGCCTTTTATTTGCATACAGGGAGGAGCCTCAAAAGGGGTTGGCTACAGCCCTTTTGAACTTTTGTTTGGTCACCCTGTCAGGGGTCCATTGTGCTTGGTGAAGGAAGGATGGGAGTTACCTCTCAAGCCCCCAAAGCAAGACATAGTGGACTACGTACTTGGTCTCCGCTCCCGGATGGCTGAGTATATGAAAAAGGCAACTAAAAACCTTGTGGCTAGCCAGGAACTTCAAAAAGCCTGGCATGACCAAAAGGCTGTATTGACTGTTTACCAGCCAGGACAGAAGGTGTGGGTGTTGGAGCCAGTGGCCCCAGCAGCTCTCCAAGACAAATGGAGTGAACCCCATACCATTGTTGAACAGAAGGGTGAGGTTACCTACTTAGTAGACCTAGGAACACCCAGGAGTCCCCACAGGGTTCTCCATGTCAACAGGTTAAAACCATATGTGGACAGGGCAGACATGGGCTTGCTCATGGCTACTGATGAGGGACAGGAGGAAGAGAGTGACCCACTCCCTGACCTGCTCTCACAGAACCCTGGTGATGGGTCAGTGGGTGGTGTAGCCTTGGCAGGCAGCCTCACTACCCAGCAGCAGACTGATTGCAGACAGGTGCTCAATCAGTTCAGACACATATTCTCACTGACACCCAGTCAGACTACCTGGTGCACTCATGAAGTGGACACTGGGGACAGTCTGCCTATTAAAAATAAAATGTATAGGCAACCTGGCCATGTCAGGGACTGTATCAGGACAGAAGTCCAGAAGATGTTGGATTTGGGAGTTATTGAACCCTCAGATAGCCCTTGGGCTAGTCCAGTGGTCCTTGTGCCAAAACCTCACACCAATGGTGGGAAAAGAGAGATGAGGTTTTGTGTGGACTACAGGGGTCTCAATGCAGTCACTAGGACAGATGCCCATCCAATACCAAGGGCAGATGAGCTAATAGACACTTTGGCCTCAGCCAAGTATCTAAGCACATTTGACCTGACAGCTGGCTACTGGCAGATCAGACTAGCTGATGATGCAAAGCCAAAGACAGCATTCTTAACCCCTAGTGGGCATTATCAATTTGTGGTGATGCCCTTTGGTCTGAAGAATGCACCTGCCACTTTTTCAGAGGTTGGTGAATACAGTCCTTACAGGTCTGGAAGCCTATAGTGCAGCATATCTAGATGATATTGCTGTCTTTAGCTCCACCTGGGAGGATCACCTGGTCCACCTCAGAAATGTTTTACAGGCCCTGCAGAAAGCAGGCCTGACTATCAAGGCCACCGAGTGCCAGATAGGGCAGAGTCAGGTTGTGTACCTGGGCCACCTTGTGGGTGGAGGCCAGGTTCAACCACTGCAGAGCAAGATCCAGACCATCATGGACTGGACTGCTCCAACTACCCAGACTCAGGTGAGAGCCTTCTTAGGCCTGACTGGGTACTATAGGAGATTTGTCAAGGGGTATGGATCAATAGTGACACCCCTGAATGACTTAACTTCCAAGAAAATGCCCAAAAAGGTTCAGTGGACAGTTAGCTGTCAAAAGGCATTTGATGACCTGAAGCAGGCCATGTGCACTGCTCCCATTCTACAGAGTCCTGATTACTCCAAGAAGTTCATTGTTCAAACTGATGCATCTGAATTGGGGGTAGGGGCTGTACTGTCACAATTGAATGATGAAGGTCAGGATCAGCCAGTAGCTTTCATTAGCAGAAGGCTGACCCCTAGAGAGAAACGTTGGTCAGCCATTGAGAGGGAGGCCTTTGCTGTGGTCTGGGCTCTGAAGAAGTTGAGGCCATACCTGTTTGGTACTCACTTCCTTGTTCAAACAGACCATAAGCCCCTCTTATGGCTAAAACAAATGAAGGGTGAAAACCCCAAACTGCTTAGGTGGTCCATTTCCCTACAGGGGATGGACTTCACAGTGGAACATAGACCTGGGAGTAACCATGCCAATGCAGATGGACTCTCTAGGTACTTCCACTTAGAACATGAAGACTTAACTGGGCAAGGTTAGTTTAATGTCCCTACGTTTGGGGGGGTTGTGTAGGAGAGTAGGATCTGCTTCACATGGGTACCCCCACTTTTTGCTGATGCTTCACTGTTTTTCGACCTTAGTCTGGCTGGGGCCCTGCTAATCAGAACCCCAGCCTAGCTGCTTCCTCTCTAAAATGGTTTCCATGTGCCTTAGGCACATCTCTGATTGGAAACTGGAGTGCCCTTATAAGTCCCTAGTATATGGTATACTATGTACCCAGGGCATAGGTACCTCAGAGGCCTACCAGGGGCTGCAGCATGTATTGTGCCACCCCTGGAAGGCCATCCAAACTGACACCACAGGTCTGCTACTGCAGCCTGGGTAAGGTGGTGCATGCACCCCTTACTGTGATATAGGCTACCTATATCACTACCTACATACACACATATAAACCTATAAGTCACTCCTATGGCAGGCCTTATCAATCCTGAAGGCAGAGTGCGTGGTTCCTATGTGAGAGGGTGCCCCTGCATGAGCAGGGCCCCTCTGCAGCGTTCGGAGACCCTTCTCTGATGCTGTTTGTAGTGCAGCCTGACCATATACTCTTAAGCGCATTATAACCTCGCGTTAAATGCTAACTTTGGGATGGCTGCACGGAAACATGTCGTGTTTGGTGTCAAACATCTTGGAATACTACCCCCCCCGCCAGTTCTGGCGGTGGGGGTAGCATTCCACCCTTCTAGAGGGAAAGACATGTACACACCGGTATACCCGGTACTGACTTTCCAGAGCCCTGGCATCACAAAATGGATGCCGCTGCCACAGACACGAGTCTGGCCTACTGCTGCTGACCGAAACTCCGGCAGGAGAGGCCTGGACAATAGGTTTCCTGTCCCAGGGAGGTGTGACCACCTCCCCAGACAGGATAGTGTGTATTGGGGCTGGGCGGGAGCACTCTCGGCTGCACTGGGGGCACACTTGGTGTCCCTGTGCATACCCCAGTTCAAACCGGCTCAGGGGCTTCCAGCCCCTGCTCTGGCGCGAAACTGGACAAAGGGAAAGGGGTGTAACCACCCCTCTGCCCTGACCCTCCCATAGGTGGGGCCACAGAGTATGTCCAACCCCCTACCTTAGTATAAGTAGGGGACCCCAGTCCTTAGGACTTTAGATTTACCTGGACGAAACTCTGACACAGAATCCTGGACCTTCGACGCTCTACTTTAAGATTAGAGGACTGAAGAATCTCCCTTGGGGTCAAGGAGTGACTCCCCTGCTTGGCAGGCACCAAAGAAGCAATTGTCCGGTCCGCATCGCTGAAGCTCCCGTTGGACGCCGAAGTCTTTGCATCACCAGAGGTGGATTTCCAGACTTCCCCGAGGCTGCCCTGAGTCCCCAGCAAAGCTGAGGCCCGTAGCTGTCGTGGGTAACGTGGAACCGTGACCCCTAGACACCGAACGCATTTGCAAGTGCATCCTCTTCTGGGTCTCCCACGAAATCATGCTTTGGGCTCCGAGTAGCCCCAGCCTCCAGCACCAACTGCACCGAAGATCACTGGCCTCCACTCCACGAGTGTCCTGTGAGCCAGCTCCACGTGCATCGTCTCGAGGCTCCTTCGCGGTCGCTAGTCCGTTGGCTAGTAGGCCCTCCCGAAGGCCAATCTTTTTCTGCTTGGGCTCCCTGGTTGCTCCAGGCGTGCCCTGACTTACCCTCGCTGGGTGAGTCCCACAGACCTTGCTGGTCTGCAACATCGTCCTTCTTCCATTTCCACGAGACTTGCCGTTGCCAAGGCTTGTTGGGTCCAATCCGGTCGCCGACACCCCTGCAATCGACAGACGTCATGGGACAGCTCGAATCCAGCTCCTGGTTGTCGTCGACACCTCCTGGACCTCGTGGCTGAAGAGTCAAGACGACCGTCAACCTACCTGAAGCACTCGACATCGGTGGGCATCTGCTCATCGCCTTCCTGGTCACTGGCTAGTGACCCAGACTCTGTCCCCTCTGCTTTCAGGTTCTTCAGATCTTTGATCCACCTTTGGATCCACCCGAACACTTTCGACTTGGCCGCCAGCAGCACTTTGCAGCAGATCGCCATTGAAAGCGACGACGAAACCTGACTCCGAAAGACACCTATGCACCCGGCTCCCCTGGGTGAGGTAACTCGAGTACTCCGGTGCTCCCGTGGGTATTGACACTAGAACAGCCTAGTTCTCAAAGGGTTTGCTCCAAGTCCTCCTCTAAGTGTCCCTTTTCTTTTAAATTCTAATCGCGACTTTCCCCATAGAAGTTAACGGTGGTTCGCGACTGTGTTCATACACTGCACGCGTCCCCCGTGGGTCCCCTGTGTCACTGCCTTGGGTGGTTCCTTGTGGTCCAAGCACTTCTACAGGCTCTAGGCCTTGTGTCTAGCTCAGTCGTGGTTCTTATACCACTTTATTGGTATATGGTTTGGTACGCCCCTGGGGCTCAAACGTGTATTTGTGCTATTACTGTAGATAACTAACTTATAATTTATGTACTTCGAACTCTAGCCTCATAAAGAGACTAGAGGGGTGTGTTTAGTAATAAATACATATATTTTGAATATATACCTGGTGTGGTCCTCTTTCATTTGGTCACTCAAGAGATTATAGACTGGTAAAACAAGCTGCTTTACATTCCTTCAAGACTTAGCCTGAAGGCTGCTCTCCATAGCTACCACTAGGATAGCTTTCAATAAAGGTTGTCTTTAACCTATCTCCAATAAGGGGTTGTTTGGACTGGTGCAAGGTGCCCACTATAATTAGTGGACAGCATATGCCAGGCCAACTTCTCACAGCCTCCCCTTAGGACTGCCTTGTATGCCTCCCAAAGGGTGGCCTCCGAGGTAACGGAGCCTTCATTATCTTGGAAGAATAATTTAGTCTCGATGTCAACAGTATCTACTACTGTCTTGTCCCGTAGCTCCCAGGCATTAAGTCTTCAATCTGACTTGGGCCTATGTGCATCGCCCCCCACTTTCAATCTAAGTGGCGAGTGATCCGAGATACCCCTAGCCAGGTATTCTATGTCCTCAATCACCTGAATGTCCCCTGCCGGGGCAAAGAGGTCATCGATGCGGGAGAAGGTCGTATGCGCCCCTGAGAAAAAGGAGTAGCTACGGTCAAGTGGGTAGTGCCAGCACCAAAGATCCGTCAGTCCCAGTAATCTTGCAAAATCTGCCAATGGGGTGGGCACCTGGGTACCAGTCGCCACCCGGGACCTGTCCAAATGTGGGTTCATCACATCATTGAAGTCGCCCCCTATAATGTGGGTTGAAGAGTCTGAGTCTAGCAGGATCTTGGCCACTGCCTGGAGTGTCTGGGACTGTAGCCGCGGCAGGGCATAAACACTTGCCAGGGTGATCTCTCTCCGTCCCCATGTACCCCGAACCGCTGCATATGTGCCCCCCGGGTCTACCCAGGTCTTAGCTATCCGAAAGGGTTAGTTTTTTTTGATAAGGACAGCCACTCCACGGGCTCCAGGGGAAAATCCGGCCTGGGCCAATGTGACGTAGGCCCCTCTCCCAATAAATGCACATCTAGTGTCTCGGAGATAGGTCTCCTGCAGGAGGACCACGTCCGGCTTAATCCGTTTGATATACCTGTTCACTAGGCCCCTCTTAATTTTACTGCCCAGTCCGTTGACGTTCCACGTCAACACTGTGTATGGTATGTCATGCATTACGTGTGTAGTTCATGTGCTTTGTATAAGGGGGTACTCCTTACCCTGCCAACCCCTATCCCACTGTATCCAATTCTGTAATTGAAGACATCCTGCTGTGATTGAGAACAAAAATGTTGTAAATCGAAAAATCCCAAACTCCCTCTCTATCCCCTCCCTGAACCCCCCCACCCCACATCCTCTCGTACCCTACGTCTAACCCTTCAACTGTCAACATGACAACAGGCGTATGAGTCCACTGAGGAGTCTGTTGAACCCTCCCTTACCCTCCCCCTCTTACCCCCATAAAACAAACAAAGCAACAAAGGATATTATCCCAGTTCAGGAGAGTGAGTCACACAGTCTCTACCTGATGCAAACAGGTCTGGGAGGGGGGGCCTCCTTGCAGTCGCTGGTTTGCCGGCATGTTCTTAGCTCACTCCCTCGGTTCACATTTCTTCGCCACTCTTGTTCTTTTGCGGTTGGTGTTCGGGCGCCATTTCCGGGGTCGTTGCCCCAGATCCTTCAACATTATGGATGGCCTTGAGCAGGGTTTGGTCGCCGTCAGATTCCTCCGGGGAGTTTTGATCTGAATGATCAGCATGAGTGCTATCTCCCTGGGTCGAGTCTCTGGTGGCGGCCCGAGTCCCCCCCCCCCGCCGAGGGGTTCCCTCTCCTCCGATATGGAGTCCTGGGCTGCATGGTCCCTAAGCGTTTAGGATTTGTCCCGACAAGATGCCTCCTCGTTCTTGCTCTCTGTGATCTAGGCTCCCGTCGCGATTGAGAGTCATCATGTCGTGTCCCACTGCTGCTCATCTCGGGGCCTCGGGCATTCCTCGATCCAGGTCCAGGCGTCTTCAGGCGTTTGAAAGAATTGGGTCGAATCTTGGAAGATGACTTTAAGTTTGGCCGGAAAGAGAAGCATATATTGGATGTGTAAAGCTCGGATTTTGACTTTCACCAAGTCAAAGGACCTCCGCATCTTCTGAACCTCCCTGGAATAGTTGGGGAAGATCATGATTCTAGCGTTTGCCAGCTTAAGTTCTCCCTCTTTCCGTGCCTCTCTCAGAACCATATCTCGGTCTTGATAGTTCAGGAATTGCGCAATCAGGGGACGCGGAGGTGCCCCGGGCGGAGGCCTCATAGCCGGCATCCTATGTGCCCGCTCGATGAGAAAGCAGGTGGAAAACTTGGTGCCCAGTATGACTTCTCTCAGCCACGTCATCAGGAAGGCGATGGGGTCCGCGTTCTCCTGTCCCTCCGGTACCCCAATAAAGCGAAGATTGTTTCTCCGAGATCTGTTTTCAGCACCGTCAACCTTCCACATCACCTCTCTCATGTTGGCCTGGAGCTCCTTGACGTCTCCTTGGGATTTATGCGCCGTGTCTTCAACCTCTGATATGCGAGCCTCCGCTTGCGTAACTCGATCCGCGATGTTGCGTACATCCTGTCGGAGGAGAGACACCTCGGTTCGTATCTCGGCCATTTTGCCTTCGATTGCTTCTCTCGACGCATGAATCGCCTGGAGGATAGCTGTATTATCCGGTGCACTGGCATTCTCTCCTTCCGAGTCAGTGGGCGCTGAAAGCACTTTAGTGTATTTATCCATTTTCCCCTGTTTTTGGGTCTTGGGTTCTTTATCCTTGGCCATGGTCGGCTATGGCAGTTGAATATTCTCGTCTACACTTCCAGAGGCTGGCAGCACCAGCGGGAATCTCACAGACTCGCTGCAGGGAGTGCTATCGTGGGGTGGGGGTAGAGTCTGGGATGCTTGGTCGTCTCGCCCTTCTCGAGCACAGAAGCTGAAGAGCCGCCAGCCTGCGTCTTCTTTCCCCGCTACGGCGCCGCCTATCCGAAGGCTAGGTCGGTACACGAAGGCGTCCCTTGGCCCTCGTTATATTGTGACTCACGAGGGCCTCACCCCAGTGTTTGCCAGTAGTCTCTTTCCCTACAGTAGGTCTCCCGGGCCTCTCTCACGCTCCCCCACCAGTGCTCCGCTCTCGAGTGTCTCCGGCGGGCCAACCAGCACTCCGGGGCTTTCTCACAGGTGGCACACCGTCCCTGTCGTGCCAATATGTGACTCACGAGGGCCTCTCCCCAGTGGTTACCAGTAGTCTCTTTCCCTACAGTAGGTCTCCCGGGCCTCTCTCACGCTCCGCCACCTTGTGCTCCGCTCTCGAGTGTCTCCGCCGGGCCAACCAGAACTCCGGGGCTTTCTCACAGGTGGCGCACCGTCCCTGTCATGCCAATATCTAACGCGGTGAGGGCATAGAGCGGTCCTCTATGAGGGGAAGACATGACTAATTGGAAATATGCAGGAACTCACAGATGGTTGGTGCATGCACAGACACTCAGCAGGTCCAGGTTGGTAGTACAGCGTTTCTCCAGGGGGCCAGTATTGCGAGCTCTCCCATTGTGTGCCACTATGTTCAGGGACCGGGTGGGGCCAAACAGCACGGGCCATCCCCGGGCCTCTCCTTGCGCCAAGCAGAGCTCACCCCCAGTCTCAGAGCCTCTGTCTGCGCTTTGCGTCTTCTTCAAAGTGCCCGACCAGCACCCCGTCTCCAGGTGCACTCAGTGCTCGTACTCCAAAGGGGGCCCGGTCATGGAAATTGGCCTCGGGAGGAGCAGCGCGTCCGGACCATCCGCAGCGTCTCACTCCCCAGGAGCACCGCGGGTGCCGTCTCGTGGCTCTGACCGGAGGGGGGGGGAGCAAAGGAGAGGGAGGCTCAGCTCCCACCGTGCAGAGAGCCGGCCGCCCCCACGGCCTCCCCGCCTGAAGTCAGCGGCTCTGGTGCCCCACCCTGATCAGCCCCGGCTGCCGGCGGCCCCTCACCAGTTTCGGGGGCATCCACCGGCCAAAGCGCCCGCTGGTCCGTCGAAACGAGCCCCTGCTCAGCTTGGAGGCCGACTGGACAGGTGCGGCACCTCCCGCAGTGCCGCTGGTCCAGGGGGAAAGGAAAAGGGGGGCTTCCCCTCTTCACACGGCGCCAGTCACCTTCCACAGTCACCAGAGTAGTGGGGACCGCCGCCCCGGTACCGCGGGGTCTACGGGGCCCAGTCCAATGATTTTCCCCGCCTCTGACAGATACTCCGGTAGGTGTCCCACCGGTGGGTCGGCTCGGGAACAGGTGCTGCGCCTCACAGGAGGCGTCCCCTCATCTGTGCTGTGAGGAGCTCAGGGGGCAACGCCGGCGAGTTACCAGGTCTGGTCGGCCATTTTTGGCGGCCGGGTCCCATCCGCCTGTATGTCGCAGTTCCTCCCCACAAGACTACGCCGTAGTTTCAAGGGAAGTTTCTTCCGCTGGGCTAGGATACGGAGCACACTCGGCTTGAGGAAGCGGGTGCTATTTGTGGCATAAAGACAGGATTTGGGACAGGATTTGTGGCGGGCGAACGGAGCCTCGACGAGTGCGACTACTCAGTCATGCTGCTGGCCACGCCCCCCCACACTTGGCATTATTGACCCATGTGATGTCCACACAGCCAAATATGTTGCCCGTGCCTCCGTGTAACCGGACATACAGATCCCTGTGAGCATACCTAGGTCCCTGTGGGTGAAAAAGATGTACATCCCAACATGTTGTCACAGTCACATATGGGGTCAACATAAGGGGACAACACAGATACAGACTCCAAAATGTAATTTAGCAATGGCCATGAGCTCCTGCCATCCACCATGTCATGCTTTGGTGCACAACTACAGTTGCACATTGGAATCAGATGTATAGTTCTCACAATTTCGAGCTCAGGCACTGCACACATTGATGAAAGCACACTCAGATGAGACACTGCCGTTCACTGCCATGGGATGTCCCTGTTTTCCCTAATGCAGCCGATGCCACAAGGCCACAACTCAGAATGCAACGTCAAGTGCCATTACAACAATGACATGAGAAAGTACATGTAGTGAAAATGCATGACAGCTGCACCCAACAGAGAGGCCACTTATAAGCCATTGCATCACACGAGCAACATCACAGAGCTCAGCACTGGCTCAGGGCTGGAATACATGCAGTCACTCACAATCAAAGTCACCCTTCCCAGAATACTCACCCCCAGCTTGCTGCTGATGGGCCCTCAAACGTTCATCCAGCTCTGGCTGTGTCACAGCCAAGATGCGGGCCATTAGTGGTGTCATGCTCCTGCGCGCCAACCTGCCAGTCCGAGGGAGCAGCCCCAGCGTCATCTCTGCCACGTTTTTGCTCTGCCGGCAGATGTCATCCCACCTCTTGTGACAGTGTGTGTGCCGTCAGTTGGACACACCCAGAGCCCGCACCTTGCGTGCAATGGCCCTCCATACGGCCTTACGCTGGTGGACTTTGAGCTGCAGGCATGGGAGACAAGGAGAGCAAATTTCAGCTACACTGGGTTATGTACCACTGTGTCTCAGTACAGGAGCATGCACACACTCAGCACACCTACTCGGATATGTTTAGCAGAGACAATACAGCATGACACGTAGTACATTAGCATGAGATAATTGTATAGAAATGCATGCAGGTATGAGGATGGACACAGTACCTGGCCATCTCATACACATGCAGAATGCCAGCACAGAAAGCAAGGTGAAGATGGCCCACATCTGCAATGCAGTATGTGAGGGAGCAAGACATACATTACATTGCAAATGATGTTTTTGGGCAGACTCACTGTGTCCAACACTGCACACCCCTCAATGTCCTTGGCATTTGAATGGCTACCTTTGTTATGGAGGTCACATATAGGGACATGATCTTACAATCTCACACCCTTATCACAAGGTCTGTCTTGTGCAATCCACATGCGTAAGATGGCTCATTGAGGAATTGGGTAGCAGACAACCCATATGTCTCACTCTGTCCATTCATTGATGGCTCCCTGACAAATTGGGCAGTAACTGTGCAGGCCAGGGGGGCTCACACTGCGGTCTAACGTGGACCATCCAAACTGTCACATGCATGTACAATATGAGAGGGAAAAATCTGCCTACACATGCGAGTCACTACACATTATGATGAAAATGGAAAGGGGATGTTTCAAAAGTACAACAATCTGCTGTGTCATAGGTGAATTTCCACCAAGAGTGTCACCCTCAGGCATTTCACTCTTGTGCATAATGCAGACATATCCATGGTGGCAATATAAAGTCAAACCCACTTCCATCAGTACCCTCTGGACAGAAACTCTTTGTAATGTCACAGATGAGCCTGTGAAGAACATCATGGACCCAAACATCCATTAGCACAGGCAATTTCTGTCCTGACTCCCACTTAACAAACTTGCAGTGTCACTGTTTGGCTGCAAAAACACTACATGTCCCTCCCATCCTGATATGCAGCAGGGAAATGTGTGAAATAGGCTACAAACCCCTTTCCCCGGAAGTCAGCATGCTAGGCAGTGTATCACACAAACCCTCACTCAGGCACATACTGCAGCAGATCAACTTCATTCGTGCACTCCCTGCACTCCCCTACTTTCACTCTGAAACACTTACCATGACATCAGGAGCACCATATAGCCTCCCATACTGTGTGAGCACCTCGTCCACCAGGACCTCCAGCTCCTCTGTAGTGAAGGGACGGGCCCTGATGTTCTCAGTCCTCGCCATCACTGGGTCCAGGAGACAGGAACAGCAGCAGTTGGTGGTGAAGTGTGTCAGTCAGCAGTGTCTGGAAGCAGTGGAAATGTGTGGCTCTCTCCCACACATATATAGCCCCCTGGGGTTGTTTCAGTGGTACTAAGCTGCTGCAATTGGTGTTCAAGGTCAGCTTCTTTCAAATGCATCCAATGACCGGCCCCGCGGTAGCGGAGCACACCTACCGCGATTTTCAAAATTGCATTTGGCTACCGCGATTGCGCTTCCCATTGGCTGTAAGGACATGGGCATTGGCGGTGCCACACCGCAGGGGCCATGCGGTTGCTACCGCGATCGTGCATCTTACAATTGCATCCAATGACCGGCCCCGCGGTAGCAGAGCACGCCTACCGCGATCTTCAAAATTGCATTTGGCTACCGCGATTGCGCTTCTCATTGGCTGTAAGGGCATGGGCATTGGCGGTGCCACACCACAGGGGCCATGCGGTTGCTACCGCGATCGTGCATCTTACAATTGAATCCAATGACCAGCCCCGCGGTAGCGGAGCACGCCTACCACGATATTCAAAATTGCATTCGGCTACCGCGATTGTGCTTCCCATTGGCTGTAAGGGCATGGGCATTGGTGGTGCCACACAGCAGGGGCCAGGCGGTCGCTACCGTGATTTGGCCGCCTGATATTGGTGCCCATGGCCGTGATTGTGGTGGCGGAGCACACCAACCGCCATTTTACAATGTGTATCTCACTACAGCGATTGCGGTGGGCATTGGCGGTGCCACACCGCAGGGGCCAGGAGGTCGCTACCGTGATTTGGCTGCCTGATATTGGTGCCCATGGCCGTGATTGTGGTGGCGGAGCACACCAACCGCCATTTTACAATGTGTATATCACTACCGCGATTGCGGTGGGCATTGGCGGTACCACACCGCAGGGGCCAGGCGGTTGCTACCGTGATTTGGCCGCCTGATATTGGTGCCCATGACCGTGATTGTGGTGGCGGAGCACACCAACTGCCATTTTACAATGTGTATCTCACTACCGCGATTTCGGTGGGCATTGGCGGTGCCATGCCGCAGGGGCCAGGCGGTCGCTACCGTGATTTGGCCACCTGATATTGGTGCCCATGGCCGTAATTGTGGTGGCGGAGCACACCAACTGCCATTTTACAATGTGTATCTCACTACCGCGATTGCGGTGGGCAATGGCGGTGCCACACCGCAGGTGCCAGGCGGTCGCTACCGTGATTTGGCCGCCTGATATTGGTGACCATGGTCGTGATTGTGGTGGCGGAGCACGCTTATGCCACCTATGGACACATCATGCTGTGGCAGTGTCAATTGCCAGTTCTCAACATTGTACAGTAGACACATGAATCATGCCACCAGATAGTGCTAACCAATGCTAGTGTGACATTTAGCCCACTGATAACTACACATGCCATGTCAGTGCACAGGATTACATGCACGGGCATGTACTCACTCACATGTCACTTATGAAATTGTTGTGCATGTACACAGATCTGTGGTGTGATGGACTCTCACATGTGTACACATTTCAATGTGTGAGATGTTTGAGCGACACACAGTAATGAAGGTCTGACCACATATTGTGCCTATTTCACTGTGTAGATTGCTGAACTCATGTTAATACTTGATCTTTGTGAACACACTGTGCACGTTGTGTTGTTAATGTGTGCCATGTCCGAATTACGCAAGAAGATGTGGCAGGTACAGCAGCTACGTAGAAGCTAGCAGTGTTGCTGTCCCACACATGTGCTGTGTCAACTACTCTCAGGACTGGTGGCACAAGATGTTGGGATGTACCTGTTTGAATTCACCTAGTCTGAATCTGTTTTGGGGGACATCTCTGTGTGAATACTGAACAAGTGTGCGACTAGTTTAGGTGAAGGTGTCCCTACATGTGAGTTGTGCAGTAAGCTGAAGTGTTTTTGCCAGTCATTGTTGGTGCTGTCTCAGCCAACACGTAAGATGTTGGACACATCACATAGGGGGATTTAATTGACATGTGTGCCCTTTCATCTCACCTAGGAGGCGACCAAATGTGCATCGTCCATTCACAGTGCTGGCGGACATGGAGGATGAGGACATCATACGGAAATTCCGTCTGGATCGACCTACCCTTCAAGACCTATGTGCTCTGTTGGAGCCCCATCTGAGGCCTCGCAGAACCTATCCGACTGCTTTGACACCAACGTGTAAGGTAATGGCGGCCCTGCATTTCTTTGCAACTGGTTAGTTCCAGTACACGGTGTCCAGCGCAGGTGGGACGTCGCAACCTATGTTCAGCATGGTGCTACGTGATGTCCTGTCCGCTATGATGACCTACGAGGACAGATACATCCATTTCCCCAGGAGGCATGAATTGGCGGCTGTGAAGGGTGTTTTTATGCCCTTGGCCACATCCCTAATGTTGTTGGTGCCATTGACTGCACACATGTTGGCCTGGTTCCACCACAGGCACGTGAGCACATCTACAGGAACAGGAAGCATTTCCATTCCATTAATGTGCAAGTGGTATGCCAGGCGGATATGATAATCTCACATGTCTGTGCCAAATTTCCTGGATCAGCCCACGACTCCTACATCCTGCGTAACAGCATCGTACCACAGCTGATGGCAAATCTGCATCCAGAGCGTGCGTGGATTATGGGTGAGTACGCAGTAGAGTAGTGTGCTGTATATGTGACATGCTGTTCTCAGCTACTGTTTATATAACTAAATTGGTCTGTGTATCTCACACCTAGGTGACTCTGCATATCCCAACCGGCCTTGGTTGCTGAGCCCACTGAGGAATCCAAGGACCCCGGGTGATGTCCGCTACAATGATGCCCATGGCAGGACACGTTGAGTGGTGGAGCGTACTTTTGGTCTACTTAAGTCACGATTTCGCTGCCTGGACAAGACCGGAGGTACACTGATGTACTCTCCCCAAAAGGTGTGTCAGATCGTAGTTGCATGCTCCACAACCTGGCCTTGCGCAAGGAGATCCCCCTGCTCCTGGATGATAATGAGCAGCCGAGGCCCCCGCCTGCAAACCCACACATGTCCAGTGACGAGGATAGTGGAGAGGAGGAAGGTGTTGACCTGCGTCAACAGCTCATCAACCGCTACTTCCCTTGAAGGTGAGTGAAAACGTACAATGGTGCCATTGTGTGCTGATTTTGTTGTTGGTGAAAAGGCCTAGGTGAGCTTTGTGACTGCTGCCTGTTGTTGGCTCTGTGCTGGCTGCTAATCTTTCTGGGACAGGGTAGTCATGCACAGCTATAGGATGTCTATGTTGGTACTGTTGCTCATTGTAATGTGTGCAGATTTGAGTACCTTGATGACAAGTGTTGCGTAATGGCTGTGATGTCATCACCTGACAAGTGAATATTGTTCTCTTGTGTTTTCCTAGGTCCCTTCAGCCTCTCAAGGAGTCCAGACAATCAGTGCTCCTGGTACATTGTAAACAGAGTCAACATTGTACATCCTGTGATAAACATGGAGCTGACACGAAAACATAGGTGTGTAAGGAGTGTTTATTTACAATGGGTATATATGACAGGGAAGTGAATATTTACAAAATGGTGAAAAGGGAATCAATGAGTTGTCAGTGATGGTAGATGAGACAATCGAGTAGTCACCACATTGATGTGGTGACCCAGTCCAACAGACGCATGCCATTAGCCTGGCAGTGTGGGTAAAGACAGTCAACAAAGTCAATGGCAGGGTGAAGAGGGGTGCCATCATAGCTGGCTCCTTGACTGGCGTTTGGCTGGTGCTTTGCCACGGGATCCTCCCTGGGATTTCTTTGGACGGCCCCTTGATCGTTTGGCAGGGGGGGCCTCTGCTTCGTGATCAGTGGGGTCTGAGGACTCACCCCTCTCTGTGGCCGCAGGGGAGGTGGGGGAACTGTCATCCTGCGGGCCACTGGAGGGAGGTGGAGCTGTTGTTTGGGCCTCAGGCCTGTCTCTCAGAACCCCCACAAGCTGGCCCAAGAGGTCCACGATTTGGCACATGCGGGTGTCTATGGACCTCAGCAGCAGGTGGAGCTCACGGGACTCTTCAAGAGCCTGGCCCGTGTGTCCCTGGGCTCGTTCATAGGCCCCAAGGACTCTGGCGATGTTGGCCAGGGCTTCGGTCCCAGTGTCCGGTTGGGTTTGACGCCCAGTTGCCCTCCCACCTGCCTTGCTGTCCCGGACCTGTGGCGTCACCACTCTACGCACCCGCGTACTCTCCCTGCCCTCCTCAGATTGTGGGGTGGGGTGGTCATCCTCTGAGGCAGGGAGAGTGTTGCAGGCAGCACTGGTGGTGGTGGTGGTGGAAGCCGCACAGGTCGTTACAGCAGGGGTCAGCGTAGTTGTTGTTGCTGAGGTGGCGGCGGTGGGGACAGTGGGGTCCTGGGACCTGTTGCGCCCTGGCATGCCTGATGGGCCAGCTTCTGGCTCCGCATCCAAGAAATCTAGGGAGTCTGCATCAGAGAGTCCATGTTCCGGGGGTGGAGACTGGCTCTGCAGGTTGGTGTGGTCATCTTCAGCTGTCAGTTCTTGGTCACCTGTGGAACAGAGGGGAAATGGTCATTGAAGTGCACCTCTCAAGCTTGGTGTTAGATGTTTTTTATTTACAAGTTATACACCACACAGTTTACATTTATATCACATTGTATGTCTGCACAGTACTGTACATCATGACATGATGTGGAGGTACATACATTACTTGTCCATGGTGTCACGTCAATAGATACCATGCGCCACGTGCAGATTTTGTGATTACAAGGACATGTTGTCATTTAATGACTAGCAGCACAACAACTTCATGTGATGCATCTTTGTTGATTACTCTGCATGGAAGACGTTACATCTGAGCACGAACTAGCCATTGTAATCTCATTCATACCTTTGTCATGTCATGTGCTTTGCTTTCTTTTTACTATAGACCATGCTTGTTTTGTTTTCATATGGGCCTTGATGCTCTGCCCCCATCGCACTTACAGATAGCATTCAGTGCTGTGCATGATTGTGCCCTGAATTTCTTCAATATGTTATTTGGTGAGTCACACTTTGGTTTCTGTGACAGTTACATACGCTTAGATGTCTGCGTACTTTAAGTGGCTATTGGATCTGTGCCAATTTTGGTGGGATGTGAGGGCTGGTGTGGTCATATGGCTCCATGCTTTTTGAGAGAAATGGCGGGGTGCATGCACTGTCTACTTACCTGTTCTGTGGCACATTTGGGGGGAATTTCTGACACATCTTTATGGGTGTGTGGTGGAGTGCTCCATCTTGCTGAGCTGTGAGACATGGGGGCCTGTTGGGAGTTATAGTGCTGGCCTCCCACTCACACACACCCCTCCCTGTTAATATGGCTACCTACCTGTAAGTTTGATGAGTGAGATTCAATGGCTGCCACATGCTTCTGGGTGGGTGGGGGAGTGCTCCATCCTGCTGAGCTGTGGGACAAGGGGGCCTGGTGGGAGTTGTGGTGCTGGCCTCCCAGCCACACACACCCCTCCCTGTGAAGATGCTACCTACCTGTAAGTTTGATGAGTGAGATTCAATGGCTGCCACATGGTTGTGGGAGTGTGGAGTGCTCCATCCTGCTGAGCTGTGGGACAAGGGGGCCTGTTGGGAGTTGTAGTGCTGGCTGCCTATCCACAGACACCCTTCCCTGTTAAGATGGCTGGCTCCCAGTGAAGCAGAGGGACGGAATGGTTACACATGGCTCTTGGGTGGGGGGTGTTCCATCCTGCTCAGCTGTGGGACAGGAGGCCTGGTGGGAGTTGTAGTGCTGGCCTCCCACCCACAAACACCCCTCCCTATGAAGATGGCTACCTACCTGTAGGTTTGGCTGGTGAGATACAATGGCTGCCACATGCTTCTGGCTGGGGGGAGTGTTCCATGTTGCTGAGCTGTAGGACATGGGGGCCTGTTGGGAGTTGGAGTGCTGGCTTCCCACCCACAAACACCCCTCCCTGTTAAGATGGCTGGCTCCCTGTGGAGCAGAAGGAGGGAATGGTTACACATGGCTCTTGGGTGGGGGTGTGTTCCATCCTGCTCAGCTGTGGGACAGGGGGCATGGTGGGAGTTGTAGTGCTGGCCTCCCACCCACAAACACCCCTCCCTATCAAGATGGCTACCTACCTGTAGGTTTGGTTGATGAGATACAATGGCTGCCACATGCTTCTGGCTGGGGGGAGTGTTCCATGTTGCTGAGCTGTGGGACATGGGGGCCTGTTGGGAGTTGGAGTGCTGGCTTCCCACCCACAAACACCCCTCCCTGTTAAGATGGCTGGCTCCCTGTGGAGCAGAGGGAGGGAATAGTTACACATGGCTCTTGGGTGGGGTGTGTGTTCCATCCTGCTCAGCTTTGGGACAGGGGGCCTGGTGGGAGTAGTAGTGCTGGCCTCCCACACACAAACACCCCTCCCTATAAATATGGCTACCCACCTGTAGGTTTGGTTGGTGAGATACAATGGCTGCCACATGCTTCTGGCTGGGGGGGGAGTGTTCCATGTTGCTGAGCTGTGGGACATGGGGGCCTGTTGGGAGTTGGAGTGCTGGCTTCCCACCCACAAACACCCCTCCCTGTTAAGATGGCTGGCTCCCTGTGGAGCAGAAGGAGGGAATGGTTACACATGGCTCTTGGGTGGGGGGTGTGTTCCATCCTGCTCAGCTGTGGGACAGGGGGCATGGTGGGAGTTGTAGTGCTGGCCTCCCACCCACAAACACCCCTCCCTATCAAGATGGCTACCTACCTGTAGGTTTGGTTGAAGAGATACAATGGCTGCCACATGCTTCTGGCTGGGGGGGAGTGTTCCATGTTGCTGAGCTAAGGGACATGGGGGCCTGTTGGAGTGCTGGCTTCCCACCCACAAACACCCCTCCCTGTTAAGATGGCTGGCTCCCTGTGGAGCAAGGGGAGGGAATGGTTACACATGGCTCTTGGGTGGGAGGTGTGTTCCATCCTGCTCAGCTGTGGGACAGGGGGCCTGGTGGGAGTTGTAGTGCTGGCTGCCTGTACACATGCAACCCAGGGAATGTTGCTAGCTACCTTTGGGGTGAATGAGAGGGAGTGAATGTTGGATCTGTGAGACATGTGTTGGGGAGAGTGCGGTGCACATGAATGGAATTGGGCCTAGGAGGTGTAGCTTTGTAGTTGTGCAAGACAGTACATAGCAGTGTGATGGTGGACATTTGTTTGTACTTACCAGCCTCCACTCCCCCGGATATTCCTGTGAGACTCTCTGGATGCAGTATGGCAAGCACCTTCTCCTCCCATGCAGTGAATGTTCTTGGTGGAATGGGAGGGCCACCGCCAGTCATCTGAGCCAGCTGACCGTTCTTGTAGTTCTTTGCTTTCACCTGCCTCTTCAGGTCATGCCACCGCTTCATGATCTCCTTCTTGGTGCGTGGGGTGGTCCCTACTGCATTGACCTTGTTGACTATCCTTCCCCACATTTGTGCTCTGGTGGCTAATGGGGTCTGTTGGACCAGGTTACCAAACAATTGTGGTTCTGCTCTGATTATCTCATCTGCCATGACTGACAACTCATGGTCAGTGAATTTGGGCATTTTCTTTTGTGCCATGGTGTGTGATGTGCAAATGGTTTGAGGTGCAGGTGTGGGGTGGTGTAGGTGGTGTGTGTGTGTGTGTTTTTGTGCTGGTGAGATGTGTGGTTGTTTGCCTATCCAATGTGCTGTAGGGTTACTTCCTTCAGGGCTGGACTAGTGCAAAGGATTCTGGTCAGGGAAGGGGCAGGTTTTATACTCACCTATGTGGGTGTGTCAAAATGGTGTATTGCTGTCAGGTGTGTTGTGTGTGTTGTCCTGGGATTTGTAATTTTTTAGTTGCCATGGGGGTGTGTCCTTGGGGTGTGTTAGGTGTTTTTGGGGGCTGAGCTAGTTTGATGTGTACACTTGGTGGCCTTGTTGTGTGTTTTTTTGTCGACCGCCATAATAGTTCCGGTACGGCCGCGGCAGTGGGTATGCAATGACCCTTCCGCCTGCTCTCCCATTCATCACTGTTAGCGATCGCGGCGGTCGGAAATAGCGGATCGTTCCGCTGCCACCTCAATGGTATCCTAATTGTGCGTGCGGTCACTCCGCTGGCCTTGCGGCGGGTTTGGGTTTTTCCGCCGCTAATCCGACCGCCGCGGACGAATTTTCACCTGCTCCACCCGCTACCGGCGGTCTTTTGTTGAATCCGTCCGCCGCGGTCGGATTTTTCTGGCGGTTGATCCTAATCTGACCGTCGGTTTTTCCGCGGAACCTGCGGACGGTTCATTTCCGCTACCATGGCGGTCGGAATAGTTTTCCGACCGCCATCCTAATCAGGCCCATAGTTGTTAAAAATATCGATGTAAAAAATATCGGTTTTTTTATATATAAAAAATAATATAAAATAAATTAAATAATACATACAACTTAAAAATAAATATTTATAATTATTAGAAATTGTTAACAATTATAAGTAATAAATGTAATGTAAAAATAAATTAAACATACATATATAAAATATAATATATATATATTTACTTAATAATAATTAATAAATAATTATTTTAATAAATTATAAAATATAAATATATTAAAAATTATAAATACATATATATATATATACATACATACACCTGTAACATAAAAAAATATATATATATTATAAATTAAAATATTAAAATATTTATTAATTTTTAAAACTACATTTTACACTACATTAATTGCAACAGTAAGGAAAGTGTTAGATAGCGGAGGTGAATAAATTACTATTCCCACTCCATCAAGTGCAACAGTAGTGAAAGTGTTGGATAGTGGAGGGGAATAATTTACTATTCCCACTCCAGGGAGTGCAACAGTAGGGAAAGTGTTGGATAGCGGAGGGAATTAATTTACTATTCCCACTCCAACAAATGCAACAGTAGGGAAAGTGTTGGATAGCGAAGGGGAAAAAATTACTATTCCCACTCCAGCGAGTGCAACTTAGGGAAAGTGTTGGATAGCGGACGGGAATAATTTACTATTCCCACTCCAATGAGTGCAACAGTAGGGAAAGTGTTGGATAGCGGAGTGGAATAATTTACTATTCCCACTCCAATGAGTACAACAGTAGGGAAAGTGTTGGATAGCGGAGAGAAATAATTTACTATTCCCACTCCAGCGAGTGCAGCAGTAGGGAAAGTGTTGTATTGCGGACGGGAATAATTTATTATTCCCACTCCAATGAGTGCAACAGTAGGGAGAGTGTTGGATAGCGGAGAGGAATAATTTACTATTCCCACTCCAATGACTGCAACAGTAGTAAAAGTGTTGGATAGCGGAGGGGAATAATTTACTATTCCCACTCCAGCGAGTGCAACTGTAGGGAAAGTGTTTGATAGCGGACGGGAATAATTTATTATTCCCACTCTAATGAGTGCAACAGTAGTAAAAGTGTTGGATAGCGGAGAGGAATAATTTACTATTCCCACTCCAATGACTGCAACAGTAAAAGTGTTGGATAGCGGAGGGGAATAATTTACTATTCCTACTCCAGCAAGAGCATCAGTAGGGAAAGTGTTGGATAGCGAAGGTGAATAATTTACTATTCCCACTCCATCAAGTGCAACAGTAGTGGAAGTGTTTGATAGAGGAGGAGAATAATTTACTATTCCCACTCCAGCGAGTGCAACAGGAGGGAAAGTGTTGGATAGCGGAGGGAATTAATCTACTATTCCCACTCCAACAAATGCAACAGTAGGGAAAGTGTTGGATAGCGGACGGGAATAATTTACTATTCCCACTCCAACAAGTGCAACAGTAGGGAAAGTGTTGGATAGCGGAGAGGAATAATTTACTATTCCCACTCCAAAGACTGCAACAGTAGGGAAAGTGTTGGATAGCGGAGGGGAATAACTTACTATTCCCACTCCAGCGAGTGCAACAGTAGGGAAAGTGTTGGATAGCGGACGGGAATAATTTACTATTCCCACTCTAATGAGTGCAACAGTAGTAAAAGTGTTGGATAGCGGAGAGGAATAATTTACTATTCCCACTCTAATGAGTGCAACAGTAGTAAAAGTGTTGGATAGCGGAGAGGAATAATTTACTATTCCCACTCCAATGACTGCAACAGTAGTAAAAGTGTTGGATAGCGGAGGGGAATAATTTACTATTCCTACTCCAGCAAGAGCAACAGTAGGGAAAGTGTTGGATAGCGAAGGTGAATAATTTACTATTCCCACTCCATCAAGTGCAACAGTAGTGAAAGTGTTTGATAGAGGAGGGGAATAATTTACTATTCCCACTCCAATGAGTGCAACAGTAGGGAAAGTGTTGGATAGCGGAGAGGAATAATTTACTATTCCCACTCCAGCGAGTGCAACAGAAGGGAAAGTGTTGGATAGTGGACGGGAATAATTTACTATTCCCACTCCAATGAGTGCAACAGTAGGGAGAGTGTTGGATAGCGGAGAGGAATAATTTACTATTCCCACTCCAATGACTGCAACAGTAGTAAAAGTGTTGGATAGCGGAGCGGAATAATTTACTATTCCCACTCCAGCGAGTGCAACTGTAGGGAAAGTGTTGGATAGCGGACGGGAATAATTTACTATTCCCACTCTAATGAGCGCAACAGTAGTAAAAGTGTTGGATAGCGGAGAGGAATAATTTACTATTCCCACTCCAATGACTGCAACAGTAGTAAAAGTGTTGGATAGCGGAGGGGAATAATTTACTATTCCTACTCCAGCAAGAGCAACAGTAGGGAAAGTGTTGGATAGCGAAGGTGAATAATTTACTATTTCCACTCCATCAAGTGCAACAGTAGTGAAAGTGTTTGATAGAGGAGGGGAATAATTTACTATTCCCACTCCAGCGAGTGCAACAGGAGGGAAAGTGTTGGATAGCGGAGGGAATTAATCTACTATTCCCACTCCAACAAATGCAACAGTAGGGAAAGTGTTGGATAGCGGAGAGGAATAATTTACTATTCCCACTCCAATGACTGCAACAGTAGGGAAAGTGTTGGATAGTGAAGAGGAAAAAATTACTATTCCCACTCCAGCGAGTGCAACAGTATTGAAAATGTTGGCTAGCGCAGGGGTAAAAATTACTATTCCCACTCCAGAGAGTGCAACAGTAGAGAAAGTGTTGGATAGCGGAGGTGAATAATTTACTATTCCCACTCCAGCAAGTGCAACAGTAGGGAAAGTGTTGGATAGCGCAGGGGTAAAAATTACTATTACCACTCCAGAGAGTGCAACAGTAGGGAAAGTGTTGGATAGCGGAGGGGATAAAACTTAAGATTACAGCTATTGAACCTAAATCCCCAAACAAAATAAAAACAAAACAATTCCCAAAAATATTTATCAATTAATAAATGAATATTAATTCTCAACTAATGATTAATTTATTTAAAGTACATTACTTTCCACCCTTTACCCCAAAAATTCACCAAAACACACACATAAAAATATTTACACATTTTCCATAACTAATTAATTAATAAATTAATAACAAGTATCAACAAATCATTCATTATTTTTAAAAAATGTTTCTTCCCAACATCTACAACTAAAAATCCCACAACTCACCCATCAAGATTATTCCACAATTAGCATATTAAATATTTTATTACTTATCATTAATTTACAAATATTGAAATAATTAAAAATAATTTACATCCCACCATATTCCATTATAAATCACATCAACAATATTGTAAAACATGACACAATTAACATAATTAACAATCAATTAATTAATTGATAACAATTAACAATCAAAATAAAAACAATTAATAATAAATTAATTCACACACTTAACACTATAAAATAACATTAAAAAAATATTATTAAAAATATTTAAACATTTATTAAAATTAAATTACTTCCCACCATACTCCCCTATCAACACATGACCCGCTCCTAAAAAAATGACACAATTAACATAATTACAAATTAATTAATAATAATTACCAACCAATTAATAATATAAATAAATTACCACAATTAATAATACAAAATATTAAATACATAATTAATAACTATTAAAAAATATTAATTAATTATAATTAAATTACTTCCCACCCTACTCCCCTATCAACCCACAACCCATTCCTAAAAAAATGACACAATTAACATAATTACCAATTAATTAATAATAATTAACAACCAATGAATACATTAATTACCACAATTAACAATATAAAATATAAATTACATAATTATTAATTAATTAAAAATATTAATTAATTAATTATAATTAAATTACTTCCCACCCTATTCCCCTATAAACCCACAACCCGCTATGGAACTAAAAAGCAAAATTTATGGGGGCGTGGCTTGGCAAGCCGACATGGCGGAAATGGGTTAAGAGCGCTCCGTCCAGCCCACTTAGACATCCTACAATATCCTACCTCTCCGATACTCTCCCGTGACTCCGCTATGCCTCGCTGCTGAATTGCTGCGACGGTCCCTGCCTGGGCGAAAGCTGGTGCGGTGGATGCCCCCGGAGGCGGCGATTCCTCGGTGGAGGTCCGGCGGGGCCTGCGAGGTGCGCGGCCTGGAGCGGGGCCGGGGGCGTTGCCTGGATCTCGGGCCGGCGTGGGGCGGAGCGGCCTTGGCGGTGTTGTCCCGGGACGGAGCGGACATTGGCGCCAGTGTGCACTCCTGGGCGGAGGTCTCTATCCGGGGCCGGCCAATCCTGCCAGGGGCAGATCCTGAGGGCGCAAAGCTGAGGCTCGGCGGCCGATTCGGGCCGCGGCGGCGAGGACGGAGGAGGGTGGTCCGACGCCATCGGCGCGCTGGTGGCTGCTGTCTGGCTGAGGCGGTAGGGGCGGGGGCCCGCTGATTCTCTGTCCCCCCCCCTTTTTGTTTCTTCCATCCCCCTGAGTCCGGAGGCAGACGGCGAGCGGTGCTCTGGGGCCCTTGATCCTCCTCCCCCCCTGGCGTATCCATCTGGGGGGTGCCGGCGGTCCTTTCGGGCCGCGAGGAGGTGAGTGGCGGCAGCGAGGAGGCACTTTGCACCGGCGGCCCTGCACACTCGGGGGACGGGGGTGTTGCGGCTCTTCCCCCCCTCTCTCCTACATCATCGATACTGGAGGGGAGTGAGTTGGTGCTTGGTCCATCTTGCCCTGGTGCCTGACTGAGATTGGTGCGCTGGCCCCGGGGGGCACTCTCACTCTGGAAGTGCGACCATTACCTACGGATGCCGTTGTGGGGGTCCACTGCTGGTCATTAACACGCGACTTGCCGGCAGAGCTCGACGCTGGGGTGTCTTTGGCGTCCCCCTCTCATTCTCTCCCCCCTCCGCCATATGGTGAGGGGTTCGGCGGTCAGGTCGGACCGCGGGGGGCCCATCAGCACTGGTGGGAGGTGCGTGAGCCCCAGGGGTTGTGGGGGAAGACCCTCGCTGACACCTGCTGCCTTTTGCTGTGGATGGAATCCCCCATCTCGGAGGACCAGTTGTGAGGGGCCGGTTGGTTTGGGTGGATCTTCTTCGGGATCCCGGGCGGTGGCCCTGGGCGGTGGATCACATATTTCTGGCGACAGGTGGCGCTCTATTGATCATGTTGCAACTGCCCGGACGGGGCTAAGAACTCCTCAGAGTCCGTCATGACACGAGATAAGGGCGGCGGAGGGCCGCCTAAGCAGGGCCCTATTGATAAGTACACGGGCCCGGGGGCCGCTGGAGGACCTTCTGGGGGTGTGCCGGACAATGCAGCGCTCCTTGCGGCCATTACACAGTCCAGAGACATGTTAGACGCCAAGATAGGGGCGGTGGGCTCGGACGTCATGCTATTGCAGCAGGATCTGCGGAACGCCGTGTCCCGAATTACAGAGGCCGAGACCCGTATCTCTGGAGTGGAGGATGATGTTACCACGCTGAAGGCGCGGGTGGCTGCACTGGAGACCACCCAGCGGGGTCTCGCAAGGCGGGTGGAGGATGCGGAGGGGAGGGCAAGACGCAATAATCTCCGCTTCGTTGGGTTTCCGGAAGGATGCGAGGGGGGCGCCATGGAGCAGTTCCTTACGCGGTGGCTCGAAAGTTGGCTTCCACCAGATTCGATGTCCCGCTGCTTTGTGATTGAGCGTGCTCATCGAGCGCTCGTTCAGAGGCCTCCGCCTGGGGCCCGCCCGAGACCTGTCATTGCAAAGCTATTAAACTATCATGACAGGGATGTTATTCTGAAGCAGGCACGTCTCAAAGAACCCCTCCAGTGCGATAACGCTCGTATCCTAATTTTTCCTGACTACACGAGGCTGGTCCAGCAACAGCGGCAGTCGTTCCTAGCTGCAAAGGCCCGCTTGAGGGAACTCAAACTCCTGTATGCCCTACTATATCCGGCTCGTCTGCGGGTGGTCTATCGCTCCCGCACCCATTTTTTCGACTCACCGGAAGAGGTGTTTAAATGGACTGATGAAACGGTGCGAGTGCGGGCTCATACGCCACCGGGACGAGGTCTGATTCCTCCTCGTCGGAGGCTGCTCGGGGGGGGCCCTCGGTGAAGTCGAAGGGGGCCAGAAGGTCGCGCTCCAGGCGCCGCTCCCTGTCCTGTGGTGCGGCATCCCGGGCTGGCTCGGTTTCAGGCCGGCAGACGGTGCAGCCCTGAAAGATGTATCAGCGAGGAGCAGAAGCAGAACAGTTTGTACCTGCTGGATCGGAGAGGCTTCAATGTGGGCCGGGTCCGTTAGTGGATCCGTGCGTCTTGAGGGAGTGTTAGCAAAAGATGGGCTGTGAGTTGGGGATCCATTGGTCGGGACGGACCGGGCCCTCCCGTTGGCGGGCGCGGGACGTACCCGCCGCGACAGAGACTTCATTGTGGTTGAGGTATGGGGTGGGGGGTTTGTTGGGAAAAGGGTTGTTTGGTTTGTTGATCGCACTTCACCGCTCAGATAGTCGGCTCATATTTGCACGCCGGGTAGGATTCCACATCCCCGCCCACGCAGTTACAATACTACATAGCAGATATACCCCATAGGGAGAAAATATCCCTGGGCTCTCTCCGTATTCTCAGCTGGAACGTGAGGGGAGCTCTCGATAAAATTAAACGTGGGGCCATATTGCAGCAGGCCAAGCGGGCGGGGGCAGATATCCTCCTACTACAGGAGACACATCTCCTGGGGACAAAAGCCCCTTGCCTTCAACGATATGGATATCAACAGGTGTTCCACTCTGGTTTTGTGAGGGGGTCCAGGGGAGTAGCTATTCTAGTTCATCGTAGGGTTCCTTATGTGCATAGTAGGCTTTGGACCGACACCCAGGGGCGCTATATATTCTTACAAGGCAAGGTGGGGGAGGACTTCCTGATCCTGGGCAGTGTATACGCTCCTCCTCCGCTACAATGGAGCCTGGTGGAGCGGCTTATGGCTATATGGGTGGACATGCCAGATGGAGGGGCTGTTATTGGTGGAGATTGGAATGATGTCATAATGTGGGCATGGACCGCTGGAGAGAGAGGGGTGTTTCTGAGGGAGGCGGCACCACACGACTGCACTCGCTGGCGACGGGTCTGGACTGGGTGGATGCCTGGCGTCACTTGCATCGGGATGACCGAGAGTTTACTTATCTCTCGGCGGTCCACGACTCCTTCTCTAGACTCGACTACATATTTGTTCCCCGAGTGATAGTGGGTAGGGTGATGGGGGCAGAGATTCTCCCGCGAGGTCTTTCTGACCATTCCCCGGTGGCCCTCACCATACAGATGGGGCGGAGGAGGCAACCGTTTAGGTGGCGCCTGTCGGTGTGGCACTTGCAGAACGACGATTATAGGGAACGGATGAGCGATGCTATTGATGAGTATTTGAGAGTGAATGTGGGGTCTGTGATCGGGGCCGATTCTGTGTGGGAGGCGATGAAGCCGGCATTGAGGGGTACAGATATCGCCTGGTGTGCAGCGGCTCGCAGAACACGTAGGGAGGCACTTATCCAGGCTGAGGCGGGTATCGAAGATCTTGAGCGTCGGGGCGAGAGGCAGGCGGCGGCCAGGCCAGACGCCAATTGCTGTTTGCCCAACAAAATTATGCCGCGCTACTGCTAGACGAGGCCCGACAGGCCTGGCTGGCGACGCGCAGCAGAGTGTATCAATGGGGGGACAAATCCAGCAAGATGCTTCATCGACTCTGCCAGGGGGTGTATCATGCCCAGAGTCTACCGGGCATACTGGACCCAGAGGGTGTGCCACTCACAGATCCAAGAGCCCTGGCGGAGAGCTTCGCTACATATTATGCGGAACTCTATACCGCTAATGAGTGTCTGCCTGCAGCCACGATTGATAGGTTTTTGTCCGACCTTCCGCCCAGGGCCCTACCAGATGCAGTAAGAGAGGATCTGGAGCTCCCACTGACAGACGAGGAGCTGGGAGTTGCATTGGGGAGCTTAACTCCGGGAAGGCTCCGGGACCCAACGGGTTCCCAGTGAATTTTTTAAGCGATACTTCCCACAGGTGGGGCCTCACTACCGTGCAGTGGTGGAGGAGGCGCGAGATCGTGGCTCTCTCCCCGGATTGGAGGCATGCGGAGGTGGTGGTCTTCCACAAGCCCAGCCGACCGCCGGATCAACATGCGTCCTACAGGCCCATCTCCCTCTTGAACGTGGAGGCCAAAATTCTGGCAAAGGCCCTGGCCAATCGCTTACTGCCCCATGTGGCCGCTTTGGTGCATCCCGACCAGGCGGGTTTCATGCCCCAGCGGGCGACTAGACATAACATTAGGAGGGCACATGTCGCGGTGGCGGCCATCCAGCACCTGGGAGCGCCGGCAGCGTTGTTGCTAGCGGACATGGACAGGGCATTTGATTCTCTTAGTTGGGTGTACCTCTTTGCCTTATTACAACGGTTGAATCTCGGGCCGCGGTTTATTTCCTACTTGTCTCTCTTATATACAGATCTTACGGCATTGGTGCGGGTGGCTGGCATGGCTTCATCCGTGTTCTCTATTGGGCGGGGGTGAGACAGGGATGCCCCTTATCCCCATATTTATTTGCCCTTGCGATGGAGCCTCTAGCGGCGTGGGTGCGAATGGACGCACAGATACAGGGATTTGAATGGGACACAGGGTTGTCGGACAGGATTGTATTGTATGCGGATGATGTCCTCTTCTTCCTCACAAATGTGAATAGAACAGGGCCACGACTCCTGCGAATAATGCAAATTTTCGGGGAGACGTCTGGACTTTATATGAATCCCCGCAAGTCCACGCTGTGGATGCTTGGAGGCCGGGTAGATTTAGGCGCTTGGGCATCATCGATTCAGCTGGCAGCAGGAGGACTGAAATATTTGGGAGTATTTATAACACAGGTGCCGGCAGTCGCTTGGGAGCGCAACTTAGTACCAGTGTGGGATCGAGTACGTGAAGATATTAAGATCTGGTCCCGCATGCCGCTGACTATATATGGTAGATCAGCTATATTTAAGATGATCGCGCTCCCTCGCCTGTTATATCAGCTGCAAAATCACCCCTATCCGATTTCTCCTCGCTGGTTTAGGCAGGTAAATGCGGCCCTTGGGCAATTCTTGTGGGATGGGGGTAGGGTACGCGTGGCCTTACGGACGTGCTTCTTATATACTTACTGTGGGGGATTGGCTTCACCGGACATCCTGTCATACTATCAAGCATCTCATTTGCTCGTATTGAATGAATGGTGGTATGGCGCTCGGGAGGACCCGGCATATGCAGTAGAGAGGCGGCTCTTGGGAGACCACTCGCTACACCGGGTATTATATTCGGCACCTCTACGGAGATCTTTGCCTTCCGCAACGAGGGTTGTGTTCCAGATCTGGCGGCAGGCGCTGCGTAGGATGGGGTGGTGGAACACGCTAACGCAGGAGACTCCCCTATGGGATAATGGGCGGTTGCCACAACTGGCGGCCCTGCCGGGATTTCGGGGCTGGGATCACATAGGGATATCGGTCCTGGGTGACGTCATGAGGGGCCTCGTGTTGAAGTCCTTCCAGGACCTTCAGGCGGAATTTCATATGCCGAAGTCCCAGTTCTACAAGTACCTGCAATTTCGTCATGCTCTGCTGCCTAGTCTGGCGGGACTGGAGTCTTTGGCTGAGTTTAGTCCTCTGGAAGCCAAAGTTTTTATGGGCGAACTACCGGATCGTAAGATCTCGAGAATATATCAAACCCTGGTTAGTCACTGCTCTTCCAGGCTTCAAAAACTCCGGGAGGATTGGGAGGGAGATCTAGGCCCCTTAGAGGAAGAGGATTGGGTGGAGGCTCTGGCTGCCCCGCGAGGAGCGGCCATTGCGGTGCGCCTGCGCCTGGTTCAATTTAAGTACCTGCATAGGATTTATTATACCCGTATGCGTCTGTGGAGGGCGGGGTTGATTGCCTCCCCGGTGTGTCTATGATGTGAGCGAGAAGAGGCTACGTTAATACACACGGTTTGGCAGTGTTTCTCCTTAGATCGTTTCTGGAGGGGGGTCTTCAGTTGCCTATCAGAGGTGCTGGGCTGGGATCTTCCCCGCTCGCCGAAACTAGCACTTTTACATGTTATGGAGGAGATAGGCGGCAATATCTACAAACGCCATCTGTTGCTGTTAGGTCTTACATTAGCCAAAAGAGACATAGCAAGGGCGTGGAAGGCACCGGGGCCCCCAGCACTAACTGCCTGGAAGAATGGCCTGGATTTCTGCATGGGCCTAGAGAAACCCATTTTCGTTGCCAGGGGATGCCCTCTCAAACACTTTAAAATATGGAAAAGGTGGGCGGATTATAGGGGATTGCTCCTGGATCCGGTCCCGTCGGAGAGGGACCCGCGTATGTAGGATGGGGTTCATTGGGGAGGTTTCAGAGAGAGGGATGGACGATGGAACCCTGGTGGGTATTTCTTATTTTAACATTGGAACGGCTCCGGCTGGAGTTGGTGTGTTGTGCGATCGGGGGAGGGTTGGGAGGGGAGGGAGTTGGATTTTGTTTGTATTGCCCTTAATTTCTTCTCGATATTATTTTGTAAAATGTCAAAGTCAATGATAATTGCTTTTGATTCTGCGGTTGCCCCTGGGGTACAGGGCCCCGCAATATATGTGCCACTTGACAATAAAAATTTGTTTAAAAAAAAAAAAAAAAAAGCAAAATTTATAATTAAAATAAAATTAATAACTTCTAAAAATTATTATTAAAATTATTATAATTAAATTACTTCCCACACTATTCCCCTATAAACCCACAACCCGCTACGGAAATAAAATGCAAAATTTACTTAAAATAAAATTAATAACTCCTAAAATGTAATACATATATTTTTAAAAATGCAATACTTAAACAAAAAATATAGAACACATACATGTAAAATACATACTAAAATACATAACACTAATATAAACATCGATATTATTAACAATGATATTTTTACAAACGATATTACTAACTTGGATATTAACAAACACGATATTTCTTACCTTAAAGTCGATATTCTGGTCCACGATATTCTTGCTGTCGATATTCTGTCATCACGATATTTGCAACTCGATATCGTTGTATGTCGATATTTGCAACTCGATATTATGTCTGTGCACCGATATAAGGAAATGTATATCTGTCGTGAGGGGTGCAAGCACCATCTCACACAGGCTGCCATGGCAGGCCTGTAGTCACAGTTTAAGTGGACTCCCATGGGTGGCAGCCCATGAGAGGAGACCCTTGGTGTACCTATGCCTTGGGTATCTCTGTACCACATACTAGGGACTTATAACGGTACACCAGTAGCCAATTGTGGAGGTACCAAAGTACTTACCAGAGCCAATTTAGGGGAGAAAGCACAGATGCTGGGGTCCTGATTCGCAGGAACCCAGCAAACTAAGTCAAAAACATACTGACACCTGGTAAAAAGTGGGGGTAACCATGCTAGAAAGATCCTACCTTCCAACATAGAGTTATCCCCTTTTCATACAATGGCAAGGGAAAAGGAAAAAGCTGCACTCACGAATAGACAAAACACAGTAAACAAAGGGGAGAAGGATTTGGAGATAGTGTTACACAGTCAAAATATATAGACAACATAATTTTATTTAAAAAAAGAAAAAACAAACATGCAGGATTTGGTCTCTCAGAGGACCATTCCATCGACTCTAGGGATCTGTGTTTGACCCCATGGATACTGGTTCTAATCCTGGCAGGGGACTCAGCCTTTCATTCTTCCATGATTAAACAAGCATTGGCATAGCCAATAGGTATCGTCTTTTGGGCCTTATAAATGTGTAGCCATGCAGTACATTGTCCTGGGTGCTGTCCCGACAGGGATTGTCGAGCTATACAATTACTTCACACTGTATTTTTCACAGTGTGTGTGTCAGGGTGCAGTATCCAACGCTTTACCAATGCCATAAAAGTACATCCAGTCGAACTCCGGTGCGGTCACTACGAGTATGAGCTTTATTCGGGATCTCCACCAGTTCTATAGTTTGCAGAAGAGTTCATTTCTGTGTGTGTCACTCAAGTGGCCTCATGTACAGTCAACTTCCTCCAGCAGCTCACGAGTCAGAGAGGGTTGTTATCGTCTGGGAGGAGGAGCTGCAGGATGAGAATGTGGGAAAGGGTCAATGTGATGGTGCCAAGCACAAGAGGAGACTAGATAAAAATGAGAAGCAGTGTTTAAAAAACGTAAACACAATCACTAGTTACAACCCTAAAAACGATAATTGGTGGTGAAGTTATTGCATGGGGCATTTATGTGTACAAAAGACTAAGGCAAAGGGAGAGGCTGGGGGAGTACTCATCGCAAGGATATCTATTTTAAAAGGAAGCCACCAGTGGCACAGTCAATGCATTTACAGCTCCTTACAGCTATGAAGCTGGCATTTAAATAGTTCGGACAGGCGTGGTTTCCGACTTTGCCCCTTAAAACAACACACATTCTGATAAGGCGACCAGCAGGGCTGCGAGGAGAGCGCTGCCTCCAAACTTATATTAGCCAGAACTTAAAACATGATCCCATTTGACAACTGACGTAAAAAAAAAAAAAATTCTTGTTTTTTTAGCCATCTGGGCAGTGGAGCATTAGTCACGCAAATTTTTTATGAGATGCAAGCATTAAGATTCGGTGTTGCATCGCAACCTGTGTGGGCATGATAACATGTTGCCTACAGCCGGGAAGCCTTCTGCTACTTGCAAACAGATTGCATGAGATGGCATGGTGCCAGGGCCGGCGCTAGGCATGGGCAGTAAGGGCAGCTGCCCAGGGCCTCGCTCTCAGCCCACCAGCATGGGGCCCGCACCAGTGCAACACACCACCAAACCTCTTGTGCCCCTGTCGATCCCATTGAAGAAGGGTGTCTGTTTGCAGTTGGGCTTACAGGAGGGGGCACCCTCCCTGGGCCTCTCAGGGATGGTGTGGGGAGGCCTAGGGGAGGGGGACACTTCATCTTGTGCCAGTTGAAAGGAGGCCTAATTGCAGGTGTGTCCTGCAATTAGGCCTCCTGCCTGGCTGCCCATTTAGAGACACTGCGGGACACCCATTGTCAGCACTTTACAGTCTGCACTGTTTTAGCTCTTAGCCCCAAAGCTATTCTCACACCTTCAGCCCCATATGAGCTGTGAAAGAGGTGCTTGTAGGTGGCAGAGAGGGGAGCTGTGGCCCAGGATGAGTCTGCACAAAGCAGCTTCTGGAGCCCTGAAGGTGTCACTTATGTAAATTAGAGGGGCCTTGCACATTCCACTTCGCCCGGGGCCCCAAAAATCCTAGAAACGGCCCTGCATGGTACAACCAGTAAAATATACATGCTGTGAAATTCACCTCAAAAGTATGACTAAACGCACAGTCGAGTACCCAAATCCGAGCGCCGAGATACCTCCACAAAAACACAAGTGGAGGAAGTCATAAATGTATATTTGTGGATGACTAAATACAAATAAACGTGTAGCAGGGGAGTCAAACACACGTGCCATAAACATAATTCATTTTTTTTTAATCCACAGAAAGATTACGTGATGTGTGCAGAATCAAAGGATGTTAAGCCGATGCCTAGAGTCGAACCTGGTTCTTTAGTTTCAACGTCTGCAGTCTAGCCGTAGTGACACATCCCGTCCCGGTATAGTGTGTGTGAGAGGGCGTAGGGGATTTGACATAGCTTTAGGTTACTTAAGATTCATGTACAGTAGTGCGTGTACACATTTTCAAACCAGACCAAATGCACACATCCTTAAAAAATGAAAGCGACGCGCGATCACATACAAAAGGCTAACATTCACACAATGTTTTCAAAGTATTTAAGGGAAGATGGAAATCACATGCCTTGAAAACCACACTACAGGGATTATACCGGTACTTTACCTATCTTAAGTAGAGGTGCTGTCGACCAAAATGCTTTCAGTTTTGGTCCTCAGAAAAGGCAAGCAACAAAAGCCATGTGGGCCCTCTCATGGGGGCGAACAGTGAAACTAGCTGGCAGGACAGTGCCCGCCCCCCACTCATGGCCCGATTTGCTAAATCCTGCAACTGAAGAGGAAGCAGTTCCCTCCAACACATGGCTCCATTGCACGATGTACGTGCTCCGACAGAGGAGATCCTCCATGTGTAGTGCACTGCTGCCCCCATGCCAATCAAGCCACGCTGTCAGCAGGGCCAGCACATACGTAACAATTTATTTGACCAGGCTCACGCAGTACACCATGGAGAGGCTGGTGGGCGGCACACAAGGGGCCAATTGGGCAGTCTAACCTGACAAAGTTGTGAGGAGCAGAAGTGGTCGAGCCTCGGAGGGATGAGACCACCCCAGTACACCCACCTCAGTAACTCTGACTTACTTTCGATGTGTCCAGTGGCAGTAGCACTGCCCCAACTGTATTCCTCGAACAGTGTTTGTAGAGCTCACAAATTAAAGGGCTGTCACGAGCCCGTTCCGAGGCGCTTACGAAGCCGACGCCACCTTCCACTGTGCATGCGCTATGGTTTCAAGTTTGAGGAAGTGAAGGGAAAGGCATAGAGCTGGGGTTTCTTGTACATCTACGAAGGGGATAGTGCTGATCGTAATTATACTTAAGCACAGGGCTTTAAGTGGGATGAAAAAACTGGGGGGGGTCTCTCAAAGGGGCGTGGCCAATGTAATTAAGGGCGTGGCTTAAAAACACCTAAGCTAAAAATCTGTGCTTAATCTGTGTGCGCCCGAATTGTATTTTGCTGTTTCTGTCATTGCATCTCGATATATGATAGAACAAGTAACATCATACCTACCAGAAGTCAGGACTATTGGCTTTGTCAATGGTTGTTAGTTGCATAAGATAAATGAGCAGCAACTATGGCTTGTATATAATATTGAAAAAAGCTTCCACTTAAGCCCTGGTGACACCATGACAATGTTGCTGCTCCTGAGTTTCAAAAAGAGAAGGGAAATCCAGAGAGAAAATGGCTCTCTTTAAAGGATTTCCCTTCCCCTACAACGCTCACCTGGCATGACGTCATGCCATAACTTCTCCACTTGTGAGAAGTGAGCAGTGTGAGCACGCGCACAGGATGTGCCTGCTGTCTGGAAACGGGTCTCCATCGGGCTCTGTTTTGTGCCCTGGCACAGGCGGTCCGTTTTTTTCCCGGACTGCAGTGACAGCAGTCTGATGTCACTGCAGTCCGGAAAAAAATTGCCAGGACACAAAACAGAGCCCGATAGAGACCCGTTTCAAGGCCCCCTTTAAAAAACTGCCAGTGCTCAGCACTGGTGAGACCCGGCCCACTTAAAGCCCTGCCTAAGCACACCCCCCAGGATATGGTGTACACGGTGGGGGTGCTCAGGGAAACAAAAGGAAGGAAGAGGTTAAGGGTGGGTGCTTGGTGGGAGGGCAACTCAGTGAGAGAAACGGAGATAAAAGCATCAGAAAATACCGATTGTTTTAGAGAGAGGATGTGGCATAACATCCAGCCTGCCAACTTTGGAACTGGGGAACCAGGTTTGAGGCTTGGCGTCGGCTCTCCCAGTGCCCATAAAAAAACAAAATTTCAGAGACATGCCGATCTGAAAAATTGAAATAAAACAATGGCTGAAGCCAACAAAATGCTGTTTGTAAACTACATGCGGAACGGAATGAAAATGACAAAGGCCGATTCGTAAGTTTATTAGCACTACGGCAATCGGGAAGGGTGAGCACGTACAGGAAGAAAAGGCGACATTTCAAACACACAGACAGAAACAACATTTTAAAATAGTGCGCTTCAACAAACCTACATGCACAAAAGGGCAAGCCTTCAAGTAACAGGGGCATGCTGTATGGGAAGGGTCGACACACAAAAAGGAGGGACATATAACCAAAATTAACCACACAGAAGCAAGCTTTTGCAAAGTCCACAGAGTAGATACAGCATGTCTTGAAGAGACAGCGCATGCACGGCATAGGTGAGACCTAAAAAAGGAGAGACATTCAGTTTCTTAATGACAAACATCCATATCTGTGAATAGCACCAAGAAACCACCTTTGGGGCGTGAAGTTGCACTCTAAAAACAAAAATGTTTTTATGTTGTGTTCACGTTAATGTAATCATACATGTAACAGTTTGCAATTGTTCGCTAGCAACAGCGTCAAATCTATAAACCTACATGGTGATCTCTATGTTTTGGGGCGCGTCAAATTTATAATAATCATTTCTAGGGGGTCCATAGGTTCCACCTATGTGTGAGTGCTAAGCCTTTGCGTCACTCCTTTCCAGAATGAATTAACAATTGAACAGTACTATACCAAGTGAAAGAATCCTGTCGCCTCTTCATCGCATCTGGAGCAGGGTCTGATATTGCCAGGAACATCAGAATTAGCTGTAATGGTGTCAGGTATGGACAACTGAAATCGTATTGCTTTCCAGTGCTCTCCTTTCTAGGCCAGCTTCCCATTGAGGTTTCAGTTGACTTACATCGATGGGAGTAGTTTCTCTAATTGCTTGGTATCAGTGGTTCTTAACCTGTGGTCCATGGACACCTGGGGATATAAAACAACACTCAGGAGGTCTGGGACTGTTTAGAAAATTAAATATTAACACTCAAAAATCATATATACATTAAAAGCAAAATTGAAAAACACACTGTAAATGTGAAGGAATTTGAAAGTGGAGAAAAATTAAGCTGCCTTCCCTAGCTCGATTTGTGAAAGCAGCACAAATACAGCAAACAGAAGTCTAGTCTGGACGATTGGTGGCATCAGGTGAAGCTCTGGTATAACAGACAAAACGAGAGCATGCATTAGGAACAAAAAAGACAAAGTGACATGCTGGAAGTTAGCACATTGCTTTGTCTTAGAAACAAAAATACATTTTTAAAATTTCCAATCGTCCCCTTGAAATTCCTGTTTATTATTATGTTTTCTTTGTGAATTAAATAAAATATTTAATAATGTGTATTTGTTTGTGTAATCTTGTTTCTGTATTTTTATGTGTTGTTTTGAGGTTCAAACTAGAGAACTTGCTTAGGCTTTGGAGCGGTACCTTTTCCAACAATATTTGGCAACAGTGTAGGAAAGTGCCTCTTTCTGCATGGTTAGACCCCACTTTTGCTTGATGCCTGATGTGATTTCGAAATGTAAGTGTACTAGGTCACTGCTAACCAGGTCCCCAGCACCAGATCTCTTTCCCAAAACAGTGTACCATGATTGTCACACCTTCAGTTACTATTTCAACAACAAAATCCCTTTGGGTTTCTTTAAGGCATACACATACACTCTACTTTCACTCCCGCAAAACCTGATCACCAATAGTGGAATAGAAACCAAGAGATTACAATATAATATGCTTTAATTTCATCAGATCTTTTTAAAACTCAGAGAAAATACAAACAATTTTTTTAAAACAAAATTATCATCGTATATATCAAAATTAAAAACTCATTCAGAACACATGGGAGAATGTCACAAGCAATAATGTCTCATAGATCAAGTAGGTCAAAGTCATACACCAAGTCTTAATAACAGATATTAATGTCCCTGGTTCAACACTCTAGAAAATTCTTTTCTCCTGGTGGAACCGGTGTTACTTGGGTAGCTTTTCAACACAGAGCGACGCGTTTCGGTGGTATAGTCTGATCCACCACCTTCTTCAGGCTTACAAATTTAGTATGGTGTCTCCCAACACAATCATCTATAAAAACATAGCATAAAAATACTTTTAGAGATTTAAAACTTATTTCACTATTTTTTAATCTACTTTTGATACACCAGGTAAACATCTTAAAATGCACATGAATAAAACAACATAAAACAACCATAAAACCATTTATATTCGAATCGTCGGCTCTATCCATGGTGATTCACATACTAGTTCAAGCAAGCATACTCATTCTACATCATTCTTCAAACATACTCTTCATTATTTTTGCATGATGGTTTTACCCACCAAAATGAATAAACTGTTGGGAGAATCTATGTTCTCCCACCTTCAGTTACCCCTGCAAGTCGCTAGTAAATGGTACCCATGGTACCCAGGGCATGGGTACTGGAGAGGGTCCTCGGGGGCTGCAGCACTGGTTGTGCCATCCCGGGGCCCCCTCACCAAGGCAATGCACTCTGCCATTGCAGACTGCGACTCTTGGTACAGGAAAATCCGAAGAGTTGACATGGCACACAGCCCTGTGTGCCATGCCATCCATACACGGCATAAGGTATAGGCAAGTCACCCCTACTGCAGGCCTTTAGGGGCAGAGTGCACTATATCATAGGTGTGGGCATATCTGCATGAGCAGATATGCCCCTCCAATGTCCATTCTGTGATGTTGTAAGTGAACAGGGAAGCCATAAAGAGTACATGGGCTCGATACTTGTCAACAAGAGTTTCTTAGCTCCATGATGGCTTCACCGATTCCTAAGATGTTTGGTACCAAACATCTTGTCTTAATAAATCCTCACTGATGCCAGTGTTGGACTTACTAATACATTCAAACAGGAGACCCGAAACCTAACCAAACAATAGTGGGGTCTCTGGACGGTTTTCACCAGCCTGCCATCACCAGACATGTTTCTTACTCATGGGGTGGGAGCCAGCGCTCTCAGAGGACAGAGGCAATACCTACTCTAGCATGGGTGTTTCACCACTCCTTCAGGACAGAATGGCCTTCCCAGGCGATGCCGCCTTTGAAATCCAACCCAGAAACCCCCAGATAGTGGGGGAGACCAATCCCCCTTTCCTGCTCCACTTCTGGCGGGAGGAAAAGTGGGAACATTTCTTATATGAGGAGGAGGGTCCCCCCTCAGCCTGCACCACCCCTAGGGCGGGGCATGCGAGGTGAACCCCTCTCCTGAAATTCCACCATCTTGAGATGGTGAGAAAACCTCCAATCAGTGCTAGGGTGGTGCCTCTTCCCACAGGAAGTAGTCACTAGAGGGTGTAGATACCCTAAAAGCTAAGTAGCACATTGGCTACTACCTATCTCCCATTATAATACCCCTAAATTCAATATTTAGGTGGCTCCCCGAGACCTGAACATCAGATTAATCGGACCAAAGAAGACCAGGGCAAAAGAAGACCTGCTACGCAAGAACAGAAGCCCTACTGCAGAAAGAAAAGGCACCAAACCCTGCCAGCTGCAAGAAGGACTCAACAATCGCTTCTGCTGTGTCATCCTGAAACCTTCAAGGACTCCAAGGACCCCGGAGCACCTTCAGCCTTCGAGAAATCGCCAAGAAGCTCCCTTGAAGTGAAGGTTGCACTCCCCTGCTCCCCACAGGCACCAATCCTGTAAAATTTGGTTTGTCAGCTTGCTGCTCCTTGACGACCTCGATGCAGCACCGAAGCAAGAAGAGGCACAACAGCTCCGGAGGGTCAGATATGCCTCTCCACCAGGTTTGGAGGCACCAGGGCCTACCAGAGCTGCGGCATACCAATACCCGAGGTACCGGACCCGTAACGACAAAAACCAAGAAGAAGAATCCACTCCAGACTCCCAACGCACCAGAAGCAAGCACCCGTCAAGGGACATCAAGACACCAGAGACCCACTTCTTGAGTGGCCCAGCTGTCCCGAGACCGCCTCTCCAAGTTGCCTGCTCCTGACCACAAGGATCCTAAAGACGCACGATGCCCGGCTGACCTGTTCACTCTACACCCAGCCCCACCGGTCCCAGCACTGACCAACCAACCCTGCTTCCTTGGTCCCCAGGCCATTGCGACCTTCACCCTCCAAGGAGGCCCATCAGACTTACCTGTAAGCCCATCTGTGCAGTGCATTTTCAAGCGGCCCCCGTCGTCTTTGCGCACCAGTTTCCAAGACCTTCAGCAATCTGCTCCCACCTGATCCGGGACGCTCCCGAATTTCTCCTCCAGGAACTTTGGACCTGGTCCCGACATCAACCTAAAACAAGAAGGTGAACTTGGTGAAAGCATTTCATTTTTCCTCATTTTATGGTGCACAATTGCGCACAAAAGTGATATATTTTCTGAACTTTGAAAAATCATACCTTCAAAAATACTTACTGTAGAACTGTGTTCTGGTCTTGAAAAATACATAAAGATCAACTTTATTTTTATAAATTGGTTTCGGATTTATTCTCGAGTGTGTGTCTCATTTTTCGCATCTGTGAGTACAACAAATGCTTAGCACTGCCCTCTGATAAGCCTAACGGCTCGCCCACACTACCACAAAAAGAGCTTTTGAATTATCTGCTTTTACCTCTGTGTACCATTTGGGGATTCTCTGGACTCTCTGCACAGTGTAGTTCTTTTTAGTACATTATATAGAGAGCCAGCTTCCTTCATTTGGTGGTTCAGTGGTGGGATAGAAAACTTTGCATTTGCTGGAACCACTTTGTCAATATTTGACCACATGAGTAAATCCAAAAATGTTCTTTTTTGATTGGTATATTTTTTCAAAATTTCTAAAATTGACTGCTAGGGCCTTGGTTAAGTCCCTGAATCCAACTGTTTAGAAATTGAAAAATCTGTACTTTAGTTAGGACAACGGATTAAGGGCCGATTCCGATCTCGGCCGGTAGGGCTCCGAATCGGATTCGGCTTACCGGATCCGATTCGGAGCCCTGTTTCCCGACCGATTCGTACGCGGGTCCGGCCGAGCGAGTACGATGTAAGCGCCCGCGAAATCGCCGACCGACTCGTACGCGGCTTCAACACGCTCCGACCGACTCGCACGGACACAACTCGCACCGCGCGATGGAGTCGTTCCCCGGCCGGGCAAATACGATGCGCGCCGCGAGCAGTCCGACCGACTCGCGCCGTCCGGCTCGAAAGAGCTGTCGGAGCCGGACTTTGGGGGTTCGCGTCGGACCCCCCTGTACGCGTGGCCGTGCGAGCCGCACACAGTGGGGACCCATGGGTCCCCCCTACCTGTGCATGTACGGCGCGATGCGCATCGACGCATACCCGCTGTAGGGGGCGCCCCTGTTCGCCTCGCACCCATTGAGTCAATGGGAGCCCGCGTACGGGTTGTACGACCGGCTCCCATTGACTTCAATGGGAGTCCGACCGAATCGAGTCCGGGTGCATGCGTGCGCATCGTACTCGTTCGGTCGGACTGCCAGAGTCCGATTCGGTCGGAAATCTCTCCGGGTCCGGCTCGGTCGGAGAGGTTTCCGGCCCGATTCGGAATCGGCCCCTTAGTGTGTAGTTATTTTTTCTAAACTTTCTAAAAAGATCCCAACTTTAGTAAAATAATGCCCTGATTCAGATAGCCAGGTTGAGGAGCTTGACCTAACCCCTTACATGGACCTGAGCCATGCTCATCTGAGAGGCAAATGTAAAAAAAAAAAAAAAAAATGTAAATCCGTATTTGTAAAGCGCGAACTACTCACCCTTACGGGTCTCAAGGCGCTGGGGGCCATCGTGGAAATTAAGTGAGCTATTGCCCAGAGTCACATGGTGCTGAGCTGCCACCGGAGCCGGGGATCGAACCGTGAGCCCTGTGTTCCGAAGTCAGCTGCCCTGGCCGCTGCACCACACCTCTCCACAGAGGCCTTTGTAAGAGCTTTGGATTAAACCAGGCAAACGTACTAAAAAGGAATATCTCAGAGAACTGATAGCCCAGTCTGAGGATGAAGACAATATCAATGAAGATGGTGTTGGGATGGTGTTGAGGATATCAATGAAGATGGTGTTGGGATGGTGTTGAGGATATCAATGAAGATGGTGTTGAGGCCTTAAACACAGCCGAGAGTGCCTCAGATGAGGACCTCATGCTAGAGAGATTGAACACGAGACTGAAATTAGAAGCTCAGCTCCTGGAAATAGAAAGACAAAGGAAAGAGATGGGCCTAGAACCTATCTCTGGTGGCAGCATACACATAAAAAGGGAGGGTGAAGGTTTTAATGACTCTAAGCTCCCTAAAGGGATGGTCCTTAAATAATCAGATGGTTATGGCATCACCAAATGGTTCACTGCATTTGAGAGGGCCCGTATAGGTAGAAAAAGTAGCCAGAAATAAATTGGGCTCCTCTCTTGTGGGAACTAGTCTCATGCCAATGCAGGGATAGACTCCTGACATTGCCTGAAAAAGATGCTGAGCATTATGACCTCATGAAGGGTACCCTGATGGAGAGATTTGAACTCACCAGTGAAGAGTATAGGATAAGATTCAGGGAGGCTCGAAAAACCCAGTCAGTCCTGGGTGAAATTCGTTGACTTCTCAGTGAAAACACTAGGTGGTTAGTTAACAGGTAACAATGATCCAGATGTTGTTGCTGCTCTGCCACCAAACTATACTATAGTCCGGAAAAATAGAGGCAAAAAAGTAGGGGGCGGCATTGCCATTATTTTTAAAAAAGATTACCAATGTAAATTTGAAAATTTACCATCTGAGAACTGTGAGGCAGCGTTATTTAAGCTGAACCTAACCCCACATTTCACCTTTTCTGGCATCCTTGCATATCCCCCTCCGGGGTCGGCTGCTTCCTGGGCAACATCCTTCCCTGGACTTGTTGCCTCTCTTCTTATGAGCACTGCCAATTTCTCAATTCTAGGTGATCTCAATATACATCTAGATGATCCGACATGTAAAATTAGTACTAATTTTATTTCTGATTTGGAAGCATTAAACATCCATCTACATAATTCCGGACCTACGCATGAGGCTGGTCATTTACTAGATCCTATTTTCTCCAGTCTATCGAACATCCATTGTTTTCCAGCACTTCCTCTATGTTGGTCTGACCATTTTATTACTAGGTTTGGCTTGGAACTTCCAGATACTCTGGGCTCTTTTGCTCCTACTCCAAGGGCCTTAGCTAGGAATTGGAAAAAACTTGATGTCGCTGCCTTAAATCAAATTCTGCACTCTCATGCACCTATTCCTAAACAGACGGTTGATACACTTGCTGTTTCAGTGCAAGAATGGCTTTTGAGTGCCATCGATTCCTGTCTCCCTCTCTCCTTAAAAAGAAATATCAATCATCGTGCCCCTGCACCCTGGTTTAATGAAAATCTAAAAACAACGAAAGCTAAATGCAAGGTGCTGGAAAGAAAATGGAGAAGGGATTATGCTCTAGAGTCCAAAATTATCTACAAAAAGGCAAAAAAGGCCTATCATAAGCTTTGCAGGTCAGCTCGTGCAAATTATGTTTCAACCACCATTACTGATGCTTTAAATTGCCCCAAAACTTTGTTTAATATGGTCAAAGAGCTGGCTGGATCTAAAATTCAAGCTAAGCCACTCCCACTTAATAAACAACAATGTAATGATTTGGCTAGCTTCTTTGTCCAAAAGTTGAGAAAATCTACTTGGAAGTAGCAAACAAGCAAAACAATGCTCCTTTCTCAGTGCAACTTGCTACTCTTTCTCAAACAATATTTACTCCGTTATTTACGGATAATATCCTCCCTGATCAGAACTTAGCGTTTAACACACCCTCTAACTGCTTGCACTCATGGCCCCTATTAAAACCGGACTCTTTTAATAAACTTCTACACAGCATTAAATCAGGGTCACCTAGGGATCCTCTACCTATTTCTGTGCTCCAACAATTGGAACCTTCATCTTTATCTGTTATTATGGACCTTTTGAATTTTTCACTACAAGAAGCATCAGTTCCATTGGATTGGAAACACGCCATGGTGCTTCCACTTCTTAAAAAGGCCAATGCAGACCCTGCTGTACATTCCAATTATCGACCCATCTCACTACTGCCAGCTTTTTCGAAAATTCTGGAGAAACATATTCATTCTCAGCTCTCACTATTTGTTGAAGCCCAAGGTTTTCTCCACCCCTCCCAATCAGGTTTCAGAGCTGGCCTTCCGACTGAAACAACTTTACTGGGAGTCACGGAAAGATTGCGTTGTCATCTGGATGCCGGTGATACAGCTGCCCTTATTTTATTGGATTTAAGTGCAGCATTTGATACGGTGTCTCACACCATCTTAGCAAATCCATTGAGAACCTTAGGTATTTGCGGCCCGGCACTCAATTGGCTTATATCATTTCTGGCCAATCGCACTTTCCAAGTTTTCTCCTCAACAGCCAGCTCTGATATCTACTCATCTCCCTATGGAGTACCTCAGGGCTCTATTCTTAGTCCTTTGCTCTTCAACTTATATGTGAGGCCTTTGGCTGCTGTAGCGGAAAATGCGGGGTTGTCCCTGTTCTCTTATGCGGACGACTCCCAAATCATCTTCTTCCTCTCCGCAGGAAAAACAGACGGGCTCTCCCTACTTCAATCGGGCCTGGGTAAAATTGCATCATGGATGCAGTTGAATTTTCTCAAGCTTAATGGGGAAAAAACAGAAGTGCTAATACTTGGCAAAGACAAGGGTCTCTGGGGCCCACAACATTGGCCCTGTGAGATGGGGGTCTTACCCCAACCCTCTTGTCAAGTTCGTAATCTGGGTGTCATCATTGATGACTCCTTAACAATGCATCATCAGGCCGTCAAGGTAGCTGCCACTTGCTTTGCCATTCTTAAGTGGCTAAAGAAGATCATCTGGATGCTACCAGAGTCCACCCAAAGAACAGTAGTTCAGGCTTTGATCACCTCGAGACTGGACTACGGTAATGTTCTTTATCTTGGTTCCAATAAGGAGGTGATCCATAGGCTGCAGATGGTTCAGAATTCCGCGGCAAGACTTCTTTGTTGGATTCCCAGGGCCGCTTCTGTATCCGGCCACTTACGAGATTTGCATTGGCTCAGGGTGGAAAATCGAATTCGATTTAAAGCTCTAAGTTATATGTTCAAAATTAAAGCGGGGACTGCACCTCAATACCTACGTTCTTTAACCCACCCATACGTTCCTTCCCGATACCTACGCTCATCCACCCAGGGGAGGTTCTCTGTGCCAAGATTTAGGCTGTCTCGGATGGGTGGTCGATCTTTTTCTTATCTCGGGCCCTCACTCTGGAATGCCCTTCCCATAGCCATTCGGAATGAAACAGCTTACGTCCATTTCCGCAAATCAGTGAAGACCTGGCTTTTTAACAAATAATTTTTGCTGTTAATTTTTTACTATCTGGTCTCCTTTTGCCTGGCGCCGGGAACCCCTTTTTGGGTAGCTGATGCGCCTTATAAATTAAATAAATTAATTAATTAATGTGAATGACTTTAAAGGGCTTTACATTTTATTTATGAAGGAGCATCTTTTGATTAATTGTTACAATGAGAAGGTACATCAGCATCTGGTAGACTTAGGTCACATTTCTCCTCTAGAGTTGGGGAAGAAGGCAGACCACTGCGTCAAAACAAGGGTGACCAAAACACCAGTGCTGGGGCTGACCAAAAGAAAGAGGCCAAAAAGACCCCCGCCCCCCCCCCCCCAAGGGAAAATTGGTGACCAAACAGATAAAATAAAAAGGAGTCTTCTTCAGGCCCCCACAAATCTGCTCAGGAGGGTGGGCCAAGAAACTCATCACAGTCCAAGGGAGGGTACAAGGGTAAAAACTAGGATCCCAAAAAGGCTTGGTGTTTTGATTGCAAGACAACTAGACACCGAACAAGAGACCCTAACTGTAAAAACAAAAAGAATGCCTCTAGCACACCTGCAGTAAATGCACTTGTGAGTCTCCAGATGGGATAACAGGTGAGCCTGACCATGTCAAGGTGTTCACTGAGGCAACACTTGTCTCAGTGGGGGGAGGAGTGGATGTAGCTACCCGGACTGTCTAGCCCAATAACCTGCATAAGATATAGGTAAGTCAATCCTACTGTAGGCTTTTAGGGGCAGGGTGCACTATATCCTATGTGTGGGCATACCAGCATGAGAAGATATCTGTTAGACTTGGCATCTTTTGGCGTGTTTCCCCCGAGTTTTTGCTTTCTGCCCTCCCGGTTTTGACTCTGTTTTTGCTGGTGTAACGTTTCTGCGCGCTTTTCGCACTGCTGATCAGTGGTAAAGTGCTAGTGCTCCTGTGGTAAATTGTGTTATGATTGGATGTTTGACTTACTTGTCAGTCCCCAGTAAAGGGCACTGATGGGTGCCGGGGCTTGTGAGTCAACCGCGCCTCGTGGGCCTGCAGCACAGATTGTGCCACCCACGTACGTAGCCCGAAAAAGGTATAAGTGAGTGAAGTTTGGTATGCCTGAACTCAGCGTCTAAAGACGCAGCCTTTAGCGAGGGTGCCCTTTTCATTCTGAGTTCATAAAGGCCACTTTTAGAAAGTGGGTATTATTTTGCTCGGTCATCCCGTGTGCCGCTGCTGGAATGTGGATTGCCTGTCTGGGTTTTGGACGACAGATGGCTAGGAAGCAGGGTGGCTCCCGATAGTCTAGGTAGGTCAGGAAAGGGCTAAATAGACCTGGGCTGCGATGGGGGGAAGAGGGAGGAGATTTCCTCGCACCTCAAAGGGCCTGGTCTGCCTCTGACAAAGCCGTCTCCACCTCCTGCCAGGAATTCACACCAGAGAAGACCAAACTGGTTCTGGCCGGGCACCGACACCCTCTGCCTGGAAGATCAAAGGATTTTTGTGTACAAATACTGGGGCCCAGACCCCTGAACTTTAGAACTCATCTGGATCAAGAAGACTGCCAAGAAGAAGAGCCGGAGAAGCTGCAAGAAGGAACGACTGCTTTGCTGCGTGCTTTGCTGGGCCGACCTGCAGTGGCTGCTTCTGTCTTGGGCAGTGAAAGGCCTGGACTGGACTTTCTGCACCCGCATTGGTGATACTCTCCAAGGGCTTGAAGTAGAGCTTGCCCCCTGTTCACGGAGTCTCAGGAACATCAAAGACTCCAGGTTCTTCGACCCGCAGCACTCGGGACTGTGTGTTTTGTACTGCAACCCGAAGAACACCACCTCGACGACGCCTACAACGACCCTGCCGACCCCGTGTCCTAAAGGCACTGCAGAGGGCACCGCCGCAACGCCGCACCGCGACCCTGGTCTCACCGACGACGATGCTGACGCCATCACCGAGCCGCTGCAAGCACCGCGACCTGTGGGCACCGCACTCCGCACCGCCTTGCTTCATGCCGAAGCTTTGCCATCGCAGAGGGCACCGCCGCAATGCCGCACCGCGACCCTGGTCTCACCGACAACGCCTGCTGATGCCATCACCGAGCCGCTGTTCGCACCGCGACCTGTGGGCACTGCACTCTGCACCGCCTCGCTACACAGTGACGCCGTGGCCTTCCTGACACCGCCACTTCCCGCCGAGAACGACGCCGCTGCTTGCACCGTGTTTCGGGGGCACCGTTCGTAAGTTACACGACGCACCGCCCTCATCCCACACCGCAGCCTTGGCCCACCTACGCCGGTGCCATCGACTCCCGATCGTCAACCGACGACAGCGCTTCAGCAACGACGACGCTCCTGCGTGCACCGTGACCGGCTAGCACCGTGACGAGCACCGCCTCCATCTCGCACCGCGACCCTGGTCTCACCGACGACGCCATCTGACGCCGCCACTGAGCCGCTGCTCGCACCGCGACCTGGGGCACCGCACGCCGCACCGCTGCCCTTCGCCCCGCAGCACCCGACGCCTGTTGGCGCCAGCGCTCCTGATCCCATCAGAAAGGAGCTCGACCTGCAGCGCAAGTGACTTCAAGGGCCCCATCGCCCTGCATCTCTGAAAGGTACTGTTTGCGGGTCTTCCCGACACCGTAGCTGGCCTGCGACCCCGCGGTCAGCCAGAACTGTTTTTGGATATGTGTGTTCACGACGCCGTGGTAGCCCGGACGGAGCTATCCACACAAGGCTAAATAGACCTGGGCTGCGATGGGGGGAGGGGGGAGGAGATTTCCTCGCACCTCAAAGGGCCTGGTCTGCCTCTGACAAAGCCGTCTCCACCTACTGCCAGGAATTCACACCAGAGAAGGCCGAACTGGTTCTGGCCGGGCACAGACACCCTCTGCCTGGAAGATCAAAGGATTTTTGTGTACAAATACTGGGGCCCAGACCCCTGAACTTTAGAACTCATCTGGATCAAGAAGACTGCCAAGAAGAAGAGCCGGAGAAGCTGCAAGAAGGAACGACTGCTTTGCTGCGTGCTTTGCTGGGCCGACCTGCAGTGGCTGCTTCTGTCTTGGGCAGTGAAAGGCCTGGACTGGACTTTCTGCACCCGCATTGGTGATACTCTCCAAGGGCTTGAAGTAGAGCTTGCTCCCTGTTCACGGAGTCTCAGGAACATCAAAGACTCCAGGTTCTTCGACCCGCAGCACTCGGAACTGTGTGTTTCGTACTGCAACCCGAAGAACACCATCTCGACGACACCTACGACGACCCTGCCGACCCCGTGTCCTGAAGGCACCGAAGAGGGCACCGCCGCAACACCGCACTGAGACCCTGGTCTCACCGACGCCGCCGCTGACGCCATCACCGAGCCGCTGCTCGCACCGCGACCTGTGGGCACCGCACTCCGCACCGCCTTGCTTTACGCCGAAGCTTTGGCATCGCAGAGGGCACCGTCGCAATGCCGCACCGCGACCCTGGTCTCACCGACGATGCAATCTGACGCCGCCACCGAGCCGCTGCTCGCACCGTGACCTGGGGGCACCGCACGCCGCACCGCTGCCCTTCGCCCCGCAGCACCCGACGCCTGTTGGCGCCAGCGCTCCTGATCCCATCAGAAAGGAGCTCGACCTGCAGCGCAAGTGACTTCAAGGGCCCCATCGCCCTGCATCTCTGAAAGGTACTGTTTGCGGGTCTTCCCGACAGCGTAGCTGGCCTGCGACCCCGCGGTCAGCCAGAACTGTTTTTGGATTTGTGTGTTCACGACGCCGTGGTAGCCCGGACGGAGCTATCCACACAAGGAACTCTTTTTAATCAGCGTATTTTTGAATTGTGAACTTTTAAGTATAGTACTGTGGCTTTTTATCGTTTTTGGGTCTTGTTTTAATTATATAAAAATATTGGATATTTTTCTAAACTGGTGTGGTGTCCTTTTGTAGTGCGTACACTGTATTACTGTTGGTTATGTGCAAATGCTTTACACACTGCCTCTAAGATAAGCCTGGCTGCTCGTGCCAAGCTACCAAGGGGGTGAGCAAGGGTTATTTTAGACGTGTAACTCCCTTATCCTGACTAGAGTGGTGGTTTTTGCCTGACGCTGGCCCTCGCCCTAGCCTACCAAAAATCCCATTTCTAACATTGGTTGTCAGCAGTGAGGATAGGACTTGCGTTTGCACTTGACTTACAGTGATTGGTGTGCACTACTACCATATCGCAGACCATTACGTGCCACATACTAACCCGTTTTCTTTTTGGCCGATCTTTGTGATTTTGCCAGGTGAACTTTCTGCTTCATCATGCCGGAATCAATAGCATCATCCGTTGCATCCATGGACATTGCCTTTGAGGGGGATAGGCTGGAGCTCTACACTGTTCGGGAATTGAAATCCGTTTGCAAAAATCTAAAAGTCCAAATCAGAGGCCTCACTAGAAAGGACGAGCTACAAAAGGCGCTGAGGGCCTGGGTAGCAGCCAGAGACGCAAGTGGGCAATCTGGTGACCTTAGTGGAGAGGCGGGGGAGCCTAGTCCTAGGATGGATGTGCTTTTGGGAGGGGGGGAACCCTTCCTACCAGGCAGCAGTGGCCTGTCCCCAGAGGAGCTGGAGGACAGGCGGGAAGCAAGGAGAGCCGCCACGGAGCTAGAAACGATTAGATTGGCCATAGAGGAGAAGAGAATGCTATTGGAGCAAGAACGAGGTCTTAAAGAGCTGGAGCTGAGAAGTAGGCCCGGCTCGGATGGTGGTAGCAACTCGTCAAGGCAGACAGACCGAATCGTACACATCCCTAAGAATGTGGGCAGAGAGTTCAAGAAGGGGGATGACATACAGAGGTGGTTTCAGGGTTATGAGGCAGCGATACACATGAATGGGGTCCCTGAGGAGAATTCTGGAGCAGGATTGTGGTCTCTGGTTCCAGAGGAAGCCAGGGATACTTGGACAGCTTTGGGTAAGGGGCCTAACCTCACCTATTCTGATATGAAGGAAGCCCTCCTCACTAGGTGTGGTCTCAATCCTGAAAAGTACAGGGATCAGTTTAGGTCCTGGAAGAAATCTGATGCCAACACGTGGCTGGAATGTGTGGATGGGTTTTGTCGATCGTTGGATGGCTGGGTGAAGGGCAGTAATGTGACAGATTTTAAGGGGCTCTACAATTTGATTGCTTGGGAGCACCTGTCCAGTCTATGTTTTGCAGATCTGCGCCAGCACCTAGTAGATAGTAAGCTGACTGACCCCAGGAAGCTTGCTATCGAGGCGGCCCGCTGGGTGAGTACCAGGGTCCACAAGAAAGCGTTTGGGGGAGACTCAGCCAAAGGTGGGCAGGGTCCCCAGCCGAAAAGTGGGAGGGACAAGGGTAAAACACAGGAGTTCTCGAAAGGGCCCCAAAATAACACCCAGGGTAAAGGTTCCCATCCCCCCGGAGATAAGAAGCCAGGGGTCTCGACAGGAAAGCCTGCCGAGACCGTCCCCCGCAAGTGTTTTGCATGTGACCAGGTGGGGCACATGAAGGGAGACCCCAGGTGCCCAAAGGGGACACAGCCACCCACCGGTGGACCGTCCAAAGTATTGGCTAGCGAAGCGCTTGGGGAGGAGGAGGAGTCCCAACAGGAGGGTGGGGACCCCACAGAAATGACCCTCGTCTCACTAGGGGACAGTGAGATGTTCCCAGGAGCCCAGGTGACCCCTAACACAAAGAAATACAGCACTTGGGTGACCATTAACGGGAAAAGGGTAGAGGCTCTCAGGGATACGGGAGCCAGTGTGACCTCAGTTCGGTGTCACCTGGTCCCTGAGACGCAGGTAGTCCCCGGGGCATTCCACCAGGTGATTGCAGTCGACAATTCAGAGCGCCAGTGTCTGGTGGCGCAGGTTCCCTTCGAGTGGGGGGGGGGGTCTCAGGTCCTTTGAAGGTAGTTGTGAGCTCTTCCATGCCTGTCGATTGTCTGCTCGGTAACGACCTGGGGCAGTCCTTATGGAACCCCAGCTTGGAAATGCTGGGGTTGCCAGAGTGGGCCTGCGTGTCCACTCGGTCGATGGCGGCCAAAGAGGGTGATCAGAGGGACCCGGAGCCTGAAACAGTGGCCCAGGTCCCTGCCAAGAGAAAGGGCAAGGGGCGCGGGAAACCAGCCCCTGAAGTTCCCACGGCCCGGGAGGAGGCGGACCTCGAGGGGTACGCCCTGGTGCCTACAGGGGAGCCGGTAGCCGAACTGGGGGACATCTCTGGGCTGACCCATTGGCAGCAAGAAGGGGGTCCCACCAGGGAGGAGTTCTGCCGGGAGCAGAAAGAGTGCCCTTCTCTGGAGGGTCTGTGGCAGCAGGCCGCAGCCCAGGCGACTGGTGATCAGTCCGGATCACATTGGATATATTGGGAGAATGATCTCCTGTACAGCGAGCCTAAGGTCGCGGAACCTGGGTCAGCCCGTGTGCTGGTGGTACCCCAGCGCTTCCGGACCTTCCTACTGGGTCTGGCTCACGACGTGCCTTTGGCAGGACATTTGGGGCAGGACAAGACCTTTGACCGGCTTGTCACCCACTTCTTCTGGCCTCAAATGCGAAGGCAGTCGGATGTGCATTGTCGGTCTTGCCAAACTTGCCAGGCCAGTGGCAAGAGTTTGAGGAAGGTCAAAGCTGCTCTCCAACCGTTCCCCGTGATGGGGACACCCTTTGAAAGGGTAGGGATGGACATTGTGGGACCACTGGACCCCAAGACAGCCATGGGCAAAAGGTACATCCTGGTCTTGGTGGACCATGCCACCCGGTACCCGGAGGCAATCCCTCTCAGGACAACAATGGTGCCAGTGGTGGGCCGGGCGTTAATGGGGATCTTTTCCCGCGTGGTGTTCCCCAGAGAGGTGGTTTCCGACAGGGGGACTAATTTCATATCGAAGTATATGACATCCCTGTGGAAGGAGTGTGGTGTTACATACAAGTTCACCACTCCTTACCACCCCCAAGGTAACGGTCTGGTGGAAAGGTTCAACCAGACCTTGAAAGGCAGATCAAGGGTCTTACTGAACCCATGAGGCGTAAGTGGGACGTCCTCTTACCGTGCCTTCTCTTTGCGTATAGGGAGGTACCCCAGAAGTCTCTCGGGTTCAGTCCCTTCCAGCTTTTGTACGGTCACCCCGTGCGGGGACCTCTAAGCTTGGTGAAGGAAGGCTGGGAGGCCGCTCCCAGGAAGACACCCCAGGATGTGTTCAGCTACATGCTGGCCTTCCGCAACCAAACTGCCCGCTTCAGGAAACTCGCTCAGGCGAACCTCAAGGCCAGCCAGGAAGAAATGAAGAAGTGGTATGCCCAGAATGCCACTCTGGTCGAATTTCAACCTGGACAGAAAGTGTGGGTCATGGCCCCTGTGGAACCTTGTGCCTTGCAGGACAAGTGGACGGGGCCCTTTGGGGTGGTGGAGCGCAAAAGTGAGGTCACCTACCTGGTGGATTTGCAGGCTCCTCGGAACCCGTTATGGGTCCTCCACGTGAACCGCCTCAAACCCCACTTCGAGAGGTCCGAAGTAAGCATGCTCTTGGCGACGGACGATGGGGAGGAAGCGGAGAGTGAGCCTCTCCCAGACCTCCTGTCTGCCCAAGAGGGGGATGGGTCGGTAGATGGTGTGACCCTCTCCCCGGCCCTGACCGCTGAGCAACAGAGCGAGTGTCGCCAGTTGTTGGGGCAGTTTGCCCCACTGTTCTCCTTGACCCCAGGTGTTACTCACTGGTGTACCCATGACGTGGATACCGGTGACAGCCCCCTGGTGAAACACAAGATTTACCGGCTGGCTGACCGGGTCAAGGCCAGCATCAAAGAGGAGGTCTCGAAGATGTTGGCGTTGGGGGTGGTTGAGCCGTCCAGCAGCCCATGGGCCAGCCCCGTGGTCTTGGTCCCGAAGGCAACGGCACCCGGTGCCGCCCCACAACTGCGGTTCTGTGTGGACTATCGGGGGCTCAATGCCGTCACGCGGACGGACGCGCACCCCATCCCCCGAGCTCATTGACCGGTTGGGAGCGGCCAGATTCCTTGTACGTTCGATTTGACGTCCGGGTACTGGCAGATCGCTCTAACCGAGGGAGCCAAAGAGAGATCAGCATTCTCAACCCCGGACGGGCATTACCAGTTCCGGGTGATGCCCTTCGGATTGAAGAATGCCCCTGCCACCTTTCAGAGGTTGGTCAACCAGGTGTTGGCCGGGCTGGAGGAATTCAGCGCCGCATACCTGGACGACATTGCGGTGTTCAGCTCCAGTTGGGACGAACACCTACAACACCTCAGGGAAGTGTTGAGGGCGCTGCAGACGGCAGGCCTCATGATTAAGGCCAGTAAGTGCAAGATCGGGCAGGGTTCGGTGGTGTACTTGGGACACCAGGTAGGGAGCGGCCAGGTGGCACCCCTACAGCCCAAGATTGACACCATTCTGGCTTGGGAGCACCCCAAGACCCAGACAGATGTGAGGGCCTTCTTAGGACTCACCAGATACTAGAGGAGGTTTGTTAAGGGGTATGGCACCATCGTGGCCCACTTAACTGAGCTGACTTCCAAGAAGCAGCCGAAAAAGGTGATCTGGACTGAGTCCTGCCAGAAGGCGTTTGACACCCTGAAGGCCGCCATGTGCACGGCCCCCTTGCTCAAGGCCCCCGACTTCTCCAAAGAATTTGTCGTGCAGACCGAAGCGTCAGAGGATAGAGTGGGAGCGGTGCTCTCACAACTGAACGAAGAGGGCCTAGATCAGCTGGTAGTCTTCCTTAGCAGGAGACTACTCCCCAGGGAGCAAAGGTGGAGTGCCATAGAAAGGGAACCTTTCGCTGTGGTCTGGGCACTGAAGAAGCTGAGACCATACCTGTTTGGGACTCACTTCTGGGTTCAGACCGACCACAGGCCCCTCAGGTGGTTAATGCAGATGAGAGGGGAGAATCCAAAACTGCTGAGGTGGTCCATCTCCCTACAGGGAATGGACTTCACGGTGGAACACCGTCCTGGGACAGAACACGCCAACGCAGATGGCCTGTCCCGGTTCTTCCGCCTTAGTGAGGAGAACTCCCAGGCGTGTGGGTAGTTCCCCCTACTTTCAGCTGGAGGGGACGTGTGTTAGACTTGGCATCTTTTGGTGTGTTTCCCCGAGACTTTGCTTTCTGCCCTCCCGGTTTTGACTCTGTTTTTGCTGGTGTAACGTTTCTGTGCGTTTTCGCACTGCTGATCAGTGGTAAAGTGCTAGTGCTCCTGTGGTAAATTGTGTTATGATTGGATGTTTGACTTACTTGTCAGTCCCCAGTAAAAGGCACTGCGGGTGCCGGGGCTTGTGAGTCAACCGCGCCTCGTGAGCCTGCAGCACGGATTGTGCCACCCACGTACGTAGCCCGAAAAAGGTATAAGTGAGTGAAGTTTGGTATGCCTGAACTCAGCGTCTAAAGACGCAGCCTTTAGCGAGGGTGCCCTTTTCATTCTGAGTTCATAAAGGCCACTTTTAGAAAGTGGGTATTATTTTGCTCGATCAGCCCGTGTGCCTCTGATGGAATGTGGATTGCATGTCTGGGTTGTGGACGACAGATGGCTAGGAAGCAGGGTGGCTCCCGATAGTCTAGGTAGGTCAGGAAAGGGCTAAATAGACCTGGGCTGCGATGGGGGGAAGAGGGAGGAGATTTCCTCGCACCTCAAAGGGCCTGGTCTGCCTCTGACAAAGCCGTCTCCACCTCCTGCCAGGAATTCACACAAGAGAAGGCCGAACTGGTTCTGGCCGGGCACAGACACCCTCTGCCTGGAAGATCAAAGGATTTTTGTGTACAAATACTGGGGCCCAGACCCCTGAACTTTAGAACTCATCTGGATCAAGAAGACTGCCAAGAAAAAGAGCCGGAGAAGCTGCAAGAAGGAACGACTGCTTTGCTGCGTGCTTTGCTGGGCCGACCTGCAGTGGCTGCTTCTGTTTTGGGCAGTGAAAGGCCTGGACTGGACTTTCTGCACCTGCATTGGTGAGACTCTCCAAGCACTTGAAGTAGAGCTTGCCCCCTGTTCACGGAGTCTCAGGAACATCAAAGACTCCAGGTTCTTCGACCCGCAGCACTGGGGACTGTGTGTTTCGTACTGCAACCCGAAGAACACCACCTCAACGACGCCTACGACGACCCTGCCGACCCTGTGTCCTGAAGGCACTGCAGAGGGCACCGCCGCAACGCGACCCTGGTCTCACCGACGACGACGCGGACGCCATCACCGAGCCGCTGCTCGCACCCCGACCTGTGGGCACCGCACTCCGCACCACCTTGCTTCACGCTGAAGCTTTGGCACCGCCGCACCACGACCCTGGTCTCACCGACGACACCTGCTGATGCCATCACTGAGCCGCTGTTCGCACCGCGACCTGTGGGCACCGCCTCGCTACATGGCGACGCCGTGGCCTTCCTGACGCTGCCACTTCCCGCCAAGATAGACGCCGCTGCTTGCAACATGGTTCGGGGGCACCGCTCGTAAGTTACACGACGCACCACCCTCATCCCACACCGCAGCCTTGGCCCACCGACGCCGGTGCCATCGACTCCCGCTCGTCAACCGACGACAGCGCTTCAGCAACGACGAAGCCGCTGCGTGCACCATGACCGGCTAGCACCGTGACGAGCACCGCCTCCATCTCGCACCGCGACCCTGGTCTCACCGACGACGCCATCTGATGCCGCCACCGAGCCGCTGCTCTCACCGCGACCAGGGGGCACTGCACGCCGCACCGCTGCCCTTCGCCCCGCAGCACCCCGACGCCTGTTGGCGCCAGCGCTCCTGATCCCATCAGAAAGGAGCTCGACCTGCAGCGCGAGTGACTTCAAGGGCCCCATCGCCCTGCATCTTTGAAAGGTACTGTTTGCGGGTCTTCCCGACACAGTAGCTGGCCTGCGTCCCCGCGGTCAGCCAGAACTGTTTTTGGATTTGTGTGTTCACGACACCGTGGTAGCCCGGACGGAGCTATCCACACAAGGAACTCTTTTTAATCAGCGTATTTTTGAACTCTGAACTTTTAAGTATAGTACTGTGGCCTTTTATTGTTTTTGGGTCTTGTTTTAATTATATAAAAATATTGGATATTTTTCTAAACTGGTGTGGTGTCCTTTTGTAGTGCGTACACTGTATTACTGTTGGTTATGTGCAAATGCTTTACACACTGCCTCTAAGATAAGCCTGGCTGCTCGTGCCAAGCTACCAAGGGGGTGAGCAAGGGTTATTTTAGACGTGTAACTCCCTTATCCTGACTAGAGTGGTGGTTTTTGCCTGACTGGCCCACGCCCTAGCCTTCCAAAAATTCCCTTTCTAACAATATCCCCCTACAATGTCCAGTCCATTTTGTGATGTTGTAAGTTTCACACCTCCTCCAGGACAGGATGGCCTTCCCAGGCAAGAAGCTTCAAAGGCAATTCCACCTTTGAAATCCAACCCAGGAACCCCCAGATAGTGGGAGAGGCCAATCCCCCTTTCCTGCTCCACATTTGGATTAAGGAAAGGCAGGAAAATGAGTTAGATGAAGAGGAGGTTCCCCCCTCAGCCTAGGGTGGGGCAGGCGAGGTGAACCCCTCTCCTGAAATTCCACCATCTTGAGATGGTGAGAAAACCTCCAATTAGGCCTAGTATAGTGACTCTTCCCACAGAAAGTAGTCACTTGAGGGTGTGGACACCCTAAAAGATAAGTAGCCCATTGGCTACTACCTGTCTACCCTTGTAATGCCCCTAAATTCAGTATTTAGGTGGCTCCCAGAGACCTGAACATTAGATTCATCAGACCAAAGAAGACCAGGACAAACGAAGACCTGCAACGTGAGAACAGAAGCCCTGCTGCAGAAAGAAAAGGCACCAAACCCTGCCAGCTGCAAGAAGGACTCAACAATCACTGCTGCTTTGTCGTCCTGAAACCTGCAAGGACTGTGTCGTGTAGTTCCTATAAATCTATATAGGATCTGTGCGTTTAGACAACATAAACTAAGGGATTGGTGTCCAGACTGATTCCAGACACCCCCAAAGGATATGTTAGTCTGTAGACCAGCCAGCGCACAGTGGCACTATGAGCCCCTCTTACCAAGGAGCAAATAGTGACAACTCTTACCCCTCAGGGATCGTGGAAACAGTACAGTACTTTTCGCTCAGTCACTCAGTCTCACTAAGTCTCAGAGAGATACACAGAATAAACGGTGGGGACATTTTCAATAAGTATTTATTGAACCAGCGTCATTCTAGTATAAAATACTTGTGCTGCAACAACCATGAGACAGAAACAGATATATATGATTATGAGCACCAGTAGAGTGAAGAAAAGGTAGAATTCTACCATAGTGCTAAAACAATGAATGTATGCAGGCATATAGATACATAACAGTAATAATGTGTACTCCTAGGATGCAAACCCTAACTATATGTACCTAAGTGTACCTAGCATGTATGTAGGTGTATAGCCAAGGATCCCCTTTGGAAAGAGCCAACCCCATTACCTGATGATGGAGAGCGAAGGACCCCGTCTTGGTCTCGTGATGGACACCCCCCAAAGGATGTCAGACCACTGCATGCTGGAGTGTCTGTGTGCAGGGACCTCAGCGTCTCGCATCAGCATGTCAGCATGGAAGTCTTTCTCCTCTGGTTTGCCCAGCGAAGATGTAGTGCTTATATACCTGAAAGGTACCCTCAGGGGTTCTATCTAGAAGTGTACTATGGGCATGTCGGGCAAGGATGACGATAGAGGTGACCCTTATACAGAGTTATTATGCAGACGATGGTAATCCTGCTGTGATACTGAGAATCCCCATGCATAATACATGACGCTAGTTTTCGGAGAAAACCACACAACAGTCATGTAGCACCTAACTAGGTAAAAGGTCAGCCCCAGACCCGTTATGTAGAACAATGGTAGGACAGATGTAGGTAAAAGGTTATGTAACTACCTAGGCCTATGTTGGGGTACACTGGGGTTCAAAACACCCACTCCTCATCTGACTAGACGACATAATAATAAATGCTAAAATATGCCTGTTTTTTTAAAAGCATAATAAAAAAACATTGCTAAAATAGGAGTGCAAAAACATCTAAAAAAACACGGAATATGTGATATAAAAAGTCAAAGCCCTATGAGCCCTTTAGAAAGTCAATATACTGTGAGACCACCTGAGCATGCTGAAAGCCATAGTGCTCAGTTAGAGCAGAAGAGGAAAGATAAAACAATAAGGATGTTTTTGAATTCAAGTTTTAGTTGTTTTTGGAAAAAGGCCAAATTATTCCCAGCACACGGAGAGCCAAATGTTTATGTTTCCTGTGCGGGAGACTCAACATCACTGTTGCCTGCCTTCGCAGACGACGGTCCCTGTAACACATCTTGGATCAGGTCAATGGAGCAAAGGTGATCTTCTCCGGTTCCCACAGCCGTTGCTCAGGGAGCACTTGAGGTCTGTAAGCCTAGCACAGAGCCGGTGTCCATTCCAACAGGAGCTGAAGCATCCCGTGGTGGCTGTAGGAATGCTGACAGGACTGGAATACGCTGAGAACACTGCACTACATGGGCCTTTAACGGTTCTAGCAGTACATCCACGTCCGGAGGCACAACCGATGGAAGTGTTAAACAAATGTCCAACATGCATTCTTGCCCGCAGAATAAGCAGCGCAGTACAGGCAAGACGCAGTTGACCCAGACTGATCTGAATGACAGAAACCAATGCTTGCTTAGTTCCCGAAGCAGAGGTGTGCCCAGATAGAGTACCATGCGTTCACGGCAACGTCGCTCCAAGAGCGCTTTTTCCATCTTCTTGGAGTTGGGGACGTCCATTGCATAGCAGAAAAATCAAAATCATGATACCCACTACTAGTAGCAGGATCAGCGGAAGACCTCCAAAAATGCTTCCAAATACGGAATGTATTAAAGATGGAATAACTCCGAAAATCGTCTGAAAGGTGCTTAATAGCCCAGAACCTATGGTCTTAAATAGGTGTACTATCCCACTCATATCAGACATGTTAAACATATGATGTACCATTTCCCTGAAATGGAGCGGGAAGTTAGTTGAGACAGGGGCCTGTATCTCAGCCGAAGACCTTGCATCCTGGAGATCAAAAGTCTCTTGAGCTGAGGTTAAGGCCACCTCCTTCTGTAAAAGTATGGCTTTCAGTCTGCTAACAGAATCAAACCGTATAAGGAAAACATTCACCGAAGGCCATAGCAGCACCTCCCTGACTGTGTGGATCGGTGGAAACAATACTTGCATACAACAAGTAACCCTGGAACTTACTGTGACCAGATATGCAATATGAAAATTAAAGTTGTGCTGTTCCTGAATGATCTAGAATTAAGCAGTATACAAGGGACAGTAAGCTACAGTGTCAAAAGAGATGGGAATCCATTTCTTTGGAATGTAATGCCCTCACACACCCAGTTGGGTGTCATGCTTCATCACCAGATATGCAATGCCTCCCGCAATAAACCTTGATCATTCAACATCAAATAACTCCCGTTCGAGAGTAGTTTAAACACAGGATGAATCACAGCAGCTGGGGACCCTTTCAAGTGACAAGATAGGTTTGCAACCAAAGCGTTGCAAGCTCCGTGAAGCATAACATCCTGACAAATTAGAGACCCACATAATGAATTCTCGCAGTCTGAATCGCTGAGAAAGACTTCAGTGTCCCCATTTCTGCATCTAAATCTGTAAGGTAACTCCCAAGATTCATGGATGTATTCCTGACCCAACACTTCATACCTGCCTACCTGATAGTACTGTAGACAGTATTGAAATTGGAATGTTGTCACTGACAATGTTATATGGCCATGGATTAACCATTCTGTGGATGGCAATTCAGCCACGGTGAAAGCTAATTTCTCTAATTTTTCAATGTGCAACATTGGATACTTTGCATCTCTTTGTGCCATTGTAGTCTGCCTTTTCGTTAAATTATAAGCAGAAAACAGAGACGTACTGTTGATATATTGCCAAGGCACATGACCAGAGCGCAATGATTGTAGCATCCAGCTTAATCCTAGGATGAATCGTAACTGGGATTGCCCATGGTGAAGAATGGACAGGTCCTGTTCTATTATATCTATTGCAGAAGACACAATGTTGCCCACTGAATAAATCCTGGATGTTAGTGTGGTCATGCCATTTTTAGACCACCGCCAAAGCCTTTTCTAGGTTAACCCTGTCAATTTCACGTAATCTCTCCGCAGCCTCCTGTTGAGAGATATTCCATACTTCGTTGTAAGCGTTTTCGACATGGTTTTCGGGGACCTAACTAAAAATCCCTTAGATCCATCTCATCTGAAAGTAGTGACAAGTGTTGTTTTACCTGGGACAGTGTTGAGGTTCTTAGCCAATCTAGGTATAACTTCCCAACACTGTAGGATGACATCACCCCTGAATGTTCTCGTTGTACATAGCGCTGATCAGGCCTATGGATACTAAACCCTTCTGTGGTACCCCTGAATCGTGACTAACACCTATTTGTGTCGATGGGCCAAACCAACCATCCCTTCCAATTGGGGTCTGATGAATTGTATGAACCATCATGTATAATGTTATCTAGTGCATCCTCACTATGTTGTGTAAAGTTGTGCCACCCCTCAAAGTGTGTAAGTGAAGGAATCCGAGGTGTATCCAAGTCCTTAATCTTGGCTAGTCCAAGACAAGAAGTCTGTTGCACTGTGTTGTTCAGGAAAATAATTTGCTGTGGTATAAGACATGCTCTAAATAATGCCTCAGTTCCCTGAACTTGCCAATCTTTAGTTCCCCAAACAGATTTTGTGTCTATGGTGTCCCTCGAAAAGTCGAAACCCTGTAAAGACAGCTGGGAAATAAAGGAAGCAGAATATATCTGTTTCGTATTAGTGAGCATATTATTCTTTGCAGGTGTAGATGCAACCTTGTAATAATACAAGGTCGGGTCTGAAGTGTTGAACCCAGAAAAATAAGCAATCGTTTGTGAACTACCTTTCGGTGGTGTCGGGCAATGTTCCCATTGATGGTAAGTAAACACGTTACGTGGGATACTCGCTTTGTGCAAAAATTGATGACCATAATGTTGGTAGCAATACATGGTGTCAAGATCAGATGTATCATCATACAATTCATTTTTAGCAAATGCAGCAGATTGTTCTAAATCGGACAGCATAGAATTTACAGTTTCAAAATCCCAATCATCACAGAAGTCCTGGAGGTGATGATATCATTCAAAGAAATTTTAAACAAATGTGGTATTTTTAAAAGTTCAATCGGACCAAATACATCATATGAAATCCTATCCCACACTATTCCTTCAGGAACGGGAACTGCTGTAATGTTCACAAAGGACGGGTCTCTTCGTTCACGATGAGATGATGTATGTGGTTTCAGGACCAAGTTCAAAGGTTGTACTGTGGAGCATTCTGGGAGATAATGTCCATTCAGGAGCAAGAAAAACACAGTCACTACACCTATCCAGAGAACTAGGAACAGTAGACCAATTGCAATCCAGAACTGTAGCTAGGGAGATACAAAGTAAGTCTTTTTCAGCCAAAGGTAAATATTATATATATATTTTTTGTGGGAAACAGGAGCTGGTGGTGACTCAGGTTCACTCGGATCCAGTGAGAAGGTATCAAAATCGATGAAGTAGCCAGACGCTGTTCGATCTATCTTTGGTAGCTCAGCAGGTTTTGTTGAACTGGCAGATGACTCATTGTGAGACATATTCACATAGATGTCGGTATTAAGCCGAATTGAGATCTGTGTTTAATTTGTATTTTGTTGTTGTTCAATTTCAATAGGCACGAGTTCCATTCCATTGCTGGCAACTCCTTTACTACGTAGAGTAGAATCATTGAATGTTATTAGTCTTTTTGTCTAAACTTCCTGTATGGTAGCGAGAGGAGATCGATGGCTAACCAGGAGCCCACGTGGCCTTCTATTCAGTATCGGCCATATATTGTGGTTTGATCAGATCAATGGAGACGAATCTCTTTTCTATTTTGCCGGCAAGAGGCGGAAGATGTACTGTTCTTGTTCCTTTGACTGCCAGGACAGATTCAGGCATTCTGTAAGATGGCCAAAATTATTTTTTGTCTACAATCTTTTCTCTGACCAGGTCCCCGATCTTTGGGACCCAGGCAGGTCTTGCCGGAACAGCTTTAACTTCCCCAGTGGTGGTGCGTTTTACTTGGACGTTGCTTTGTAATGCCCGGAATTCATTGAGTTCCTGTAAAAGAGCCAAACGATCATTGATGTCAAATGCTTTTTCATCCGCCACTGTGCTGCCACAATCGAGGTAGGGTACCCACATTCTTGTCCTAACAGTATCTCGTAAGCAGGTACGGCCTCCCTTGGAGCTTCTTGGCATGTTATGAAGTGCCCTCTGGACCCCATGTAGGTTCTTGACCCAACTGCCACCGAGCCTAATACCCTTGCTGTTAAGGATTGCTTTAAGTCCCGGTTTTTCCTTTCCACAATCAAATTTCCCTCAGGATGATACGGAGAGGAGTACCACAATGCTACACCCAAACTCCCCATGGCTTCCTTGTAAGCCAGAGAGCTAAACATGGGGCCACTGTGTAGGAAAGTAAGATCTGCTTTTATGGTTACCCCCACTTTCTCCCCTAAATTGGTATGGTAAGTACATAGGTACATCCCAGATTGGTCACTAGTGTACCCTTATCAGTCCCTAGTATATGGTACTGAGGTATCCAGGGCATAGGTACACCAGGGGTCCCCCATGGACTGAAGCATGCATTATGCCACCCATGGGGGATCACTCAAACTGTAACCACAGACCTGCCATTGCAACCTGTGTAAGCTGGTGCAAGCACCACTTACGACAGATATAGGTTTCCCTATATCTGAGGTCACTGCACTTAAAACCCATAAATCACCCCTAAAGCAGGCCTTTCAATCCTGAAGGCAGGGTGCTCGGTTCTAAGTGTGAGGGTGCCCCTGCATGAGCAGAACATCCCTACAACCTTTGGAGTCCATTCTCCCGGGTTGTAAGTGCATCAGCAGTTACGATACATACAGTGGCCATGCGTCATTACTCGATGACCATTTCTAAACTGGCTGTAACGAACCCTGTCATGTTTGGTATCAAACCTGTTGGAATCATACACCCCACAGAGGTATGATTCCATACACTGTAAATCTCCTCCGGAAGGCCCTCAGTGCTCCCAGTACCAGTCTTCTAGACTCAGACAGCACAACATGGCTGCTACAGACCAGAAACACGATTCTGCCCTCCTGCTGCTGAGCCACGCTTGAGCAAGGGAAGGCCGAACAATAGGTATCCTGTCACAGGCAGGTGTGACCACCTCCCGGACAGGGTTTAGTGTATTGGGGCCGGATGGGAGCACTTGCCAGCGCCAATCAGTCTGCTTGAGGGGCACATTTGGTGCCCTCCTTGCATAGTCCAGTTCAAACCAGCTCAGGGAGCCGTTGGCTCCTGCTCTGGCGCAAAACTGGACAAAGGACATGAGAGTATCCTCCCCTTGTCCAGCCCCTCCTTAGGGAGGGACCCCTGAATCTTCCCAACCCTTTCCTTAGGGTACTTCAGGGCTTAACAGGTAGGTGGATCCCTAGATTCATTGTGGGACAAGATTCATTTCAAGACACCACTTCTTCGACCGTCTGGGCACTCTGGTCTTCGCTCTGGGCATCAAGACTGCAACTGGGAAGACTCCTGCTGCTCCTGGTCTCGTCGCCCTACTCATCTGCTGCAACGTCTGAGCCTGTGCTCCATATAGGAACCTTCCAAAGCCTGTGGGCATCCAAGACACCTGAGGAATCTCGCTTGAAGTGAATGAGTCACTTCCCTGCATCTGCAGGCACAGCAACTAATCTGACCGGCCTGCTGATCCTGGGCTCCCACGGACTCCAAAAGGCTCAGCAACACAGGTGGTGGTGGTTCTTCACATCCCTCGAGGCTTGCCCTGTCCTCTACCAATTTTGAGGCCAGTATTCCTCATCGGAGCCGCAGGAACCAAACCCCAATGCACTGCGTCGACTTACTGTTGCAAAGGCTAGTTGGCTTCCTTCCGCCAAGATCTTCGGGCTTCAAGTAGCCCCAAACTCGAGCATCTCCTGTGACCAAGATCTTTGTCCTCACCGCATCACTTGGACCGTGGGCCTGCATCTTTAGTGACCTGCTCAAGGTCCTCTTGCGACTCCAGTGCCTCCGGCCTGTGGATCCTCTCAAGGGTCTCCTTTGATTTCAGCAGGCTCCCTCGATTGCTCGGGGTCTGCCCTGACTCCCCTGCTCGTGGTGAGTCACCTGGACCTTGTTGTTCCCGACACTGCACCTTCTTCTTTTTCCACGTTGTTTGCAGTTGCCAAGGCTTGTTGGTGCTCTCGACAGACACCGACCCCCAACTCTCGACATCCGACGTGGAACAGCTTGTGAATGACTCCTGGTCTTCCACAGCGTCGCCGGGTCCTCACAGCTGGAGCTCCAAGGTCACCGTCATCTCTCCTGCAACATCCGACATTGGCGGGCATTCGTCTTCCATGCCTCGTGGTCACTCCTGAGTGGCATAGACTCTGTCCCCTCTGCTTGCAGTTACTTCTCATCTTGAATCCACCTTTGGGTTCCACCGGACACTTTCACCTTCTCCCACAACGGCATCTTCCGGACGTCCTCCATTGAGTTCGACGGCGGTTTCCGACGCCACTTCACACCTATGCATGCGGCTTCCCTGGTGTGGGCATCCTAGTTCCTAGGGTATCCATGGGTGGGGTGAGTCTCCAACCTTCTGTCTTCCACGGGGTTTCTTCAGGGTCCACTGGGAAGGGTCCTTCTTTAAAATTGCAACCACGACTTACCCATTGACTTGTATTGAGCCCGCGTTTGTGTTCCCACTCTGCACATGGCCTCCATGGGGTTACTGGTTACTTACCTCGGGTGGTTCCTTGGGTCCCCGGCACTTCTACGTCTTCTGGGTATAGTCTTGACTCGAGTCGTGGTTTGCATTCCACTATTTTAGTATATGGTTTGGTCTCCCCCTCGCGACCACTGTGTATTCATGCTACTTACATGTGTCTATTGAAAAGTATTGTGTGCATTGTGTATATCACCGGCTAGGAAATATCCTGTATGTGTTAGTGAGTGTCTTATAATAAATACATATTTTTATAAATACACTGTGTGGTTCTTTTTCACTTAATCTATACCTATAAGATTATGTTCTGATAAAACAAGCTGCTTTACACTCCTTCTGGACAAAGCCTGAAGGCTGCTCTCCACAGCTACCACTTAGAGAGCTTTCTATGGTTGTCTAAGACCACTAAAATCGCCATAAGGGTTGTCTGGATTAGTGCAGGGTGCCCACTTACATAACTGTGCACCATATACGAAGCCAGCTTCTCACATAGGATCAGAATGTAATGGGCAAATTGCGTATGTCCCTATGAAGACTCGCAAATCCTTTATAACAGATCGAGCATCAGCCGAGCACTGGGGCCAAACCCACAGGAATCTAGAGCATAAATCCACTGCCACGTGAATTGTAAGCCCCGTCAGATTGCAGGAGGCCGCAGTGGTCCAAATAGACACATGCAAAAGGTCTGTCTGATATCAGTAACGGTGTCTGTGGTGGATGTGCTACGGTGGAACCCTTCATCTGCTGACAGATGTCGCACTTAAGGACAAAGCCCTTGGTCTGTTTGGTAAGACCTGGCCACCAATAATGTTGTTTCAGAAAAGAAACTGCCGCAGTGATACCTGCGTGTGCTGAGCCTAGACCCTCATGTGCAGCTAGTATTAAATCTAATCTGCGATCCATGTTTGGTATTACTCTATCCCCCACTCCTGGAATTTGAGCATACGGTATATTTTGTGCATCTAACTTGTAGGAGTATTTGAGTGGAAAACCTTTTGGCAAGGCTGTGCTGTTTTTAGGAGAAGCTATGACAGGTACCATAATCTGTCTGTCTACTCTCATGCTAGAACGAGTGATTGCAGCAACAGCAGTAGTTCGCACTGTCCCCTTGGCGGCTTCATCAGCTAATGAATTCCCTTCAACGTGCACGCCAACACGTTGATGACTCAACGTATGAATCACATGAGCCCGCGGCAAGTCTTTTTTTAGCTCTGCTACTTGTTCCTAAAGCAACTTGTGCTTTTTGGTGTAACCTTTTCAATTTCTAAACCCATTCTGGCCCCAGTAGTGAAGATATTCATTGTATTACTGGACACAGTAAAACGAATCGCACACAATGAGTGTGGGGAATTCTCGATCCGTATTTTTTAGTGCTAGTACTAGGGATTTTAGTTCTGCCATTTGAGCCGTGCAATACCCTAGAGACTGTGTCTGCGTATTGCTAGGACGGAACTTACCATCCCGCATAGGTCCTTTTACAATAGGACAAGCTGCGCTGTATTGCTGTTTACTTCCTACGGCAGGCTGCGCAGAACCATCAGTGTAAATCATGTACTCCTACTGATCTAGAGGCATTATTTCATTTGGGAGAGGATATTGTTGTTCGTACTACAGAAATGCTTGTGTTTTTAATGTAGACCCAAACTTGTAGTCTACATCTGTTGAAGTGAGAGAATTAGCCCACTGTATCCATCTTGGATGCAATGCTTTTGCATTTGGAACGCTTGCTTTTGTAACAGTCTCTAAGGTTGGTACTGGAGTTACGACAGTTATTCATTTCCCCTGAGCCAGTGCTTTTTCTCTCACTACAGCAGTCTGTACTGCTGTCAGTATTTTTTCAGTTTATGCAAAACGCATTTCAGCGTTTGTGTACAAATGAGATTTGTATGAAATGGGTACAGTTTCGCCGTCATTGAAGGTGAGGTACGTGTACCCAGATTGACCCGCGATTACATGGCGTCCCCAAATTCGTAGTGTTTAGAAGCTATCATGTCAGCTTGCAGGGAATGTAGTATTTCTGTATGTTCCTGTGTCCAGTGTCGAACTGAGAAATCAGGTCTAATTAAATCGTAGAAAGGTTTTACCTTTTCTGCGTAATCCAAAATGTATGTTCTGCCAAAATTTAGGAATCCTAAAATGGATTGTAAGTTTTTCCGAGTCTTTGGAGGTTGGAGAAGCACACATTTTTCTAAACAAAATTAGCTGCTAGGCTTTTCCCTTCACTTGAGAGCTCATATCCCAAAAATAGGACATTGAGGTGGGCAATTTTTCATTTTTTAAAGTTAAATTTGTAGCCCTCAGAGGCGAACCCCAAAATGATGTTGTTCACCCTGGTCAAGTGATCCAATAATTCATTGTCCATCAGATAGAAATCATCTACATAGGACAATGCCTCCTCATCAACATTTTGAAGCAACTCTGTTACTCTTGCTGAGAACAGCCCGGGGCTATTCTTATACCCTTGGGGCAATCTACAGAATTGGCGCTGAGAGCCAAGGGCTGAAAATGCTGTCAAATATCTGCTCTCAGGAGCTATATTTTGGCAAAAAAAATCCATTTGAGATATCTAGTGTTGTTTTGTATTTTTTCTGCACAATGTTATTCATTAATGCAGCACTGTGTGCATTTTGTACTGCAAATGTCTTTGTGCATGTGTTCAAATGCCCGTAGTCTAAAACTAGACGATATGAATTATCGGGTTTCATTACGGGAAACAAAGGATTGTTCATGGAAGAGGAACAGTTTTCTATTACTCCTTGGTATTCAAACTGATCTAAGATCTCTCTGACTTGTTTTTTTGCGTCATGTTTTATTGGGTACTGTCTCTGTGGAATTGGAGTAGTTTTTACTGGGATTACATGATGAGGTGACTCAGCATCCCACCCTACATGATTGCGGTATAATGCAGGAGCTAGTGCTACAGTCCTCTCCTGCGCGTATGAATGTTTCAGTGATTTTGGAACGAAGTTGGAGAAGGCTGGTAAAATTACTGTTTCTCCCTCCCTTTGGGCAGTCCATAATACACTCAGGCGGCCAATCTTTTTCTGCTAAAAGGATATCATATCCAAAGGACAAGTTCTCCCAAAAGAGACCTTTAACTTTCCTAGGTTGTCTCCCTCCATATGGAGCGTGGTTTTCGTATAACTGGTGTGGGACACATACCCTGGTATCAGGTGTTTCCACCGTGATATGTTCATTCAACACTGCTGTCACCAGAAATTCCATCAGGTTCTGGCGAGCTATTGTTACTTCTGCTGCGCTGTCTAGCATTGTCAGAGCCCATTCCCCGTTCAGAAGCTGAGTCCTCAGCAGCCTGGGCATTTATAATTTTAAGGCCGCTACTTTCTTCTTTTTAAATTGTGGTTTTGCTTTTGGTTTATCTTCTTTTTTTATATTAAATTCTGAAATGCGATGTGTGTCTCTTGGCTTGGCTGGCTCTTCCAATCTGTTTTTCTGACCGTCTTTCCCTCTCGAAGTTTTTTGATGAACCCTGAAAGGAACGAAAGGAACGTGTATCAATATCCTGATACCTGTCAGGTTTTCTAATGTTATCACGGTTTCTAAGGTTATACCTCCTGTCGGAGGGCTCCTGTTGAGGAGACCCACCCTGTGATTGTGATGCATTTTGCGTATTTTTCTGCTCTTTATTGTCCCATTTCTTCTTAGTAGGATCTGGAGTTTGCCTAGTGTTATTCTTTTCATAATTTCCCATTACTTGTGGTTTCATAGGTCTAGCTCCCAAATTATCTCTACCTAATTCAGCATATGTATCTTCGATAATTTTTGGCAAATCCCACTCCTGTTGTGCAGGAGTGCATTCCCTCAGGCGTTGGCGTATAGCCACCGCTGCTGCCTCCCCTTTTATGTTAGCCAACATAATTGTCAATACCTGGGAAAAATTGCCTATCATCATTAAGTTTAGAGCAGGTTCTGCACCATACTCATTTTGTATTTGTCTCAATACTTCTGGTATCACTGCTATTTAAGGGGTGCCATGGGTCCTGGTAAAGATGGCAGCGAAGACTGTATCCCACGTGGTACAATCCTCTATCGGGGGAGGTATCCCCATTGGTAAGCAGATTGTCAGTATTCTGTGTTTTTCTTGTGGGTCTGTGTGTGGAAACATTGCCTCTAACTGTGCTATTTTCTGTGCTATCCAGAATAGCATTTGCTCATGTTTAGTGCGCATTCTTCCCATGACTGCATTCAGTGTTTGTGGGGTAATTTTAGTTGTGGTCCCTTGTAGTTGACTTGCTTGTGTAACCCTTGTGGGTTGAAGTGTGTGTGTTCTCATAATGAACTGTGTCAGATTTCTGTAAAGTTTTATTATTTCTTTGTGAAGCGGACGTAAGTCTGCTATTGGCAATGTGTCAACTTCTGGATGTGGTGTGTAAGTCGCTAGAACCGGCCACCTCGGTCCGTTTCTGCTGAGCGGACCAAGTCTCACTTTTTCTGTGGTGTGTGAGAGGGCGCCTTTAAACCAATTTATATGTTCTTGGTACGTGAGCGGAACTTCTATTTCCTCGTATGGACAGTACTCTTCTGATATTTCATCTGGAGTATAAAAGTGAAATGTGTTTGTGCGTGCGTCTGCAGGCGGGAATTTGACCCATGAATAGAACACCTCTGTCCTGAATGATTTGTGTGCCTTAATCATGAATGTTACGGTCCCCCCTAATGCTGAGAGACCAAAATGTTCAAATTTTGCAGCAAGTGCATTTCTGCAATTTTCTGAAACGTTTATCGCACCTTCCTGCTCTGCTTCATCCCTACTTGTACTGGCATTGCCATCAGCAGCAGTGCTTGCTCTCTGAGACATCATGGGTGGAAGTTTATAGAAAAAGATAAGGTTTTATGCACAATGTAGGGAACTATAATCCTTCAAACTTGAATAAACCTACAGCCAATACATAGGATATACCTACTCAGCTGTGGCAGATTTTCCCTCCCCACTCCAGACGTCTCTGGGTAAATGTGAGTAGGGATCTCAGAGAAAGCACTACTGAACTACTCAGATTTGACCGTTAAATAAGAACCAAACCAACGTTGGCGGTGCCATGTCGTGTAGTTCCTATAAATTTATATAGGATCTGTGCTTTTAGACAACATAAAGTAAGGGATTGGTGTCTAGACTGATTCCAGACACCCCCAAAGGATATGTTAGTCTGTAGACCAGCTAGCGCACAGTGCCACTATGAGCCCCTCTTACCAAGGAGCGAATAGTTTCTGGCAACTATCGAACATGACAACCCTGACCCCTCAGTGATCATGGAAACAGTACAGTACTTTTCGCTCAGTCACTCGTGCTCACTTAGTCTCAGAGAGATACACAGAATTAATAGTGTTTTTTTTTTCAATAAGTATTTATTGGACAAGCGTCATTCTAGTATAAAATACGTGCGCTGCAACAACAATGAGACAGAAACAGATATATATGATTATGAGCACCAGTAGAGTAAAGAAAAGGGTAGAATTCTACCAAAGTGCTAAAACAATGAATGTATGCAGGCATATAGACACATAACAGTAATAATGCGTCCTACGATGCAAAACCTAGCTAGATGTACCTAAGTGTACCTAGCATGTATGTAGGTGTATAGCCAAGAATCCCCTAAGGATAGGGCCAACCCCATTACCTGATGTGGGAGAGCGAAGGACCCCGTCTTGGTTCTACCTAGCAGTGTACTATGGGCATGTCGGGCAAGGATGATGATAGAGGTGACCCTTGTACAGAGTTATTATGCAGAAGATGGTAATCCTGCTCTGATACTGAAAATCCTCATGCATAATACATGAGGCTAGTTTTCGGAGAAAACCACACGACAGTCATGTAGCACCTAACTAGGTAAAAGGTCAGCACAAGACCCGTTATGTAGAACAACGGTAGGACAGATGTAGGTAAAGGCCTATATTGGGGTACATTGGGGTTCATAACAACTCCAAGAACCCTGGGGCACCTTCAGCCTTTGAGAAATTGCCAAGAAGCTCCCTTGGAGTGTAGGTTTCGATCTCCTGCACACCGCAGGCACTGATCCCGTGAAGTCGGTTTGTCGACTTGCTGCTCCCAGATGACCTTGACGCAGCACCAAAGGAAGAAGAGGTACAACAGCTCCGTAGGGTCAGATCTGCCTCTTCACCAAGTTTGGAGGCACCAGGCCCTACCGGAGCCACGGTATACCAATACCTAGGGTACTGGACCCCCAACGGCAAAAACCAAGAAGAAGAATCCACTCCAGAATCCCAACGCACCAGAAGCAAGCACCCATCGAGGAACATTGAGACACCCGAGACCCACTTCCTGAGTGGCCCAGCTGTCCCGAGACCACCTCTCCAAGTTGGCTGCTCCTGACCGCAAGGATCCTAGAGATGCATGATGCTCGGCTAATCTGTTCGCTCTGCATCAGTCCCCACCGCCCCAGCACCAACCAACCAGCCCTGGTGATCTCCTCCCTCCTAGGAGGCCCACCGACTTACCTGGAAGCCCATCTTTGCAGTGCATTTTCAAGTGGCCCCCTTCGTCTTTGCGCGCCAGTTTCCAAGACCCTCAGCACTCTGCTCCTCCTGATCTGGGACGCCCCCGAACTTCTCCCTCTGGAACTTTGGACCTGGTCCCGACATCGACCTAAAACGAGAAGGTGAACTTCGTGAAAGCATTGCCTGATTTTATATGCATTTTTCCTCTTTTCCAAATTGATTCCTATTGTGCGTAATTGCTCACAAAAATAATATTTTTGAAACTTTGAAAAATCGTACCTTCAAAAGTACTTACTTTAGAACTGTGTTCTTGAAAAATACATAAAAATCAACTTTCTTTTTATAAATTGGTCTCGGATTTATTCTTGAGTGTGTATCTCATTTATTGCATCTGTGAGTACAACAAATGCTTAGCACTGCCCTCTGATAAGCCTAACTGCTAGCCCACACTACCACAATAAAAGCATTAGAATTATCTGCTTTTACCTCTGTGTACCTTTTGTTAATTCTCTGGACTCTCCTCACAGTGTACTTCTTTTTAGTACACTATATAGATAGCCAGCTTCCTACACACAGCCAATAGTTTTAGGTAAGCAGGCTTTAGCTTGAGATTTTCGAATACGGTTTCGGGGATACATTTTTGCTAGAGTGATTCCTTTATGTACCACTTTTGGTGGCTTCTTTAGCTGTAGCCATCTGACTGCCCATTGCAGTGGACAGGCCAGATAATAAGATTCTAGATCATGTACCCCTAGCCCTCCTTCAGTAATCTGGAGTTGTAATTTATAAATGTGACTCTAATCAGTTGTTACTCCATATTGTCTCTATCATCATGGAGATAAGTTCCCCAAAAATATGATGGCGTATAATGATGTATACAGTCATGTAAAAATACAATGCCAGGTTATGCTATCATGTTTCTCAGGGCTACTCTGCCCAGCAATGAGAAAGGTAATCATGTAAGAAACAAAATGGAGGTCCACAGTCTATTTAAAGCCTATCCTACATTGCCCTCTATAATGGTTTTATCCAAGTGGTAGAGCTGCACTCTTAGGTGCAGCTTTACCATATCAGGGGCACACTGTGTATCTTTAGGTATTTCAAAAATTCCGCTGTGTGGAAAGATTATTTATGTGTTGACATTAGCCATTAGTCCTGTGACGAGAGCCTACATCAGTTAAACACAGCAGTATGTTATCGGCAAATAGAGAGTTCATGTGAGATTACTATTCAGTTTCAAGCAATTTGCTACTGGCTCAGTGGCCAGTACAAATAAGAAACTACAAGGAGAGCTCCTCTAATATTTGCCCCTCTTTACTGCGTTTACTCTAGCCACAAAATCATTATAGAACAGTTTGAGCAATGCAAGTATTTCTTCACTGAAACCCATGTGATGCAATATGTAATAGGGTTGATCAATGCCAAAAAAGAGTCTAGTTTATTAGTAATCTACGAATAATGTGAGAAGTACTTCTGCCAGACACAAAACAATTTGGTCAGGGTGACCAAGGGTCGATGGGTCCTTCATTGATTAACCTTCATTAATCTTGTGGCCATTATTTTACAAAAGGTTTTATTTTCCAATTTAAGTATAGATAACAGTTAATACGACCTAATGCCTGTTGGGTCACAACAAGGTTTGGCCATACTATTATGATGGCTTTCCTTGTGGATTGTGGCAGTGTGCCCTAGTCTTTAGCTGTCATATATGAGTCATGTAAGTTTGGGGCCAATATATCCACATACGTAATGTCAAATTCAATGGGGAAACAATCACTGCCAAATGTCTTGCCTAGTGCTAATTGCTTGATGACACCTTTTATGTCCTGTATAGTCTCAGGACCATCAAGCAATTCTCTCATGTCTGGTGGCAATGTGATGAGCTCAGCTTTCCTAAAGAGTGCACTTAACTCTTCATGAACAACTGTGTGTGATTGGGTTTACTGTAAGATTTAGTAGTCAGCAAAGACTGCATCGATTTCTGTTTGGGAGCTTACTTATGTTCCTTTTGTAAGCCTTAACATAGCAACTGGGGAATGATATATCAGATCTGACCAATCATGCCAACAGACTACCTCTTTTCTCATTCTTGTTATGCTGTTGAATTAAGTGTTTTCCATAATGAAATATCTTAAAGCTATCCAGTACTTCTCTTATGTTTGTTCCTTTTCTATTTAAGGCAGCACCCATCTTGGAGTCATTAACCTCTTCAGCCTCCTTTTGATGCAGTTCATCTTCTAATGTAGCCAAACCCAAATTCTCTATGGAAAACCTTACAAACTCCACACGTGGTATTTATGCAAACCCCTCTCATCACTACTTTAAATGCTTCCCCTTCCACCTGTGAGTCACCCGTCTACCATAAGTTATCCTGAAAGTAAGCTCTAATGGATTCACTTAGCATCCCTCTGAATGCAGCATCATGTAATGCTTCTGCCTTCATGTATTCTTTCTGTTTTCTAACCCCGTACTGCTTGGGCCCCTCACAAGGCCCGTCTCGAGCCCGTGGTGACATAGACTACCGCTGGCATGAGCTGAAGCTAGCGGCTGCGTTCCTGACGTGGAAGCAGCCACGTGCACGCCAGTGTTGTTTCTATTTTTGGACACTTGCACCGGGCCCTCGCCAAGTCGCGAGACGCTCACGGAGTTCCTCCTTCGTTTAAGAGATAAATGTTTCTTTTAGCACAGTGTGTCAGCAGCACACTTACTGAACTCTGTTTCCCGGGTAAATTAGCCCTCATTTTTGTTTTGGCCCTACTTTTAAGAAATGTACAGATGAATTCTGTCCTTGGTGATTATTGTGACCCTGTTTACAACGTCTTCTGAGTATTGAGAATTATGGCCATATTTCCCTGAAGCCCTCATTTTGTGAGTATTAGCTTTGACCAGTTGGTTATCATTTTAAGTTGGCTAATGTACTTAGCACTAATGTGCCACAATTAGTTAACTTTTCAGCGCAGCAACTGAAAGTCTCATACTGGACTTCTGTGTTTATGCACCGTGTGTGCCATTTTCTGGATTAGGAGCTTCACAGCCCATTCCCCAAAGTTTTTTACTGCCTAAGCGGCAGTCCTATACTGAGGTGAGCTAAGGTGCCACTTATTCTAATTTATACACCCACCTTTCAATGTGATTTGGCGTAATTATTGATGATATCTTTACCTACCTTTTAGGTTGCTCCTTTTCATTGTCCTGAGGAAGACCCTGTTTTAAGGAACCATTGACCTTCGGTCATTCTCTGGGATCGAAACGTTGACTTTTTCTGTACTGACCTGTACTTGTTATTTATGCCCAGATGTGATACTTACAACGTCTCGCTACTTGGGATTTGTTTAGTTAGTCATTTAAACATTGTTAAACAGGTCTTTCTCATCACTGTAAATATTGTAATTAGCACCACTTTTACCTTCACATTCCCATCCCATCACGAGCACTACCTTGAGCACTTATTTCACTTTATATACTTTGGAGCACTATTGATACTGAAAATCATGGATTAATCCATATTATAAAATCCTTTAAGACTAAGTAACATTTTGTCATTGTTTAAATTGGATGTTTGTGGGGGCCATACTAAGGCTTTTTATAAACATTGGTCGGTTGGAACATCTGTTGTTCATACCATTACTGGCCCAGGTCCAGCTGATTACTGGGTTTTCCCTATTGTTGTGTAACAAAGCCTTCTTGTATTCAGCATTGAATACACATCCCAGGTTTGCCCCTGCTCACCATCATCAGCAATTGGTTGTGATGTGATACTGCATTGCAAAGATACCTTATGCGTGGGACATCATTGCGTATCTGAATCGTGCATAAATACAGATCTAATCTGGTGTGTAGGCCGTAAATCTATGTGCAGTAGAAAGAATCCTTATCACAGGATAAATCTCTCCACATGCCTGTAAGTTTGCAGCCTTCTAGACAGTTACAAAGTTTGGCTGCTGTTCTAGTAACAGCTGTGTCAGGCATCGGTGGTCTTGCTCTAGGGATCCATTCACTATACAATTAAAGTTCCCTCCTATTGTCATGAATGGCTTCCTACTAGTGCCATGTTGATAGTCTATCAAGCAGCTGAACCTGTTCTGCATTGGGGGCATAAACACAGAGGAACAGTTTGCCATCTAGTGACCCTTCAGTCACCACAACCCTACCTTCTTTTTCTCCTCTTTTTCAAGCACACAAGGCACTTCTTGTTTAATCCAAATCATTGTTTATTGGCAGATGCGAAGAATATATTAAAACAAACGAAAACAGTAGGAAAGTGGAATATTAAGTGGTGTGGCTGGGTAGCCCTACCATGTAATATTATCACAATACCCCAGAGATGGTGCTTGGATTCACACTAATAAATCCTTAGCTCAGCCCTGGCAGAGTGGCAAAGAGCAGTCAGTCAGAGGACATGTGTTAAGCATTTCAGAGTACCAACATGGATGATAAGTATTTGACACGACACGCGAGAAATCAACACCAATTTATAAAAATAAAGTGTATTTTTATCTTAATTTAGGCAGCAAAACAAATGAAATAGCATACATATGATCGGAGTTATAGATTTTTGAAGCAATAATAAAATAAGTTCAGAAAAATACATGAAAAGATAACGTTGCTGTCAATGGCAAAAACCACTGGTGTTAATCATTCACTTGCAGGTTGAGTTACGTGGAACCCTTACAGGGTTTTAAAAAAAAAAAAGAATCTTTTTATTAAACGTGCTCATCATATTGTCCAGAATCTGACAGTACAAAGCAGGTACATGATTGTGAAATGATGTGACTCATACATCTTGAGTTTGTCATGCCTTGCAGAACAGTAAATGAATATAAAACAGTAGAATTGAACATATCAGTACGTAACAGTATTACGTTTCCCATTGGGGGGGGGAGGAGAGCCCACCTCTGGCACCCCGACTAAGACTGTTTTTCTTGAAGCTCACCCTTATATTTCCGCCATGGACCCCACACCCTCTCCCACTTCTTAGGGCAACCTCTGCTGCCGGAGTTAAACTCCTCCGCCCTCTGACACTGATCTAAGTCCTTCTGCCATTCTGCAACCGACGGCGGGAGCAGGCCCCCCACCGCTTTGCGATGTTGTGCTTAGCTACCCACCCCCGCCGCCAGCACAAACCACAACTTGCTATGTCTGGGCCAGCCCACCTCCCCCTGGATCAGCAGGAGCAGCCACCTAGCATCCATCGGCACTCCGACTGAGAGGGCTTCTGACATCACAGCAGTCACTCCCCGCCAAAACTCCTGGATAATCAGGCATTCCCATAGAATATGATAGAAGGAGCCTCTCTGCCCACATCCTCTCGCGCACTGTGGCGTGTCTATTGCCCCAATTGTATACAGCCGGGTGCGTGGGTAGTACGCCCTATGTAAGACCTTAAGCTGTATCAGTTGAAATCGGGCTCAGATGGCTATGTCTCGAGGACCCTGAAGTGCCTTCACCCAATCCTTATCCTTCAAGCCACCAAGATCGTCGTTCCAGGCACTCCGTAAGGGACCCAGGGAGTTGTTCAGCAGCTTTTGGTAAATCACTGACAATCCCTTATGAGGGATGGGGTCAGCAACCAAACGATCCTCCAAGAGGGAGGAATCTGGTAGCGTCGTCCCCTCCTGAATATGCACTTGGAGACATGCCGTATTGAAGTGTTTAGGTGACTGCTAGATTGTATTCTCGACCCAATGTGTCAAGGCTAATCCCTCCACACATCTCCCAGATGCTCACTTTCTATGCCCAGCATGAGAACCCCTGCAGGTTGGATACCTCTTCAAGCAATCACTATGCCAGAGGGGGGTCATGGCCATCAGTCTATTCCGCCATTCCAGATAGGTTCTGGCCCTGGACCAGCACGCAACAACAGTGATCGTGTGTATAGGGAGGCCTTTTCTCTTCCAACGGGTATAGAGGATAGTCTCATTATCACTTGACTGCATCGCGTCTCTGTCAACCTTGTAGGCCGGTGCCTCACACTTTAAGTAGACCCAGTTATTGATCACTACCAATTGTGAAGCCCAATAATATTTTTTAACGTCTGGGATCGCCAAGCCCCAGTCATATACTCCCCTCTGTAGTTTGCGCATCGCAATACACAGCGCACCACACTGCCACAGTAACATTCGGAGCTCTTGTTTAATTTTCTTAAAGAAACCCGGTGGAATGGAGTAGGGCATATTCTGTAGGACATATAATAAGCACGCCAAGGACATCATTTTATACAGGGCCGCCCTACCTATCCGGGATAAGGGGAGTACGCCAAGTCCGTCCGGAGCCGGTCCAATTGCGGGATAAGATTACGCCTCAGGAAGAGCTATTGGTCCTGGGTCACAAAGATCCCAAGATATTTAAAGCCCATCGTTTCAATCGGGGCCACACAACTCGTCGGGAGTCTCAGGGGAGGACCCGACAGGGGAAACACCACCGACTTAGCCCAATTGATTCTATAACCGGAATAGCTGCCGAAGTGTTAAAAAATATGAAGAATTCTAGCTATTGAAGGATATGGCCTAGAGACTTATAACACTATATCCTCTGCGTAAAGGGAGATTCGTTACTCCCAGCCGCCCGATGATGGTATCCCCCATATTAGTGGGTCCTCCCGGATCCAGGACGCCAATGGTTCCAGCGCCAGGGCGAATTTCAGGGGTGATTTGGGCATCCTTGCCGGGTGCCCTTTCCTAATGGGAAAGACCCCAACAACACTCCGTTCACTTTCACTCTGGCCATAGGAGCCCGGTAGAGCAACTTGATCCACTTGCAAAACTTTGGGCCAAATCCCAGTCTGGGCAAGGTAGCTAACAGATGTGGCCATTCTATACTGTCAAATGCCATTGCAGCATCCAGGGCCATTAATGCTGACCAGGGCGACTGAAGCATGCCCGTCAGGGGTAGGATGCCATATAATCTTCACAAGTTGAGTCGAGTACTTCTGTATGGCATAAAGCCAGATTGGTCTACGTGAATGATCGATGATAGGAAGGGGGTGAGTCTAAGTGCCAAGACCTTGGCCAGGACCTATGCCTTGACGTTCAGGAGGGACATTGGCCTATAGGGGCTACATTCTTCTGGGGGCTTGCCCGTTTTATGGATCACTACAATTGTGGCGTGTGTTGATCTTCGGGCAGACAACCAAACTCTCTGGCCGACCGAAACATATCCAGCATCGTGGGGCTATTTTGCTGGATATACTTTTTAAATAGCTCCACTGGCAGTCCATTAGGCCCCACTGCTTTCCTGGATTGCAGGGCTCTAATAGCCATTCCTATTTCCTCTACTGTAGGATCTGCCTCCAAGGCCACAGCCACCTCCTCAGGAAGGGTTGTAGCAGAAAGTCCAACAGGAACTCCTTGCAATCAGCCCTTGTTCTAGTACTAACCGAGGTATATAACTCAGCATAATAGGAGGTGAATGTGTCTGCTATGTGTGAGTACTCTGTTTTAAGGACACCCATCTTATCTCTAACCCCCCCACGCTCCATCCCTGTCCCTCCTCTCGAGCCAGGCCAATAATTTGGATGCCTTATCCCCAATGTCATATAGTCGGCGTTGTGTGGCCAGAGCATGAGGCCTAGCTGCATTCCCTGCTAGGGCTAGTAAGTCATGTTGGAGTAGTAGCAGCCTATGCCTCGTATCTGTCCCCGCTCCCCCTATCACCTCTGCCTCAAGGGCAAGGATATCCTGCTCAATGTTCTTGCCTTGTATAACAGCCTCCCTCTTTTTCCCCCAGATCAGAGCTTGAGCCAGGCCACTGAACACTGCCCGGAAAGATTCCCAGAGGATCCAGGGGGAGGCCGCCGTGCCCCGATTTTCCTGAAAGTACAAGTCGCCCCCTGCGTGCAGTTTGTCTTTTATCTCATCATCCCGCAAGTGCCAAGGGTCAAGCATGGGGAAGGAGGCATAATCAACAGTCAGGCCCCTAACTGTGACTCCCACGTGGGAATGGTCCGAGATACCTTGTGCGTAATGTCTGGCGCCCTCAAAGTTCCCCAATAGAGTGTGGTGAGTGAAGAGGTAATCTAGGCCAGAGAAGGAGCCGTGGGGAGCAGAGTAAAATGCGTACTGCTTCTGGTATGGGTTATGCGCCCTCCATAGGTCCACCACCCCCATTCGCGATACAAAAGCTGGGAGGGCCCCCCCACCCGCCTGGGCGTGTCCCCTCCCACCCGCCTGGGCATCCCCCCGCTTTCCCCAATCTGTCTAGACCCGGATCCATCAATGCATTCATATCTCCCCCACAGCAAAATCCCTGTTGGTAGCTCCAAGAAGAGGGTTTGTAGTTTTGGAAAGACTGTGGCGTGCAGTTTGGGCAGTACACATATAGAGCACATATGCAAGGAACAGCCATATGTTCCGGTCAGGGCCTCATAACACCCCTGAGTATCCCACAATACTATAGTCACTGCAAAGGGAAGTGAATTTTTAACCAGGATGCCGATGCCCCGGTAGCCCGTGGAGATTCCGGAATGAGCCAGGAGTCTGTAACCGAAGCGGTCCAAAGCCCTTCAATAATTACCCTCAAGATGTGGCTCATGGAGCATGACAACGTCAGGGGAATGACGCTTTAGATTCCAAAGGACTAGGGTGCATTTAATTTTGTTACCCAGCCCATTTACATTCCATATCCATACGTGAATGTGGTTGTGTCGCTCCCCCATCTCAGACACGTTCTCGCTGTCAGATCCTCTCCCTGCCTCCGCCCCGCAGGCAATGTCGCTCTACCTGCCATGCATAAGGCGATGTCCATGATGAGCAAAACATTTCAACACTACAACAAATTCAAACATACCCAATATGTGCGTAGTGAGTAGTAAAGTTCCCCAACCTGCAGAGTGCCTGTCGCCCAAACTTGTGAATAATGCAATGGGAGGGTGATACCATCACCGCCGTGTATTAAATGGATAACGTACAATTGGAACTAAAACACCTCTATAACCCGGAGATTAGCTAGGTCCGGAGTTCCTGTGGGGACCCAGTATGTTTCCAATCCCCAGAGTAGAGAAACAAAGTCAGACCCGCAATCCATGAGTCCCTGTCCATGAGTCCCATAGTTTTCCTCCCCATCATCATGCAAAAACATCATTGCAGTACTTTGAGGGTTACATTAATACTCATTCTGTGCTGAGGTAGGAACCCTGCCTCAGCGGCCGGTCGAGGGCCCCAGGCTCTGTGGACCAGGCCAGCCCCCCCGGGGGGGAATCACCTCCTTCCACCTTTCCCATGTCCCATCTTGCTCCAGCCCTCGAGCCAGTCCCAGGCCTCCTCTGGAGTCATGAAAAGTAGTGATTTGCCCTCTGCCAGCATTCAAAGTTTAGCCAGGTACATCATCATGCATTTCATGTTCTTTTCCCGGAGGGCTTTTTTAACTAGGTCAAAGGTACGCCATTGACGCTGCACCTGGAGGGCGAAGTCCAGAAAAAATCTGATAACCGCATTCTCAAACTTCAGGTCCCCATAAGACCGGGCCCCGTGCAGGATCGCGTTGCAGTCCCTGTCATGGAATATACGAGCCACAATCGTTGTCGCAAGAAACAGAATGCAAAAACACAACAGATACACAGCTGCTGACGTCAGATGATGGTTGCATGGTGTTCCCTGGATATGCAGCATCGAGTGTGGGGGTCGATTACTGGATTAGTGACCAACAAACCGTGGCAGTGGTAAGCACAGCGAAAAGGTACTGGAACCTCACTGAGTCCGGGAGAGTAAGGTAGCAGCCTGAAACACTGGGACAGGCAAAACTACAGCTTTCACAATGCACTGGACCAGCTGTGTTTGGGCGATCCCACGGAGGGCCCGACGGCCAGTAAGTCTTTGGATCCAGAGAGTGTTTTTGCCTGCAGTTTGCAGGGGACTAGTGCCACTAGTTCAGGGGAGTCTGAGGTTGCTTCTGGATTCCACATGATCCCGCTCTTTGAGAGTGCTGAGTTTTAGCCAAGGATGAGAATCATTGCCTCAGTTCCAAGTCTGTTGCCACAGGGACAATGTATCTCTCTTTTGCTTTGGTACTGTTGGCAAAGTCCTGTTGTTGGCAACACAGGTCTCCTCTGGATCTTTCCTTGATGGAAATCGTTCAGATCTCAGGTTCTGGTGTCAGGGGGTCCCTTAAATCCTAGATTTAGGGGAGTTAGGGGTGTGGGCGCTAGTAGCCAATGGGCAGCTAGCCCGCCACTGTGGTGATCACATCCGGGGATGTATGGCATCTTTCCTTCCAGGAACCCTCTATTCATGCATTTCTAAAGATGGCAGAAATCAAATTGTGGTGAACAGACCACCGTGGAGGTGTGGCTAGCCTTCTGGGGTGTACACCTCCCTGCATAGCTAAGTTCCCATCTGCCAGGGTGCAAATGTGCCTGGGGATGGGGTGGGCTGTTTCCTCCACTGGGATTCAGCCCGATGCATATCAGAGAAGGCACAGCCTTTGAAGTTCACTTCCTTGATGTGCCACTTCACGATCCTGCTTGGGAGGAGTGACCTCTTTCCTGCCCAAGCCTTTGTTCCCGACTCCTGGGAGGGATCACACTGCCTGGCAGGAGGTCAGAATCCTGTCTCAGTGGCAGCAAGCGCGGGTTGGTCAATCAAAACACAGAAAAGATGTGGCAACCAGGTGTGAAACCTCTAAGGGGTCACCTGGGCGCGTGCCACGTCACCCAGAGCATGAGAATCCTGTTGGGGGTGCGAAGGCACGTTGTTTGATACCAAATGGAGCTGCCAATGTCAATCGTGTGCGGTTGGCAGCCAGTGTTATGCTATGGTCCGCAAACACGTGCAGTATTTTCCAATGGGGAATACCACTATAGGGACATGTAGGCTTGCACTTACATGCCCTCACCTTTAATATACTGCACCCTGCCTCCTGGGCTGAAGAGGCCTACTTTAGGGGTGTCTGACATATAGTAAAGGTAGTGCATTTGACTGTGCCACACATGGTGAGGGCACAGCTGAGTTTGAGCAGTTTGCACTGCTCCTGTAGCCTGCAATAAAAAGCCTGCTGTTAGTAGTGTGCTTGGGTCACCCAGGGTGGCACAAAACCGTGCTGCAACCCTGGGGACCCCTTTACCACCTATGCCCTGAGTACCCCTTGTACCATATACTACAGACTTATAGAGGTATGAAGTATTTGCCAATTAAGGATTATCAAGTCGAACATAACAGTTTTGGGAGAGAGCACTGGCTCTGCTGATACTACTCAGGGATTGAACCCGTGACTAGATGGAATTCATGAAGCCCACCATTGCAACTGATTATTGTGGACAAGCTAAATAAGGAATCTTGACAACTGCAATTCTATAGAATTTATGAGCCTTGAAAAAGCCCTAGGCGAATGGGCCATAGGGAGTGAAACACGTCAGCTGCTGTGGAACATCCTGGCATTTATTATTACGTTGAATATTCCAACAATGATGAAATTATGAAATTTCTCTTTTTACATAAATAAATCTCACAATTGCACAAACGTACTAAAAGCTACTTCTGGATTTATTATATTGTGTAATACTTCGTAACAAATACATCAGTCAACACGGTATATGAAAGGGGGAGGACGCACTCCTCTTTTCTCTACAGATTTTCACATTGAGGCAAAGCAAGGTCCAAACCTAAAGAGCGATATTCACCGCTACTAAAAGGGTATTGCACATAACAGGGAGGGAGAGATCGACCTTGTACCACTTTGACCTGGGGTCTTTGCAGCAGACTCCAGTGCACAATGAGAGTCATAACCATCAGCATTTGGAGCAAAAAGTGGGTGGGTGACCATACAAAAAGGCACACTTTCCTACCGTACCTCTCTATCTTTCAGTTTCTCGCCCTCAAAGCCAATATGTTTCCTGAAGTAGTATGATATGTACCCCACACCTCCTCAACATGTACTCAATGTCTCTTTGACATATTACCAAAGCCCATCACATTTGGGGATAGAAACGTGCATGCAGCTATTATAACAATGTAGCCTATTTTTCCCATGCACTGCCATAAAAGGGGGGACCCTTCCACCCCCTGTCCTCTGTGTCAACTTTCCGTCATGTGTGCCATCTGCCCTGTCTGATTGTGCTCATGTATTTCACCTGAGTATAGTCTATTATTTCCCAGTTTTGTTTGTGTTAACTAGACTCAGTAGACACACTTGTAACCCTAAACAACAGCCCATCCCCAAGGCTATGGCAGAACATGTCTAAGTACTACTGAATCAAACAGAATAATCCAGTTTCCGGTTGCTATACTGGTCGGGGACTCTCAAGAAGAGGGGTCGGATTAACTACTCACCTCCTTTCCGCCATCCACACTGCTGATACCTTTGGTAGCCAGACTCCCTGTGGTACCAGTTACTTTTAGAATTACCAATTGAGTTCAGATGTATATAAGAGTCTTCGCTGTAGTTTTCATGTCTGCTGCTGTACCAACTTCAAGCAATGTTGTGTTCAAAAACTGGGGGGAGCTGAGGCAGTTTTTGTCCTCTAGATCGTAGGTCCTCTGCATTCATGTCTATATCTGATCCATTAAGGTAGGTTCTCAATGTATCATGTTCTGTCTACTAATCTCAGATGAAGCAGCAAGTCTACCTACTTTCTGTCGTTGCCATGCGAATTAATGTCGCATTGCAGCTGTCTTCGGCTCCATTTTTTTCCTCCTGCAGAGCAGTCAAAGTCTGATTCCTTCATGCGTCTATTGCTGGCTGCCCATTGATTTGTCCATTCCCATGAATCATTGAATCAGTGAGCAAGCAAGTCTTCCTGTCTTCCAAAATGTTTAGTATATCCAGGAAGAGCAGCATGTATATGAAGCTGAATTTATGGAATTTCATCTTGATCTCTTGGAAAAGACTTCAGTTCTGTTGTATTGACGTAGCATTGTGAGGAGTTAGAAGCACGTTGCTGCTTCCTATTCCAAAGTGGCTGCTCTGCCTACCTCCTTGAAGAAGCAAGTTGTGGTCTCTGGTGCTAATTGTATGAGCCACCACTGGTCATGGAGGAACCACAGGTGGTGGGGTATGGCCGGTACCCTGTGTGCTCTTTCCACAGTGAAGAAGTTGGGGAGGCATTTTGAGGCAACTACTTTGCAGAACCAATCATCCACAGACTACTCTATATGTTGCCCCTCCAACTCCTCGGGCAGGCCTACTAGTCTAACATTGTTCCTTCGCAACTAACCTTGCACAGCTTCTACTCTGTGCTCTAGGAATCAGACCCTCTCTCTCAATTTCATAACATGGCCATGATGCATCTTCAGCCCCTCAACATCCGGTTGCAGCCTTAGCATCTTTCCTTCATTGTCCACCACCCTCTCAGCCAATTTACTTTGATCTGCTCTCAACAACACCATATCTAGTGCCACTATATCAATCTTGTTCTCCAGCACCTCTCTTGTGTTTTTTATGGCATTTAATATGCTGCCCGATTTTTCTGGAGGAGCTAGGGAGACTTCTGCCCCCATAGTTACCAATTCTGTCGATTTAAAGTCTTCTGCTTGCATGTTGTCTAACTGCATCCGAAGTGCCCGGAGGTAGGACTAGGTGTGGTTTCAATTGTTTTGATTTGCTTATTGTATGCCAAGTCTGGTCTGGGGCTTAGGTCTTGGTCTTTGTTTCTCTCTACTTTGCCTACACTGTGATGCAAACAGTTGGCTGATGTGAATAAGCAGTGTGTCTGTGCAACTCTGTTTCTTGTGCTCCTCTGTCTTTGACATCCTTATGTTTCTTTGCTCTGCTGGTGAGGAAGGGATCAAACGTGCTGTTCAGCTCTCGCTGGGCACAAAATTCCAAAATAGTGTTATCCAGCCAGCTCTACATATCTATCGAACTCCCCTCTTTTACTGTATGCCCAGACATGTTGCGGCCAACAGCCACTGAGCATTCTCATTGTCTCCCACTGTTCAGCATTTTGGGACTCAAAGTATCAGGATTGCCAGCTAGCTAACATTGTGTTCTCTTAGACATCACTTTCCATTAAACTACTGTCTGAGGTCTCATGTGCTCCTCTCCTTCCATTGATGTACGTTCCCCTGGGGCGGCCTCCTATGGCTGTGGAAATGTATTTCCACACAGCAAAAATCCCAAATCTGAAATTGTAACAGGATGATGGACGTGACTCAACCACAGAAGCCTTAAGGGTACATCGTCTTTTATTTAGAAAGTGTTTAGTGACACTCCAATACGGTTGAACCACCTCATGCCGGGGCCTCTTCCTTTGCTCTTCCACTGCATTCCTTGGTCTTCTTCTCTGTAAGCAGGCGGGGTATACCTTCTGGGATAAAAAGACATAGGCCTTAGTATTCAAGTTTCTGACAATTCTTAGACCCCGACACCACACCGTAATGTGACTGTTTCTACTTGACCTCTACTGGGTAGGGGAAAGTTAACCACCACCGGACTAAAGCCTTTAGCGAATCAAGCCAGATACACCGTGTTGCCTACAGGTGAAAACATAAGTAAATAATGCAATATCAGGTTAAGTCCAATGAACCATTGAACCGTAGCCACCGTTAGAAGCCAGCAACAGACTTGTTGTGATGTATGACATGTAGGCAAAGAGTATCTTTGAGGATTCTTTATTAGTCTTAGTTGCAGGATGGCATTCATGTACAGCAGCCCCACCAGGAGCAGCCTGCCTGCTGCTCAGCCCATACTCCAACTGTTGCACCTCACCACACAGGCCCCAAACATTCCAATCATCTCCATCACACCAACATTCCACTCAGAACACTCACACTGGCTGAGCAGCTAGGAGCCCAGGTAACATAGGAGATGCATTAATGCTTAAGCAGGTTATAACATATCCTCCCCCTTTTAAACAGAAACTAAAATTAAGAAACTAAGTGGGAACAACTATTCACAAAAATGTACACATGAAGGAAAATAGCACAAAACCCAGGGATGCAAGGTGAAACAAAACATCTCGGGAGAAACTGAACAGTAAAGAAAGCAGGGAGGATGAATAAATAGATACACAAGAAATCTCACCCAACCACCCCATTATAAAAACATATTAAAATGAAGAAACAATGTTATCTAAAACGTCACAAGAAACTAGCCAGCTGACTAGGAAATACTCAAAAGCACTAAATGAGAAACTGATACACACAAAGCCACATGAAAATACAGCAGACATGGGTGTGAAGCACCCGACCATACATCACAAAACAGGGCAAAGAAATGTAACAAGTAGCCACGGGTGACATGCACCCCCCAGAACTCTAGCCCTAATGTTAGGGAAATGAGAGAAAGAAATGGACATTGGTGAATTGCACCCCGTACAGACATCCCTCGTATAAGGAATTGAAAAGAAAACTGTGAAAATGGGACTAAAACCCATCTTGACACCCCTCATGTAAGGGTCAATAAATTGCAGAAATGGGACTATGTCCCATAAAGACATCCCTTGTGTAAGGGTTTTTAATGTAACCTGTGTAAATGGGACTGACACCCATTTAGCCACCCCTCATGTAAGGGTAAGCAAATAATAGAAATGGGACTTTAACCCATATTGACATCCCTCATGTAAGGGTTTGTCATGTGCAGCGTACAAATGTGACTAAAACCCATTCCTGTCCCTCATGTAAAGGAGTGTAACGTGCAATGCAAATACAGGCCAATCCCACCTATATCACGATCCCTCCAAGAAGGGTGTGTAACTACATACCTAGAGATGGGTGACCACCACCCACTAAAACACTAAGACCACCCTCATGTAAGGGTGCCTAGACTAACCAAAGATAATGGGCAAAACCATCCCACAACGCAATCCCAAGAGTGAGGGATGTGTACAGTCCAATGTAGTAGAAATGTAATGTGAAAAGTATAACAAACAGTCCACTCAGCAACTTCGTGTATGCTGTGAGAATACAATAAAACTAACATGGCAAAACGCCAAGCAAACACAGAGTAACTGGGAAAACCCCAAGAAAAAGCAGGGTAACTTTTGAACACGGCAAACATACCCCCAAAAGTCACTGGTGAGACATCTCACCCCTACTACATGCAACGTGACTCATACCAACACAAACATGTGCCAAATACATTAAATCCATACATCATGTAAATAGGAGCACTGTCCAACACAAAACAAAATGCAGCATTAATGGACTCATACTTAGGCAATGAATACATCATGTAATGAAACAGTGTAACAGTAATCATGACCCAAAACAATAACCGGATAGGAGACCCAAAAAAAAAAACACTTGAGTGAGCGATATCTGGCTCGCAAAGGTATGAACAGTCATCCTCATGTTGGTAAATTCCCCCACAAGTGCTTGTATGTGTACTGAATTCCGGGAAAGACAAAAAAACATGCCGGTATTCACCACAGCTGAGGGCACCATGGAAACTCAGATCGCCGACAGGAAAACTCTTGAAGGATGGAGAAAGTCCCCGATTTTAAATGTTACCTTCTCTCGATGCCGTTAAGTTTGAATTTGGCCTTGTAAGCATGCAGTTTATCTGAACAAGATCCAGGACAGGTAGGACTATACGGGACACTTCGTAGCCCCGGTACTTGCGTGCTACCCTCCAACACAAGATGGCGGCACACAGTCATGACGGCGCCGGGTGGCTGACGATGGAAGCGTGCTGGAAAGCATCCCACAGCAGCTCACAACATTGTGTAGAAACAGAGACGTAACAGTAGTTCCATCAGTACCTCCACGCAACTTCATTGACGAGGTAAGGTGCACGCGCACATCTTCTAATTTAAACCACTCCGTAACGGTTTTACCGACCTCCTTAGAGGAAACTCAAAGAAGGCAAGACAAATAATATGTCAACTCGCCACTGCGTTTAAAACAAAAATAAAAGTCACACCTCTGACGGTCCCCTCCGGCCACAGGTACTGAGACCGAGTAATCAATAAGAATGGCGCAAGCCCATGTAGTTGCACCACACGCAAAGTAGACTACACAAAGAAACATGACAATGATCCCTTGCGATCCCAGAGCAAAGCGTGATTCAATCAATCAATCAGGGAATTGTAAGCGCGCTACTCACCCGTGAGGGTCTCAAGGCACTGAGGGGGGGGGGGGGGTCCGCAGATCTGTTTAGCCGAAGAGCCAGGTCTTGAGGGTCTTCCTGAATGTGTTCAGGGAGGGGGCGCGTCTGATGTCTGCCGGTAGCTCGTTCCAGGTCTTGGCTGCAATGTGAGAGAAGGATCTTCCGCCTGCTCTGGCTTTGTGGATGCGCGGGGTTTCGGCCAGTGCGAGGTTGGAAGATCGGAGGTTTCTTTTGGGTACGTGGAAGTTGATTCTGTCGTTGAGGTATTTGGGTCCGTTGTTGTGTAGGCATTTGTAGGCGTGAGTGAGGATTTTGAAAGTGACTCTTTTCTCCACGGGGAGCCAGTGGAGACTTCGTAGGTGTTGGCTGATGTGTTCGTGTCGGGGGATGCCGAGGACGAGTCTGGCGGCGGTGTTCTGTACTGTCTGGAGTTTGCGGAGTAGGGACTTGTTGATGCCGGCGTAGAGTGCGTTTCCATAGTCCAGTCTGCTGGTGATGAGTGCGTGGGTGACTGTCTTCCTTGACTCAGGGGGATCCACTTGAAGGTCTTGCGGAGGATGCGGAGGGTGTTGAAGCAGCTGGAGGTGACGGCGTTGACCTGTCGGTTCATGGAGAGTGATGAGTCGAGTACGATGCCGAGGTTCTTGGCGTGGTCTGAGGGGGTAGGTGGGCTTCCGAGGGCGGTCGGCCACCAGGTGCTGTCCCATGCAGAAGGGGTGGTACCGAGGACGAGGACTTCTGTCTTCTCGGCGTTGAGCTTCAGGCAGCTGTTGGTCATCCAGACTGCGACGTCTTGCATTCCTTTCTGGAAGTTGAGTTTGGCAGTGGTGGGGTCTTTGGTGAGGGAGAGGATGAGCTGGGTGTCGTCGGCGTAGGATACGATGTTGAGGCCGTGTTGTCGGACGATGGCTGCGAGGGGGCCATGTAAATGTTGAAGAGGGTGGGGCTCAGTGATGGACCCTGTGGGACTCCGCAGGTGATTTTCGTGGGGTCGGAGAGGAAGGGTGGGAGTCTGATCCTTTGGCTTCTTCCGGTGAGGAATGATCGGATCCAGTCCAGGGCTGTTCCTTGTATGCCTGCGTCGTGTAGTCTGACGACTAGTGTGCGATGGGAGACGGTGTCGAAGGCCGCTGATAGGTCGAGTAGGATGAGGGCTGCGGAGTGGCCTTGGTCCAGGAGGGTGCGGATGTCGTCTGTGGCGGCGAGTAGGGCGGTCTCTGTGCTGTGGTTGCTTCGAAATCCGGATTGGGACGGGTCGAGGACGGCGTTTTCTTCAATGAATCGTGTCAGTTTCCTGTTGACTGTTTTCTCTGCAACTTTGGCTGCGAAGGGGAGGAGCGAGATGGGCCGATAGTCGATAGTGATTGGCCACATTCCACCAACCAAACGCTGAAAGAGTCATTTCCAAACAACACAATGGCAGAGTGCAGAAATTTGCCTTCCAGAGCTCATGCATAGATGTCTGTGAAGGTTGAGAAATCCATGGATGAAAGACCTTTTTCCTTTAAAAGTTCCAACAATTTCAGTTGACGACAACTTGCAGGCTCATTCCACTGTGAAGGTGAATGTTTGATGAATCAGATTGCTGGAAGTGGTTAGCAGCACACAAGTTGTCACAGTAGCACGAAATCCCAATCCTTTAATCAAATGAATTATGCCCAGGCTGGGGCTGTCCGGTGAAAAGGACACAAGTGGGGCAGCAGGTTTTTTTTTTGTTGCTGTCTTGACCTGTCTGATAATGTAAGTCCTTAGTAAATGACTCCTGTTTCATCACAGAAATGATTTGAGATTTTCAAGAAAAACATTTTCGCTGCCCTTCTCCAGCCATTCACATCATCAAAATGTGATTGACAGGAGACACAAAACATGATTTGCGAAAATGTCAAACAAATGCAAAGATTTTAGCCCTTTCAGGTCTACCCTGCACCTTTTGTGACTACTTATATCTCAAAACATACTGAATGGATTTACATCAAACCAACAAAAGCTTGCATTCTGAAAGAAGTTCTGCTTTCATGCTAAGTATAAAATTAATTACATTAACGGATTTTGTGGAAGACGTGAACAAAAATCCTATGGGACCTAAAATGGAAAACACATCTTATTCACCCCACTACATTTCTTTTTTCCTGCACAGAAGTGGATGAAATTTGGAATCCCGGACCTTAGCTGGCTAACTTTTCATTTGCTCAAGTTTGTTGATATCCTTCCATGAGGTCAAAAGTTAAAGGTGAATCAAAAAACGCCATTTTAAAGTAAATTGCATCTGAACCATAACTACACTACACTGCCACTGTTAGCCATGACTCTTGTAATGTGGCTTGAGGAATAGTGGGGCTAATCCCACCTTCTCTCTTAGAGGTGGGCCCACTTCCTGTGTCAGAATCCAGGAGAGTAGGGAGCACCTATTTGAAACTAGGGTAGGAGGAGTTAAAGAATGAGAGAGACAGCAGACCCTCATTTTCAGCAGGACGATTGTTAGAGAACCTGCACTGGACTCGCTGAGGTAAAGGATTGGCACAGCTTTGCAGAGGTGTTAAGAAGAAAAAACAAGAGACAGTGAGTATTTGAGCAACTGTACAAAACTCTGTAATAGGTAAATATATAGTCAGAAGTGTGAGGCAGCATCTCTGTAACTAGCCCCGGGGCAAACCTGGAAATTTGCCCGAGAACCAAACATGGAATACACACCTGCCTACTCGAAGGTAAAGTCCTAGTCGCCAAAGATGGAGTTCTGTGGCAAGGTAGAGAAGTAGGTTTCAAATAGTCAAGCCACATGAGAATCAAAGGCAGGAGTCAGTGAAAAACTATGGCTGAGTTGAAAACTTGTAATCCATCCAATGCAAAAACAAGGGTAAATACAGGGAGGAGGTAGGAGGGAAACCAATGAAACTAATAAAGGGAAAAACAGAAAAGGTGGGGAAACAGGGATATAGGGGCGAATTAAAGTGTCAAGCGAAAGAGTTGAAACAACTGATGTTGCTAGACACTGTTTTCAGCGTCCACTAGCTACTTATAGTCCTCTGCTCTCTCTGACCTGAAGTAAAATCTCAGACCTCAGATGGCTGGGGCAAGGTGTACAGGGCCCGACCCTTGCTGTCCTCCATGATTGTAGTCCCCAGTGCCCTGTACTCCATCTCCTCCATGTGGCATGCTTCCTGACTCTATTATGTGCTGACTTATGTCGAAATCTGACACTGTATTTAAAAAAAAATATATATATATATATATATATATATTTGAACAAAGAAAACCTCTACTCCCATCAGGAAAAGAGCACGCACACGAGGGCTATTTGGGTTAAGGCCTTTTTATTAAATAAGCCTCCTCAGACCCAACGTAGAGACGCGTTTCAGCTGACACGGCAGCCTTCCTCAGTCTAATGTACGCCATTTTGGTTTCAGTTTATATACATTGTTAAAATCATGGACATAGAAAACATCATCATGAGAATACAAATTTGCATGTTCTTAAAATCAGTGAATGAACTCTGCACATTTCATTTAAACTATGTACATGAATGGATATTGATATCGGTAACTGTCAGATACAGAGTGCATCAAGATGTTATTATATAAAGTGCAAAGTGCAAAACCCGAACCATTAATGTACATGAACTAAATTGTGCCTAAACACTGAACATAAAAGAAATGCCTTCATGATGTTACAAACATAATCATCGCCATAAGCCATTGTTTAAAAACCATCGCGCTGAACACATGGTTAAAAACATCTTTTGAAAACGTGCTGCTCGAAAAAATGGAAGGCAAAGGAGACACGCTAAATTACGTTGTCATTATAGCTCCCTTGAAAGCACCATGGGGGAATGCTCGTGAAATCACATCTGGCTCATTTATGAGGAAAAGAGTGTGCTGTGCTTATATGCACTGTCGGGATTAGCACTGTGCCTTGAACAACAAAGAAGACTGATAGCGCTCCGCATCTAAGCTGCCGTAAATAAACGTGACAGTGTACGTGTATTAACAACACCCTAAATAAGCAATTCGGGTCACATTAATACTCCCAACATAGTCTCCAGTTCTGCCGGCCGGGACTACATCTCCCATAATGCCTTAGTGTTGTTGTAAAAATATTGGAGGACAATGCCTGTGCAGCCACTGAAGTTCGTGCTTATCCTGATAAACATGAGCGCTGCGGGCGCATACTCATTGCTGCGGCGTCCTCTCAAGTAATGTCAAATACGTCATCCTCTTTCCCAACATGCTGATCTTTGCTAACATTGCGTCCTCAAGCTCGGACCCCCAAGGTGCTCAAAATGAATTTAGTCCCGTACATCTGGGGCCAACCATATAAGCCTTATATCAGAAAGGCTTCCCTTTCGCAGCTGCGTTATACCATGCGAGAAAATTCCCAAAGCAGGTTCGGGGGAGACCTGTATGCAAAAAATTTCGATTAGCCCCATAGTCCTCACCGCATTACACGGTGCCCAGTCACCATGAGCCACACCGGTCTTCTGAGTAGGGCATATCGAGACAGGGAGAGGACTGAGCCAAGCGCTGAATGCCAAGTGACCTCCTCGCTGCAGGGCCACTGCCTCCCACTCTGCTGTCGTCCACAACTTCTCTTCCCGGCGGACATCATGGGGGCCGTCAGTGTAGCACTGCCATACTGCTTCCTCCAGATTGCGGCTGGAACTGGCGGCCCAAGACGACTAGTGTTGCGTGGACAGCGTCAACCGCCAACGCTGATATGTATGAACAAAGAAAACCTCTACTCCCATCAGGAAAAGAGCACGCACACGAGGGCTATTTGGGTTAAGGCCTTTTTATTAAATAAGCCTCCTCAGACCCAACGTAGAGACGCGTTTCAGCTGACACGGCAGCCTTCCTCAGTCTAATGTGCGCCATTTTGGTTTCAGTTTAAATACATTGTTAAAATCATGGACATAGACCCTCATTTTCAGCAGGACGATTGTTAGAGAACCTGCACTGGACTCGCTGAGGTAAAGGATTGGCACAGCTTTGCAGAGGTGTTAAGAAGAAAAAACAAGAGACAGTGAGTATTTGAGCAACTGTACAAAACTCTGTAATAGGTAAATATATAGTCAGTATTGTGAGGCAGCATCTCTGTAACTAGCCCCGGGGCAAACCTGGAAATTTGCCCGAGAACCAAACATGGAATACACACCTGCCTACTCGAAGGTAAAGTCCTAGTCGCCAAAGATGGAGTTCTGTGGCAAGGTAGAGAAGTAGGTTTCAAATAGTCAAGCCACATGAGAATCAAAGGCAGGAGTCAGTGAAAAACTATGGCTGAGTTGAAAACTTGTAATCCATCCAATGCAAAAACAAGGGTAAATACAGGGAGGAGGTAGGAGGGAAACCAATGAAACTAATAAAGGGAAAAACAGAAAAGGTGGGGAAACAGGGATATAGGGGCGAATTAAAGTGTCAAGCGAAAGAGTTGAAACAACTGATGTTGCTAGACACTGTTTTCAGCGTCCACTAGCTACTTATAGTGCTCTGCTCTCTCTGACCTGAAGTAAAATCTCAGACCTCAGATGGCTGGGGCAAGGTGTACAGGGCCCGACCCTTGCTGTCCTCCATGATTGTAGTCCCCAGTGCCCCGTTCTCCATCTCCTCCATGTGGCATGTGATGGAGCAGGGTAAATATAAAAATTTTAACCTCCTAATATTTTCGTACGATATTAATAAACATGTTCGTTCAAGTAAATAACCAACAATGTATGTAAAGGGTTAATGGTAACACGCAATTCAGTGTGCAAAGTAATGGACTAATAATTGTTTACGTTTCTAACATAACATAATATTTGCGTACTAAAATAATAATAAAATGCATGATTTGTGCTTTTAAATAAAACGTGTGGTTGCAAAATAAAGTGATGGTAAGTAAGGGATAGCTTTATATGTTGCTTCTGCTAGGTAATACCTAATTGGGGTACGTAGAAAGACGGGAGGGAAACGAATGGGTTTATATTTCTTTGTTTTAATAACATTTTGTTTTCTTTGAAAATAGTGCGCTTAGGCCTGCCGAGCAGCAATATAAAATGGCCGCGAGTTACTAGAGTGCGCATGAGCGGATGCGACCATGTGATAGAGGAGAGAGGCTGTGGAAAAAGGATGATCACGTGCTGATGCCGAGAGGCTAAGATGAAAGTATGGTCAAGGCTGCTGTGACCCTTCTGAGCAGATGTGTGCCAAGATGATCAGCAAGAAGCGTGAGAAGCCTGGTTGAATCAATAGAAGGAACTGTGTTATACAAAATGTAGCAGAAAAAGATACAATTTGGACTGATCGAAACGGATGAGCAAGTGCATGAACTGTGGGAAACGATGCTTGCATGGACATTCCACACGGAACTGGTTAAGACCAGGAAGTTTGATTAAAATGTATAGGGACCTGAGTTTTGACCAATGAGAATGAATCGCGCCATGTAAGAAGAAACATTTTATGCTGTAAGCTAGAATTAGGGTATAAGAAGACCTACTCTTGGTGGGAGGGGTTAGAATGCTGGAGTAGATGCTGCGGGATGCTGCGGGAGATGCTGAAGAAGTTAGATGCTGTAGATGGGAGAGTTTGCGGTTGCTGATGCTGACGAGCTGATGCTGCTGCTATTTTCCTTTTCCAGTTGAGTATAAGATGCTGCTTTAGGAGAACTCTTATTTGATAGATTTTTATTAGAATTATTAGGATTTCCCAGAGGGATAGATAGGTTGATCTATAGAGTTCTTAGTATGATAACCTCATTTTCCGTTTAATAAAAGTGCCATGCAATTTCAACTATTCTTATATTGATGATAAATGCAATGATCTGAATAATAAGATTAATCTCAAATTTCCTGCATTCAAAACTTTATATAAACTTTATTATTCTTTAAACAAATGACTCAGTGATTTTCTTTAGTATAATGACTAATAATGAAATAGTAAAGAGTTCATTGTGATTGAGCTGGTCTTAATCACCATCAACTGATTCCTACTAGTTGGTCCATCGACCAATGAGCGGAATACCTTAAAAGCAAATGAGAATTATTGTGTCATTATAAAAGAGGTATCCCGTCTCCTTCCAGCGAATCGTTTTTCTCCTAGGTTTCATGACGGAGGAAATCCAGGGAACAAATGAGTAAGTGAATGTATATGCGGTGTTATGGGCCCCACCGTCATATGGATATAGTGTGTGTGTGTTAGAGAAATAATTCCACCTGGATGACCAAAAGCATAATAGGAGAAATTATTTTTATTGTAAGCGCTGGATCAGATTTCTTGGTAGCAGAGTTATGGTTACTATAGACTGGTTTGGTGATTATTGATTTTTGATTATAGTTTATTGATAAGTTTATGTCTAACACTTTTTGTTGAGTCGCGTTATGTTATATGTAAGTTTTCACGCTTCCGGGAAGTAGGAAGTGGAACACGTGTGGCAAGAGAAGTCGCATGGAATTTTACACTGTCTGAGTTCATTTTGGTAATAACACAGGTTGTGTTAATTAGGGACATTTTGCGTATAAAAGGTGTGTAAGTGAAATAGTGATCGGTTTTCTTGTGAAACTCTGGCCTTAATTCTCAGGAGCAGTATAGTCTCCACATGTGTTTTATCCCCAGAGAAACGGGTTTACCGCTTGCTTGAAAGAAGGGTAAGGTAGAGGGAAGTGCTACTTTATCGACGAAACTGAAAGTTCTGTGGTAGGGTAGAGGTAAGCGCTGCCTACTGGAAAATACAGAATTCTTGTGTGAATGGTCAAAGCTATCTTTTCGGTTTAGCGAATCAGACAATGGAAATGTGGATAAAATGTTGTAACTAACAAGAATTGTTGAAAAAGAAATTGCCGATAAATTTTGTAAAGGAGGACTCAAGAGTAAAAGTGACGTAGACAAAAGCCGCGCTGGGATTGGACAGTGCGCCAGTCACATGAAAACAGGAGCAAAGTGACGTAGACAAAAGCCGCGCTGGGATTGGACAGTGCGCCGTAGACAGAAATCGCTGTGATTGGAGTGTTGGTGTGAGTCGCGCTAGTATTGGTTGAAATAACGCATAGGGAACAGTGTTGAATTGCGGATTGTTGAAGGAGAAAAAGGTTGTGAATCATGTCGTACTATGAGTATGGAAAAGAGAAAACGTCTTGGATTTCGAAAGTTAAGAACTTCTTTAAGAAGGACAAAAAGGTAGTGACTAGAGAGGGACAAATAATTCCTCCGCCGAAATCACCAGCTTCACATATGATGCTGAAATATGGATATCATACATGCATATGGTTAGAAAATTGGACAAAATACACAAAGAACGATGGAGCATTGGCTTTTCCTGAGAATGGTTCATTTAATGTAGCTGTATTACGGAACTTGAGAGAAAAGATGGTAATGTTAGAACCTAGACCTAGACCGACACAGTTTGAAGCTTTAGCGGAATGGGAAGATGAGATGTATGAGCGAGAGAGATCCAGAGGATTGAAGAATCATGAGTTTATACCCGGAAGGTTGTGGGGAATAAATCATGAGGACAGAGTAAAGCGTTGGAGATACGCTAACATGGCAGGAGGTTTGTTTCCAGCTTTTGCGGTTGAGGAAGAAGCAAAGAGAAAGTGTACCGAGAAAAAGAAACATGTAGTGGTAGAAAAGTATGTGTATGGTGGTAGTGAAACAGATGACGAATTGCTGGAAGATATTTTAAACAGAAACCCACCTCCATACCAACAGACTTCTGTGGTGGTGACACCTAATGCACCGCAAATGGAAACTGGGAGGAATAAAAAACCCGAACGAAGAAATGAAATAAATAGGTCACAAGAAACATTTAAAATTTCACAAAATGAAGAGACAGAAAGTGACAATGCAACTGAACTAGCAAAAACGACAAAAGAATTGACTGAGAAAATAAGAGAATTGACAAAGAATATGGAAGCTGTAACTGTACCAGTAACGATAGGTCCGGTAATGCCAATTTTTGAGAATCAGAAAATAAATGAACATTCTTTGGTGATTCCCATGAATTCACATTTGCAAAGAAAAAGAGAAGGGATGGAACTGAATAATGAAGGTGCACACAATTCGGCTAGTACGTGTAGACCAAGTCCACCTACAAATTTGACGATAAATGAGAGTGAGATTAGGAGAATGCCTATGGTGACAGAGTCCGCATCAGGAACACCAGAAAGAAGCAATGATTGGATAGAATTAAATAGTACGCCTGTAGGTCCGACTCCAGAAGAGTTAAATGAATGGATGAAAGCGCTAAAAGCAAAAGAACCAGAAGAAAAACCATTAGATGTAATAAGGTTGAAAATAGACATGGAAGAGTTGATTTTAGGAACAATTGGAACGGAAAAACTAAAAAATTATCAGGATGACGAGATTATGTTTTTGTGCAAGAGTCTTACTTGGAGAGCTAGAAATTTACATGACAAATTGGAAGAGATTGCAGGTGAACTAGGAGTGGAATTTGTGAAAGTGAGGACGTTGCAGAAACCGTACAGAGTAGATTTTTGTGAGAAAGACATAGAAAATTTGAACACATCAGGAAGACTGACCCAGATAAAAGAGCTGATTGTTTTCTTGAGAAAATGGGGTGATGTGGATAGATGGAGAAATAGATGGACAAAGAGGAATGAGAAAACAACAGATAAAGCATCTTTGGCTTTTGCAGTAACAGATAGGGAACCAGTTGCTAGGGAATACCCGATGAAACACCAGGTGGTAGTTATGTGCATGTTCCGTGGACCAGACAGGATATACTGTCATTTACAAATGACTTCCCAAAATTGAGAGAGAAACCAGTAGAATGGTACAGACAAGTGGAGAGATTTGTTAAGGTGTCAAAAGTGCTGTGGATAGATCTAGATGGATTGTTTGACATAGTAGTGCCTGCTGATTTATGGACAGAATGTAAGATTACAATTGATTGGCCAACTGTAGAATATCCAAGGGATGCCAAAACAGGAGCGCCAGGTCCAGAAGTGATTAGGAAGTATGATCAAGTAGTTACCTTTTTGAAGAATAAAATTCCACCAAAAGAAACAGATTGGGTGAAAATAGACAGAACAACACAGGAAAGCAAAGAATCAGTGCACGCGTACTATGAGAGATTGTTGTTGGTTTTCAAACAGTATAGTGGTTATGAGACGCTAAGTGAGAAGGACATGAGTCACTTTGTATATAGGTGTGTGTATGGATTAATACCAGAGATAAGTGAAAGGATTAAGCAGCACCTGATAGGATGGCAGAATAGCACAGTAGATGAAGTTTTGAGATATGCTAAGTATTGCAGTGATGAAATTGAGAGTAAACAGCGTAAATTGAAAGAGAAAGCCATGTGGGCACAGGTGAAAGTTGCAGAGAAACAAGAAGCTCAATTGAATAATACTAGCAGTGAAACAGGACAGTTTAAATCCCGACCTAATATAGGTAAAGGAAAAGGACAAATGAGCATAGATGAGGCGAAGAAAAAGTGGCCATGCCACAACTGCGGAAAGCTAGGGCATTGGAGAAACGAGTGTAAATTTCCTCCAAAACCTAATGTGGAAAATCAATCATTAAATTCACAGGTGCAGAGTGAGGTAGTTACTCAACAAGGTCAGGTGCCACAACCACCACTTCCCAAGAGTGCTAACCAACAGAAATAAAGTGCAGAAACATGATTCTACGGAGGAGAACAGGTAAAACAGTTGTCACGTGCAGCTGAAATTTCACAATATTGGTTACGACAGAATGAAGATGAGTCGTATGAAAGTTCATGACGGTGTCTAAAAGAGAGGGAAGAGTGCGTGCTTGGCGCAACTCTAGAGGTAGATCAGTCAGGTCCATTTGTGGATGGAGAAGTGAATGGTGCAGATGTAACATTCCTTGTTGACACTGGAGCTACCCGTTCTACTGTTAGGTCAGTGGAAATTCCAAATCTTCCTCTCTCAGGTGAACATATACAAGTGGTTGGAGTTTCCAATCAGCAAATTGAAACGCCCCTTACTAGATTAGTAAAGGTAAGAATTGGTCCATTTAGTGAAATGCACCGATTTGTGGTGTGTGATTGTAGTCCCGTGAACCTTTTAGGACGCGATTTGTTGTGCAAAATGAATTGCACAATTTATTGTACTCCAGACGGAATTGCATTTCAGACTCCAGATGAGGATGTGCTGTATAAAATGACAATGGTGAATTTAGAACCAGAAGTAAATGGCTTGTTTCCTGTATTTGATGCAGAGAAAATCCCAAATGAGTTGAAAAGGACAGTGAAAGAAGAAGTATGGGACTTGACAGGAGAAGATGTAGGATTAATGAAAGGGGTAGATCCTGTTAAAATAACGGCAAAAGAAGGAACGAGTTACCCAAATACGCCCCAGTATAAATTGACTCCAGAAATAATTGAAGGAATAACGCCAGTAATAAATAAAATGATTGAACAAGGGATTCTAAAAGAAATCATGAGCAGTCCATGTAATTCACCAATAATGGGACTGAAAAAGCCAAATGGAACATATAGAATCGTACAGGATTTAAGAAAGGTAAACAAAATTGTTGTGCCTTGTTGCCCAATAGTACCGAACCCTGCTGTGATTCTATACCAGATTCCACGCGAAGCAGAATGGTACACTGTAATTGATTTTATGTCATGCATTTTTCTCTATTCCATTGCATCCAGATAGCCAGCCAATATTTGCGTTTAGGTTTGGAGAGCGTATTTTGGCATGGTGCCGAATTCCTCAAGGGTACACAGAAAGTCCCTCAATCTTTAATCAGATCCTGAAGAAATCATTGGAAGATTTAAGAATGCCAGAAAAGTCAGTAATGGTTCAGTATATTGATGACCTACTGGTGGCATCAAAAACGAAAGAAGCATGTGTCAATGATACAATTGCTTTGCTGAATCATTTAGCAAAAAGAGGACATAAAGTGTCCCCTTCAAAATTGCAGTTTTGTCAACAAGAAGTCCAGTATTTAGGGCATAAAATTGAGAAAGGAGTACGAAAGGTAACGACAGAGAGAATAAAAATGATTCAAGGAATGAGAGCTCCAATGACACAAAGAGAGGTAAGAATGTTTTTGGGAATGGTTGGATATTGTCGACAATGGATAAGCGGTTTTTCACTAATTGCTAAACCATTGCAGAAACTGACAAAGAAGGATGTTAAAGATCCTTTTGAAATGAATGATGAAGAAATGAAAGCATTCAGAGAGCTGAAAAAGAAATTGTGTGAGGCTCCAGCATTGGGAATGCCTGACTATGAGAAAGATTTCGAACTGTATTGCAGTGAAAGAGATGGATGTGCATTTTCAGTTTTGGTACAGAGACATGGAACTATGAAAAGACCAATTGCATATTTTTCAGCTGTTTTAGACCCCGTAGCGAAAGCGTTGCCTGGATGTTTGAAAGCAGTTGCTGCTACTTGTGTGAGTCTGGAACAGAGTGAAGGCATAGTGATGGGGTATCCATTGAGAGTGTATGTTCCCCATTCTGTGGAAATTCTTTTGACAAGAACGAAAACCCAATACATGACACATAGTCGGCTGACTAGGTATGAAAAGGTAATTTTGAGTGCAGATAATGTGACCATTGACAGATGTATGAATGTGAATCCTTCAACATAATTGCCAGATGAAGAGAATGTGATTGAAATGGATGAAGTAGATTACGATTGTCTGAATGTGCTCGAATACTGTACAAAACCAAGAGCTGATATACGAGATGAGCCTTTGAAAGAATCAGATTATATTCTGTTTGTGGATGGCTCATGTTTGAGAACAAGTGATGGAGTACTAAGCGCAGCATATGCAGTTTGCACAGTAGCAACTGTGTTGGAAGCATCTTGTCTGAAAGGTGTACGGTCTGCCCAAGTTGCAGAATTAGTAGCTCTGATTCAAGCATGTAAGTTGGGAAGAAATGTACGGGTTACGATTATGACTGACAGCCAGTACGGCTTTGGGGTCGTGCATGATTTTGGTCAGATTTGGTCACAAAGGGGTTTCTTGACGTCTGCAGGGACGCCCATCAGAAATGGAGATTTTGTGAAAAAGTTGCTTGAGGCGATACAGCTGCCTAAACAGATTGCTGTCGTGAAGTGCAATGCACATAAAAATGGGGAAGACTACATTACTGTTGGCAACAAATATGCTGACGAAATGGCACAGTACTGTGCAAAGAATGTGGTTTCTTTGAATAAATGTCGTGAAAGAGAGCATATTTCTTGTCCTTTGCTTTTTACTAACTCTATTGAAACATGGGATGAGGTGAGACAGTTACAAGAAGCTGCAGAAGAGAAAGATACTTGGCTAAAAGCAGGATGTAGAAAACATGAAGAAACTGATGTATGGGTTTACAGGGATGAGAGACCAGTTATGCCTGATAGCATGATTTCTGACATGGCACGGATGTACCATGGACAAGCCCATATTGGGAGAGATTCAATGATCAGACTTTTTAGACAAACATGGTACAATCCAAAATTCAGAGCCATAGCTGAGAGTCTTTGTCAGAGATGTCTTATTTGTCAACAGTTAAATCCAGGAAGAAAGACAGTAGTGAGTCTAGGAAGAATAGGACGAGAAGGGGGTCCTTTCACTAGAATGCAAATGGATTTTATTGAAATGCCACCTTGCAGCAGATTGAGGTATGTTCTAGTGGTCGTCTGTTTGTTTTCCCGTTGGGTGGAGGCATATCCAACAAGAAGGAATGACAGTATAACAGTAGCAAAACCTTTGCTGCGAGAATTCATTCCAAGGTATGGTTTTCCAGTCACGATTGAAACAGATAGAGGAACACATTTCCAGAACGAATTAGTTAAACTGATTTGTGAAGCACTTAGTATTAAACAAAAACTGCATTGTGCATACAGACCAGAGGCTTCTGGAATAGTAGAGCAAGTAAATGGAACGATCAAGAACAGGTTAGGAAAAATGTGTCAAGCTACAGGACTCAAATGGCCAGATGCTCTGCCATTAGTTCTGATGACAATCAGAAGTATTCCGGAAAGGAAGACTGGACTCAGTCCACATGAGATAATCATGGGACGAGCAATGAGACAAGCACAAGTACCTGTCAACAAGCTACTGACTATAACTGATGATCTAGTACTGGATTATTGCAAAGGATTGGCTGATGTGGTGCATTCTGTGTTTCATCAGGTTGGACCGGATGCGACCACTCTTGAAAGAAAACCAGCTCATGACTTGAATCCAGGAGATTGGGTTCGAATAAAAGTCCACCGGAGAAGAAACTGTTTGGTTCCTCGCTGGGACGAACCACGACAAGTGATCCTAGTGACGACCACCGCAGTCAAGTGTGCAGGAGTGAAACACTGGGTACATGCCAGCCACACCATCAGAGTTCCAGAACCTAAAGATCGACATGTGAGTCGGCATCTGGAAATATCAGATAACAGTTCAGCATCAGAAAGAGAAGAGGAGACAAACAGGGTGCCAGAACCTGAAGATCGACCTGTAAGTCGACATCTGGAGGACCCAACTACAAGTGAAACGATAGAAGAAGAAGAGGAAATAGAAGAAATAGCTGAAGTTCCAGAATTTGAAGATCGACCTGTAAGTCGACATCTGGAAATATCTGATACCAGTTCAGAATCTGATACAGAACATTCAGAAGGAGAAGAAATTACAAAAAGAAAGTGGAATTTAGAAAGCATAAGAGAAGAAACTGAGCCAGAAGATAGTGACAGTGAACAACCAAGTACAAGTTGTGGTAAAATTCCTTCGAAGATAATATTAATAGATTTAGAAGGGAAAGTTTCAAACCAAAAGTTAGAAAAATCGGAAAAACCCCGAGGAGCAGTAGGGACAGATAGTCAAACACAAGAACTGGGAAATTTAGAACCAGATAGAGAAACTGACACAAAATCGGAAGAACCTCGAGGAGGGACAGAAATAGGTGAACGAAGGAAAATAAGAAAAGGACCACAAGTAGATGAAAGTGAAATCATAAGCTTCAAAATAAGAGGAAATAACGAAAAGATTGAAACAGAATCAGAAGAAAGTGGAGAAGAAAGAAATGAAAAAATAGAGACAAGAAAAAGAAATTGGAAAACAGAAAGAGAGGAAAAAGGAAGTGAAGCAAAAAGGCCAAGAAAAGGAGACAATTGGCCCAACCAAGTAAGAAAATTAAGATACAGAATAATAAAATTGGATGGGAAAAGTGCTGAACAAGTGAATGAAATAACAAGTCAAAAAGAACAAGGAAAACAAGGTGGAAAACACTTGCAGAAAACGAAAAGAATAAAGAAAGTAAATAAAAAGTACAGATCGCTTGAATGGTTGTATCGTGCTTTGACTAGTCACAAAGAAGAATTGAACACTCACGAAAACCCAGAACAAAGAAACCTGATGGGAGAAAGTGAAGTGCAACAAACCTGAAACAACAGAACTGAAGAAGTTTAGATAGTTTACCGGATTTGACAAAACCCTGAACTGGCGAATTTACCGGATGTGACAAAGAAAGAATTCCGAGAAAGAATTAAAAGAAAGTACCAAGCAAAGACAAAATATTGGAAGTACAGAGTGGCAAGCAAGTCATTTCTGAGGTGTAGTGACACAATTTTCTAGAAAACAAGTAAATAAGGTTAAAAGACAAAATGGAGAATACTAGAGATAGAAAGTGTAGATGTGAGTTTTTAAGTAGATGGTGCAAGATGTGCTGTTTGTGTACAGGTTTATTAATAACAATATGGGTGGTTTTAGCAATAACTATTCCAATTAGTTTAGCGGTAGTGGAAAAGTCTAATAACACTGAGAAAGAAAAAGGAGCTAACACTCAAGAGCCAGTTATTTTAAAGAGTAGTGCAGAATTACATAAGGACAAATCAATAACAGATTTTTCAAAGAATGTTTTTACTAAATTACTGTATGAGTATGTAGAAACAATGGATGTAAGAGATTGCTATGTTTGTATGCAGTTACCTGCATCTGTAGCAGAGGGTGTGACTTATCATCACCTCCCTTTGACATATGGAATAACATGTAGTGTTTTAGCAAGCTTATTTTATAAAACAGGTAGATTAGAATATTATTACACAGATATAGATAAGATTTTTGCAAAAGTTTCTGTAGTTCCCGAGCTTAACAAAATAAAAGAGGGAAAGACGTTTGGTGAATATTTCTTAGAAGATAAGATTTTAACATCAGATAATATATTTAGGTACAACCTTACCTGTGAGTTAAAGAAGGAAGAAAAGGTATTTCTAGAAATGGTTGAAGAGAGAAGAGTGAAATTTGAAAGAAAAGTGATAGAAGACCATCATGATAAGAAAAAGACAAATGCAGCTATGACTCTGGATTGGCCCCAACAGGGAAGGTTGTGCATTAGAAGAAATAAGACAAGATATGATAATTATTTTGTGGGTTCCAGCAATTGCTATGACAATTACAAAATTTTAGGTGGATGGGGATTCAAAGGGGGAAAAGATCCAATATTTCCAGGGATTTATTACGTTTGTGGGAATAGGGCTTATTATAGGTTGCCGGACCATTGGTATGGGTCATGTTACTTAGGCCTGGTCTTTCCAAAGATTTTTCATGTAGATAGAAAAGAAAAAGGAACACACAAAATGATAAATACCTTTACACGTAGAAAAAGGGAAAGTTTTTCAGAAATAGTAGGTGATATTTTTGGTGCATTGATACCAGCAGTGGGAATATCTTTGAATGCATTTAGAATTCGGAAATTATCCACAGTGGTAGATCGTTTATCTACAGATACTGCTGGAGGGTTCTTAATGGTAAATACCGAGATGGTTGCCATGAGAGCTATGGTGATGCAAAATCGTCTTGCCCTTGACATTCTTTTGGCAAAAGAGGGCGGAGTCTGTGGAATGCTGAAAGTCCAACATTGTTGCACTTACATTCCAGATAAAAGCGAAAATATACAGAAGTATATAACAAATATTACAAATTTGCACAAAGAACTTGTTCCACTGGAGGTTGAAAGTGTGTGGGGAAAACTTGGTAAAGGGTTTTCTTCTGTAACAAATTGGTTAACAACAATGAGTGGATTAATAATAGGGAAAGTTATAATAATAGCAACCATGATAATAATAATAATATTAATACTGAAGCTTGCAGTAACATGTATAAAGAGAAGAAGAAAGCAGAATAAGATAGAAAAAGAAAACATGATAAACAAGGAAAGAGAGAGAGAAATAGGTGAAATAGAGTTAGAAGAAATAAAAGAGAACATGTACAAGAAAACGAAGAAACAAGTTGAAAGGGATACAGAAGTATAAACTAACAAAAGCAAATGGATAAAAGATATATGCTGTCTGAGAAAATTGTATAACTTGGGTTTTTGTGGTGATATTAAAAATCACCAAAGGGGGAGTTGATGGAGCAGGGTAAATATAAAAATTTTAACCTCCTAATATTTTCGTACGATATTAATAAACATGTTCGTTCAAGTAAATAACCAACAATGTATGTAAAGGGTTAATGGTAACACGCAATTCAGTGTGCAAAGTAATGGACTAATAATTGTTTACGTTTCTAACATAACATAATATTTGCGTACTAAAATAATAATAAAATGCATGATTTGTGCTTTTAAATAAAACGTGTGGTTGCAAAATAAAGTGATGGTAAGTAAGGGATAGCTTTATATGTTGCTTCTGCTAGGTAATACCTAATTGGGGTACGTAGAAAGACGGGAGGGAAACGAATGGGTTTATATTTCTTTGTTTTAATAACATTTTGTTTTCTTTGAAAATAGTGCGCTTAGGCCTGCCGAGCAGCAATATAAAATGGCCGCGAGTTACTAGAGTGCGCATGAGCGGATGCGACCATGTGATAGAGGAGAGAGGCTGTGGAAAAGGGATGATCACGTGCTGATGCCGAGAGGCTAAGATGAAAGTATGGTCAAGGCTGCTGTGACCCTTCTGAGCAGATGTGTGCCAAGATGATCAGCAAGAAGCGTGAGAAGCCTGGTTGAATCAATAGAAGGAACTGTGTTATACAAAATGTAGCAGAAAAAGATACAATTTGGACTGATCGAAACGGATGAGCAAGTGCATGAACTGTGGGAAACGATGCTTGCATGGACATTCCACACGGAACTGGTTAAGACCAGGAAGTTTGATTAAAATGTATAGGGACCTGAGTTTTGACCAATGAGAATGAATCGCGCCATGTAAGAAGAAACATTTTATGCTGTAAGCTAGAATTAGGGTATAAGAAGACCTACTCTTGGTGGGAGGGGTTAGAATGCTGGAGTAGATGCTGCGGGATGCTGCGGGAGATGCTGAAGAAGTTAGATGCTGTAGATGGGAGAGTTTGCGGTTGCTGATGCTGACGAGCTGATGCTGCTGCTGTTATTTTCCTTTTCCAGTTGAGTATAAGATGCTGCTTTAGGAGAACTCTTATTTGATAGATTTTTATTAGAATTATTAGGATTTCCCAGAGGGATAGATAGGTTGATCTATAGAGTTCTTAGTATGATAACCTCATTTTCCGTCTAATAAAAGTGCCAATGCAATTTCAACTATTCTTATATTGATGATAAATGCAATGATCTGAATAATAAGATTAATCTCAAATTTCCTGCATTCAAAACTTTATATAAACTTTATTATTCTTTAAACAAATGACTCAGTGATTTTCTTTAGTATAATGACTAATAATGAAATAGTAAAGAGTTCATTGTGATTGAGCTGGTCTTAATCACCATCAACTGATTCCTACTAGTTGGTCCATCGACCAATGAGCGGAATACCTTAAAAGCAAATGAGAATTATTGTGTCATTATAAAAGAGGTATCCCGTCTCCTTCCAGCGAATCGTTTTTCTCCTAGGTTTCATGACGGAGGAAATCCAGGGAACAAATGAGTAAGTGAATGTATATGCGGTGTTATGGGCCCCACCGTCATATGGATATAGTGTGTGTGTGTTAGAGAAATAATTCCACCTGGATGACCAAAAGCATAATAGGAGAAATTATTTTTATTGTAAGCGCTGGATCAGATTTCTTGGTAGCAGAGTTATGGTTACTATAGACTGGTTTGGTGATTATTGATTTTTGATTATAGTTTATTGATAAGTTTATGTCTAACACTTTTTGTTGAGTCGCGTTATGTTATATGTAAGTTTTCACGCTTCCGGGAAGTAGGAAGTGGAACACGTGTGGCAAGAGAAGTCGCATGGAATTTTACACTGTCTGAGTTCATTTTGGTAATAACACAGGTTGTGTTAATTAGGGACATTTTGCGTATAAAAGGTGTGTAAGTGAAATAGTGATCGGTTTTCTTGTGAAACTCTGGCCTTAATTCTCAGGAGCAGTATAGTCTCCACATGTGTTTTATCCCCAGAGAAACGGGTTTACCGCTTGCTTGAAAGAAGGGTAAGGTAGAGGGAAGTGCTACTTTATCGACGAAACTGAAAGTTCTGTGGTAGGGTAGAGGTAAGCGCTGCCTACTGGAAAATACAGAATTCTTGTGTGAATGGTCAAAGCTATCTTTTCGGTTTAGCGAATCAGACAATGGAAATGTGGATAAAATGTTGTAACTAACAAGAATTGTTGAAAAAGAAATTGCCGATAAATTTTGTAAAGGAGGACTCAAGAGTAAAAGTGACGTAGACAAAAGCCGCGCTGGGATTGGACAGTGCGCCAGTCACATGAAAACAGGAGCAAAGTGACGTAGACAAAAGCCGCGCTGGGATTGGACAGTGCGCCGTAGACAGAAATCGCTGTGATTGGAGTGTTGGTGTGAGTCGCGCTAGTATTGGTTGAAATAACGCATAGGGAACAGTGTTGAATTGCGGATTGTTGAAGGAGAAAAAGGTTGTGAATCATGTCGTACTATGAGTATGGAAAAGAGAAAACGTCTTGGATTTCGAAAGTTAAGAACTTCTTTAAGAAGGACAAAAAGGTAGTGACTAGAGAGGGACAAATAATTCCTCCGCCGAAATCACCAGCTTCACATATGATGCTGAAATATGGATATCATACATGCATATGGTTAGAAAATTGGACAAAATACACAAAGAACGATGGAGCATTGGCTTTTCCTGAGAATGGTTCATTTAATGTAGCTGTATTACGGAACTTGAGAGAAAAGATGGTAATGTTAGAACCTAGACCTAGACCGACACAGTTTGAAGCTTTAGCGGAATGGGAAGATGAGATGTATGAGCGAGAGAGATCCAGAGGATTGAAGAATCATGAGTTTATACCCGGAAGGTTGTGGGGAATAAATCATGAGGACAGAGTAAAGCGTTGGAGATACGCTAACATGGCAGGAGGTTTGTTTCCAGCTTTTGCGGTTGAGGAAGAAGCAAAGAGAAAGTGTACCGAGAAAAAGAAACATGTAGTGGTAGAAAAGTATGTGTATGGTGGTAGTGAAACAGATGACGAATTGCTGGAAGATATTTTAAACAGAAACCCACCTCCATACCAACAGACTTCTGTGGTGGTGACACCTAATGCACCGCAAATGGAAACTGGGAGGAATAAAAAACCCGAACGAAGAAATGAAATAAATAGGTCACAAGAAACATTTAAAATTTCACAAAATGAAGAGACAGAAAGTGACAATGCAACTGAACTAGCAAAAACGACAAAAGAATTGACTGAGAAAATAAGAGAATTGACAAAGAATATGGAAGCTGTAACTGTACCAGTAACGATAGGTCCAGTAATGCCAATTTTTGAGAATCAGAAAATAAATGAACATTCTTTGGTGATTCCCATGAATTCACATTTGCAAAGAAAAAGAGAAGGGATGGAACTGAATAATGAAGGTGCACACAATTCGGCTAGTACGTGTAGACCAAGTCCACCTACAAATTTGACGATAAATGAGAGTGAGATTAGGAGAATGCCTATGGTGACAGAGTCCGCATCAGGAACACCAGAAAGAAGCAATGATTGGATAGAATTAAATAGTACGCCTGTAGGTCCGACTCCAGAAGAGTTAAATGAATGGATGAAAGCGCTAAAAGCAAAAGAACCAGAAGAAAAACCATTAGATGTAATAAGGTTGAAAATAGACATGGAAGAGTTGATTTTAGGAACAATTGGAACGGAAAAACTAAAAAATTATCAGGATGACGAGATTATGTTTTTGTGCAAGAGTCTTACTTGGAGAGCTAGAAATTTACATGACAAATTGGAAGAGATTGCAGGTGAACTAGGAGTGGAATTTGTGAAAGTGAGGACGTTGCAGAAACCGTACAGAGTAGATTTTTGTGAGAAAGACATAGAAAATTTGAACACATCAGGAAGACTGACCCAGATAAAAGAGCTGATTGTTTTCTTGAGAAAATGGGGTGATGTGGATAGATGGAGAAATAGATGGACAAAGAGGAATGAGAAAACAACAGATAAAGCATCTTTGGCTTTTGCAGTAACAGATAGGGAACCAGTTGCTAGGGAATACCCGATGAGAGAAACACCAGGTGGTAGTTATGTGCATGTTCCGTGGACCAGACAGGATATACTGTCATTTACAAATGACTTCCCAAAATTGAGAGAGAAACCAGTAGAATGGTACAGACAAGTGGAGAGATTTGTTAAGGTGTCAAAAGTGCTGTGGATAGATCTAGATGGATTGTTTGACATAGTAGTGCCTGCTGATTTATGGACAGAATGTAAGATTACAATTGATTGGCCAACTGTAGAATATCCAAGGGATGCCAAAACAGGAGCGCCAGGTCCAGAAGTGATTAGGAAGTATGATCAAGTAGTTACCTTTTTGAAGAATAAAATTCCACCAAAAGAAACAGATTGGGTGAAAATAGACAGAACAACACAGGAAAGCAAAGAATCAGTGCACGCGTACTATGAGAGATTGTTGTTGGTTTTCAAACAGTATAGTGGTTATGAGACGCTAAGTGAGAAGGACATGAGTCACTTTGTATATAGGTGTGTGTATGGATTAATACCAGAGATAAGTGAAAGGATTAAGCAGCACCTGATAGGATGGCAGAATAGCACAGTAGATGAAGTTTTGAGATATGCTAAGTATTGCAGTGATGAAATTGAGAGTAAACAGCGTAAATTGAAAGAGAAAGCCATGTGGGCACAGGTGAAAGTTGCAGAGAAACAAGAAGCTCAATTGAATAATACTAGCAGTGAAACAGGACAGTTTAAATCCCGACCTAATATAGGTAAAGGAAAAGGACAAATGAGCATAGATGAGGCGAAGAAAAAGTGGCCATGCCACAACTGCGGAAAGCTAGGGCATTGGAGAAACGAGTGTAAATTTCCTCCAAAACCTAATGTGGAAAATCAATCATTAAATTCACAGGTGCAGAGTGAGGTAGTTACTCAACAAGGTCAGGTGCCACAACCACCACTTCCCAAGAGTGCTAACCAACAGAAATAAAGTGCAGAAACATGATTCTACGGAGGAGAACAGGTAAAACAGTTGTCACGTGCAGCTGAAATTTCACAATATTGGTTACGACAGAATGAAGATGAGTCGTATGAAAGTTCATGACGGTGTCTAAAAGAGAGGGAAGAGTGCGTGCTTGGCGCAACTCTAGAGGTAGATCAGTCAGGTCCATTTGTGGATGGAGAAGTGAATGGTGCAGATGTAACATTCCTTGTTGACACTGGAGCTACCCGTTCTACTGTTAGGTCAGTGGAAATTCCAAATCTTCCTCTCTCAGGTGAACATATACAAGTGGTTGGAGTTTCCAATCAGCAAATTGAAACGCCTCTTACTAGATTAGTAAAGGTAAGAATTGGTCCATTTAGTGAAATGCACCGATTTGTGGTGTGTGATTGTAGTCCCGTGAACCTTTTAGGACGCGATTTGTTGTGCAAAATGAATTGCACAATTTATTGTACTCCAGACGGAATTGCATTTCAGACTCCAGATGAGGATGTGCTGTATAAAATGACAATGGTGAATTTAGAACCAGAAGTAAATGGCTTGTTTCCTGTATTTGATGCAGAGAAAATCCCAAATGAGTTGAAAAGGACAGTGAAAGAAGAAGTATGGGACTTGACAGGAGAAGATGTAGGATTAATGAAAGGGGTAGATCCTGTTAAAATAACGGCAAAAGAAGGAACGAGTTACCCAAATACGCCCCAGTATAAATTGACTCCAGAAATAATTGAAGGAATAACGCCAGTAATAAATAAAATGATTGAACAAGGGATTCTAAAAGAAATCATGAGCAGTCCATGTAATTCACCAATAATGGGACTGAAAAAGCCAAATGGAACATATAGAATCGTACAGGATTTAAGAAAGGTAAACAAAATTGTTGTGCCTTGTTGCCCAATAGTACCGAACCCTGCTGTGATTCTATACCAGATTCCACGCGAAGCAGAATGGTACACTGTAATTGATTTTATGTCATGCATTTTTCTCTATTCCATTGCATCCAGATAGCCAGCCAATATTTGCGTTTAGGTTTGGAGAGCGTATTTTGGCATGGTGCCGAATTCCTCAAGGGTACACAGAAAGTCCCTCAATCTTTAATCAGATCCTGAAGAAATCATTGGAAGATTTAAGAATGCCAGAAAAGTCAGTAATGGTTCAGTATATTGATGACCTACTGGTGGCATCAAAAACGAAAGAAGCATGTGTCAATGATACAATTGCTTTGCTGAATCATTTAGCAAAAAGAGGACATAAAGTGTCCCCTTCAAAATTGCAGTTTTGTCAACAAGAAGTCCAGTATTTAGGGCATAAAATTGAGAAAGGAGTACGAAAGGTAACGACAGAGAGAATAAAAATGATTCAAGGAATGAGAGCTCCAATGACACAAAGAGAGGTAAGAATGTTTTTGGGAATGGTTGGATATTGTCGACAATGGATAAGCGGTTTTTCACTAATTGCTAAACCATTGCAGAAACTGACAAAGAAGGATGTTAAAGATCCTTTTGAAATGAATGATGAAGAAATGAAAGCATTCAGAGAGCTGAAAAAGAAATTGTGTGAGGCTCCAGCATTGGGAATGCCTGACTATGAGAAAGATTTCGAACTGTATTGCAGTGAAAGAGATGGATGTGCATTTTCAGTTTTGGTACAGAGACATGGAACTATGAAAAGACCAATTGCATATTTTTCAGCTGTTTTAGACCCCGTAGCGAAAGCGTTGCCTGGATGTTTGAAAGCAGTTGCTGCTACTTGTGTGAGTCTGGAACAGAGTGAAGGCATAGTGATGGGGTATCCATTGAGAGTGTATGTTCCCCATTCTGTGGAAATTCTTTTGACAAGAACGAAAACCCAATACATGACACATAGTCGGCTGACTAGGTATGAAAAGGTAATTTTGAGTGCAGATAATGTGACCATTGACAGATGTATGAATGTGAATCCTTCAACATAATTGCCAGATGAAGAGAATGTGATTGAAATGGATGAAGTAGATTACGATTGTCTGAATGTGCTCGAATACTGTACAAAACCAAGAGCTGATATACGAGATGAGCCTTTGAAAGAATCAGATTATATTCTGTTTGTGGATGGCTCATGTTTGAGAACAAGTGATGGAGTACTAAGCGCAGCATATGCAGTTTGCACAGTAGCAACTGTGTTGGAAGCATCTTGTCTGAAAGGTGTACGGTCTGCCCAAGTTGCAGAATTAGTAGCTCTGATTCAAGCATGTAAGTTGGGAAGAAATGTACGGGTTACGATTATGACTGACAGCCAGTACGGCTTTGGGGTCGTGCATGATTTTGGTCAGATTTGGTCACAAAGGGGTTTCTTGACGTCTGCAGGGACGCCCATCAGAAATGGAGATTTTGTGAAAAAGTTGCTTGAGGCGATACAGCTGCCTAAACAGATTGCTGTCGTGAAGTGCAATGCACATAAAAATGGGGAAGACTACATTACTGTTGGCAACAAATATGCTGACGAAATGGCACAGTACTGTGCAAAGAATGTGGTTTCTTTGAATAAATGTCGTGAAAGAGAGCATATTTCTTGTCCTTTGCTTTTTACTAACTCTATTGAAACATGGGATGAGGTGAGACAGTTACAAGAAGCTGCAGAAGACGAAGAAAGATACTTGGCTAAAAGCAGGATGTAGAAAACATGAAGAAACTGATGTATGGGTTTACAGGGATGAGAGACCAGTTATGCCTGATAGCATGATTTCTGACATGGCACGGATGTACCATGGACAAGCCCATATTGGGAGAGATTCAATGATCAGACTTTTTAGACAAACATGGTACAATCCAAAATTCAGAGCCATAGCTGAGAGTCTTTGTCAGAGATGTCTTATTTGTCAACAGTTAAATCCAGGAAGAAAGACAGTAGTGAGTCTAGGAAGAATAGGACGAGAAGGGGGTCCTTTCACTAGAATGCAAATGGATTTTATTGAAATGCCACCTTGCAGCAGATTGAGGTATGTTCTAGTGGTCGTCTGTTTGTTTTCCCGTTGGGTGGAGGCATATCCAACAAGAAGGAATGACAGTATAACAGTAGCAAAACCTTTGCTGCGAGAATTCATTCCAAGGTATGGTTTTCCAGTCACGATTGAAACAGATAGAGGAACACATTTCCAGAACGAATTAGTTAAACTGATTTGTGAAGCACTTAGTATTAAACAAAAACTGCATTGTGCATACAGACCAGAGGCTTCTGGAATAGTAGAGCAAGTAAATGGAACGATCAAGAACAGGTTAGGAAAAATGTGTCAAGCTACAGGACTCAAATGGCCAGATGCTCTGCCATTAGTTCTGATGACAATCAGAAGTATTCCGGAAAGGAAGACTGGACTCAGTCCACATGAGATAATCATGGGACGAGCAATGAGACAAGCACAAGTACCTGTCAACAAGCTACTGACTATAACTGATGATCTAGTACTGGATTATTGCAAAGGATTGGCTGATGTGGTGCATTCTGTGTTTCATCAGGTTGGACCGGATGCGACCACTCTTGAAAGAAAACCAGCTCATGACTTGAATCCAGGAGATTGGGTTCGAATAAAAGTCCACCGGAGAAGAAACTGTTTGGTTCCTCGCTGGGACGAACCACGACAAGTGATCCTAGTGACGACCACCGCAGTCAAGTGTGCAGGAGTGAAACACTGGGTACATGCCAGCCACACCATCAGAGTTCCAGAACCTAAAGATCGACATGTGAGTCGGCATCTGGAAATATCAGATAACAGTTCAGCATCAGAAAGAGAAGAGGAGACAAACAGGGTGCCAGAACCTGAAGATCGACCTGTAAGTCGACATCTGGAGGACCCAACTACAAGTGAAACGATAGAAGAAGAAGAGGAAATAGAAGAAATAGCTGAAGTTCCAGAATTTGAAGATCGACCTGTAAGTCGACATCTGGAAATATCTGATACCAGTTCAGAATCTGATACAGAACATTCAGAAGGAGAAGAAATTACAAAAAGAAAGTGGAATTTTGAAAGCATAAGAGAAGAAACTGAGCCAGAAGATAGTGACAGTGAACAACCAAGTACAAGTTGTGGTAAAATTCCTTCGAAGATAATATTAATAGATTTAGAAGGGAAAGTTTCAAACCAAAAGTTAGAAAAATCGGAAAAACCCCGAGGAGCAGTAGGGACAGATAGTCAAACACAAGAACAGGGAAATTTAGAACCAGATAGAGAAACTGACACAAAATCGGAAGAACCTCGAGGAGGGACAGAAATAGGTGAACGAAGGAAAATAAGAAAAGGACCACAAGTAGATGAAAGTGAAATCATAAGCTTCAAAATAAGAGGAAATAACGAAAAGATTGAAACAGAATCAGAAGAAAGTGGAGAAGAAAGAAATGAAAAAATAGAGACAAGAAAAAGAAATTGGAAAACAGAAAGAGAGGAAAAAGGAAGTGAAGCAAAAAGGCCAAGAAAAGGAGACAATTGGCCCAACCAAGTAAGAAAATTAAGATACAGAATAATAAAATTGGATGGGAAAAGTGCTGAACAAGTGAATGAAATAACAAGTCAAAAAGAACAAGGAAAACAAGGTGGAAAACACTTGCAGAAAACGAAAAGAATAAAGAAAGTAAATCAAAAGTACAGATCGCCTGAATGGTTGTATCGTGCTTTGACTAGTCACAAAGAAGAATTGAACACTCACGAAAACCCAGAACAAAGAAACCTGATGGGAGAAAGTGAAGTGCAACAAACCTGAAACAACAGAACTGAAGAAGTTTAGATAGTTTACCGGATTTGACAAAACACTGAACTGACGAATTTACCGGATGTGACAAAGAAAGAATTCTGAGAAAGAATTAAAAGAAAGTACCAAGCAAAGACAAAATATTGGAAGTACAGAGTGGCAAGCAAGTCATTTCTGAGGTGTAGTGACACAATTTTCTAGAAAACAAGTAAATAAGGTTAAAAGACAAAATGGAGAATACTAGAGATAGAAAGTGTAGATGTGAGTTTTTAAGTAGATGGTGCAAGATGTGCTGTTTTTGTACAGGTTTATTAATAACAATATGGGTGGTTTTAGCAATAACTATTCCAATTAGTTTAGCGGTAGTGGAAAAGTCTAATAACACTGAGAAAGAAAAAGGAGCTAACACTCAAGAGCCAGTTATTTTAAAGAGTAGTGCAGAATTACATAAGGACAAATCAATAACAGATTTTTCAAAGAATGTTTTTACTAAATTACTGTATGAGTATGTAGAAACAATGGATGTAAGAGATTGCTATGTTTGTATGCAGTTACCTGCATCTGTAGCAGAGGGTGTGACTTATCATCACCTCCCTTTGACATATGGAATAACATGTAGTGTTTTAGCAAGCTTATTTTATAAAACAGGTAGATTAGAATATTATTACACAGATATAGATAAGATTTTTGCAAAAGTTTCTGTAGTTCCCGAGCTTAACAAAATAAAAGAGGGAAAGACGTTTGGTGAATATTTCTTAGAAGATAAGATTTTAACATCAGATAATATATTTAGGTACAACCTTACCTGTGAGTTAAAGAAGGAAGAAAAGGTATTTCTAGAAATGGTTGAAGAGAGAAGAGTGAAATTTGAAAGAAAAGTGATAGAAGACCATCATGATAAGAAAAAGACAAATGCAGCTATGACTCTGGATTGGCCCCAACAGGGAAGGTTGTGCATTAGAAGAAATAAGACAAGATATGATAATTATTTTGTGGGTTCCAGCAATTGCTATGACAATTACAAAATTTTAGGTGGATGGGGATTCAAAGGGGGAAAAGATCCAATATTTCCAGGGATTTATTACGTTTGTGGGAATAGGGCTTATTATAGGTTGCCGGACCATTGGTATGGGTCATGTTACTTAGGCCTGGTCTTTCCAAAGATTTTTCATGTAGATAGAAAAGAAAAAGGAACACACAAAATGATAAATACCTTTACACGTAGAAAAAGGGAAAGTTTTTCAGAAATAGTAGGTGATATTTTTGGTGCATTGATACCAGCAGTGGGAATATCTTTGAATGCATTTAGAATTCGGAAATTATCCACAGTGGTAGATCGTTTATCTACAGATACTGCTGGAGGGTTCTTAATGGTAAATACCGAGATGGTTGCCATGAGAGCTATGGTGATGCAAAATCGTCTTGCCCTTGACATTCTTTTGGCAAAAGAGGGCGGAGTCTGTGGAATGCTGAAAGTCCAACATTGTTGCACTTACATTCCAGATAAAAGCGAAAATATACAGAAGTATATAACAAATATTACAAATTTGCACAAAGAACTTGTTCCACTGGAGGTTGAAAGTGTGTGGGGAAAACTTGGTAAAGGGTTTTCTTCTGTAACAAATTGGTTAACAAGAATGAGTGGATTAATAATAGGGAAAGTTATAATAATAGCAACCATGATAATAATAATAATATTAATACTGAAGCTTGCAGTAACATGTATAAAGAGAAGAAGAAAGCAGAATAAGATAGAAAAAGAAAACATGATAAACAAGGAAAGAGAGAGAGAAATAGGTGAAATAGAGTTAGAAGAAATAAAAGAGAACATGTACAAGAAAACGAAGAAACAAGTTGAAAGGGATACAGAAGTATAAACTAACAAAAGCAAATGGATAAAAGATATATGCTGTCTGAGAAAATTGTATAACTTGGGTTTTTGTGGTGATATTAAAAATCACCAAAGGGGGAGTTGATGGAGCAGGGTAAATATAAAAATTTTAACCTCCTAATATTTTCGTACGATATTAATAAACATGTTCGTTCAAGTAAATAACCAACAATGTATGTAAAGGGTTAATGGTAACACGCAATTCAGTGTGCAAAGTAATGGACTAATAATTGTTTACGTTTCTAACATAACATAATATTTGCGTACTAAAATAATAATAAAATGCATGATTTGTGCTTTTAAATAAAACGTGTGGTTGCAAAATAAAGTGATGGTAAGTAAGGGATAGCTTTATATGTTGCTTCTGCTAGGTAATACCTAATTGGGGTACGTAGAAAGACGGGAGGGAAACGAATGGGTTTATATTTCTTTGTTTTAATAACATTTTGTTTTCTTTGAAAATAGTGCGCTTAGGCCTGCCGAGCAGCAATATAAAATGGCCGCGAGTTACTAGAGTGCGCATGAGCGGATGCGACCATGTGATAGAGGAGAGAGGCTGTGGAAAAGGGATGATCACGTGCTGATGCCGAGAGGCTAAGATGAAAGTATGGTCAAGGCTGCTGTGACCCTTCTGAGCAGATGTGTGCCAAGATGATCAGCAAGAAGCGTGAGAAGCCTGGTTGAATCAATAGAAGGAACTGTGTTATACAAAATGTAGCAGAAAAAGATACAATTTGGACTGATCGAAACGGATGAGCAAGTGCATGAACTGTGGGAAACGATGCTTGCATGGACATTCCACACGGAACTGGTTAAGACCAGGAAGTTTGATTAAAATGTATAGGGACCTGAGTTTTTGACCAATGAGAATGAATCGCGCCATGTAAGAAGAAACATTTTATGCTGTAAGCTAGAATTAGGGTATAAGAAGACCTACTCTTGGTGGGAGGGGTTAGAATGCTGGAGTAGATGCTGCGGGATGCTGCGGGAGATGCTGAAGAAGTTAGATGCTGTAGATGGGAGAGTTTGCGGTTGCTGATGCTGACGAGCTGATGCTGCTGCTGTTATTTTCCTTTTCCAGTTGAGTATAAGATGCTGCTTTAGGAGAACTCTTATTTGATAGATTTTTATTAGAATTATTAGGATTTCCCAGAGGGATAGATAGGTTGATCTATAGAGTTCTTAGTATGATAACCTCATTTTCCGTCTAATAAAAGTGCCAATGCAATTTCAACTATTCTTATATTGATGATAAATGCAATGATCTGAATAATAAGATTAATCTCAAATTTCCTGCATTCAAAACTTTATATAAACTTTATTATTCTTTAAACAAATGACTCAGTGATTTTCTTTAGTATAATGACTAATAATGAAATAGTAAAGAGTTCATTGTGATTGAGCTGGTCTTAATCACCATCAACTGATTCCTACTAGTTGGTCCATCGACCAATGAGCGGAATACCTTAAAAGCAAATGAGAATTATTGTGTCATTATAAAAGAGGTATCCCGTCTCCTTCCAGCGAATCGTTTTTCTCCTAGGTTTCATGACGGAGGAAATCCAGGGAACAAATGAGTAAGTGAATGTATATGCGGTGTTATGGGCCCCACCGTCATATGGATATAGTGTGTGTGTGTTAGAGAAATAATTCCACCTGGATGACCAAAAGCATAATAGGAGAAATTATTTTTATTGTAAGCGCTGGATCAGATTTCTTGGTAGCAGAGTTATGGTTACTATAGACTGGTTTGGTGATTATTGATTTTTGATTATAGTTTATTGATAAGTTTATGTCTAACACTTTTTGTTGAGTCGCGTTATGTTATATGTAAGTTTTCACGCTTCCGGGAAGTAGGAAGTGGAACACGTGTGGCAAGAGAAGTCGCATGGAATTTTACACTGTCTGAGTTCATTTTGGTAATAACACAGGTTGTGTTAATTAGGGACATTTTGCGTATAAAAGGTGTGTAAGTGAAATAGTGATCGGTTTTCTTGTGAAACTCTGGCCTTAATTCTCAGGAGCAGTATAGTCTCCACATGTGTTTTATCCCCAGAGAAACGGGTTTACCGCTTGCTTGAAAGAAGGGTAAGGTAGAGGGAAGTGCTACTTTATCGACGAAACTGAAAGTTCTGTGGTAGGGTAGAGGTAAGCGCTGCCTACTGGAAAATACAGAATTCTTGTGTGAATGGTCAAAGCTATCTTTTCGGTTTAGCGAATCAGACAATGGAAATGTGGATAAAATGTTGTAACTAACAAGAATTGTTGAAAAAGAAATTGCCGATAAATTTTGTAAAGGAGGACTCAAGAGTAAAAGTGACGTAGACAAAAGCCGCGCTGGGATTGGACAGTGCGCCAGTCACATGAAAACAGGAGCAAAGTGACGTAGACAAAAGCCGCGCTGGGATTGGACAGTGCGCCGTAGACAGAAATCGCTGTGATTGGAGTGTTGGTGTGAGTCGCGCTAGTATTGGTTGAAATAACGCATAGGGAACAGTGTTGAATTGCGGATTGTTGAAGGAGAAAAAGGTTGTGAATCATGTCGTACTATGAGTATGGAAAAGAGAAAACGTCTTGGATTTCGAAAGTTAAGAACTTCTTTAAGAAGGACAAAAAGGTAGTGACTAGAGAGGGACAAATAATTCCTCCGCCGAAATCACCAGCTTCACATATGATGCTGAAATATGGATATCATACATGCATATGGTTAGAAAATTGGACAAAATACACAAAGAACGATGGAGCATTGGCTTTTCCTGAGAATGGTTCATTTAATGTAGCTGTATTACGGAACTTGAGAGAAAAGATGGTAATGTTAGAACCTAGACCTAGACCGACACAGTTTGAAGCTTTAGCGGAATGGGAAGATGAGATGTATGAGCGAGAGAGATCCAGAGGATTGAAGAATCATGAGTTTATACCCGGAAGGTTGTGGGGAATAAATCATGAGGACAGAGTAAAGCGTTGGAGATACGCTAACATGGCAGGAGGTTTGTTTCCAGCTTTTGCGGTTGAGGAAGAAGCAAAGAGAAAGTGTACCGAGAAAAAGAAACATGTAGTGGTAGAAAAGTATGTGTATGGTGGTAGTGAAACAGATGACGAATTGCTGGAAGATATTTTAAACAGAAACCCACCTCCATACCAACAGACTTCTGTGGTGGTGACACCTAATGCACCGCAAATGGAAACTGGGAGGAATAAAAAACCCGAACGAAGAAATGAAATAAATAGGTCACAAGAAACATTTAAAATTTCACAAAATGAAGAGACAGAAAGTGACAATGCAACTGAACTAGCAAAAACGACAAAAGAATTGACTGAGAAAATAAGAGAATTGACAAAGAATATGGAAGCTGTAACTGTACCAGTAACGATAGGTCCGGTAATGCCAATTTTTGAGAATCAGAAAATAAATGAACATTCTTTGGTGATTCCCATGAATTCACATTTGCAAAGAAAAAGAGAAGGGATGGAACTGAATAATGAAGGTGCACACAATTCGGCTAGTACGTGTAGACCAAGTCCACCTACAAATTTGACGATAAATGAGAGTGAGATTAGGAGAATGCCTATGGTGACAGAGTCCGCATCAGGAACACCAGAAAGAAGCAATGATTGGATAGAATTAAATAGTACGCCTGTAGGTCCGACTCCAGAAGAGTTAAATGAATGGATGAAAGCGCTAAAAGCAAAAGAACCAGAAGAAAAACCATTAGATGTAATAAGGTTGAAAATAGACATGGAAGAGTTGATTTTAGGAACAATTGGAACGGAAAAACTAAAAAATTATCAGGATGACGAGATTATGTTTTTGTGCAAGAGTCTTACTTGGAGAGCTAGAAATTTACATGACAAATTGGAAGAGATTGCAGGTGAACTAGGAGTGGAATTTGTGAAAGTGAGGACGTTGCAGAAACCGTACAGAGTAGATTTTTGTGAGAAAGACATAGAAAATTTGAACACATCAGGAAGACTGACCCAGATAAAAGAGCTGATTGTTTTCTTGAGAAAATGGGGTGATGTGGATAGATGGAGAAATAGATGGACAAAGAGGAATGAGAAAACAACAGATAAAGCATCTTTGGCTTTTGCAGTAACAGATAGGGAACCAGTTGCTAGGGAATACCCGATGAGAAACACCAGGTGGTAGTTATGTGCATGTTCCGTGGACCAGACAGGATATACTGTCATTTACAAATGACTTCCCAAAATTGAGAGAGAAACCAGTAGAATGGTACAGACAAGTGGAGAGATTTGTTAAGGTGTCAAAAGTGCTGTGGATAGATCTAGATGGATTGTTTGACATAGTAGTGCCTGCTGATTTATGGACAGAATGTAAGATTACAATTGATTGGCCAACTGTAGAATATCCAAGGGATGCCAAAACAGGAGCGCCAGGTCCAGAAGTGATTAGGAAGTATGATCAAGTAGTTACCTTTTTGAAGAATAAAATTCCACCAAAAGAAACAGATTGGGTGAAAATAGACAGAACAACACAGGAAAGCAAAGAATCAGTGCACGCGTACTATGAGAGATTGTTGTTGGTTTTCAAACAGTATAGTGGTTATGAGACGCTAAGTGAGAAGGACATGAGTCACTTTGTATATAGGTGTGTGTATGGATTAATACCAGAGATAAGTGAAAGGATTAAGCAGCACCTGATAGGATGGCAGAATAGCACAGTAGATGAAGTTTTGAGATATGCTAAGTATTGCAGTGATGAAATTGAGAGTAAACAGCGTAAATTGAAAGAGAAAGCCATGTGGGCACAGGTGAAAGTTGCAGAGAAACAAGAAGCTCAATTGAATAATACTAGCAGTGAAACAGGACAGTTTAAATCCCGACCTAATATAGGTAAAGGAAAAGGACAAATGAGCATAGATGAGGCGAAGAAAAAGTGGCCATGCCACAACTGCGGAAAGCTAGGGCATTGGAGAAACGAGTGTAAATTTCCTCCAAAACCTAATGTGGAAAATCAATCATTAAATTCACAGGTGCAGAGTGAGGTAGTTACTCAACAAGGTCAGGTGCCACAACCACCACTTCCCAAGAGTGCTAACCAACAGAAATAAAGTGCAGAAACATGATTCTACGGAGGAGAACAGGTAAAACAGTTGTCACGTGCAGCTGAAATTTCACAATATTGGTTACGACAGAATGAAGATGAGTCGTATGAAAGTTCATGACGGTGTCTAAAAGAGAGGGAAGAGTGCGTGCTTGGCGCAACTCTAGAGGTAGATCAGTCAGGTCCATTTGTGGATGGAGAAGTGAATGGTGCAGATGTAACATTCCTTGTTGACACTGGAGCTACCCGTTCTACTGTTAGGTCAGTGGAAATTCCAAATCTTCCTCTCTCAGGTGAACATATACAAGTGGTTGGAGTTTCCAATCAGCAAATTGAAACGCCCCTTACTAGATTAGTAAAGGTAAGAATTGGTCCATTTAGTGAAATGCACCGATTTGTGGTGTGTGATTGTAGTCCCGTGAACCTTTTAGGACGCGATTTGTTGTGCAAAATGAATTGCACAATTTATTGTACTCCAGACGGAATTGCATTTCAGACTCCAGATGAGGATGTGCTGTATAAAATGACAATGGTGAATTTAGAACCAGAAGTAAATGGCTTGTTTCCTGTATTTGATGCAGAGAAAATCCCAAATGAGTTGAAAAGGACAGTGAAAGAAGAAGTATGGGACTTGACAGGAGAAGATGTAGGATTAATGAAAGGGGTAGATCCTGTTAAAATAACGGCAAAAGAAGGAACGAGTTACCCAAATACGCCCCAGTATAAATTGACTCCAGAAATAATTGAAGGAATAACGCCAGTAATAAATAAAATGATTGAACAAGGGATTCTAAAAGAAATCATGAGCAGTCCATGTAATTCACCAATAATGGGACTGAAAAAGCCAAATGGAACATATAGAATCGTACAGGATTTAAGAAAGGTAAACAAAATTGTTGTGCCTTGTTGCCCAATAGTACCGAACCCTGCTGTGATTCTATACCAGATTCCACGCGAAGCAGAATGGTACACTGTAATTGATTTTATGTCATGCATTTTTCTCTATTCCATTGCATCCAGATAGCCAGCCAATATTTGCGTTTAGGTTTGGAGAGCGTATTTTGGCATGGTGCCGAATTCCTCAAGGGTACACAGAAAGTCCCTCAATCTTTAATCAGATCCTGAAGAAATCATTGGAAGATTTAAGAATGCCAGAAAAGTCAGTAATGGTTCAGTATATTGATGACCTACTGGTGGCATCAAAAACGAAAGAAGCATGTGTCAATGATACAATTGCTTTGCTGAATCATTTAGCAAAAAGAGGACATAAAGTGTCCCCTTCAAAATTGCAGTTTTGTCAACAAGAAGTCCAGTATTTAGGGCATAAAATTGAGAAAGGAGTACGAAAGGTAACGACAGAGAGAATAAAAATGATTCAAGGAATGAGAGCTCCAATGACACAAAGAGAGGTAAGAATGTTTTTGGGAATGGTTGGATATTGTCGACAATGGATAAGCGGTTTTTCACTAATTGCTAAACCATTGCAGAAACTGACAAAGAAGGATGTTAAAGATCCTTTTGAAATGAATGATGAAGAAATGAAAGCATTCAGAGAGCTGAAAAAGAAATTGTGTGAGGCTCCAGCATTGGGAATGCCTGACTATGAGAAAGATTTCGAACTGTATTGCAGTGAAAGAGATGGATGTGCATTTTCAGTTTTGGTACAGAGACATGGAACTATGAAAAGACCAATTGCATATTTTTCAGCTGTTTTAGACCCCGTAGCGAAAGCGTTGCCTGGATGTTTGAAAGCAGTTGCTGCTACTTGTGTGAGTCTGGAACAGAGTGAAGGCATAGTGATGGGGTATCCATTGAGAGTGTATGTTCCCCATTCTGTGGAAATTCTTTTGACAAGAACGAAAACCCAATACATGACACATAGTCGGCTGACTAGGTATGAAAAGGTAATTTTGAGTGCAGATAATGTGACCATTGACAGATGTATGAATGTGAATCCTTCAACATAATTGCCAGATGAAGAGAATGTGATTGAAATGGATGAAGTAGATTACGATTGTCTGAATGTGCTCGAATACTGTACAAAACCAAGAGCTGATATACGAGATGAGCCTTTGAAAGAATCAGATTATATTCTGTTTGTGGATGGCTCATGTTTGAGAACAAGTGATGGAGTACTAAGCGCAGCATATGCAGTTTGCACAGTAGCAACTGTGTTGGAAGCATCTTGTCTGAAAGGTGTACGGTCTGCCCAAGTTGCAGAATTAGTAGCTCTGATTCAAGCATGTAAGTTGGGAAGAAATGTACGGGTTACGATTATGACTGACAGCCAGTACGGCTTTGGGGTCGTGCATGATTTTGGTCAGATTTGGTCACAAAGGGGTTTCTTGACGTCTGCAGGGACGCCCATCAGAAATGGAGATTTTGTGAAAAAGTTGCTTGAGGCGATACAGCTGCCTAAACAGATTGCTGTCGTGAAGTGCAATGCACATAAAAATGGGGAAGACTACATTACTGTTGGCAACAAATATGCTGACGAAATGGCACAGTACTGTGCAAAGAATGTGGTTTCTTTGAATAAATGTCGTGAAAGAGAGCATATTTCTTGTCCTTTGCTTTTTACTAACTCTATTGAAACATGGGATGAGGTGAGACAGTTACAAGAAGCTGCAGAGAGAAGAAAGATACTTGGCTAAAAGCAGGATGTAGAAAACATGAAGAAACTGATGTATGGGTTTACAGGGATGAGAGACCAGTTATGCCTGATAGCATGATTTCTGACATGGCACGGATGTACCATGGACAAGCCCATATTGGGAGAGATTCAATGATCAGACTTTTTAGACAAACATGGTACAATCCAAAATTCAGAGCCATAGCTGAGAGTCTTTGTCAGAGATGTCTTATTTGTCAACAGTTAAATCCAGGAAGAAAGACAGTAGTGAGTCTAGGAAGAATAGGACGAGAAGGGGGTCCTTTCACTAGAATGCAAATGGATTTTATTGAAATGCCACCTTGCAGCAGATTGAGGTATGTTCTAGTGGTCGTCTGTTTGTTTTCCCGTTGGGTGGAGGCATATCCAACAAGAAGGAATGACAGTATAACAGTAGCAAAACCTTTGCTGCGAGAATTCATTCCAAGGTATGGTTTTCCAGTCACGATTGAAACAGATAGAGGAACACATTTCCAGAACGAATTAGTTAAACTGATTTGTGAAGCACTTAGTATTAAACAAAAACTGCATTGTGCATACAGACCAGAGGCTTCTGGAATAGTAGAGCAAGTAAATGGAACGATCAAGAACAGGTTAGGAAAAATGTGTCAAGCTACAGGACTCAAATGGCCAGATGCTCTGCCATTAGTTCTGATGACAATCAGAAGTATTCCGGAAAGGAAGACTGGACTCAGTCCACATGAGATAATCATGGGACGAGCAATGAGACAAGCACAAGTACCTGTCAACAAGCTACTGACTATAACTGATGATCTAGTACTGGATTATTGCAAAGGATTGGCTGATGTGGTGCATTCTGTGTTTCATCAGGTTGGACCGGATGCGACCACTCTTGAAAGAAAACCAGCTCATGACTTGAATCCAGGAGATTGGGTTCGAATAAAAGTCCACCGGAGAAGAAACTGTTTGGTTCCTCGCTGGGACGAACCACGACAAGTGATCCTAGTGACGACCACCGCAGTCAAGTGTGCAGGAGTGAAACACTGGGTACATGCCAGCCACACCATCAGAGTTCCAGAACCTAAAGATCGACATGTGAGTCGGCATCTGGAAATATCAGATAACAGTTCAGCATCAGAAAGAGAAGAGGAGACAAACAGGGTGCCAGAACCTGAAGATCGACCTGTAAGTCGACATCTGGAGGACCCAACTACAAGTGAAACGATAGAAGAAGAAGAGGAAATAGAAGAAATAGCTGAAGTTCCAGAATTTGAAGATCGACCTGTAAGTCGACATCTGGAAATATCTGATACCAGTTCAGAATCTGATACAGAACATTCAGAAGGAGAAGAAATTACAAAAAGAAAGTGGAATTTTGAAAGCATAAGAGAAGAAACTGAGCCAGAAGATAGTGACAGTGAACAACCAAGTACAAGTTGTGGTAAAATTCCTTCGAAGATAATATTAATAGATGTAGAAGGGAAAGTTTCAAACCAAAAGTTAGAAAAATCGGAAAAACCCCGAGGAGCAGTAGGGACAGATAGTCAAACACAAGAACAGGGAAATTTAGAAGCAGATAGAGAAACTGACACAAAATCGGAAGAACCTCGAGGAGGGACAGAAATAGGTGAACGAAGGAAAATAAGAAAAGGACCACAAGTAGATGAAAGTGAAATCATAAGCTTCAAAATAAGAGGAAATAACGAAAAGATTGAAACAGAATCAGAAGAAAGTGGAGAAGAAAGAAATGAAAAAATAGAGACAAGAAAAAGAAATTGGAAAACAGAAAGAGAGGAAAAAGGAAGTGAAGCAAAAAGGCCAAGAAAAGGAGACAATTGGCCCAACCAAGTAAGAAAATTAAGATACAGAATAATAAAATTGGATGGGAAAAGTGCTGAACAAGTGAATGAAATAACAAGTCAAAAAGAACAAGGAAAACAAGGTGGAAAACACTTGCAGAAAACGAAAAGAATAAAGAAAGTAAATCAAAAGTACAGATCGCCTGAATGGTTGTATCGTGCTTTGACTAGTCACAAAGAAGAATTGAACACTCACGAAAACCCAGAACAAAGAAACCTGATGGGAGAAAGTGAAGTGCAACAAACCTGAAACAACAGAACTGAAGAAGTTTAGATAGTTTACCGGATTTGACAAAACACTGAACTGACGAATTTACCGGATGTGACAAAGAAAGAATTCTGAGAAAGAATTAAAAGAAAGTACCAAGCAAAGACAAAATATTGGAAGTACAGAGTGGCAAGCAAGTCATTTCTGAGGTGTAGTGACACAATTTTCTAGAAAACAAGTAAATAAGGTTAAAAGACAAAATGGAGAATACTAGAGATAGAAAGTGTAGATGTGAGTTTTTAAGTAGATGGTGCAAGATGTGCTGTTTTTGTACAGGTTTATTAATAACAATATGGGTGGTTTTAGCAATAACTATTCCAATTAGTTTAGCGGTAGTGGAAAAGTCTAATAACACTGAGAAAGAAAAAGGAGCTAACACTCAAGAGCCAGTTATTTTAAAGAGTAGTGCAGAATTACATAAGGACAAATCAATAACAGATTTTTCAAAGAATGTTTTTACTAAATTACTGTATGAGTATGTAGAAACAATGGATGTAAGAGATTGCTATGTTTGTATGCAGTTACCTGCATCTGTAGCAGAGGGTGTGACTTATCATCACCTCCCTTTGACATATGGAATAACATGTAGTGTTTTAGCAAGCTTATTTTATAAAACAGGTAGATTAGAATATTATTACACAGATATAGATAAGATTTTTGCAAAAGTTTCTGTAGTTCCCGAGCTTAACAAAATAAAAGAGGGAAAGACGTTTGGTGAATATTTCTTAGAAGATAAGATTTTAACATCAGATAATATATTTAGGTACAACCTTACCTGTGAGTTAAAGAAGGAAGAAAAGGTATTTCTAGAAATGGTTGAAGAGAGAAGAGTGAAATTTGAAAGAAAAGTGATAGAAGACCATCATGATAAGAAAAAGACAAATGCAGCTATGACTCTGGATTGGCCCCAACAGGGAAGGTTGTGCATTAGAAGAAATAAGACAAGATATGATAATTATTTTGTGGGTTCCAGCAATTGCTATGACAATTACAAAATTTTAGGTGGATGGGGATTCAAAGGGGGAAAAGATCCAATATTTCCAGGGATTTATTACGTTTGTGGGAATAGGGCTTATTATAGGTTGCCGGACCATTGGTATGGGTCATGTTACTTAGGCCTGGTCTTTCCAAAGATTTTTCATGTAGATAGAAAAGAAAAAGGAACACACAAAATGATAAATACCTTTACACGTAGAAAAAGGGAAAGTTTTTCAGAAATAGTAGGTGATATTTTTGGTGCATTGATACCAGCAGTGGGAATATCTTTGAATGCATTTAGAATTCGGAAATTATCCACAGTGGTAGATCGTTTATCTACAGATACTGCTGGAGGGTTCTTAATGGTAAATACCGAGATGGTTGCCATGAGAGCTATGGTGATGCAAAATCGTCTTGCCCTTGACATTCTTTTGGCAAAAGAGGGCGGAGTCTGTGGAATGCTGAAAGTCCAACATTGTTGCACTTACATTCCAGATAAAAGCGAAAATATACAGAAGTATATAACAAATATTACAAATTTGCACAAAGAACTTGTTCCACTGGAGGTTGAAAGTGTGTGGGGAAAACTTGGTAAAGGGTTTTCTTCTGTAACAAATTGGTTAACAACAATGAGTGGATTAATAATAGGGAAAGTTATAATAATAGCAACCATGATAATAATAATAATATTAATACTGAAGCTTGCAGTAACATGTATAAAGAGAAGAAGAAAGCAGAATAAGATAGAAAAAGAAAACATGATAAACAAGGAAAGAGAGAGAGAAATAGGTGAAATAGAGTTAGAAGAAATAAAAGAGAACATGTACAAGAAAACGAAGAAACAAGTTGAAAGGGATACAGAAGTATAAACTAACAAAAGCAAATGGATAAAAGATATATGCTGTCTGAGAAAATTGTATAACTTGGGTTTTTGTGGTGATATTAAAAATCACCAAAGGGGGAGTTGATGGAGCAGGGTAAATATAAAAATTTTAACCTCCTAATATTTTCGTACGATATTAATAAACATGTTCGTTCAAGTAAATAACCAACAATGTATGTAAAGGGTTAATGGTAACACGCAATTCAGTGTGCAAAGTAATGGACTAATAATTGTTTACGTTTCTAACATAACATAATATTTGCGTACTAAAATAATAATAAAATGCATGATTTGTGCTTTTAAATAAAACGTGTGGTTGCAAAATAAAGTGATGGTAAGTAAGGGATAGCTTTATATGTTGCTTCTGCTAGGTAATACCTAATTGGGGTACGTAGAAAGACGGGAGGGAAACGAATGGGTTTATATTTCTTTGTTTTAATAACATTTTGTTTTCTTTGAAAATAGTGCGCTTAGGCCTGCCGAGCAGCAATATAAAATGGCCGCGAGTTACTAGAGTGCGCATGAGCGGATGCGACCATGTGATAGAGGAGAGAGGCTGTGGAAAAGGGATGATCACGTGCTGATGCCGAGAGGCTAAGATGAAAGTATGGTCAAGGCTGCTGTGACCCTTCTGAGCAGATGTGTGCCAAGATGATCAGCAAGAAGCGTGAGAAGCCTGGTTGAATCAATAGAAGGAACTGTGTTATACAAAATGTAGCAGAAAAAGATACAATTTGGACTGATCGAAACGGATGAGCAAGTGCATGAACTGTGGGAAACGATGCTTGCATGGACATTCCACACGGAACTGGTTAAGACCAGGAAGTTTGATTAAAATGTATAGGGACCTGAGTTTTGACCAATGAGAATGAATCGCGCCATGTAAGAAGAAACATTTTATGCTGTAAGCTAGAATTAGGGTATAAGAAGACCTACTCTTGGTGGGAGGGGTTAGAATGCTGGAGTAGATGCTGCGGGATGCTGCGGGAGATGCTGAAGAAGTTAGATGCTGTAGATGGGAGAGTTTGCGGTTGCTGATGCTGACGAGCTGATGCTGCTGCTGTTATTTTCCTTTTCCAGTTGAGTATAAGATGCTGCTTTAGGAGAACTCTTATTTGATAGATTTTTATTAGAATTATTAGGATTTCCCAGAGGGATAGATAGGTTGATCTATAGAGTTCTTAGTATGATAACCTCATTTTCCGTCTAATAAAAGTGCCAATGCAATTTCAACTATTCTTATATTGATGATAAATGCAATGATCTGAATAATAAGATTAATCTCAAATTTCCTGCATTCAAAACTTTATATAAACTTTATTATTCTTTAAACAAATGACTCAGTGATTTTCTTTAGTATAATGACTAATAATGAAATAGTAAAGAGTTCATTGTGATTGAGCTGGTCTTAATCACCATCAACTGATTCCTACTAGTTGGTCCATCGACCAATGAGCGGAATACCTTAAAAGCAAATGAGAATTATTGTGTCATTATAAAAGAGGTATCCCGTCTCCTTCCAGCGAATCGTTTTTCTCCTAGGTTTCATGACGGAGGAAATCCAGGGAACAAATGAGTAAGTGAATGTATATGCGGTGTTATGGGCCCCACCGTCATATGGATATAGTGTGTGTGTGTTAGAGAAATAATTCCACCTGGATGACCAAAAGCATAATAGGAGAAATTATTTTTATTGTAAGCGCTGGATCAGATTTCTTGGTAGCAGAGTTATGGTTACTATAGACTGGTTTGGTGATTATTGATTTTTGATTATAGTTTATTGATAAGTTTATGTCTAACACTTTTTGTTGAGTCGCGTTATGTTATATGTAAGTTTTCACGCTTCCGGGAAGTAGGAAGTGGAACACGTGTGGCAAGAGAAGTCGCATGGAATTTTACACTGTCTGAGTTCATTTTGGTAATAACACAGGTTGTGTTAATTAGGGACATTTTGCGTATAAAAGGTGTGTAAGTGAAATAGTGATCGGTTTTCTTGTGAAACTCTGGCCTTAATTCTCAGGAGCAGTATAGTCTCCACATGTGTTTTATCCCCAGAGAAACGGGTTTACCGCTTGCTTGAAAGAAGGGTAAGGTAGAGGGAAGTGCTACTTTATCGACGAAACTGAAAGTTCTGTGGTAGGGTAGAGGTAAGCGCTGCCTACTGGAAAATACAGAATTCTTGTGTGAATGGTCAAAGCTATCTTTTCGGTTTAGCGAATCAGACAATGGAAATGTGGATAAAATGTTGTAACTAACAAGAATTGTTGAAAAAGAAATTGCCGATAAATTTTGTAAAGGAGGACTCAAGAGTAAAAGTGACGTAGACAAAAGCCGCGCTGGGATTGGACAGTGCGCCAGTCACATGAAAACAGGAGCAAAGTGACGTAGACAAAAGCCGCGCTGGGATTGGACAGTGCGCCGTAGACAGAAATCGCTGTGATTGGAGTGTTGGTGTGAGTCGCGCTAGTATTGGTTGAAATAACGCATAGGGAACAGTGTTGAATTGCGGATTGTTGAAGGAGAAAAAGGTTGTGAATCATGTCGTACTATGAGTATGGAAAAGAGAAAACGTCTTGGATTTCGAAAGTTAAGAACTTCTTTAAGAAGGACAAAAAGGTAGTGACTAGAGAGGGACAAATAATTCCTCCGCCGAAATCACCAGCTTCACATATGATGCTGAAATATGGATATCATACATGCATATGGTTAGAAAATTGGACAAAATACACAAAGAACGATGGAGCATTGGCTTTTCCTGAGAATGGTTCATTTAATGTAGCTGTATTACGGAACTTGAGAGAAAAGATGGTAATGTTAGAACCTAGACCTAGACCGACACAGTTTGAAGCTTTAGCGGAATGGGAAGATGAGATGTATGAGCGAGAGAGATCCAGAGGATTGAAGAATCATGAGTTTATACCCGGAAGGTTGTGGGGAATAAATCATGAGGACAGAGTAAAGCGTTGGAGATACGCTAACATGGCAGGAGGTTTGTTTCCAGCTTTTGCGGTTGAGGAAGAAGCAAAGAGAAAGTGTACCGAGAAAAAGAAACATGTAGTGGTAGAAAAGTATGTGTATGGTGGTAGTGAAACAGATGACGAATTGCTGGAAGATATTTTAAACAGAAACCCACCTCCATACCAACAGACTTCTGTGGTGGTGACACCTAATGCACCGCAAATGGAAACTGGGAGGAATAAAAAACCCGAACGAAGAAATGAAATAAATAGGTCACAAGAAACATTTAAAATTTCACAAAATGAAGAGACAGAAAGTGACAATGCAACTGAACTAGCAAAAACGACAAAAGAATTGACTGAGAAAATAAGAGAATTGACAAAGAATATGGAAGCTGTAACTGTACCAGTAACGATAGGTCCGGTAATGCCAATTTTTGAGAATCAGAAAATAAATGAACATTCTTTGGTGATTCCCATGAATTCACATTTGCAAAGAAAAAGAGAAGGGATGGAACTGAATAATGAAGGTGCACACAATTCGGCTAGTACGTGTAGACCAAGTCCACCTACAAATTTGACGATAAATGAGAGTGAGATTAGGAGAATGCCTATGGTGACAGAGTCCGCATCAGGAACACCAGAAAGAAGCAATGATTGGATAGAATTAAATAGTACGCCTGTAGGTCCGACTCCAGAAGAGTTAAATGAATGGATGAAAGCGCTAAAAGCAAAAGAACCAGAAGAAAAACCATTAGATGTAATAAGGTTGAAAATAGACATGGAAGAGTTGATTTTAGGAACAATTGGAACGGAAAAACTAAAAAATTATCAGGATGACGAGATTATGTTTTTGTGCAAGAGTCTTACTTGGAGAGCTAGAAATTTACATGACAAATTGGAAGAGATTGCAGGTGAACTAGGAGTGGAATTTGTGAAAGTGAGGACGTTGCAGAAACCGTACAGAGTAGATTTTTGTGAGAAAGACATAGAAAATTTGAACACATCAGGAAGACTGACCCAGATAAAAGAGCTGATTGTTTTCTTGAGAAAATGGGGTGATGTGGATAGATGGAGAAATAGATGGACAAAGAGGAATGAGAAAACAACAGATAAAGCATCTTTGGCTTTTGCAGTAACAGATAGGGAACCAGTTGCTAGGGAATACCCGATGAAAACACCAGGTGGTAGTTATGTGCATGTTCCGTGGACCAGACAGGATATACTGTCATTTACAAATGACTTCCCAAAATTGAGAGAGAAACCAGTAGAATGGTACAGACAAGTGGAGAGATTTGTTAAGGTGTCAAAAGTGCTGTGGATAGATCTAGATGGATTGTTTGACATAGTAGTGCCTGCTGATTTATGGACAGAATGTAAGATTACAATTGATTGGCCAACTGTAGAATATCCAAGGGATGCCAAAACAGGAGCGCCAGGTCCAGAAGTGATTAGGAAGTATGATCAAGTAGTTACCTTTTTGAAGAATAAAATTCCACCAAAAGAAACAGATTGGGTGAAAATAGACAGAACAACACAGGAAAGCAAAGAATCAGTGCACGCGTACTATGAGAGATTGTTGTTGGTTTTCAAACAGTATAGTGGTTATGAGACGCTAAGTGAGAAGGACATGAGTCACTTTGTATATAGGTGTGTGTATGGATTAATACCAGAGATAAGTGAAAGGATTAAGCAGCACCTGATAGGATGGCAGAATAGCACAGTAGATGAAGTTTTGAGATATGCTAAGTATTGCAGTGATGAAATTGAGAGTAAACAGCGTAAATTGAAAGAGAAAGCCATGTGGGCACAGGTGAAAGTTGCAGAGAAACAAGAAGCTCAATTGAATAATACTAGCAGTGAAACAGGACAGTTTAAATCCCGACCTAATATAGGTAAAGGAAAAGGACAAATGAGCATAGATGAGGCGAAGAAAAAGTGGCCATGCCACAACTGCGGAAAGCTAGGGCATTGGAGAAACGAGTGTAAATTTCCTCCAAAACCTAATGTGGAAAATCAATCATTAAATTCACAGGTGCAGAGTGAGGTAGTTACTCAACAAGGTCAGGTGCCACAACCACCACTTCCCAAGAGTGCTAACCAACAGAAATAAAGTGCAGAAACATGATTCTACGGAGGAGAACAGGTAAAACAGTTGTCACGTGCAGCTGAAATTTCACAATATTGGTTACGACAGAATGAAGATGAGTCGTATGAAAGTTCATGACGGTGTCTAAAAGAGAGGGAAGAGTGCGTGCTTGGCGCAACTCTAGAGGTAGATCAGTCAGGTCCATTTGTGGATGGAGAAGTGAATGGTGCAGATGTAACATTCCTTGTTGACACTGGAGCTACCCGTTCTACTGTTAGGTCAGTGGAAATTCCAAATCTTCCTCTCTCAGGTGAACATATACAAGTGGTTGGAGTTTCCAATCAGCAAATTGAAACGCCCCTTACTAGATTAGTAAAGGTAAGAATTGGTCCATTTAGTGAAATGCACCGATTTGTGGTGTGTGATTGTAGTCCCGTGAACCTTTTAGGACGCGATTTGTTGTGCAAAATGAATTGCACAATTTATTGTACTCCAGACGGAATTGCATTTCAGACTCCAGATGAGGATGTGCTGTATAAAATGACAATGGTGAATTTAGAACCAGAAGTAAATGGCTTGTTTCCTGTATTTGATGCAGAGAAAATCCCAAATGAGTTGAAAAGGACAGTGAAAGAAGAAGTATGGGACTTGACAGGAGAAGATGTAGGATTAATGAAAGGGGTAGATCCTGTTAAAATAACGGCAAAAGAAGGAACGAGTTACCCAAATACGCCCCAGTATAAATTGACTCCAGAAATAATTGAAGGAATAACGCCAGTAATAAATAAAATGATTGAACAAGGGATTCTAAAAGAAATCATGAGCAGTCCATGTAATTCACCAATAATGGGACTGAAAAAGCCAAATGGAACATATAGAATCGTACAGGATTTAAGAAAGGTAAACAAAATTGTTGTGCCTTGTTGCCCAATAGTACCGAACCCTGCTGTGATTCTATACCAGATTCCACGCGAAGCAGAATGGTACACTGTAATTGATTTTATGTCATGCATTTTTCTCTATTCCATTGCATCCAGATAGCCAGCCAATATTTGCGTTTAGGTTTGGAGAGCGTATTTTGGCATGGTGCCGAATTCCTCAAGGGTACACAGAAAGTCCCTCAATCTTTAATCAGATCCTGAAGAAATCATTGGAAGATTTAAGAATGCCAGAAAAGTCAGTAATGGTTCAGTATATTGATGACCTACTGGTGGCATCAAAAACGAAAGAAGCATGTGTCAATGATACAATTGCTTTGCTGAATCATTTAGCAAAAAGAGGACATAAAGTGTCCCCTTCAAAATTGCAGTTTTGTCAACAAGAAGTCCAGTATTTAGGGCATAAAATTGAGAAAGGAGTACGAAAGGTAACGACAGAGAGAATAAAAATGATTCAAGGAATGAGAGCTCCAATGACACAAAGAGAGGTAAGAATGTTTTTGGGAATGGTTGGATATTGTCGACAATGGATAAGCGGTTTTTCACTAATTGCTAAACCATTGCAGAAACTGACAAAGAAGGATGTTAAAGATCCTTTTGAAATGAATGATGAAGAAATGAAAGCATTCAGAGAGCTGAAAAAGAAATTGTGTGAGGCTCCAGCATTGGGAATGCCTGACTATGAGAAAGATTTCAAACTGTATTGCAGTGAAAGAGATGGATGTGCATTTTCAGTTTTGGTACAGAGACATGGAACTATGAAAAGACCAATTGCATATTTTTCAGCTGTTTTAGACCCCGTAGCGAAAGCGTTGCCTGGATGTTTGAAAGCAGTTGCTGCTACTTGTGTGAGTCTGGAACAGAGTGAAGGCATAGTGATGGGGTATCCATTGAGAGTGTATGTTCCCCATTCTGTGGAAATTCTTTTGACAAGAACGAAAACCCAATACATGACACATAGTCGGCTGACTAGGTATGAAAAGGTAATTTTGAGTGCAGATAATGTGACCATTGACAGATGTATGAATGTGAATCCTTCAACATAATTGCCAGATGAAGAGAATGTGATTGAAATGGATGAAGTAGATTACGATTGTCTGAATGTGCTCGAATACTGTACAAAACCAAGAGCTGATATACGAGATGAGCCTTTGAAAGAATCAGATTATATTCTGTTTGTGGATGGCTCATGTTTGAGAACAAGTGATGGAGTACTAAGCGCAGCATATGCAGTTTGCACAGTAGCAACTGTGTTGGAAGCATCTTGTCTGAAAGGTGTACGGTCTGCCCAAGTTGCAGAATTAGTAGCTCTGATTCAAGCATGTAAGTTGGGAAGAAATGTACGGGTTACGATTATGACTGACAGCCAGTACGGCTTTGGGGTCGTGCATGATTTTAGTCAGATTTGGTCACAAAGGGGTTTCTTGACGTCTGCAGGGACGCCCATCAGAAATGGAGATTTTGTGAAAAAGTTGCTTGAGGCGATACAGCTGCCTAAACAGATTGCTGTCGTGAAGTGCAATGCACATAAAAATGGGGAAGACTACATTACTGTTGGCAACAAATATGCTGACGAAATGGCACAGTACTGTGCAAAGAATGTGGTTTCTTTGAATAAATGTCGTGAAAGAGAGCATATTTCTTGTCCTTTGCTTTTTACTAACTCTATTGAAACATGGGATGAGGTGAGACAGTTACAAGAAGCTGCAGAAGAGAAAGATACTTGGCTAAAAGCAGGATGTAGAAAACATGAAGAAACTGATGTATGGGTTTACAGGGATGAGAGACCAGTTATGCCTGATAGCATGATTTCTGACATGGCACGGATGTACCATGGACAAGCCCATATTGGGAGAGATTCAATGATCAGACTTTTTAGACAAACATGGTACAATCCAAAATTCAGAGCCATAGCTGAGAGTCTTTGTCAGAGATGTCTTATTTGTCAACAGTTAAATCCAGGAAGAAAGACAGTAGTGAGTCTAGGAAGAATAGGACGAGAAGGGGGTCCTTTCACTAGAATGCAAATGGATTTTATTGAAATGCCACCTTGCAGCAGATTGAGGTATGTTCTAGTGGTCGTCTGTTTGTTTTCCCGTTGGGTGGAGGCATATCCAACAAGAAGGAATGACAGTATAACAGTAGCAAAACCTTTGCTGCGAGAATTCATTCCAAGGTATGGTTTTCCAGTCACGATTGAAACAGATAGAGGAACACATTTCCAGAACGAATTAGTTAAACTGATTTGTGAAGCACTTAGTATTAAACAAAAACTGCATTGTGCATACAGACCAGAGGCTTCTGGAATAGTAGAGCAAGTAAATGGAACGATCAAGAACAGGTTAGGAAAAATGTGTCAAGCTACAGGACTCAAATGGCCAGATGCTCTGCCATTAGTTCTGATGACAATCAGAAGTATTCCGGAAAGGAAGACTGGACTCAGTCCACATGAGATAATCATGGGACGAGCAATGAGACAAGCACAAGTACCTGTCAACAAGCTACTGACTATAACTGATGATCTAGTACTGGATTATTGCAAAGGATTGGCTGATGTGGTGCATTCTGTGTTTCATCAGGTTGGACCGGATGCGACCACTCTTGAAAGAAAACCAGCTCATGACTTGAATCCAGGAGATTGGGTTCGAATAAAAGTCCACCGGAGAAGAAACTGTTTGGTTCCTCGCTGGGACGAACCACGACAAGTGATCCTAGTGACGACCACCGCAGTCAAGTGTGCAGGAGTGAAACACTGGGTACATGCCAGCCACACCATCAGAGTTCCAGAACCTAAAGATCGACATGTGAGTCGGCATCTGGAAATATCAGATAACAGTTCAGCATCAGAAAGAGAAGAGGAGACAAACAGGGTGCCAGAACCTGAAGATCGACCTGTAAGTCGACATCTGGAGGACCCAACTACAAGTGAAACGATAGAAGAAGAAGAGGAAATAGAAGAAATAGCTGAAGTTCCAGAATTTGAAGATCGACCTGTAAGTCGACATCTGGAAATATCTGATACCAGTTCAGAATCTGATACAGAACATTCAGAAGGAGAAGAAATTACAAAAAGAAAGTGGAATTTAGAAAGCATAAGAGAAGAAACTGAGCCAGAAGATAGTGACAGTGAACAACCAAGTACAAGTTGTGGTAAAATTCCTTCGAAGATAATATTAATAGATTTAGAAGGGAAAGTTTCAAACCAAAAGTTAGAAAAATCGGAAAAACCCCGAGGAGCAGTAGGGACAGATAGTCAAACACAAGAACTGGGAAATTTAGAACCAGATAGAGAAACTGACACAAAATCGGAAGAACCTCGAGGAGGGACAGAAATAGGTGAACGAAGGAAAATAAGAAAAGGACCACAAGTAGATGAAAGTGAAATCATAAGCTTCAAAATAAGAGGAAATAACGAAAAGATTGAAACAGAATCAGAAGAAAGTGGAGAAGAAAGAAATGAAAAAATAGAGACAAGAAAAAGAAATTGGAAAACAGAAAGAGAGGAAAAAGGAAGTGAAGCAAAAAGGCCAAGAAAAGGAGACAATTGGCCCAACCAAGTAAGAAAATTAAGATACAGAATAATAAAATTGGATGGGAAAAGTGCTGAACAAGTGAATGAAAGAACAAGGAAAACAAGGTGGAAAACACTTGCAGAAAACGAAAAGAATAAAGAAAGTAAATAAAAAGTACAGATCGCTTGAATGGTTGTATCGTGCTTTGACTAGTCACAAAGAAGAATTGAACACTCACGAAAACCCAGAACAAAGAAACCTGATGGGAGAAAGTGAAGTGCAACAAACCTGAAACAACAGAACTGAAGAAGTTTAGATAGTTTACCGGATTTGACAAAACCCTGAACTGGCGAATTTACCGGATGTGACAAAGAAAGAATTCCGAGAAAGAATTAAAAGAAAGTACCAAGCAAAGACAAAATATTGGAAGTACAGAGTGGCAAGCAAGTCATTTCTGAGGTGTAGTGACACAATTTTCTAGAAAACAAGTAAATAAGGTTAAAAGACAAAATGGAGAATACTAGAGATAGAAAGTGTAGATGTGAGTTTTTAAGTAGATGGTGCAAGATGTGCTGTTTGTGTACAGGTTTATTAATAACAATATGGGTGGTTTTAGCAATAACTATTCCAATTAGTTTAGCGGTAGTGGAAAAGTCTAATAACACTGAGAAAGAAAAAGGAGCTAACACTCAAGAGCCAGTTATTTTAAAGAGTAGTGCAGAATTACATAAGGACAAATCAATAACAGATTTTTCAAAGAATGTTTTTACTAAATTACTGTATGAGTATGTAGAAACAATGGATGTAAGAGATTGCTATGTTTGTATGCAGTTACCTGCATCTGTAGCAGAGGGTGTGACTTATCATCACCTCCCTTTGACATATGGAATAACATGTAGTGTTTTAGCAAGCTTATTTTATAAAACAGGTAGATTAGAATATTATTACACAGATATAGATAAGATTTTTGCAAAAGTTTCTGTAGTTCCCGAGCTTAACAAAATAAAAGAGGGAAAGACGTTTGGTGAATATTTCTTAGAAGATAAGATTTTAACATCAGATAATATATTTAGGTACAACCTTACCTGTGAGTTAAAGAAGGAAGAAAAGGTATTTCTAGAAATGGTTGAAGAGAGAAGAGTGAAATTTGAAAGAAAAGTGATAGAAGACCATCATGATAAGAAAAAGACAAATGCAGCTATGACTCTGGATTGGCCCCAACAGGGAAGGTTGTGCATTAGAAGAAATAAGACAAGATATGATAATTATTTTGTGGGTTCCAGCAATTGCTATGACAATTACAAAATTTTAGGTGGATGGGGATTCAAAGGGGGAAAAGATCCAATATTTCCAGGGATTTATTACGTTTGTGGGAATAGGGCTTATTATAGGTTGCCGGACCATTGGTATGGGTCATGTTACTTAGGCCTGGTCTTTCCAAAGATTTTTCATGTAGATAGAAAAGAAAAAGGAACACACAAAATGATAAATACCTTTACACGTAGAAAAAGGGAAAGTTTTTCAGAAATAGTAGGTGATATTTTTGGTGCATTGATACCAGCAGTGGGAATATCTTTGAATGCATTTAGAATTCGGAAATTATCCACAGTGGTAGATCGTTTATCTACAGATACTGCTGGAGGGTTCTTAATGGTAAATACCGAGATGGTTGCCATGAGAGCTATGGTGATGCAAAATCGTCTTGCCCTTGACATTCTTTTGGCAAAAGAGGGCGGAGTCTGTGGAATGCTGAAAGTCCAACATTGTTGCACTTACATTCCAGATAAAAGCGAAAATATACAGAAGTATATAACAAATATTACAAATTTGCACAAAGAACTTGTTCCACTGGAGGTTGAAAGTGTGTGGGGAAAACTTGGTAAAGGGTTTTCTTCTGTAACAAATTGGTTAACAACAATGAGTGGATTAATAATAGGGAAAGTTATAATAATAGCAACCATGATAATAATAATAATATTAATACTGAAGCTTGCAGTAACATGTATAAAGAGAAGAAGAAAGCAGAATAAGATAGAAAAAGAAAACATGATAAACAAGGAAAGAGAGAGAGAAATAGGTGAAATAGAGTTAGAAGAAATAAAAGAGAACATGTACAAGAAAACGAAGAAACAAGTTGAAAGGGATACAGAAGTATAAACTAACAAAAGCAAATGGATAAAAGATATATGCTGTCTGAGAAAATTGTATAACTTGGGTTTTTGTGGTGATATTAAAAATCACCAAAGGGGGAGTTGATGGAGCAGGGTAAATATAAAAATTTTAACCTCCTAATATTTTCGTACGATATTAATAAACATGTTCGTTCAAGTAAATAACCAACAATGTATGTAAAGGGTTAATGGTAACACGCAATTCAGTGTGCAAAGTAATGGACTAATAATTGTTTACGTTTCTAACATAACATAATATTTGCGTACTAAAATAATAATAAAATGCATGATTTGTGCTTTTAAATAAAACGTGTGGTTGCAAAATAAAGTGATGGTAAGTAAGGGATAGCTTTATATGTTGCTTCTGCTAGGTAATACCTAATTGGGGTACGTAGAAAGACGGGAGGGAAACGAATGGGTTTATATTTCTTTGTTTTAATAACATTTTGTTTTCTTTGAAAATAGTGCGCTTAGGCCTGCCGAGCAGCAATATAAAATGGCCGCGAGTTACTAGAGTGCGCATGAGCGGATGCGACCATGTGATAGAGGAGAGAGGCTGTGGAAAAAGGATGATCACGTGCTGATGCCGAGAGGCTAAGATGAAAGTATGGTCAAGGCTGCTGTGACCCTTCTGAGCAGATGTGTGCCAAGATGATCAGCAAGAAGCGTGAGAAGCCTGGTTGAATCAATAGAAGGAACTGTGTTATACAAAATGTAGCAGAAAAAGATACAATTTGGACTGATCGAAACGGATGAGCAAGTGCATGAACTGTGGGAAACGATGCTTGCATGGACATTCCACACGGAACTGGTTAAGACCAGGAAGTTTGATTAAAATGTATAGGGACCTGAGTTTTGACCAATGAGAATGAATCGCGCCATGTAAGAAGAAACATTTTATGCTGTAAGCTAGAATTAGGGTATAAGAAGACCTACTCTTGGTGGGAGGGGTTAGAATGCTGGAGTAGATGCTGCGGGATGGTGCGGGAGATGCTGAAGAAGTTAGATGCTGTAGATGGGAGAGTTTGCGGTTGCTGATGCTGACGAGCTGATGCTGCTGCTGTTATTTTCCTTTTCCAGTTGAGTATAAGATGCTGCTTTAGGAGAACTCTTATTTGATAGATTTTTATTAGAATTATTAGGATTTCCCAGAGGGATAGATAGGTTGATCTATAGAGTTCTTAGTATGATAACCTCATTTTCCGTCTAATAAAAGTGCCAATCAATTTCAACTATTCTTATATTGATGATAAATGCAATGATCTGAATAATAAGATTAATCTCAAATTTCCTGCATTCAAAACTTTATATAAACTTTATTATTCTTTAAACAAATGACTCAGTGATTTTCTTTAGTATAATGACTAATAATGAAATAGTAAAGAGTTCATTGTGATTGAGCTGGTCTTAATCACCATCAACTGATTCCTACTAGTTGGTCCATCGACCAATGAGCGGAATACCTTAAAAGCAAATGAGAATTATTGTGTCATTATAAAAGAGGTATCCCGTCTCCTTCCAGCGAATCGTTTTTCTCCTAGGTTTCATGACGGAGGAAATCCAGGGAACAAATGAGTAAGTGAATGTATATGCGGTGTTATGGGCCCCACCGTCATATGGATATAGTGTGTGTGTGTTAGAGAAATAATTCCACCTGGATGACCAAAAGCATAATAGGAGAAATTATTTTTATTGTAAGCGCTGGATCACATGCTTCCTGACTCTATTATGTGCTGACTTATGTCGAAATCTGACACTGTATTTTTTTTTTATATATATATATATATATATATATTACCTACATATTATAGTTAGGACCAAAGTTTTCATAGGAAAAGCATTTTTTGTTTTGCCAGTAATTTTGGACCGCTTGACGAACGTCCACGAAATGTTCACAAACCTTCCTGTTTTTGGTTCAGGAGCTGTGCTGTATGTTTCGGGGTGATCCGTCAAGCGGGAACTGAGAAAAAAAGGGGGGGTCCCAAAATGTGTTTTCCTCATGTTAAGTCTATGGGGATTTTTCATTTTTTTAACATGACAACAGTCCGACATGCTGAACGGAATTTCACCAAATTTGGCAGAAAGCTAGATGTTGGTGCAGAAAGCGTGCTTTTGTGATTTGGTGTAATCTGTTCAGTCGTTTTTGAGATATCTAGCTTAAAAAAATATAGATATCTGGGGATGCGAGTCCTTGCAGTGAACTCGCGGATTCTTCTAAAATTTGATTGGCTGCCAACACTTCAACCAGGAAGTGTTGGCAGCCATCTTGGGACTCAGCTTGAAGCCGAGTCCCAGAAAAAAAGTAAAAATAAAGAAAAGGAGGCAAGATAGGAATACCCTGACCCCCCAGATATGGTAGGGGGGTAAAAAGCATTATTTTTTATGCTGCAGATTCACGGATGGATCTGCGGCAAAAAAAAATTAAAAAGCAAGCGCGGGATCCCGCGCTTGCTTCAGAATAACTCCCAGGTTGACCTTGTTCCAGGGGCATGAAATTAATGAAGGAGGGGGGCTCATGGGGCCCCCCTCCTAGGCCTTTGTTAAGCCCCGGAGACCGCCACCTCTCCGGGACACATACATTAATTAATTTTAAAAAATAATGTGACGGAGGCCCTATGGCCTCCCCTGCAGGCCCGGGGACCGTCACATCCGCGGGGCAGTAACTTCATTATAGGCGGGCGAGCGGCGCGGCTCCCCTGCTGCCCCAGGAACAGCCACCTCCCCAGGGCACTGTTATACATAAATGCGGGGGCCCGCTTGGCCCCCCTGCAGCCCCGTCCTCCCCCGCAGCCCAGGGGACGACCACCTCCACCGGGGCTAAAATAAATAATAATGCATGGGGGGCTATGGCCCCCCATGCAGCTCCGGGAACCGCCACCTCCCCGGGACACAAATGCAATAATGAAGGGGGTCCGTTGCAGGCCCCAGGGAACACCACCTCCCCGGGGATTAATTCACAAAGGCGCGCCACCTCTCAGGGCCAGCTCCAACAATGTCCTGGGGTGCCCACCCCCAGGACATTGTAGTTTGCTATGGCTTGCTCCCGCCATGCCATAGCAAACAAGTGCTCTGCATTCAGCAGAGCATGTGTCTGCTTTCCTGCCTGCTGTGAAGCAATCAGGAAAACAGACATTGCTTTGGGATCCAGAGAGCTGCGTGTTAGCAGCTCCCTCAGTCTCAAAGCAATGCCGGCTCCCACAGGACGCAGAGAGCCGGCGGGGCCCCCTGGGGTCTTGAGGCTCCCCCGTGGTCCCCAATGTTTTAAATATGGGTACCCTGGGTGGGACCAGGGCACCCAGACTACAGGCCAGCCCCGAAATCAGCCCGGGAGGGGATCTGCGTGGCCCCCCCTCCTTTTTTTTCTTTAACTAAATGAAGAAAAAAAGGGGGCAGGCCCTGGGGGATGGGGTGCCCGGAGCTGAAAATTACCTGGTAGGGGGAGCCGCTCGGCCCCCCTCCCTTTCAATTAAATAAACATTTTTGTTAAAAAAAGGGACAGGCCTCGGGGATGTGGTCCCTGGGGCCAAACTCAACCCGGGAAGGGGGCTGCGCGGCACCCCTCCCCCATTTTTGAAAAAAAATAAAGATTTTTAAAAAGAGGCAGGTCCCCTTTCCTAAAAAATCAGTGATGTCATCAATGATGTCACTGGCCATGTCATGAGTGATGTAATATGTGAGGTCATAAGCAGTGCATTGCGGGGCACGAGTTATAGTTAACTCACTAACTATAACGGCTGAATTTCTCTGGTTTTGTATGAGTGAAACTTCAGCCTAACTATAACGTCTAGTTTTTTTTCAGTGAATTTCTAAGGTTTTTTTATTCCATTTCCTACCTATAATGTCCCTGTAACCTTTGTTTTTTTCAGTGAACATTATATATATATATATATTTTTATATATATATACATGCATACACTGAAAAATCACAGTTGCGTGTTAGTTATGGTTCAGCAAATAAAAACTCAAAAAAATCTAAATTTCCCGTATTACTACATGGAACATTAAAATTAACATAATTCATGCCACCACCCATGAATTGCTCTTTGTAGATAGCATTTATTGAATGGTAGGGCGTGAGTTGTGATGTGAGCTCTAGGTAGCGCTCTGCTGTACTGCAATATTATGCCTGTTATCAGCAACTCACCATATCGAATGTGAGTTCTCAGTTTGTAAGGCTGGCAACTGGAAGCATGTAATATTGAATTTCCTGCTGTTTTTTTCTAAACAATAGTTTGTTTTTGATATTTATCTTCAAGTTCAGAAAATCAACCTTATGCTAACTCGTGCACTGTAAATGTAAGTTGTTTGCATTGAATTTGGTAATGAACGTATTGGTTTTTACTTATTTAATTTCTCCCACTAGAAGCTCTTTATAAAGTTTAATCATTTGTCTTACACTTTTATTCATTCTCATCACCACCACTATTCATTCAAATAATTCTTTCTTGATACGTTTTTATTTCATTAATGCTTTTCTTTCATTCTTCAGATATTAGATTGACATTTTCTTACTTCTATCAAATTTTCCTCTATTTGTTATTTCAATCTGCAAGATGTACATAAATCTCTGCATCAAGATTGTGACCTATGGGCTGTAGTGTGTTCAACTGCAATATCAGGCGTGATCTAACTTGTCTGTTTTTTCCTTTTTCACCACTCCTTCATTTAGACCCACTTTTTTCTAAACCAATGAATATCAAAGATCTATTGTCCCATTGTGGTCTTCATGGCAGTGGCTTTCCCAGATGCTAAATAAATCATCTATATATCACAACCGCAGGACTGTTTTTATTCACATATTTCTCATTATCCTCATTCCATGCTTCTACTTTCTAATACCAGCTCATCACTAAATTTCTATAAAACGGGGCAAATAAGTGGCCCATGATTGTACCAGATTAAACAAGTAGTTGTTGTGTAAACTGATTGAGAGCATTTCTAACATTCTATTGTGTTTTAATTTGTATATTAATCTTTCTTTCAGGAAGGATTCGCTAGCCTTTAAACCCCAGTCAAGTCTCCATATGTATGTAAGAAAGTCCATCACATCTCAGATGTAGACTGGTAGTCCTATATATTTGCCTGATTTTTCTCCAAAAGTGAACAAATGAAGACAATTATTAATGTCCCTGGAAGTTAGATAGAGGGTGAGTATCACATGATAAATTACTCATAAATATTCCTTTTCCTTCTAATCTAGCAATTCCCTCTCTGTCCATTCCTGGTGGTATGTCGGTTTTAGACTTTGCATTGGATTTTGCTTAATATGTGTATATTTTTCGATGTCTTCGAATATATTTTTCTGCTCCCTTACCATCACATTTCCAAATTCGATGACTGGTTTAATTGCAATTCTTCTGTCTACTTATAATGCTTTCTGGGTTTTCTGTTTTTCCAAAGTTAAATTGTGTTTTTCTTATGTGAATTTACCCTCTCTGATTGATCAAGTTCATTTAGTATTCGCTCATAACATAAACTAATTTTATTACCTGCTGGTAATTAGGACAGAATTTTGATTTTTTTCTGGAGTCCACTCTGACCTCTTTCATCTATGTGTATATTCAATTCATGGACCCATTCAACATCCTAGCTATCCTCATCTTTCTTCAAATTCTCCTACAAGTGCAATTATGTTTTTACAGTTGTATACTTGTAAATTCATTATTTTTCCACTTTCCATTTTTCTTCTCATCATTATCTCTTTCTTTTTTAACTTTAAGTGGTATGTGCCTAAACAAAAATCCCTTGCAAACAGATATAAATCTATTTTTTGTGTTCACTAAGTCAGGTTGTGTTGGGCAAAAGGCAATATTTCTTAGAGGGAGAATTCTCTGTTTGATAGATTGTTCACTTTCATTGTTTCATTATTCTTGTGTTCCTCTTTCTTAATTTCCTCTTCCTCAAACAGCATTCTAGCTCTAATTAGCGATCTAATCTAGATGCATCAGGTGCATTTTGTCAAAAAAAGTAAACTTTTTTACTTGTTCTGTCGCCCTTGTCTGACCTTCCTCTTTTAATAAATCTTTCTCAGTCTTTTTAACTTTCTGCAAAATATTTTCCTGCTCAATTGATAGATGTTTTATAAGTAGTTGCATTGATTTATTACCGATATCCATCATAAAATTACTCCAGTCTTGTAATAATGCTGTACTTGCTCCCTGGTGTGTAGGTAATGTTATAGATCTTAAACTTCATATAACTCAATTCACTTTTACGTAATATTTGGGAGAGATAATGTCCCAGGATTTGTTAAGTTGTTTTTTCTCTATTTTTCCCAACATTAATACCCGCTACTTACTATCTCCCTTCTCAGCATTTGTACCCAATGTATTCCTTTACAATGTCACACTATTTTTGTCTTTAAATAATTCATCCACAGCTGCATATCTTGCTGCATGGTTTGGCTCTATCCTCCACCCGTTACATTTTCTATTCCCTTTATGTATTACTTCACACTTAATGATGATATTGTTATTTTGTTGAGTCCCTGATTTTCAAATATCCACCTTTCCCTACAGTTTACCTAGCTCTCTACAAGCAGCAGCCTGGAGAGTTATTGCAAATTTATGTTCTCACAGACTGCTACACCTAACACAGGTTTGCCTCATGGGAGACAGAAGCAGGCTTTAAGTAGGTGTCAAGAATGCTGACCTACTTGTACTTACTACTTGTACTTACCTACAAAGTAATCTTCATTTGATGTATTGACTCCTTATGTAAATACTGCAGAACCTATCTGTGATGTAATGATTGCCAATGTAATGCATGAGACATAATGGGGGTAAAGTGTGCTGTTAGAGTTATCACTTTGTCAACTGTAGGCTTTTGAGCTAGAAAGGGAAATAGAAGAAAAAAAAAGAGGAAAAAGGTGTGGGAACGTGTAAAATGTGTTATAATAGGGTTTGTATGTGTTGTGTGTGTTTGTGTGGGTGGCTGTATGTATGAATGTGGAGTGTTTGAGTACAGTAGGCTTAACAGGTTGTAGCATGAGACTACGGTTAGTTATTACTTTACAATACAGTATGTTCAGCACTTTATATGCAATACTTGAAGTTATTCAGTTATAAAATTATAATTATCTTATAATATATCCTATTTAAGTAATGTGTTACTTTATGTTAGAGTGTCTAATTCCTTTAAGGCGCAAGAGCTTTCCTTCAAGATCCCTTGAGTACATTTCTCTTTGTTTGTATTTTACTATGAAGACTTACATTGCCTTATATGTGCCTCATTTATAGATATTTTGTTGCTGGCTTTCTGCGGTTGAGAAATGTTTAACTTAGTGCACACCCTTTCATTCCTTAATTAAATCAAGGAGGGTATAATCCAATTCTTGATTGAAGCAAAGAGGGTATAATTCAATTCTTGATTGAAGGGACGGAGGATATAATTCAAACCTTAAATGAAAAAAGGAAGGTATAATTCAATACATGATTGAAGCAAGGAGGGTATAATTCAGTCCTTAATTGAAACAAAGATGGTACAATTCCATCCATGATTGAAACAAGGAGGGTTTAATGCAATTCTTGATTGAAGGACGGAGAATTTAATTCAAACCTTAAATGAAGAAAGGAGGGTTTAATTCAATCCATGATTGAAGCAAATGGGAATAATGCACTTTAATGTTGAAGCAAAGAGGGTATAATTCAATCCATGAATGAAGAAAAGAGGATATAATTACATCCACAATTAAAGCCAGAAGGGTATAATTCAATCTGTGATTGAAGGTTGAAGGGTATAACCCAATCCTTGATTGAAGCAAGGTGGGTATAGTTCAATCCTAATTTAAGGCAAGAGTTTAAAGTACAATCCTGGATTGAAGCGGGGAGGGTTTAATCCATTTCTTGATAGAAGCAAGGAGGGTATAATTCAATTCTTGATTGAAAGAAGGAGGGTACACTTGTGTGGCTCAGAACTGTGATCAGTGAGTGGACCTTTTGAGAATTCAGCTCTTCAAACTAGATGCACACCTCCCAATGCCAGGATTCACACAACTCAACTGAACACTCTGTCAGTTCTACTTTCTGGTGTTTATTAAAAATCATGTATTGGATGTAGGTGAAAAAAAGATAAAATGCGTGCAATATTAAATAATGTGTTTATTTGAATCAATATATGTTTAGTACTTTTTAATTATCAATAAAGCAACACGGGCAAGGGGTGTTTTTCTGGAACATCTTTATAAACTTCTAAAGACATTTGTTTACAAGATATGTTAGCCACTCTAGCCATTTTGACATCAGTGGAATGAAAAGCAAGACACAGCAGTGCATGAAGTAGGCCTACATGTAATTTACATACTGCCCCTTCAAAATGTTGGGAAAATTACGCTAATTTACACAAAGGTGCATGCCAAGTATCTCATGTGACTTTTCTAGGTGAGGACCTATATCGCATAGAAAACTTACTCAAGCTACTGCGGGAGACTGCTTAAAGCAGAAAATGCCTCTTGGCAAGACATCTTCTTGAAACATATTACTGCGTGGAAAAATGACACAAAATGTTACGGTATGCACAATGGCAAAAATTTCACACATATTGTGTAATCCAAAATCCAGTAATTCTCTAGAATGGCTGCTCTTATTGGCAATTACACATGGGATTAATCAGAACCAATGTCCCATGTCAGGAGCATGGCCCCACGTGTAGCCGTAGTGCCCCATCAATGTGCATCTGAGAGTAGATTAAGAATTCCTTAGGCATGGAGTGCACAGCCTTATTGGGCATGATCTTGTCATAGTAATGGTAACGGAGTCTACTGCCCTTCCAGTCGGTGCTGAATGGCCAGAAGCCATATAGGGTAATGGTGTCGCAGAGCTCGAGGGCCGCGCTGACCAGCATGAATCCCGATGACAACCTATGTACCTTCAGCCCCTTGGTCTTCCAGTGCTGCGCCAGCTTCTGAAGGTACACGGGATGGAAGGACACCATCTTGGAGGCCAGGCCAAAGTCCTCAAGCGTGTACTGGACCTTGAAGGACACCTCGGTGTTCCCCGTGAAGGAGAACACTGGCATCAGGATGAGGGCATCTCCATAGGACTGCATCATGACCCCAAAGGCTTTCCTTCCGTGATTTAAATTATGAAACCTAAAAAAAATAGAAAAAAGGTACACAAGCCATTGTCAGTCTTAAATTCAAGCTTTCGTGTTGCAAGTACAAATACCCGAGCAGCCAAGAAAGACTTATGCCTTTAATAGCATCTAAAATGGCCAGGGCCACATAGAGGGTATTTATTTTAATGAAAGATCAAAGGGAGAGTATAGTGGAGGGCGGGGGCAGTAAAACACGAAGAATGGATGGGGTGGCAGGACAAATCTGCCACAAAAGTGCCCTTCCAAGTATGCTAAGTTATTTATTTGGTGTTTTATATATCGCGAACATGACCCTAATAGGGTATCAGAGCGCTTTACATTTACATAACTTAGAACAACACGAACACCTTGCAGTTTCAGTAAATCTAATCAGTATACAGTAAGTTACTAGCAACAGTTATGCTACAAAGTCATAAATTAGTTGTACATTGAATTGTGAGAGAAACATTTGTGCATGACATTCAAATTTACAATACCAATATGACGTTAGTGGTCGATGAGTGGTAGCGTGTGTATTAAACAAGAAGGACCTCTGATAATGTCAAGACGGCTGGAGTTATGGCAGGAATTTGCTCATAAAAAAGGTTTTGGCTGCGTATTTAAAAGCCGCAATGGACGAGATTTTTCTAATGTTAGGGGGGAGAGCGTTCCAAATTCTTGGTGCTGCGCCTGAGAAAGCTCGGTCATAAGTTCTTTTCTTTCGGACGAGGGCCGGTTTCAGTAATAGATCTCCATGACTCCAGGAAACCCGGCATCCTCCTGATAGAGTGATTACTGAGCTAGGTACATATGTGTATTGTAATGTATCGCTTTGTGAGTGATACATGCCATTTTTAGTTGAATTCTTGCTTCGTAGGGCAGCCAGTTAAGCACTTTCAGATGAGGGGTGATGTGGTCGAATTTTTTGGATCCAGTTAAAAGTCTTGTAGCCGCATTAAGACAGGCTTTTAGTGGTGCTGTTGAAATCTTAGGAAGACCGGCTAGTGTTGTGCAACCGTACTCGATCCTTGATATGACTAGTGCCTGGACTGCAGTTTTAAGATCTGAGTTATTTATGAAGGGTTTCAGTTTTCTGAGGTAGCTTAAATGGAAGCGGGCGTTTTTTGCCATCGTGTTGATATGTGCAAGCATGTTCAGGTTTTTATCTAGCATAATGCCCAGGGATTTAGTTGAATCCACAATCCTCGTAATACAGTTTAGCGCCGTGATTAGTTTGGTCCACTCCACGATATTCGTAGCGCTTTTCTGGGGGGAAATCAAAAGGAATTCAGTTTTCTGTGGGTTAAGCTTGAGGTGATTACTAGATAGCTAATGGACGGTTTTCTTTAATGTCTGGTTCATGATACCGATCTCTTCTATCGATGTGATCTTGATGTATAGCTGTGTATCGTCAGCGTACATGTGGAAGGAGATGTTTGATTGCTGTAAGATTTCTGTGAGTGGCTCTACGTACAAATTGAATAGAGCAGGGGATAGTGTTGAGCCCTGTGGTACTCCAATAAAATTTCTGGATGAAGCAGATAAAGTTTGGTTCACTATGAATTTTTGCGATCTGTTTTCTAAGAACGAACTAAACCACTTTAGGACTGTACCCTCTAGGCCCATCCTTTTTTTCAGGCGATCTAGTATTTTGGTATGGTTTACAGTGTCAAATGCCGCTGAAAGGTCAAGCAGGATTAGGAGACAGGTTTCGTTGCGGTTAAGGGCAAGTAGCGCATCGTCCACAATGTGCAGAATTGCTGTTTCAGTGCTATGGTTCGGTCTAAATCCTGATTGGAAGTCATTCAGCAGTTTGAATTCAGAGTTGTGTTGGCTCAGTTGTTGTTGTACACATTTTTCCAGGACTTTGGCTAGCATGGGAATGTTTGTTACTGGTCTGAAGTTGTTCAGGTCTGTGGGGTTCTCTGTTGGTTTTTTTAAGATTGGAATGACTTGCCCTGTTTTTAGGCAGTCCGGTAGTGAACCTTGCGATAGCAAAGCGTTAATAATCTTTGTCCATGAGGGGATGAGCAGGTGGTTTATTGTAGACCAACATTTTGCAGGTAGAGGATCGTTGAAGTGATTGTTTGGATTTATGGTCGAGATAATCTGTGCGATATCTGTGTCAGAGACAGGCTTGAATTCTGACCATAAAGCATTATTTTTAGGCCTTTCCAGCACTGATTGAAATTGAGGCTTGGCTAGGGTGTTCTTTTTGATCGAAGGGCAATCCGCTGCCTTTTTGAGCTCCACCTCCATCGATATGGCTTTGGCTGTAAAGAAGGAGGAGAATTCTTCGCTGCCTGCTTATGTTTGATTTTGTAGCTGTTGGTGCAGATTTGGCCGTTTTATTGGATTGATCTTTTAGTATTTCGAAGAGTTTCCTCGGTCTGTTCTTTGCATTATCCAGTTCTTTTCTAAAGAAGTCTTTTTTTGAATTTAGAATGCTTTTATTGTAGACCTTTCTGGCCGGTTTTAGTTGGATAAAGTGTGGTGAGGACGGGTGTTGTCGCCATTTCCGCTCTGTGAGTCTGAGTGAACGTCTTTCTTCGTTGAGGGATCCGTTAAACCAAGGGTTTTTATCTTTTTTTTTTTCTTTTTCTTTCAAATCAAAACAGCTTTATTCGGTGTAGTATTTACATCCATAAAAGCATACTATAACACAATGAATTCAGCATTCACTTAAAAGAGGTGGTAAGGTTTTACATAGAATTCCAGGTTTTCATAATTGTATTTAAAACGTTATAAAATCCTAAAGGGTGACTTGGATATTATACACACATAATAAAAATGACCAGGTTTTTCATATTTTCATTATTATCAATACAGACAAAGTAGCTTAAAAACTGTTATGCAAAAAATATCACATGTGCAAGGTTAATGCATAATGTGCAAAACTGCAAGGATCTCCATAATGCGATTGATTAAACGTTGTATAAAAAAGATACGGTATCCTAAAACTTTACTAAAAATATCTAAAATTAGGCTCCATAAACAATCACTTATTTCATATTATATGTGAAACATTACAATCAAATCAGATCAAATAAGCCTTATTCTATTTTGATCTTTTAGTATTTCGAAGAGTTTCCTCAGTCTGTTTTTTGCATTATCCAGTTCTTTTCTAAAGAAGTCTTTTTTTGAATTTAGAATGCTTTTATTGTAGACCTTTCTGGCCTGTCTTAGTTGGATAAAGTGTGGTGAGGAAGGGTGTTGTCGCCATTTCCGCTCTGTGAGTCTGAGTGAACGTCTTTCTTCGTTGAGGGATCCGTTAAACCAAGGGTTTTTATCTTTGTCTGGGACCCTTTTGAGTTTTAATGGGGCTATGACCTCTATAATGCTCGTCATTGTATTATTGTAGTAATCCGTGAGGTCATTGACCTCTTCCAGGTTATTGGGAGGTTGCAGATCTTTCTCACAGCGTGCTGCGAGAATTTCCATATTGAGCCCTCTGGTGTCGCAAATCCATTTTCTGGCTTTCATTGATTGTGAGGAGGTTTTCGTTTTTATGTGGGGTATTTGGAAGGTAATGATGTGATGATCAGACCAGTCGCAGGGGGTGATCTCGATTTTTATCGACAGCTTTTTCTTTAGAGATGATCCAATCTAAGGTAGAGCCTTTCGAATGGGTTGGTAGATGGCATTCTTGAACCAGCGATTGATCAACAAGGAAGGTTTTGAGTAGATTGATCTGATTGTCAGTATGATCCTCCCAATGAAGATTGAAGTCTCCTAGGAAAATATCATTAGAATGGGGAGTAGTGTTTGCTGTGATGATTTCTATCAGCTGGTCTATGAACATGGTGTTTTTACCGGGAGGGTGGTAAAATGCGTGAAGTTTGATTATCTTAGGATCTTAATGACAGACCAAGATATTCACAAGACTCTAAAGGGTCTGATTGTACTTTCGTAATGGCTATGTCAGATCTATGTATACAGGCTACACCTCCGCCCTTTTTGTTTGGTCTGTCTAGTCTTACAATACAATAGTTCGGGGGGACTAATAGATCTAGACATGGGGAGGATGAGTCAGAGAGCCATGATTCTGTTAGGATAGTTACGTCTATTTCCTGGTTTAGGATGAGGTCGGCTATGTCAGCGGCATGTTTCTTTGCTGACCGACAGTTGAGTAGTAGACACAGTATGGGTTTCTGTGGTTTGATCGATGATTCTTGCTTTTCAGGAATTAGTATCACATTTTTTAGGTTATTGAAGTTTGGCATTCTAAGGCTAGTCTTTGCAATTCTGCTTGCGTTAATTGGGACTGACTGAATGAGCTGTTCATCTAACTTAGTGGGAAGATTGGGGGAAGGTTCATATGATAGCACAAGGGTTTGTAACTCAATGTCTGTCAGATATCTGAGTTGATTACGAGAGCGGTATAGTCTGTTTGTCACTGCCATTGGGATAGACCTTAATTTATTATGGGTATCGTGATCAGATTTCTGTAGGTGCTCCAGTTTAGAAATACATTTTTCTGATAAGAGTAGTAGGTTCTTTATATCCCTGATAGCTAGTTGTATGGCTTTGTAAGTTTTGCTCGATTGGGAGCTGAGATTATCATACTCCGTACTGGGATGAGGAGAGCTGAGATTATCAAACTCTATGCCAGGTTACGGAGAGACCGGAGGTCATATGGGTGACTCTGGTGGTATGTTGGGATAGGTTGTCTCATGAGGGTTTGGGCTACTGTTGGGTTTTTCTATGCATATTTTCTTGTATCTTGTTGCTGTTTCGCGGTTCTTAGAGCCTGTCCTATGTGTACATTTCCAATTCTCCTGGTCAGTGTTTGCTGACTCCATCCTAACGACTTTTTCCAACATAGGGTTAGGACCTGTGTTAGGGCTTGCTTCAGAGCTATGGGCTCTGTGGTTAGTAGGGGATATAGTGGATTTAGATAGATGTGGGCTGTTGCTCTTAGCTACGGAGCTTCTGGATTCCATTTTCGACTGTTGGGGCTCTGTAGCGGTGATGTTTTCTATCTTGGCAGATTGAATCCTGTGTGGGGAGATGGTTTGCGATTTATTATTTGGCAGGTTTCTTGAGTGAGGGCTGTTAAGAACGTGTTCTTTCAAGGTTGAGAAATAATCGTCGAAACGTTCCAAATCTTTGTTGGCGGCTTGTGTGAGAATCATGCCATTCTTGTAGCATGTTATATTCAGTGTAGCTCTTAGTGTTCGAGAGGGTGTTGTTAGCATCTTAATGCCGTAAGGAATGTTTCTTACTTCCTGTACCTTCAGCACATTATTTAGGGTGTTGCGCCATTTAGCCATTTTAGTGGTGAAAAATATTAGGTCGGTTATAATGGCGCCTTTTTTTATGTTGAAGGAGGGGTCAGAGATTAAGATTTCTGTTTTTTTTTCTAAGTAAGTTGTGTTTAAAGGATTTGGTAGCATTTTTGGAGAGATTAGGGGGGTATGAGATTGTATAGGAGTTCCTTCCTTCGGATTTCAGATAGGACCCTGTCATGATTATGAGTAATGATTACAGTTTTTATTACTCTTGGGTCCTCTAATACTATGTCTGTTTTGTAGCAGGAGGAAGAATATAGAGATATCTACAATTATATGTTTCCTCGGTTATTTAGAGTTCTGTGATGTAGGATATATACTGACAACTGATACCTCCTTGAATGGGAGCTAATCCAATATACCTGCCATAATGTTGTTACTTGCGGCATAGATCGGTTTTAATCTTCCTTGGTTGTATTAGATCTCTCCAGGGCAGACCTGTTACAATAATTGTCTGAATTCCTAAAGGCAAGTATATTCTTTCTTGATTGGTCTTATTGAGGAGTGTGGTTGGTCTTAATAATGTGAGGGAATTGAATAGAACTGACCAATCCAAGATGGCTGCCATCCATGTATGAGGATTGTACCCTTTTTCTATTTCCTTGGATAGAGAGGTAAAGACCAATCCAAGATGGCTGCCATCCTTGTAAGAAGGTTGCTCCCTATTTCTATGAATTGATGTAGGGCACATTCTGCCACTCGTATGGCCCTGAAGTGGGGAGAACTTACTGACAAATGTGTGGAATGTGAGGAGCATTATACATTTTTTTCCTGTTTATGTCAATCGCTACAACACTGAAATAGTATGGAAAGCGAATATGCTGTTGAAATAGTCGACACACCCACCAACACTGGTGTATGGCTTTCCTAAGGCCTTTTGCTCCTACAGTGCCAAAATGGAGTAAGAAAATGGGCTCCCAAAAGAGCCAAAAAGCTCATAAGTGTAGAAATAAATTTGAGAGTCTCGCCAGTACCTTTGAGCCAAAATGCTCGGGTTTACAGTGACGAGGTGAACTTTCTTTCCTGCATCATTCGTATAGTTGAGGAGCGGCGGCACGTTGAACCTGTGAGGAGGTGCAGAAAAGACAAGAGATGAGAGACCCGGGCACAGCTCGACCTGCAGGGTGGCGGCTTCAGGTGCCCTCCAAGTGTATCTTTCACAAATAAGAGTGCAAGGGCAGAAGGAAAACGTGTTACCGAGCACTTAGAAGTGGAGGTTCTCCGACAGGGTTAGAAAAACAAAGGAGTTGTCTCTTTTTTGCCACCTAAAGCAGCTAAATGTAAATTTAAAACTATAAAACTCACAGAAAAGCAAACCTAAAAAACTCTATCTCCCATGATGCCCTTCTTTCTAAACTCCATTTCCCATGATGCCCTTCTTTCCTCTGGCCACTGCTTCCTACCCAGAGCTCTCAATAGCAGCCATCTCAAGAAGGCCTGGTTTTCTGGTAATGAAAAAGCGACATCCAAACAGCGCTGTTCTACACAGATCAACTTCAAAAATAGTGTCAGCATCACACCTCACACTACTAGTGAAGCTGTTTCTTCCTGCAAAAGGCTAGACTTCTTTAAAAAAATACCCCAAATCATTAACTTTGGGAGGGAATTATGACCCTGGTGCAGGCAGGCAATGTGCTGCCCTTCCCCGTTGCTTAAATTCTTGAGATTGATGAACTGTGGCAATGCACTTGGGTGCTTGGAGTGGTAGAGAACCTGAAATATTGAAGGTGACTTCTCACGCACCCCCAAACTCGATTACTTCTTGCTAATGAGTGCCAATTATGCATTAAACATGTTTACAGGAGTATCCAGCACTCCAGTGCCAATAGTGGGTGGAAAACATTTGAGAGACTAAATATCTATACTATTGAGGACTACATTTACCATAATGCCTTTGGAAGACTGGTGCAGGCAAGCAGGCAGTGTGCTTCCACCTCCCCCGCTCCCCTTCTTGCATCTTCTTAAGAACTCTGATATCTCAAAGCCGACAGGTGGTAGAGGAAAGCTCAGTCCTTCTCTGATCACCACATTGTGCCTTATCCTCATCCTATGATGGCTCTTTCCGCTTTTCTGCCTTCCCACGACTGGTAAACCTTGGTCTTTCTCCTTCACCTGCTTGCCCTACAACTGCAACCTCTGACTTTCAGCTCCTACACAGTCAATGCAGCCCCTTCTCCACTGCCGCCCCACTAGAGCCACTGCCTTTCATTTAATAGCACGATGACTTGTGTTTATTTATTTCTTTGACACTGGAATATGGTCTTCTCCATAACACCACTACTTTGCTTTGTGGAGAAGTTGATCGCGCACATAGAAGAGGAACTCATTAATCCCTTTGTTAATACATTTATGTTATTGCTTCACTAGTTGAATGTCATTGTATTGTTTGAGATTGTGTACATTAATATTTGGATATTATAATACCCCACTGTGATGGTTCTTAAAGTAGTTCCAACTGTCACCAAATAGATTCGCTTTAAGAATCATCCCGTCATTTTATCTTATATTTGAGTATATCATGTCTAACTGCATCATGATGTATGGACTGATATTGAAGATTGTGTTGTCTCTGCAAGCACCCTTGCTAAATCCACCAATGAATCTCTATCCTGGTTTTTGGGTGCTATTATTTTATTTATTGTAGGTTTTATAAAGAGCTTACAGTGCTTCAAAGCACTCACTGGTGGGTGAGGGGAGAGGTACTACACGAACATCAATCTGCGTTGTCTGATAGCCAGAGAGTTAAGCCGTATTTAGGACACTATGTGGTGGATACACATATTAGTCTTCAACCTCTAAGGAACCTGAGGACATCTTGTTCAAGTCTAAGATTGGGTCGAATGATGGTCCAGAGAGCAGGGTCCCTCTCCTTTGAAGTACTTTCCCCTTCAGCTGCTTGTGTCAAGATGGCTGGGTGGTTAGACAGCTCACAGAATGAAAACTTAGGTGTCTGGTCAGCTTGTAGGGCCTGAGGAACCCTCTGAAGTAGTACAATATCCTTCTATTATGTGAAGTGGCTCTAGAAACAGTGTCTTGAAGTGGAAACTCACTGTAATCAGTAGCCATCACAGGAGTGATGTCAGTCAGCAGACTGTCCAAATACAGCCTAGGTCAGTGATACTCAAAGTACGGCCCGGGGGACGCTTGCGGCCCTCTTGACCTTTAAATGCGGCCCCCTTGGTGAACAGCAGCACCAGCTGCTGTTTAGTTGCTGAGCACTAATATTTAGAAAAACATGTTAAATAAATGGGCAAGCATTTATTAGCCTGCAAATAAATGCTTGCCTGTTTATTTAACATGGTTTTGAACCTCCTTACACAATCCATGACCCACACAGTCCCCCTTCCGCCACCCTGCTGGCATCAGTGTGGATCTCGGGCACACTACAAACCATACTTTGTGGCCCCTGGGCAAATGTTTGTGAGTACCCATGGCCTAGCTGATGGTATTTTGGGTCCTTTGGGGATTACCCAGCTTACAATCAAAGAATACCATATGGTTTTGTACTTTATAGGAGTTGACACTGGGACCAAAGTAAAGGACCAGCTGAAGGTAAAGGAGGTGGAATTCATTGAGCCCTACATCAGCATCTCTGTCTCGATGTAACGAGATGCAGTTTGTTGCAATGACCTGAAACCACTGTCTACTTTTAGCTGCTTCTGAGTGGCCTTAGAGCAGAGTTGATGGCGTATATTTTTGGATTCAGTAATGCACAAACTTGTTTTTTTTTCTGTATAATCAGGATGGGCAGTTTTCGGCACATGTCAGAGATGACGGCTGGACTGAAGATCACTGAGATGGTTGTGGAATTCTAGCTGCCTGATAACAAATATCACCATGACCTAGATCACAAAATACAGAGATAAGTGTTACTTTGACTGGTTCTACAGCATGTGGGTTCTGTGAAGGGGCTACACAATTGTAAAACAGTTGTATGTCGAAATATCAACAGCAAAAATATCGTGGAACCATAATATTGTGTTAAAAATATCCAGGACAAAAATATTGAGAAGATAAGTGCATATAGGTAAGCATAGATTTACTACTCAACTTCACAGCTACATAGCTTGAAGATATATATATAGATATACATATACAGATCACTAAGGTATATAAAAGTGGATTGAAGTAAAGTAAATCTATACTTACCTATACAAACTCACCATCTTGATATGTTTGTGCTTGATATTCTGGTACCACTATATTTTGAAGTCGATATTAAGGTGGAATACATGTAAAAGAGCTTTTGGTAGACAGGAGCACATCCAGAGGGAGAGCAGGTGTTCTGTGGACCTTATGGAGGAAATCATTTTCACATTCTGCTGGGATTTTTGTTCGTCCTGTGATCACCCTGGATCTTCCGGTTTGAGCCCAGTGGGGGACAGACAAAGGAAATAACCAAGAACCAGAGGACTTCACCTTGAGAACAGAAAGTTGTAAAAGAACAGGGTAAAATGTGCTGTTACAAGATGGTGGAAATACTTGGCAAGAAAACCCAACACTGACATCCAATCTGCTGGTGGAAGTATGTTCATCCTGGAAGGAGCTCATCGGTGCCTAATTTGGGCCAGTGGTTTCCGCTGCTCAGCACTGGCACTTAATTGCCAACACCAGCGCTTGCGCGGTCTGGATAATTGTGAGATGACAACAACAACAGTTAATTAATAACTCAATATACATTAAAATGACTATTACCTGCCACCCAAGCTATTCTTATGGCTTTGGGGGCCTAAATAATCCGAATTGCCACACTTGTAGGAGTGTGATGGTTAGCAGTTGTGTTACTATCATTTGCAGTATGTGTGGTGAAAGCTGCAGTTGCCTCCTGACGAGAGCCCTGGCACTTATGTTTTTTACAAATTAAGCACTCGAGCTCGTCATGTGGAACTCTGAACTGGAAATGAGAGCACATGAAGCATCCCATAAACTAGATGATGATGAGAACAAGGAAAGGAGATGAATCCTGAGCAAGGAGCTACCCCATGAGAGTTGGACAGCAAAGCCGGACAGCATTTTATTCCACTAGGCATTTCCCCGGTGGACTGGAGCCCCTGGAGACCGGTTTTTGAGGCAGAGGGCCACTCCTGGTGCCTCTGTCCCTTTCCCCTGCTTTCCAAGGATAACTGCAGCAGACGAGAGGAGACCTCGTGAGAGAGAGAAAGAGGGCGAGGTAGGGGGAAGGCAGAGAGAAAGTGATCAGAGAGGGAGAAGAGAGAGAGAGAGAGAATAGATCAATAGAAAGAGAGAGACAGCGTGAGGAGACAAAGAGAGCGGGCTGTTTTGTGCATTTTTGCCAGGTCTGCTTTGGTTCCCAAGTACGGCCCGGGGGGGACAGCAAAGGTAAACTATACTGTATCATTGTGAAGGATATTGTAAATACCATTTGTGCTGATGAAGGTGAGCTGGGCACAGCCCTGTAGAGAGCAGATAGAGGCAGGTTAGGGCGGTGTGGGGGGATACGACAGACGACGACGAGGGAAAATTAATTATTTATTTAATTTTCCCTCTGTGTCGTCTGTCGAATCCCCCCCACCCCGCACCACCACCTCCACCGCTCTTACCTGCACGGGGCGCTCCTGGATAGAGAAAGTACCCTGTATAGCCCTAGAGACATGCTAGTGAGCTTTCACTATTACGGGGAGAACACCAGGGTCCTGCCTAAGGTAAGAGGTTGAGACACTTTTGAAGATGAAGGCTCCCAGGAGACAATCTTTCAGGACTTGTCCACATGTACTCTTGCTAAGTGCAGATAATGTAAAACACAGACAGTGGTGGAGAGACATGTCAGGTATTGGTGGGTGGTTTCCATTTTCACTATCCTTTGAGAAACAGAGAGGAGGCGGCTGGTTCTTGACCCCACCTCTCCTTGATGTACTAAGAGTCGTGAAAGAATGGAATGACAATACAGAGACCTCCTCTTCACAAACATCTGGGATGGAAGGGAAAAGGAAGGACAGCAGCGAAGAAGAGCACCAGAGGCAAGAAAGTTCTACAACCAAGCACTCAATCACCCACTAAGAACACAGATGGGGTGGTAGTGGGTGCAGATGCTACAAGCATAGTCTGAATTCAGCTGCTACTTGATAGATTGTATAATTCAAAACGCCTAGCATGTATTGAAGGTGAACAGGGAAATGTTGTTAGTTGCAGAGTTGTGTGGTTATCACATGGTGTTCTGTGGTGCTGTTGCTTCCATGCAAGGTCCCAAAGCCTGTAATTTTGAAAATCGTAGCCTTTAAAACTGCAAAACAATTTAGTACAAATTCATACTTAATGTACACAAGTTTGCATTGTCGCCCAACACAGCATCTCGTTGTGCCACAACTGGGTTCTAATATTAATACAGACATGGACTGCACGAGCCATTTAAGTTTAGTTCCAAAGACAAGTGAAGCTAATGAGTGGGGCCAGGAAACGTAAGCCAAAGTTGGAGACTTTAGACTTGCAGGCACCAGCAAGCGGAATAGTTTGCTTCAACGTGGGTTGTATATTTAAAACTTCTAGGTCATAACTAACAGCAAAGCCCCTTAGGTGTGGGTGGTGGTGAGACACATCTATCAAGAGAGGCCACCAGTTTGTGGTGAATGTAGAATCATTCTGTGGAGGAGTTACCTGCTTCAGCAAGCTTAGATTGATGGTACTCTTTTTACGTACTCTTCAAGGCTTGCTTGTTTGCTCAGTGGTAACTTCTGAACACCCTTTAATTACTGGGAAGTTGTGACTTAAGGCAGTGGCGTCTGGCATGTAAGGAGCATGGTGAGGCGGGAGGGAAAAAAATGAAAGTTATAAATAAATTTAAAAAATAATTGGACTTACCTTCAATCCTGGCGTGACATCCTCCTCGCTCGGGTCCAGGCAGGTTCCAATGCGGTACCAGGAAACTGCAGTAAGCAATCCTGGTGCTGCTTTCATGCAGCATGAAAGAAGAGCCACGATTGGAGGGAGCGGCCTCTCTCGCCGCTCCCGAGGGCACTGGAGTCCTATGCTGTCTCTAACCCAGCTGTCCAACACAGCCAAACCTGTCTAACCCAGCTGCGTTAGAGAGGCTGTGGTAATGTGCATCAGCACCAGCACATTCCAGAATGTAAGAAGCTCTGAGAATGTTTGACTTTGAAGTCAAACTGGAGGCAGAGCTTGAAGGGATGGCTGAGCGGATTTTCCTGTGAAGAAGAAACCAATACATCTTCCTTCTTTTACACCCTTGGACTACGTCTCATCATTACGGATTACCTATTTTACACTGGCGAAGACTTGGGACATGAAGGACAGCTCAACTCTGTGATTTGTTTTTGGCAGCTCAATTCTTTGATTTTGAGAACACTTTCTCACTCTGCTATAGTGTTATAGGTGCTTACACTGCACTTCTGGATTGCTATCACATTTGGAATCTTTATTCTTAATTTATTTTTAATCGGTGGCAGAAACCTTGATGGAAAAAAAATGTTTGCAAACTCCCTTGTGCTTATCTATAGTGCTGTATGAGGGCAGTCAACGATTTTCTACACTTTTCATGGGAATCGGCTGGTGTATTGAAAGGATTAATTGAAGACAAGGGCAGCTTCGCAGGATCTCTGGTTTCCTTGATGCCCGTGCATCATTTGAATACGGCAGGCACCTTCTTCGTCGACACCTCGAGCTCCTTGCTGATGCTCCATTTATTCTTTGATGGCAGCAGCACGACAGAGGTGCCTTCATCATTCTTTGAAGAAGCCAGGCGTGTTGCTGACGTGCACAGCAATGTTACTTAGAAGGCAGGAAGAGAATGGCGATTCTCAGATTTACATGACAAGAGAATCTGGATTTCATTAAAGACACGGAGGCTAACATTATGCATAAACCCTTTATTATGCCACTCCTCAGCAGCCCCTTTAAAGAACACCAATTCAACAACAATCCAGAATTGGAATCAAAAGAAACAACAAAAGTCTCTGGCACGGAACATTCTGCCTCTTTAAAATGCGAATCCTTGAAGAAAATACTCCTTCTTCTCCATCTTATTTATCCACGTAACCTGACGTTATATTTGTGCATCTGCAAACCTAAAATACAATATTAATCCCTTAAAAAACAAAACTTTCAACGTTAACCCAAGCTTAAATAAACCCAAAAATTAATTACTTAACATTAAACATCAACACATTTTCCATTTTCCTTTCGTTTTTCTTTTTTTTAACATGCCACCACAAAACTTAACACTCTAGGGAGTGGCGGGCGGGATAATGTTAGCCTCCGTGTCTTTAATGAAATCCAGATTCTCTTGTCATGTAAATCTGAGAATCGCCATTTCATTTCAAGACTGGAGGCTAACATTATGCATGTTGAAAGCCCTTCAACACAACATCTGACATATGCTCGATTGGTCTAAAGTAGTGACTTGCAAAAGTTCCCACGCTAGACCAATCTGCCGCCCTCAAAATCCATTCCAAACTTACTCCAGACCAACAAGCCTTACTTGCCATTGCACCTCTAACAGAATGAGCTTTAAACTCTTCCACATTCACTCCAGCTTCCTTCATTGCAAACTTAACCCATCTTGAAATCGTAGAAGTACTTACCGCACCAAATGGTTTAACATAAGAAATCAATAACTGGTGCACACCATGACCTCTCTTCTCTTCCATTCTACATTCATACTCTTTTAAACATTCAACTACGCAAAGATTACTACATTCCCTGAACCTAGGATAAAAAACAGAACTTGTCATGGTCTTAGTCCTTTTCTTTATTTCAAAGAAAACACCATCCGGACCAAAAACTTTATTACTTACCTCTAGACTTTTGACATCTGAGACTCTTTTACAAGAAATCAAACCTAACAGTGTTGCCAACTTCGCTGAAATGAACTTATTTGACAAATACTTGTTTGAAGGCCAGTCCCTAAAAAGCTTTAGAACTAAATTCACATCCCACAAGACCTTATACCTAGCTTTCGGTGGTCTCCTAATACGCATACTCTTCAAAACCCTACAAACTAAAACATTACTACCAACAGACTTTCCACCAACCACCGAATGACCTGCCGAAATAGCAGATCTGTAACAATTAATAGTCCTATAACTTAATCCCTTTTCAAAATTCTCTACCAAAAAATTAACCACCTCTACCACAGGCGCTTCCACGGGATCCAGACCCCTTTCCATGCACCAACCTTCCCATAATCTCCAAACTCCCTTATACCTTCTCCTTGTTCCTGGGGCCCAGGATTCCTCAAGTAATTCCGCAGCTTCTTGCGAAAGCCCTCTGAATGCTCCGGAACTCCTGATACCTTCCAAACAAGAAGGTTCAAGACCCCTTCCAAAACAAGTGGATGCTCCTCTCCTAGCTCGTTCTTCAGCAAACCTACCTCTGCCGGTATCAACAGGGGAACCTCGTAAGCCAACTCCAAGACACCTGGAAACCATGTCTGAGAAACCCAGAAAGGAGTCACAAGGATCACCTGACATCTCTCTCTCCTGACCTTCAGAAGAACCCTCTGTATCATTGAAAAAGAAGGGAAAGCATACCCTTTCACCACTGACCAATTCTGCTGAAATGCATCCACTGCTTCTGCTTCCGGATCCGGCAACCAACTGTAATACCTTGTTTTCTGACACGTCAACCTCGTCGCAAACAAATCCACTTCCAAAGGACCCAATCTCTGTTCTATCTTTGCAAAATACACCTGATTCAGCATCCAATGTCTTGAATTCCAATCCGCTACTATATTCAAAGATCCTGGTAGATATTCTGCTCTTAACGCAATCTTGTTCTCCAGACAGAAATTCCAAAACTCCTTCGCAATCTCCGAAAGATCCCTTGATCTGCATCCTCCTAATCTGTTTATGTAACAAACAGCAGAAACATTGTCCATCCTTAATAATACTGTTCGACCCTGAATTATCTTCCTGAAACATTTCAAAGCAAATAAACCTGCCGTTAATTCCAGGCAATTTATGTGCAACTTCCTTTCCAACTCTGTCCAAACACCTCCAGTTTCCATCTCTCCCATCCGTGCTCCCCAACCAGAGCCACTTGCATCAGTTTCCAGAACAAAATCCGGAACACAACCAAAAATCGCCCTTCCATTCCATGCATCCAAGTTGTCCAACCACCATTCTAATTCCTCCTTCGCTTCTAAATCCAATCTCACTTGGTCTCCATACCATAAACCTCTTCTCAAAGCAACTGCCTTCACTCTCTGTAAGGCACGATAATGTAAAGGACCTGGAAAAATCGCCTGGATTGATGAAGAAAACAAACCCAAAACTCTTGCCAAGTCCCTTAAAGACAAAGTTTCCCTTCGCAAAACACGAACGACCTCCTTCTTTATCATTTTCAGTTTCTTCACTGGTAAACTCAGAATCTCCGCCTTCGAATCTATTCTGAAACCTAAGAACTCCATGCTTTGTGAAGCGACCAACACAGACTTCTCCCTGTTGATAATAAAACCCAACTTCTCCAGAAGATTGATAGCAACCAGTAACTGACTCATCAAAACCTCCTTCTCCTGAGACATTATTAAAATATCGTCCAGGTAGACAATCAGCCTGAAGCCTCGCTCTCTTAAGTAACCCATGACAACCCTCATCACCTTTGTAAAACACCACGGTGCTGAAGAAAGGCCGAAAGGGAGACAAACAAATTGGTATAATCTCCCTCTCCATCTGAATCGTAAAAATCTCTGACTCTCTTTCTTCATTGGAATAGTGAAATATGCGTCCTTCAAGTCCAACTTCACCATCCAATCTTCTTTTTGCAATATGTCTCTTAAAAGATGGATACCCTCCATCTTGAAATGTCTGTAAACCAAAATCTGATTTAAACTCCTTAAATTTATAACCGGTCTCCACCCTTTCTCCTTTTTCTCCACTAAAAACAATGTGCTTACGAAACCTCTCTCCTCGTCTTCTACCAAACAAATAGCACCTTTTTGCAACATAGCTTCTATCTCCTTGTCTGCTATATCCATCTTCTCTTTTGAAAGAATTAACTCTTTTGGAAGTACAGTTTGATCTGGAATACTTATAAATTCTATCTCGTACCCTTTGATAGTATTCAGAACCCAAGGATCTTTTGTGATCTTTCGCCATTCCTCCTGAAAAAACCTTAAGTGACCTCCTACCCCTTTTTGAGAAGAACCAATACAAATCTCCATACTCACCTCTTGTTCCAGATGATGATTGCCCTCTTCCACGAGAACCACTTCTTGTTCTACCAAATCTTCCGCGTTGTGGAAAGAATCCAGAGGAGCCCTGAAAACCTCTTCCTGCACCTCTCTGTAAGAAATTGTACTGGGATCTTTGGAACCCACGGCCGGGATAAGATCCCCTTCTGCCAGCCCTGCCAAAAACCCCACCAAGCACTTTCCTCATACTATTTTGCACCTTATCCAAGGCTGTAAATGTTGCAACATGTTTTCCTAACCCTTTCACCATTCCTTCTCCGAATAACAAACCCTTAGCACCTAAGCTAGTTTCTTTCTCAGCCATTTCCCCTAGTTTAGGATTAATCTTCATTAATACTGATTTCCTCCTTTCTGCTAATAAACTAGCATTTGCATTACCTAAAAATACCATCGTTCTCTGACTCCAGCCTCTTAACAATTCTACATCAACCTGCTCACCATTTATATGAGCCTCTTCTGCCATATCCATAATTTTTGCCAAAGGACCTAATATATCAAGCAATTTGTCCTGGCACTGCTTGAGAGATCGTTCAAGCCCCTTGCGCGGATCTCTCCCCAATTTATATAAATAAGTAATGAGTTCCGGATCCAGGTTCGGGGTATAACAAACCTTGTTCTCTATTTGAGGCCTAGAACATTCTGCTTTTAAAATATTTCTAACCTCCCTCTCTAACGGATTCCTTATCCATTTTCTAATGAACTTGCTGACATGGTCCAGAGGCCACCAATCAGCACTTCTGGGATGTCGTAACTCAAATGGATTAAACATTTCACCCCCTAAAGGATCTCTAATAATAGTCTTGCTAGAATTTGCCCTTTCGTCTTTCAAATCTTCATTCAAGTCATCAACTTGATCCATGTCAAAGACATTTTCATCAAAATTTCTTTGTGACCCATCATGGTCCTCATAATCCATCTGATCCTCATCATCAGACTTATCCTTCATGCCGCTATGGTCACCTCTTCTTTTTGTGCCGCCAAGGACACCACTCTTTGCGATGGTGTTAAAACCATCCTTTCTATTCTTTTCATTATGCTTAGTTTTCATCTTTCTCTTACTTCCACTGGGCACCTCCTCATCTGAGCAAGACCAGAAATCTTCATCTGACCCACACCCCTTTCTCTTCTTATCCATAACTATTTCTACTACTTCTCTTATAGAAGATTTAACTTCATTCTGAATAAGCCTTCTAAGGCTCTCCTCACTCACTCTCCCCTCAACAACCTGTGCCTGTGACACAACAACACTTTCTTCAGAAGACATTCCTATAAAATCCTTAATATTCTGTATAAACCTTAAATAATCCCTAAACTGCCACCTACTTGCCCAAAACACTAGAAACCGATCCAATCGATTGCCAACTGCCACTGATAAAAACGGAGCTAACCGTTGCCTAGCAACCTCCTACTCCGTATATTCCATATTAAAAACACGAAATAGCCCAATTCAAGATGGCTCCCATGATCTCGCGAGATCACGAGAGCCAATCCAAACTTATTTCCTTATTGACGCGAGAGCACACCACACGCGCGTGTGCTCACGTCTCTCTCCTTCAAAATAAATAACCCCAACAACGCGCTCGAGCGCGTACCGAAGACTTCAACAAGGTAATTGAATCTGAAGCACAGTGCGCGCCCTAACGTTACGATTTAAATATACCAATATATTTTTGGGGAAACCTAACACTTTATGAAATAAAAAACAAACATCACAATAATCACTATTCAAAAATATCCTATTTTAACAAATATATTCAATTACACATTCAAAATACTAATTCAATTATCTTACTAACTCAAATATCTCTTCATAAACACACATAAATGCTTCTGTAAATTTGAAGCAAACACACAATCCATACAAAACTTTCATTCTTAATACTGAACTATATTGATCAAAAGTAATAAATAGTAGAGCTACTTATCTTTCAGGAGCAGAATTTTAAAGAGGCAGAATGTTCCGTGCCAGAGACTTTTGTTGTTTCTTTTGATTCCAATTCTGGATTGTTGTTGAATTGGTGTTCTTTAAAGGGGCTGCTGAGGAGTGGCATAATAAAGGGTTTATGCATAATGTTAGCCTCCGGTCTTGAAATGAAATCGGTGTCTACGTCAGCTGCTGGGTGGTAAAGGCGTTGGTTCCCGCATGTCGCTGACGCGCACAGCAGGACAACGTGAGCATTGGTTCATGAAGATTTTTGCCCCGGCGTGTCGCTGACTTGCACAGCATGACAAGATCTTCGTTCCTGAGCTTTATTAGTGTTAGGATAAAGTTGTGAAGACTGCCTTCGGGAAGGGCCGGCGGGTCGCTGACATGCACAGCAGCATATCTGCTTCCTCGTCGGCTCCATACGAAGTGAAAAGGAGAAAGGTATCCAAAGAATGCCATTGCGTCGCTGATGGGCACATCATTCTAATTTTGTCTCTTGCTCTCGTATTTAAATAGATCCCTAGAGCAGGACAAATTCAAATGTTGTAATTCATTTCTGTGCATTCTAAACGCAAAGGGTTTATTTACTATAGAAGTTTGATTCATTGCTGAACTCCTCAGCATTTATGGGATGTTTTCACTGTGTATGATTTTATTTGTCATAAGCGCATATCTCTTTCAATTTTGTGTTTAGGTCAATATTTACACATACATATCTTTATTTAAGTTTACATATATCTTTATGTGTTAACTTTATTTGCAGGTTATTTTTGTTTGGTCTACAACTTTCGAACTAATTAATTTATATTGTAATGGTTGAATAATGCAAAATGTCATGGCACCTCTGTTTTGTTTGTCCACTTCTTGTGATCCGCCTACAGAATGCGCTAATTGGAAAAAGGTGTTTGAGCGATATGCGCATGTGTGTGGCACCTCTCTCAGTGCTGGCAGGAGGACAGCATAGTTACTCCACTGTCTTGTCACTGAGGGACAGGAGGTTTTTGACCATCTTCCTGATGTGCCAGACAGTGATGCTGTTGATTTGAACGAATATGAAAGTTGCATACGTAAACTTGATTTGCACTATGTACCAAAAGCAAGTACTAGTTTTGAACGCTATTATTTTGGCAAAAGAGTACAAAAAGAGGGAGAGTTTATAGAAAGTTATGTTATGGAGCTTCGACGTTTGGCATCATCCTGCAAATTTGGACCAATGGTGGATAAAAGAATTAGAAACGAATTCATGTTAGGGTGTAGAATGTAGAGGGTGCGAAAAGAGCTGTGGCTCAAAGATGAGCCTGCCCTGGAAGAAGTATTGCTAGTAGCAAAAAGGATTGAACACTCTTTAGATTGTGTGGAAGTAATTACAAAGGATTTTACCAAAGATGTATGCTCTGTTGTGCATGATGGTAAAAAAAAGGTACCTATTAAGGATGGGGAAAAGAAGCATGAACACAAAAGCACGGATAATACAAAGAATCAGGCTAGAACAGAGAAAATGTGTTTCAGATGTGATAGAGTGGGACATTTCGCCAATGACAGACTCAAGGCTGTGTGCACGCACTGCAAGAAAAAGGGGCATTTTGATGGGGCTTGCAGGATGTAAAATCTCAAACAAAAGGTAGATGAGGTGGAAACCAGTGATAGTGAAGACAAAGGGAGTTCAGATTTTGAATATGGGCTAATACTTCTTCAAGTTGGGAACAAAGGGCCTTTGGATTACATAGAGGTCGAGGGAGAAAGGACCAAAGTCTTATCCGATTCAGGAGCTAAGATTACCATTGTGGCTAATACATTTTATGAAGACAAATTGAAAGGGAGAGCCACCCTACTTAAACCTGATATTAAACCTTGTGCCTATGGTGGTGATCCGATAGAACTGCATGGTTATTTTTTGGGTTTGGTTGAATATGAAGGATGCTTTACTTCTGGAATGATATACGTCTCGAAGAAAGGAGATAGTATTTTGAGTTGATGGCCCCAAAGATATTTAGGAGTCATGTTAGATCCCAATAACACTCCTCCCATTATATTAAAGAAAACACATAGTGTCAGTGTTGTATGAGATGGCTCAATACAACAAGATGAGTTGAAAAAGGATTATCCCCACGTGTTCAGCAAAGATTTAGGTTGTTTAAAGGGTTATTGCCACAAAATTAAACTCATTCCAGGTTCTGTCCCTGGGTCTAGCAAAGTACGCGGTGTTCCCAGTGTGGTGAGAGAAGAGATGCGTATTGAGTTAGACAAACTCAAATCTCAGGGAATAATTGAGGAAGTGGAAGGGACAGCATGGCTGGCTCTAGTCGTGGCAGCAAGAAAAGCTAATGGGTCTTTGAGATTGTGTGTGGACCTCAGGCAACTTAATAAGTGTGTCTTGGTCAACAAGTATCCACTTCCCTTTATCTCGGATTTGTTGATGATGGTGGGGAAAGCTAAGGTCTTCAGCACAATAGGCCTTACTTTGGCTTACCATCAAATACAATTGGCTGAGTTGTCAAGGGATCTCACTACGTTCGTCACGCCATTTGGGGCATTTAGGTATGCCACACTACCTTTTGGTCTTGTCTCTGCTGCGTCAATGTTTCCATGATCCATGGAGAAAATCTTGCATGGGATAACTGGTATTTGTGTATATCAGGATGATATACTGGTGCATGGTAGAGATGAGGAAGAGAACAATGGTAGGGTCAGACAGGTCCTGGGTCGGCTATGTACACATTGCCATCAAGTTGGAGAAGTGCAGGTTTGGTGTCAGAGAAATTGATTATCTTGGTCACACTATAACTGCTGATGGGGTAATTCTCAAAGCGGAACTGATAGATACTATTCAGAATATGGCCTCTCTGTCATCCAAAGAGGAACGTATGCTTTTTCTGGGGATGGCTGATAATAATAAATTCATTCTGAATTTTGCGGATGTCAGCTACAATATGAGAAGCTTGTTAAAAAATGAGCGATGTTTGTGTGGAATGCTGACTGTGAAAGAGGGTTCTGTGATATTAAGACAAACACACACTAGTTCCTAAACTCAAGTACTTTGACCCCAATAAAAGCTTTGTCAGCACCACCGATGCCAGTTTAAATGGTCTGGGGGCAGATTTGCATCAAGGGGGTTCTGGACCTGACAGCCCTCTCATGTTCATCTTGAGAAGCCTCAAATGAGCAGAATGTAGATATTCTGTCATTGAGAGGGAAGCTCTTGCTGTTCAATGGGCGATTAAGAGATTAAAACATCTTTGTGGGGCAGTACATTTGTGATCAAAACTGACCATAAACCGCTGTGTGAGATTTTCACTAATAAGGGCATTGACTCCATTTCACCTCAAATATACAAATTGGTTGGAAGTTTACAAGGTCACAATTTTAGTGTGAGATACATTCCCAGGACTGAAAATTTCCTAGCAGACACTTTATCCAGATTAGTACCCGAGACTGAAATGGGGCAAGAGGGTGATACATTAGCAGACAATCTCACAGATTTTGTATGTGAAGTTGACTACGAAATCATTTCTGAAGAAGTGTGGCGTGAAGCTGTGAAAGTTGATGAAGTCTTACAAGAGGTAATGAAGCTTATCTGTACCAGCTGGCACCATAAAGAACAAGGCGGAATAGATTGTAAAGATTACTGGTGTGTGAAAGATCAGTTGTCATCTACTAATGGTCTGTAATTGAGGGCAAATAGATTGATACCTCTTGTTAAATTCCATGAAGAGTTGGGTCAGGCACATAGATGTCATTTAGGCATCTAAAAGACAAAGGAAAGACTGCGTTCAACGAATTGGTGGCCTGGGATGGATTTGCATGTGGAATGCTTTGTGAGAGAATGCATGCAATGTGCCTTGAGTGAAAACAGTATGAAGAAAATAATTCAACCCATGGTGATAAGGAAGCGTCGTAGTGGACCGTGGAAAGACATTGCTTTGGACATTCTGGGACCTATACATGGTTACTGCCAAGAGAGCTATGTAACAGTGGTGATGGACTTATTTTCTAGGTGGCCAGAACACGTTGTGTAATCAATTTTCGGAACGATTCATTGCAAGGGAAGGTTTGCCAGAAACTCTATTAACTGACAATGGAGAGCAGTTGGTTTCCAGGGAGATGGAAAGTTTTCTTCATGGGGGTGGTATAATACATAAGAAATATTCTCTCTATCATCCCGAGTCCAATGGGATGGTAGAGAGGTTTAACAGAGTTTTGAAGGAAACCATCTCATTGGCACAGAATAACTGTCTCAATTCGAAGGAGGAGGTGTCCAAGAGGATGGGTGTGTACAGGTTCACCCATCACACTACGACAGGCAAGTCACCATTTAGTCTATTTTGTGGTAGACATCCTGAGATTCTATTGGAACCTCCCTGGGTAAATAAACTCCTCAGCGGTGCGAACAGAGATATGGATACTCAGGATTGGAGGTTGAGAGAAGACGATAAATGCAGACAGCAAAGCCAGTTTTGATGAAAACACTCTTTTAAACCACTACTGTCACAGTAGGTGACCTTGTTATGATTAAGAGACCCGGATGGAATGTGGTTGGATCCAAGTTCTCCAAACCCATGAGAATGATAAACGTCTTCACTAATGCCATTAAGACTGCCTATCAACGTGTGAGGAATCTCAGTAGGGTGGTCGTGTATAGAGGAAGAAAGCTGGTGAATGACCAAGAGGACATGAGTAACAAAGATCAGTGTGAGAGTAGTAATGAAGGTAGTGGCAAGTACAGTGATGAAGGTAAAGTTAAAACCAATGGTGAAAGTATTGGGAAAACCTAGAACAGAAGTGAAGACATGAGCAGGTTCCTTACTCCAAGGAAATCTGTTAGGAAAACTCAATGTCCTGGTTATCTAGATGGCTATGTAGTTTAACCTGAATGTCGTTTCTTTGATTTACTTCGTGCCATTACATCTGTTTGTTTTTTGTATATAGGTTGTACTCTAGAGAGGCTGTGGTAATGTGTATCAGCACCAGCACATTCCAGAATGTAAGAAGCTCTGACAATGTTTGGCTTTGAAGTAAAACTGGAGGCAGATCTTGATGGGATGGCTGGCGGGTTTTCCTGTGAAGAAGAAACCAATAAGTCTTCCTTCCTTTACACCCATGGACTATGTCTCATCATTACAGATTATCTATTTAACAGAGGCTTAAACTGCGCATGTCTGACTGGCCATCGCAAGGCAGCCAAAGAGACATTCGCACTTTAAACATAAAGTGCCCTGCCCATCACTGCTTTCTGCTGCTGCCTGACTGGCAGCAGCAGAAATCAGAAAGCCTCGCCCCCATCCTGACCCTCTGCTCGGGACGGGGTTTGAAAAATAAAATGGTAAACTTAATAACCATTTTATTTTTCCATATCTGGGTGCAATTTGGTCAGTGGGGCGATGCTCCTCCGCCGTAATGGAGGAGCCGCGCCTGACTTAAGGTAGTATCGTTTGAGCTTCCAACATTGATGATTGCATTTGTCAGTTTCATCATACGGTATTTTATGGTGCTTACGACACAAGGCCATCATAAATAAATATTCTCACTACCAGAGGGATATTCTAGCAGATTATTGTATCCCCAATATTGTGCTACAAAAATATGATAGTCCTAAATATCAACTGCCACAATATTGTGAAGGTAAAAAGTACAGATTTACTAAACTTAAATCCATATATATATATATATATATATATATATATTTCCAAAAGATCCCCAGATTTGAGGACGCACTCCGCAGCAAAGAGGTAACAACCTTTTATTATTACAGTGAAAGCGGCATTTCTCTCCAGTACTTTGTCCCTTCAGCCGACGCGTTTCAAAGTCTCTTACTTCTTTTTCATAGGCTACGTGAGGTTGCAATAATGAACATCGGTTTACTGCCTCCATTATGCTAATTCCTTTATAGGCCTCCGGTGTGCCTTCTGTTAGTCAGTCTTTACAATGCATCTTGGGGACAGTAGTTCCTTCTTTATATAATTTTTACCTTTCAGTAGGTTTTGCAATATATCACGATGATTTCGGGACTCACAATGCAACAAGCCCTCCAGTGGGCCCCAGATCGGAATTCCGCCCTCATTACTCTTAACTTTGCTGTGCCTTCGTTCGGGATGTTTCCATATCCCGAGGTCTCCCATTCATTTAGGAGTGGTGCAATCCTCCACGGCCGGCGGACGCCGTGTATGTTTGTTTCCAAAAGATCCCCAGATTTAAGGACGCACTCCGCAGCACAGAGGTAACAACCTTTTATTATTACAGTGAAAGCGGCATTTCTCTCCAGTACTTTGTCCCTTCAGCCGACGCGTTTCGAAGTCTCTTATTTCTTTTTCATAGGCTACAAGAGGTTGCAATAATGAACATCGGTTTACTGCCTCCATTATGCTAATTCCTTTATAGGCCTCCGGTGTGCCTCCTGTTAGTCAGTCTTTACAATGCATCTTGGGGACAGTAGTTCCTTCTTTATATAATTTTTACCTTTCAGTAGGTTTTGCAATACATCACGATGATTTTGGGACTCACAATGCAACAAGAGACTTCGAAATCTGGGGCTCTTTTGGAAACAAACATACACGGCGTCCGCCGGCCGTGGAGGATTGCACCACTCCTAAATGAATGGGAGACCTCAGGATATGGAAACATCCCGAACGAAGGCACTGCAAAGTTAAGAGTAATGAGGGCGGAATTCCGATCTGGGGCCCACTGGAGGGCTTGTTGCATTGTGAGTCCCGAAATCATCGTGATGTATTGCAAAACCTACAGAAAGGTAAAAATTATATAAAGAAGGAACTACTGTCCCCAAGATGCATTGTAAAGACTGACTAACAGAAGGCACACCGGAGGCCTATAAAGGAATTAGCATAATGGAGGCAGTAAACCGATGTTCATTATTGCAACCTCACGTAGCCTATGAAAAAGAAGTAAGAGACTTCGAAACGCGTCGGCTGAAGGGACAAAGTACTGGAGAGAAATGCCGCTTTCACTGTAATAATAAAAGGTTGTTACCTCTTTGCTGCGGAGTGCGTCCTCAAATCTGGGGATCTTTTGGAAACATATATATATATATATGTGTGTGTGTGTTTGATTTCATTTGAAATGCCATCATTGCTCTAAATATTTTTTGCAGTATCATATTGTTAACATTATTACCAGTGTTAACATATCACATAGCAGTAGGTGCGGACCCACTAGGGTGTTATCTTTGGCATTCTACGCATTTATGTAACATACAATGGGAAGGCCCCCAAGTAAGAAAAACAGGAGATTTCTCTGTTCAGCTCAGTGGGATTTCGCCGTATTTTAAATTGAATATATTTAGGATTCATAAATACTGGCTTATTTGCACGTTATTATGCAGCACTGAAAGCTTATTTGCACAAGTTATTTATTGCCTGTGAGGCCACCCATTGTTTTAGAATTTGTGGTAAAATAAAAAATTTCCGCAATTTTGAATCATTTTAATATAGGTTCAGTAACATTTGCGTATTTGCACATTTCCATTTAGCACTGTCTGCTTATTTGCACAACTGTTTGGATATTTATAATTGTTTGGTACTGCAATGTTTATGAAAAGCATATGATTAGAAGTGATATTTCTTCTATGTCTATCTGTATGTTTTTCACGTGGTATTGTACGGTCACTTTAAATTTTTGGGTCACTCCTCATGGCGTCATGTGATCAAGGCCTCCTGAAGGCCGAAACGCGTCATGGCGGTGGTGCTGGGTGTATTGATGGAATAAAGAACCTTGCACGAAGTTTCTGGGTCCGTGTTCGTCTTTCCAAAGCTATTGGGAGTATCGGGCGGGGTTCTCTGCATATATATATATATATCTACAAAGACCTCGCCACTTTCAATCTCCTCCAAAGAGAATAACGAGTGCAGACCCAAATTCTGTGCAAATATTTATTGCTCACATAAATCTGCCATTACGCGTTTCGGCCGTGACCGGCCTTGATCACATGACCATGATATATATATATATATATACACACATATATCAAATTTGAAACTGCTGGCTGCCGCCATGCTCCTAATCAAAGGGCGCGTCGGTTTCAAAGCGAAATCAGCACTCTCCGTGATACTTCTTTGCCACCTCCTCACAAAACACATCCCAGGATTTACCGACACTCAGGGGTGCTGCTCATTTAACTTTTTATTAAAGTGCTATTGTTGATGCGTTTTGGCTGCCGAAGCCTTGATCACATATATACGTCTTCAAGATGTACTAGACTTAACTCAAAATATATATCTCGTGAAAATTTACTAGACTTAATTCCAAGTATATACATACCTTGGAGATTTACTACACTTAAATTCACATATAGGGCTCTTGAAGAAATATAAATGCATATGCGTACTTATAGATCTCTATAAGGGCCCTTCCTATATGTGGAGTTAAGTTTAGTAAATTTAAAATTACTATACTTGCCTAAACATACCTACCTTGCTGATATTGTGATCAATGATGATATGCTGGCTATGATATTCTTGTAGCATAATCGTTTTTTGCTAGATATTCCAACATACAACTATCCTTTAGGTGGTGAAAGTGTTAGAGACAGATTGAAATAACTGAAAATTGAGCTCAGTCATGGGTCAGTCATCCTTGCAGGTGTTCATTCTACACTATACTTTAGCGATCATGGGATCACTTTGAGAGTCAGAACATCGGCACCATGCAAGATTTTCATTTGTAAAGGATCCATATAAAACTCGTGCAAAATAACATCCCACTATTCTCGGAGCTGGAAGGTCACCTTGCAAGAGTTGTTCCCTATGCTGGAACATGATCAGGGTACTCTACAAAGACAAGATTGGATGAAGACTCTGTAAGAAAGTGCCCTCTTTTTGCATGGTTGCCCCCACTTTTTGCAAAACTGTTGATGTACTTTGACTGAGTGTGCCCTGGGTTCCTGCTAACCAGGTAACCAGGGCCAATGTTCTTTTCCTAAATTGCATTGATGCACAACCCAATTGGCACTCTTTGGCCACATGTAAGTCCCTTGTAAATGGTACCATAGGTGCCAAGGGCACTGTGGGTGGGAAGGCCTCTAAGGGCTGCAGCACTTATTGTGCCACCCTTAGAGGCCCTGTACCTTTACACACACACACTGTCATTGCAGGCTGCGTGTTTTGGTGCAGAACAAAGTGAAGAGTCGACATGGCACACATCCCTGTGTACCATGCCTACAACCCACTGCCCTGGCATTGGTATGCCACCCCTCTAGCTGGGTGCACTATACCAGTGGTGAGGGTACAGGTGCATGAGCCCCGTACCCCTACAGTGTCTAAACCAATTCTTAGAAATTGTAAGTGCAGTGCTGGCATTAAGAGTATATGGTGCTGGGAGTTTGTCATTACGAACTCCACAGCACCATAATGGCTTTACTGAAAACTGGGAAGTTTTTGTATCAAACTTCTCAGCACATTAAACCCACACCGATGCCAGTGTGGGATTTAATGAAAAATGCACTCAGAGGGCATCTTAGAGATGCTCCCTGAAAAACGACCTAACTCTAGTGTACTGGCTGAAAGGCTGCTCGCCAGCTGCCACCACCAGACATGTTTCTGGACCACTGGGTCAAGAGCCTGCTGCTCTCGGGGGTCTGAAACAATGCACATCCTGGGACGAGGAGCCATGCCTCCTCCCCCAGGATGGGCAGGGTCCACGAAGGGGAAGCTTCAAAGGATTGCTGCCTTTGTGAGCTACCCCAGCCATTTGCTGCTTCCAGCAACTGGCCCCCAGCGGTTCTGACCCCCACTTTGGGCGGGAGAATCATCAGGAAAACCAAATGAGGATGGGAGGTGTGCCCACCTTTGCCAATCCCACCGGTGGGGGAGGCGAGGTGAAGCACAACTTCCATTCCCCCCCATCTTGCAGATGGGGGGACCCAGCCAACCAGAGAGAGGCATATGCCCCCCTCCCACTGGAGGGTGGCATATTAGGGGGTGTACCCACCCCAAGGAAGAGACCCATTGGTCCCGACCTGTACCTAACTGTAACACCCCTAAATTTGGTATTTAGGGGTAACCCTGAACCTTGCCTCCTCAGACAAGAACAGACAAGGAGAGAAGAAGAAGGACCTAAGAAGCCATGCTGAACTAAGAGGAGGAGGACGCCCACTGATGTGGCCCCAGCCCTACCAGCCTGTCCCCACCTCAAACCTGCTCCAGCGAAATCCCAGCGTGTTCTGCAGCCATCAAGAACCCGGAGGACCTGCCCTGCCTTCCAAAACCAAGACTTTGTCTCCTGTGAGCACCAGATTTGCTCACCAACAGACTCTGGCCAAATCTGTGAGTTTTCACCACTCTGCACCCGACGCCTACGGCCCGAGTTCAAGTGGCTCAACACCACGAGGCGGTCTCCCCGGCGATCCTGACCTGAGATCTGGTGATCTCTGACCTGCCTCGAATCTCCAATCAACGCCTGCAGCCCCTTTCTGGAGGATCCTCCCGACCGCGACCGGAGCTGGTAAGAAAACCCGATGCCTGAAGACACCCCTGCACCTGACGTCCCACTGCCTTGGGTGGCCCAACCGACGGTCACCCAGCATCCCCAGGCATCCCAACTTACCTCTCCAACCGGTGGTCACCTCCAGAAGATCTTCGTCCCCAAGCCTGCAGTCTTTGTTGCAACCGGAGAATCCCTATTGAAATCAACTGGGCACCCAACGCACAAACCGCACCCTGCACCCAGCCGCCCCTGTGCCGCTGCGGGTGCACTTTGTGTGCTAACTCAGATCCCCCTTTGCCCTGAGCCTAACACCAGGAACTTTGCTCCCACAACCTTGTGGCCTGCTCGTGAGCAGCCACCAACCGGAGGCCCCCTATCCCCCATTGGATAACATTGGGCCTTAGCACTCTGCACCCGGATGCGCTAGTGTTGCTGAGGGTGCTTTGAGAGTGCCTCCTCGACCCTGGAGGAATCCTGGTTCTAACCCCAGAAACCCAACTCCCACAACCAAGTTCTTACCTGTAAACCAATAACTCCATTTTCCTCCCATAGGATTGCAGTGACTGCTTTTCTTGAAAATTGTTTTGTGTGTAGTTGGTTTGTATGGAACTCTAAGAAATAGCAAATATACAAAAACTGCTTTACTTACCTTTTCTCTAGGAAATGGCCCAGTGTGATATCTATGCATATCACACTGAGTGAAAAAATAATCCATAAAGTAATCTATAAAGTAATCAAAAGTAATCTCACAATAATTTCAACTGTATTCAAAGTATTTACAAACCTGTAACACAGTCATTTTCATTCAGCTTGCTTGTATTGTTCAACCTGCCTTGAAAAGTACCATTTGCACTTACCTGTGCCAGGCTTGCTTGGTTCTAGAAAATAAATATAACTAAATAATATTTTTATACAAACAAATTGGTCTGAGTTCAGTCTTTGAGTGTGTGACATAATTTCTTGCCTGAGTGTGTACAATAAATGCTTAGAAGTACCCTCTGATAAAGCCTTACTGCTCGCCCAAACTACCACAAATAGAGAGTAGGTTATTATCTACTTTTACCTCTGCCTACCTTTGGGATCCCACTGGACTCTGTGCACACTATACCTTACTTTGGTATAGTATATACAGAGCCACCTTCCTACATTGGTGGATCAGCGGTGGGATATACAACTTTGCATTTGTTGGACTGACTTGGTCAACACCTGATCACACAACAGAACTCTTAAATTGTCTTTAGAATTCTGATTTTTGAATTGATAAATATTTCCAAATTACTAAAAGTCTTGTTAGGCCTTGGTTAAGTCCCTTTAGAATTTTAGAAAAATAAAAGCTCACTGTAGTTAGGGATAAGATGGGTAGAGGTTTTCTTTTATAATGTCTCTTAACAAGAACCCGGCTATTAGTGAAAATAGAACTGACATAGAGGTTAGAGTTGAGGAGCTCGACGTCACACCTTATTTCCACTTAGAATTCAGGGAGTTATGGTCTCTATGTAAATTAAAACACATTAACATTGGGTCCCATCCCTCCAAACAAAAGCTCCAGGAGCTGTTGGCAGGGTATGCTAAGGACCATCCCTCTGAGAATGGTGAAGAGCTCTCAGAAGGGAAAGAAGATGGAGGGGATTAGGATACCTTCCAGCCCCCCCCACCCCCCCCACACACTTCTTAGGGAGGGAAGGGCCCAAGCCCCTCACTCCAAGAATACAACTCTCAGTACCTGGACCTCACACAGGTGGGTCAGGTGCTTCTGAGTCCATTGAGGACAGCCTCAATGAGGAGACCAACCTCTTAGTGAGGTTGACTAAAAGATTAGACCTAGAGACCAGACTCCTGGCTCTAGAAAGAGCAGAGATGGGCCTAGCACCCATCAATGGTGGCAGCAACTTAATAAACAAGGATAGAGAGCACTCGGGATCCTAAAATCCCCAAAGGGATTGTCCCCAAATTTGAGGAAGGTGATGACATCACCAAATGGTTCATAGCCTTTGAGAGGGCTTATGAAATGAGGAAAGTGAAGAAGTCACAGTGGGGGGCACTCCTTTGGGAACTGTTCACTGGTAATTGCAGGGACAGACTCCTGACCCTTACAGGGGCAGATGCTGGGTCTTATGACCTCATGAAGAATACTCTGATTGAGGGCTTTGGACTCACAACTGAGGAATATAGAATTATATTCAGGGGGGCTCACAAAACCCAAAACCAATCCTGGATTGACTTTGTTGACTACTCAGTTAAGACACTAGATGGATGGTTAACTGGCAATAATGTGCATGATTTCAATGGACTTTACAATCTTGTTATGAAGGAACATATTTTGAGTTATTGCACTAATGAAAGGTTACATCAATATTTGGTAGACCTAGGTCTAATTTCTCCCCAAGAATTGGGAAAGAAGTCAGACTACTGGGTCAAGATTAGGGTAACAAAAACAGCCACTGTGGGGGACCAAGAGAAAGAGGTTACAAAACCTCCACAGGGGAAAGGGGGTGAGAACCCCAAAGACAAAAAGCCAGAGTCTTCAAAAGGGCCCCAAAAACCTGCTCAGGGGGCTGGGTCCCAAAACTCTTCCCAGTCCAATAATAGGTACACGGGGAAGAACTTTGATCCTCTGAATGCCTGGTGTTTCAACTGTAAGAAGTTGGGACACTTAACTGGAGATGCTGCTTGTCCTAGCAAGAAGCCCCCTAGTCCTTCTCCAGTTACTACTGGTGTAGCTAATCTCCAGATGGGATCAACAGTGTGCCCAGAGCAAATCAGGGTTCACACTGAAGCAGTTCTAGTCACTGAGGGTGAAGTTGAGTTTGCCACTTTAGCTGTGTGGCCACCCAACTTAAAGAAGTATTTGCAATACCCCTGGATCAATGAGACTAGAATAGAAGCAGTGAGGGATACAGGTGCCAGTGTCACTATGGTGAGAGGCACACTGGTTTCCCCAGAGCAATACCTGATTGGGAAATCTTACCCAGTCACCAACGCTGACAGTTACTACTAACCATGCCATGGCTATGGTGACATTAGACTGGGGGGGGTTGGGGGGGGGTTACTGGCCTGAAACAGGTCTCTCCAAAGCTCCCAGCTGCCTGTCTGCTTGGAAATGACCTGGAGACCTCAGCATGGGCTGAGGTAGAATTGAAAACCCATGCAGCAATGCTGGACATCCCGGAGATTGTGTGTGTATCAAAACTAGAGCACAAAGCGGAGAGCAGGGTGAAAAAGAAGTATTGGAGCCTGAAAGAATGGGCCAACCTTCCAAGAGGAAAGGTAAGAAGACTGAGAAACCAGCGTCTGAACAGCCACAAACTCAGGACCCCTCTCCTCAGGGAGAGGACTTGGAAGCCCCAGAGGGAACTGAGCCCATGGAACTTGACCCTTACCAGGTTGAGCTCTTAGGCCCAGGGGGACCCACTAGGGAAGAGCTACGCCTTGGACAGCAGACCTGTACAACTCTTGAGAGCCTGAGGCAGCAAGCTGCTGCACAGGAAAAGGGAGATGTCGGTGGTACCCACAGAGCCTATTAGGAGGCCGGACTACTGTACACTGAGGCCAGAGACCTCAACCCTGGAGCCACTAGGAGAGTGGTAGTGCCTCAAATGTACATGGAGTTCTTACTCACTTTGGCTCATGACATCCCCCTAGCTGGGCATCTGGCCCAAATCAAGACTTGCGAAAGGCTAGACTGCCACTTTTATTGGCCCCAGAAGGTAAAGGAATTTGTCAGCTCCTGTGTCACCTGTCATGCCAGTGGCAAAACAGGTGGACACCCAAAAGCCCCCTTACTTCCACTACCAGTGGTTGGGGTTCCCTTTGAAAGGGTAGGTGTGGACATAGTGGGTCCACTTGAACCTCCCACAGCATCAGGAAACATATTCATACTGGTGGTAGTGGATCATGCCACCAGGTATCTTAAGTCAATTCCCCTTAGGACTACTATGGCTCCTGCAGTAGCCAAGGCCCTCATTGGTGTATTCACCAGGGTAGGGTTTCCTAAGGAGGTGGTTTCAGACAGAGGGTCAAACTTCATGTCTGCATACCTAAAACATATGTGGAAAGATTATGGAGTGCAGTACAAGTTTACTACACCCTATCACCCACAAACCAATGGTCTTGTTGAAAGGTTCAACAAGACATTGAAGGACATAATTATGGGGCTGCCTGAAAAACTCAAAAAGAGATGGGATGTCCTCTTACCATGCTTGCTTTTCGACTACAGAGAGGTGCCTCAGAAGGGAGTAGGGCTTTCCCCCTTTAAACTTCTGTTTAGCCATCCTGTTAGGGGAGCTCTCTGTCTTGTTAAAGAGGGTTGGGAGAAGCCTCTTCAAGACCCAAAGAAGATATTGTGGACTATGTACTAGGCCTAAGGTCCAGAATGGCAGAGTACATGGAAAGCGCTTCCAAAAATCTTGAGGCCAGCCAGGAGCTCCAGAAGCACTGGTATGACCAAAAAGCTGCACTGGTGGAATTCCAACCAGGGCAAAAGGTGTGGGTTTTGGAGCCTGTGGCACCAAGGGCTCTCCAGGACAAATGTAGTGGCCCTTACCCCATCTTAGAGAAGAAAAGCGAGGTCACCTACTTGGTAGAACTGGGCACAAGCAGGACCCCCAAAAGGGCGATCCATGTGAACCACCTTAAGCTTTTTCATGACAGGGCTGACATCACCATCCTGATGGTGACTGATGAGGATCAGGAGACAGAGAGTGAACCTCTCCCTGACCTCGTCTCTTACAGCTCCAAAGATGGGTCAGTGGATGGAGTTGTCTATTCAGACACCCTCTCTGCCCAACAGCAGGCTGACTGCAAGCACGTCTTGCAGCAGTATGCTAAGCTCTTTTCCTTGACCCTTGGTCAGACAAACTGGTGTACCCATGATGTGGACACTGGGGACAGTGTACCTGTCAAGAACAAAATCTATCGACAGTCTGGTCAAGTTAAGGAAAGCTTCAGAGCTGAAGTCAGCAAGATGCTGGAGTCAGGGGTTATTGAACCCTCTTAGAGCCCCTGGGCCAGCCCAGTGGTTCTAGCCCCCAAACCTCATCCACATGGCAGAAAGAGAGAAATGAGGTTCTGTGTGGACTATAGAGGGCTCAACTCTGTCACCGAAACAGATGCTCACCCTATCCCAAGAGCTGATGAGTTGATAGACAAATTGGGTGCAGCCAAATTTCTAAGTACCTTTGACTTAACTGCAGGGTACTGGCAGTTTGGCATGGCACCAGCAGCCAAAGAGAAAACAGCTGATGGGCATTATCAGTTCACTGTTATGCCTTTTGGTTTAAAGAATGCCCCTGCCACCTTCCAAAGGTTAGCGAATCAAGTCCTTGCTGGATTGGAGGCCTTTAGTGGAGCATATCTAGATGATATTGCTGTCTTTAGCTCCACCTGGCAGGATCACCTGATCCACCTGGGGAAGGTTTAAAAGCCCTGCAAAATTCAGGACTAACTATCAAGGCATCCAAATGCCAGATAGGCAGGGGAACAGTTGTATACTTGGGCCACCTTGTTAGTGGAGACCAAGTGCAACCTTTACAATCCAGGCCATCCTGGACTGGGAAGCTCCAACCACCCAGACTCAAGTCAGGGCATTCCTTGGCTTGACTGGGTACTACAGGAGGTTTGTGAAATGGTATGGGTCCATTGTGACACCCCTCACAGAACTTACCTCCAAGAAGATGCCCAAAAAGGTAAACTGGACGGTTGGATGTCAAAAGGCTTTTGACACCCTGAAAGAGGCAATGTGCTCAGCACCAATTCTCAAAGCTCCAGACTATGCCAAGCAGTTCATTGTGCAGTCTGATGCCTCTGAGCTAGGGATAGGAGCGGTCCTATCCCAGACCAATGATGAAGGCCAAGCCCAACCTGTTGCTTTTATAAGCAGAAGGCTTCTCCGCAGGGAGCAACATTGGAGTGCCATTGAGAGTGAGGCCTTTGCTGTGCTTTGGTCCCTGAAGAAGCTGAGACCATACATGTTTGGTACTCACTTCACAGTTCAAACTGACCACAGACCTCTCAAATGGCTAATGCAAATGAAAGGTGAAAATCCTAAATTCTTGAGGTGGTCCATCTCCCTACAGGGAATGGACTTTACAGTGGAACATAGACCTGGGACTGCCCATGCCAATGCAGATGGACTTTCCAGGTTCTTCCACTTAGACAATGAAGACTATTTAGGGAAAGGTTAGTCTCATCCTCCTTCTTTTTGGGGGTGGGGGGGGAGGGTTGTGTAAGAAAGTGCCCTCTTCTTGCAAGGTTGCCCCCACTTTTTGCCAAACTGTTGATGTGCTTTGACTGAATGTGCCCTGCGTTCTTGCCAACCAGGTACCCAGGGCCTATGTTCTTTCCCTAAACTGCATTGATACAAAACCCAATTGACACTCTTTGGCCACATGAAAGTCCCCTGTAAATGGTGCCATAGGTACCATGGGCACTGTGGCTAGGGAAGGCCTCTAAGGGCTGCAGCACTTATTGTGCCACCCTTAGAGGCCCTGTACCTTTACACACACACACTGCCATTGCAGGCTGCGTGTTTTGGTGCAGAACAAAGTGAAGAGTCAACATGGCACACATCCCTGTGTAAGTAGGGCTGGACTCACTCACTCCAAATGGATTATGAGTAGTTTACTAAATCTTCATCTTATTATGCTAAGTTGTTGGCGTGCAGGAAGGTATCGCCTTCTGATCATAGGCATGTTAGAATACTTGAAAGTTGCGCTATCCTCATGGGGGAGTGTCCCTTACGTGCACTGCCAAAGTTCCCAATGGAAAACGATATTCAACTTGAGTGTGTTTATAGATTCCAATTTTATTCAGGTATTCAATTTTTTTAATTTTCTTATTTGAAGTTAATTATTTCAATATAACTTTGGTGTGTGTTCAATGCACAACTTGTTCCTTATAGATGCATCATTCATGCATGTCCGTAACAGGACTGATCGTCATTTATTGTTGTGTATATCCCCAATGCAGTTCGGGCATACATCTGCCCTTCATCAGGGGTTGAATTCCTAAAAAAACAACAAATAATGCAAAATAAAAATGACTGCCTTGGTGTGGAGCTGGACCTCCACCAAAGTTTTTTTAGTGTGTTACTTATCATGTATATCGCTAGCTTTAGCAGGCTCAAGTAAGCTTTCATTCAATTGACATCACCGTGTCCGGTTTGTGTTTCTTGCTTTGAGCTGCGCCCTCAGGACAGCTGTGGGCATTGCAGACACTGGGAGGTCAAATTTACTATTCTAACTCCAGCTCTAGAATATCTGGGGAAAGGGCTTATTTTTTTTTTTAAATAATGTGTTTATTTTTTCAATTTCACATTTGTTGAGTACATAGAAAGTGTTAGACTTTACAATATTTACAAACATGAAACAAACTTTATAGCCATTCGCCTCTTCCCAGTGCAGTTTCTAGTAATACATTCTCATCTTCTGAAGGCCCCCAGTAATACAGGTCGTATGCTGCATGCGGTCAGTATAGGAGGTTCCTTCGTTCTTAGACTCGGGACCTTCCATAGGCGAGGCACATCCCTCCTCGTCAGAGCCTGAACTGACTTAGTCCTGCCCTCTCTCTGCTGCTTCGAACTCCACTATGGGCTCTCTCCATGTCGCCAAATCTTCATCAGCATGTTCGTCTACCCTACACCCGCATAACCTGACCTCCTCTGCCACTGCCCATTCTTTCACATCTCTACCCCACCTTTGTAGATTGGGTCCCCCAGTGCCCATCCAAGTCATAGCTACTTGTCTTTTCGCTAGTAATAGCGACAATTGTATGAATCGCCATTGCATTTTCCTTCCCTTGCGTTGTTTAAATATGCCCAGTAGACAGGCAGTAGGTTCTGGCATCAGTGTCGCTCCCCCCACACTCTGTAGTCTCAATCACCCGGCCCCAATAAATGTGCACTGCGGGACATTTCCAAGCCAGGTGTAGAAATGTTGCTGTAGTTGTTTGGCATCGGGGACATGTGTTCGGTTTTGTGGGGTCTATACGGTGCAGCAGCACCGGGGTGACATACGTACGGTGTAGAAAATTGAAATGGGCTACTTTAAATCGCGCGTTACATGAGCCCTTTTTTACTAGTATGCAGGGCTCCTTCCACCCTGTATCCGTCGTTGGTGCACCCAGGTCTTCCTCCCAGGCTATTCTCGCTCTTGGTCTCGATCTGGGCGTGTCCATAATCATAGCGTTGTACATGTGGGATATCAAGTGTCTCCCCCCCCCCCCAAACTCCAGTAGCATCCTGAACAGGACTGAGGATTCTGGTGCAGCCAGGCACGTAGGCCAGATGTCGTGGACTATATTAACAATGCTTGCGTAGAGAAGGAATTGACCCTGTCCTACCCCAAAACATTCCTGCGCCGCCTCGAAAGAAATCAGCGTGTCAAAAGGGAAAAGGTCTGCTAACGTCAAGCATTCCCCGTCTTTCCAGCTAGTAACGTCCACCTCCGACGCCAGGTGAAGAAACGCTGGGAGGTCCCAAAACATGAACTCTCCGGCGAAGGGGGTGCCTCTCAGAACCACCCTCACCCCTCTTTCCCAGAGTGCCGCTGCGTGTTTGATCAAGTAAGGGCCCACTCCTTGCCCCCTCCATTTAATAGCTGGGGCAAGGTTTTTTTCCCTCGCGTCATCCGTCAAGAGTTCTTTCTCCAATTGTTGTCTTCAGTCAACCAGTGTGCTGCATGTTGGAGCTGGGACGCTATGTAATACAGTTCCATATTGGGAAGCGCCAACCCTCCCTCTTGCTGTGGCAGTTGCAGTATCTCTCTGCTCACTTTATTTCTGCTATCGTCCCATACCAATTTTATTAGCAGGGAATGAAGTCTTTTAAACACTGACCGTGGGAGCGTGTCCAGTGAATGCTGAAGGGCATAAAGGCATCGGGGCAGAAACACCATTTTGGCTACCGCCAACCGCCCCATAAGGGACAAGGGGAGTGCGTTCCAAAAGGTGACCGACCGAGTCAATCCCTCTGTCACTCGGTCTATATTGCATTTCTTCCATTTCTGAGCAGTATGCGTGGCTATGATGCCCAGATATCTGAACTGGTCTGTTTCCCAACGTAAGGGCATCGGTGGAAGCGCGAAGGAGTCCCAATGGTGTAGGGCACCGAGCGGAAAGATCAAGGATTTGGTCATCTTTATACACAAACCAGAGATGTCTCCGAAGGCTTTAAAGTGCTCCAACAAGTGTGGTATGAAACTGCTGGCACCGTCAGATAAAACAAAGTGTTGTCAGCGTATAAAGAAATCAGATGCTCTCTTCCCCCAGTTCGTATCCCATAGAGACCCATTTCCTTCCTAACTCTGATGGACAGTGGTTCCAGTGCCAGTGCAAACAGCAGGGGCGACAATGGGCACCCCTGTCTGGTGCCTCTATGCACCCCAAAGGGTGCAGAGATTAATCTCCCCAGCCTGACCCTGGCGGAAGGCTCGGTATAAAGTAGCTTTACCCATGACCGGATTCGGGGTCCAAACCCCATTCTCAGCAGAACTGACTGGAGATAACACAATTTTACTGTTTCAAATGCCTTAGCTATGTCAATGGATACCAAGGCGAGATCCTGATCACTGTCCTCCACTTCATGAATGACATGCATCAGCCTCCTAATGTTCATCGTGGTATTTCTACCAGGTATGAACCCGCATTGGTCTGGGTTGACCAGTCCGCCCATCTCCGGACCTAGCCTCTGGGCCAACGTCCTGCACAAAGTTTTTATGTCTAGGTTTATCATTGTGATTGGGTAGTAGGAGGCCTGGTTCGAAGGTTCTGCACCTGGCTTTGGGATCATTGCTATAATTCCCTCTCAAAATTTGGGGGGGAAGGGCCTTTCTTACCAGGGCCTCTGCATAAACCTCCCGGAGGCGAGATGCCACAACTGCCGAGAATGTCCGATAAAATTCCGCAATGAGTCCGTCGCTACCTGACGCCTTCCCAGATGGGAGCGAATTAATGGCCATCTGTATTTCTTCCACTAGCAGAGGTTTGTCCAGGGCTCACCTCCCCTCCTCCCCCAGGTGTGGGATCAAGAGATCTCTAAAGTATTTGTCTAATTGTTCTGGGGTAGGATCTCCCGGGGTTGCGTATGCCTGTTCGAGATGGCCTCTGAACACTTCCACTATAGCACTCTGAGTGCATGCTTCACCTCACCTGGGATTCACAAGATGGAGCACCTTCATATGTGGTGTCTCTCGTTTTAGAATCCAGGCTAGGAGGCGTCCCGATTTGTCCCCCTGCCGATGTAGTAGCTGACGGTATGATGTTAGTGTGTATTTTTCTAATCTGTCACGTGCTTCTGTAATTTGTCTTAATAATTCAGTTTCAGTTTCCCGTCGCCCCTCGTCCCTCATCTCTCCCTGTTGGGCTGCTAAGTCACGCTCCTTCTCTATGAGTGTCTCCTGCAGAATGCGTCGCACTCCACATGTGAGACTCACGCATCGGCCCCTCAGGACAGTCTTAAGCACTTCCCATTCTGTCGCGCGACTTCCCGCCGTATTCCAGTTTAATTCAAGGTAGTTCCCCAGTGCTTTAGCAATATCGTCTTTCCCCACTGGATCCTGCAGTATTTCTGAAGGGAACCTCCATGAATAGAGACTTCTGGTCCCCTTCCCCCACCTAAAATCGCATACCACCGGCGCATGGTCGGTCAAGTATCTTGGCAGGTGTGTGACCCATTGCACCTTCAGAGCCGAATTAAATTACGCCATCGAATCTCCATGCACGGCATTTTCTGATACAGCCCACTGGTCAGCTGATCAATCTACTGGTATGCATTCAGACCGCCTGGGTTTGTTTCTTTTATCTTTTTATCTTTCCTCATGCAAATGGGTTTCCTATATGGTTTTGCTTTTTCTTAGACTTGTAAATAGTATTCCCTCTTTGTATCCCTAATATCTTTATATCTATTAGTATGCACTTACGGCTATTTATTAGTTATGTTTGTTCATTATATTTTTTGACTATTTTATTTTGTTTTATGTTTGTCGCAATCTCCTTTTTCCATATATTCGTCTTTTTATTAGTCTGAATGTGCACTGCTCAAATATATTTATATTTTTCCCCCCTTCCGCCTAAATAGAACCAAATGTTGTTTTGTTCATCAATGATTTATCCCAACAGTGCTGTAATAATTGTATGATGTTAACCATTTTGTTTACTTGAATTAGAATTTTTATTTAAACATTATACTTGCCTACTGGTTTGTGTAACTGGTTGCAGGAATGATCCTTATATGTTTGTTTTATTTAATTTCAGAAATTTTCCCACCACTCTTCTGTCATGGTATCTACGCCCTGATGAAGGTGTTTCGCCATATTTGGGTTGTACACCGAAACGCGCGTCGGCGTTTGTGATACATTTATGATTAGCTGAATGTTGTTTATTAGATTCATGCTATTTATTGAACAGTTTATTATTTACTGTTTATGTGTTTTGCTTTAGTTAGTGTATACAGGTCAGTTGTCAGTATGATTGAAGTATGGTAGTTTGTATGTGGCTGTGAGTTGTTGTTTGAGTGGTGGATCTACGTATATGTATTTATTCTACAATTACCCCCAAAAAAATATTCTTGTATCATACTCGGGTGTTTTGATCTTTTACTGAAAAAATAAATTTATTTTGTCATATGTTTGTCTTTTCTTCCTTCAGCACTGTTCTTCTTTTATATTCTATGACGTTTAGCATATTATTAAAGAAATAGATAGGGGATTTTTGCTTGTTTGAGTGCTCTATGTTTCCCCTATGATCCCTTTACCTTTATTTGCCTAAATAGGGGCCCCCTTTGTTTGATTGCCTAGTTCTCCCAGCCCTGTGCTGTGGGGGTGTGCTATTTATCCTTTTGATTCTATTGTGGCTGGAAGTTGTGCACATCCTATAGTCCCTTTGTATATTTGTCCCTATTTAGTTTGTCTTTGTTGTGTATTCTCTGTCTATGTATCTTTATCTATTTGCTGAGTCTTCTGTTTATTTTTTTCACATCAGTGCAGTTTTGTGCTGAGCAAAGTTTCATTTCTACTTTATTTATCAACTACTGATCGACCTGATTCATGTCAACTGAAAGTATTAAAACTTTTGGTTTTACTGATGATGACCTCATTCAACTTATTGGCTCTACTTGGCCAAGGATCAATCTTTTCCTTTGCCTAAGGGGTCCAATGAAGAATGGACTAAACTTTTTAATTTGAAAAGAAGTCTAAACGTACAGAATCACATGCCCATTTCATTCTTGAATACCTCAAAGCGGGCACTATTCCCATTGGACTAAGAGTTCGCAACATCCCGGGCTTGTTTGTTGAGATCAGACAGTTCTTGGAGAGGTGGGCCCTTATTTCCAACCGCTGCTCCAGGGACTGGATGATACTCATCATCGACACGGCCCGCGAGGTTGTTGAGCTACTTAATAAAGAGATTCAGGACTTGGAGGAAAAATTGAAACAGTCCCAGGGGGTGGAAGAAGCCAAAAAGAAATTAGAGGAGATTTCCTATGAACTAGATTCATTTAGTGAATATCTCCTCAAGAGGAAAACTGAAAAGTTAAGAAAGGACATCCGCTTATTTACGCAAGAACGTACGTATCCCTTTCTCTCTGAAGGCTTCTATACCTCGCCGAGTGATTCCGCGTCAGGTAATAGTTCCACCAATCGTGGATATCCTCGAGTGACCACTTTCTCGGATACCACTGACTCAGACGGAGAAGGGCCTTCTTTTCAGAACTACCAACCTAGATATAATATAGAGAGAGGAGGCTCTGAGAACCATTTTTTAGGCAACCGACGGGGCAATTTTCGCCCAAGATTTCGAGGCCAACAACAGCAACGGGGATATCAATCAGGTTACCAACAGAGAGGGACTTTCCCGAATCGAGGTCAAATACAAAGGACGCATTTCGAGGACCAGGAACCAGCTCAAAAATATATCCAGACTCGCCAACACCAATATTGGCGAACTTAGACATGATTCCTATATTCAATCTGTCCGCCAGTCCCATGGATCCCCACTCAGGAAGTTTACTAACTAAGGGGTTGTCTTTTGTCCCTACCACCTATTTTAACGAATTTGAACTCATGAGTGATCTTCACTCCTTTTTTCGTAAAATTCGCCTAAAATTTTTTTTCCTTGCTAAAGAATATGTGCCCAGTGAAGAGAATTTATCAGGTCTAAAACCCCCATCCACTTTCTGCCCGGAAATTGATCAGGTGGGGGTTGAGGTTGATATGTTTGAAAAAGCTGTTTCTAAAAAAATCAAGCAGGCTATCAAATTTATCCCCAAACCCATTTTCAACATATCCAAGGAAGAACACCTTGCTCTTAAAAAACTCAAAGATGACACCTCGCTTATTATCAAACCTTGTGACAAAGGTGGAGGTATAGTCATCTTTGACTCTGACTAAATATAAAATCAAAATGGAGCTTCTGTTGAGCTCCCCCATACATTATGCCAAGATTATGATCAACCCTGAATTGCATCTTAAACGTAGGATTCTGACTCTGGTTGAAGCAGCTGTGGAAAAGGGGTTTATTTGCCAGCAAGAAGCGGAATTTCTCACACCCACTTTTACCCGTATCCCCATTATATATGGGGTGCCCAAGACCCACAAAAACCAAATTGATCCACCCCTTAGACCTATTGTTTCTACCATCGGAGCGGCCACTGAACCCCTCTCCAAGTATGTGGACCAATTTTTAAAACCTCTGGTCGCTACGCTTCCTTCGTACATCAAGGATACGGGCCATTTTATTTCCCAGATCGAAGGCCTCCCGTACAACCATGTATAGGAAATTCTGGTAACTATGGACCTGGAATCTCTTTATTCCAATATCCCTCAAAAGGAAGCCTTAGGGGTTATCAAGAACACGCTTGAGGTAGACTGTTCATTACCCAATTCTTCCTTTATTCTTCAACTTCTTGATATTGTTTTATCAGAAAATTTCTTTGAATTTGAGAATTCTTTTTTCATCAGATCAAGGGGTTAGCATGGGAGCAGCGTGTGCTCCTAGTGTGGCCTGCCTGTATATGGGGCACTTTGAAAAGGTTAACATATACAACGAAGTGGCCCCCTTTATGAGAATGTCCATCACTGGTCCCGCTTTATTGATGACATTTTTTTCATCTGGCGAGGAGACCAGGATACTCTCAATGAATTTATAACCTGGATTAACTTAGCGGATCCCAATCTGACTTTTACTGCTCACACCAGTACCCAGAAATTGGAGTTTCTGGATGTGTGGATTGAGGCATGTGATTACAAACTTACGGTCTCACTCTACACTAAACCCACCACCAGAAATACTTTACTTCACTATCAGAGTTTTCACCCCAAGTGCCAAAAGGAAGGAATTCCATTCAGTCAGTTTCTCAGATATCGGAGAAATTGTACTACCATCAGTGAATACATGTACCATGCCGGTAACCTTAAGAGCAAACTCATCAACCGAGGTTATCCGCCTAAACTCGTTAAGAACGCTCTTAAAAGAGCGAAATATTACGACCGGGACTCCATGTTCCAACCCAAAGCCAATAATAAACTTGACCAGTTGGTTTGTGTTACCAAACACTCCTGGTTCAACAATAAAATGCGCCAAATCGTTAACTCTCAATGGCACCTTCTTAACCTTGACCACTCTATGCCGTCCATCAGTAAACCCATTTTTTCGTTTAAAAGGAACAAAAATCTGAGTAACATGTTAGTACATGCCAAAAGACCCCAGAGGGCACACCACATGCAGCTTTCACTTATGGGAGGTAGTCCCGTTCTGGGTAACCATAAGTGTGGAGGCTGCCAAGCATGCCCCAACGCGATTGTGGGCGACCACATTTCCATTAATTCACGCACTGTCTATCTCAAAGAAATGACCAACTGTCGGTCTTCCAATATTATATATGCCATCTTATGCCCGTGCAATCTGGCATATATTGGAGAGACAGCAAGGGAATGTCGAGTTCGTATTGGCGAGCATAAATCTAATATCAGGTTATTGAAATATTCGGCGCCATTAGTTAAACATTGGGCGCAGTTTAAACACAGCGTTAAAGATCTACGCTGGACTATCTTGGAAAAGGTACGCAGTTCCACTGGCATGGATGTGACTGCTATTCGCCGAAAACGCGAATTATTCTGGATGTTTTCCCTCAACACCAAGGACCAAGGACTTAACGAACTTTTACAGTGGGAACATGCTTTTCGCTAATGTTACATTAGTTTGCCCTCACTGACACTGTATTTTCTTTCTAATTTGGACTCTCTTCTTTTAGCTTACTTTTTATGTTTATTGTATCACTAATTGAATATTGATAGTTATGTATACATATATATATTTTTTCGTGCTTTAGTATTATTTGTATAAAATAATAATTTTTCTCTCTCTACGGTTCGTTGGTTGTATTTTTTGAGTTGTGTATTCTGGTCTACTTAGTTGCATTTTTGTCTTTATTAGTTAGGTTAGGTTTAATTATATTATGTCCTTGGTTCGTATGTCATTTAGTCTGTTTATTGTTTTATTAGTGGTTTTGTCAGTATTTCATTGGTGTCGCATTTTCTTTCCTCCCTAGATACCCCGGTTGGGAGTAGACGTTCTGATCCTTTCTCAGCATGCTTTATTTATTGCATGTTAGCTTTTTCATTTCTGTGACGTTCGTCTCTTCAGCATGCTGAAACCTTTTGCATCCTGCCTTCGCCTGGGCTCCCCCGGCTTGAATTATTTTACGCATTTCAGTCCAGCTCTGGCACTAATCTGTAATGTTTATTTTGTTTCTGCATTCGTGACGTTTGTTTATTTGATTTTGTCGTTTTAGCATCTGAATCCATTCCGTATTTTGTTAGTCAATGTGACCTTCTTGCATGGGTCAGATGACCAGGTTGAACTTATCGCATTGGCTCTTTTCCTTCGTACTTTTCATTTAAAATTTGGCGCCGTTCTATTCCCCTGTTCACGTCTTTCTTATTAGCTAAGAAGTAACGACCATCATGTCGTCACCATGACCATCCCCATTCAAGTAAGTTGTGGATGGTTCTTGAATTAGGGTAGTTTTGCTCGCTCTATTTAATACCTAGTGGATGGTTCGTGTGTTTGTTGTCTTAGTATGCATTCATATCTATTTCTACAGGTACTCTCTGTTCTATTCTGAGCGAGGAAGCCTAGCGGGTCCGATTTGAGTCCCGTGATATTCTTATTTGCTGGATTGGCGAATGTTTGAGTTTCGAGGTACTTATATACCGATGCATTGTTTTTACCTTCGGTCCACCATGGCTTCGGCATCATTATATTTATTCTTGCAGTAGTTCTGGGTCTACCACTGGCATAGTTTAAATATTGGCAAGTGTTGTCATTTTCGAGCATCCGATAATTTTCTTTTAGTTCTGTGCCATCTAGCTGTCTGTGGTGTTTTCCACCCATCAAGCTGTTTGTTTGGCTTTTGGTACCGATTAACGACTGTATCAGCGCCAGTTTATTGTAATCTATAAACGTGTATTCATTTCGGGTTTTTCTTTTAGTTATTTCTGTCTTTATCTTCACAGCAACTATCGGGTGCTTTATTAAAACCAACGCCTTGGGAAATACGAGTCCTTTCCTGCCCCCAGCGCCTTTATACTTTGCACTTAATAACGGACCTCAGGTAATGAGTGGGTGTATTAAATGGGCCTCTTACATTACTGAGCGTTCTGCTACAGTTACCCTTCCCCTATGCTGCCATCTCTAGCGCTATTAATATGTTGCTTTTTATCTCTAATTAGAAACTCTGTATGTTATTTAAACTTTATCAACACCCCAAGTCAGCCTTTTCCCGTGGAACATCGTAATTAAATTACGCCATCGAATCTCCATGCACGGCATTTTCTGATACAGCCCACTGGTCAGCTGATCAATCTACTGGTATGCATTCAGACCGCCTGGGTTTGTTTCTTTTATCTTTTTATCTTTCCTCATGCAAATGGGTTTCCTATATGGTTTTGCTTTTTCTTAGACTTGTAAATAGTATTCCCTCTTTGTATCCCTAATATCTTTATATCTATTAGTATGCACTTACGGCTATTTATTAGTTATGTTTGTTCATTATATTTTTTGACTATTTTATTTTGTTTTATGTTTGTCGCAATCTCCTTTTTCCATATATTCGTCTTTTTTATTAGTCTGAATGTGCACTGCTCAAATATATTTATATTTTTCCCCCCTTCCGCCTAAATAGAACCAAATGTTGTTTTGTTCATCAATGATTTATCCCAACAGTGCTGTAATAATTGTATGATGTTAACCATTTTGTTTACTTGAATTAGAATTTTTATTTAAACATTATACTTGCCTACTGGTTTGTGTAACTGGTTGCAGGAATGATCCTTATATGTTTGTTTTATTTAATTTCAGAAATTTTCCCACCACTCTTCTGTCATGGTATCTACGCCCTGATGAAGGTGTTTCGCCATATTTGGGTTGTACACCGAGACGCGCGTCGGCGTTTGTGATACATTTATGATTAGCTGAATGTTGTTTATTAGATTCATGCTATTTATTGAACAGTTTATTATTTACTGTTTATGTGTTTTGCTTTAGTTAGTGTATACAGGTCAGTTGTCAGTATGATTGAAGTATGGTAGTTTGTATGTGGCTGTGAGTGGTTGTTTGAGTGGTGGATCTACGTATATGTATTTATTCTACAATTACCCCAAAAAAATATTCTTGTATCATACTCGGGTGTTTTGATCTTTTACTGAAAAAATAAATGTATTTTGTCATATGTTTGTCTTTTCTTCCTTCAGCACTGTTCTTCTTTTATATTCTATGACGTTTAGCATATTATTAAAGAAATAGGTAGGGGATTTTTGCTTGTTTGAGTGCTCTATGTTTCCCCTATGATCCCTTTACCTTTATTTGCCTAAATAGGGGCCCCCTTTGTTTGATTGCCTAGTTCTCCCAGCCCTGTGCTGTGGGGGTGTGCTACTTATCCTTTTGATTCTATTGTGGCTGGAAGTTGTGCACATCCTATAGTCCCTTTGTATATTTGTCCCTATTTAGTTTGTCTTTGTTGTGTATTCTCTGTCTATGTATCTTTATCTATTTGCTGAGTCTTCTGTTTATTTTTTTCACATCAGTGCAGTTTTGTGCTGAGCAAAGTTTCATTTCTACTTTATTTATCAACTACTGATCGACCTGATTCATGTCAACTGAAAGTATTAAAACTTTTGGTTTTACTAATGATGACCTCATTCGACTTATTGGCCCTACTTCGGCCAAGGATCAATCTTTTCCTTTGCCTAAGGGGTCCAATGAAGAATGGACTAAACTTTTTAATTTGAAAAAGAAGTCTAAACGTACAGAATCACATGCCCATTTCATTCTTGAATACCTCAAAGCGGGCACTATTCCCATTGGACTAAGAGTTTGCAACATCCCGGGCTTGTTTGTTGAGATCAGACAGTTCTTGGAGAGGTGGGCCCTTATTTCCAACCGCTGCTCCAGGGACTGGATGATACTCATCATCGACACGGCCCGCGAGGTTGTTGAGCTACTTAATAAAGAGATTCAGGACTTGGAGGAAAAATTGAAACAGTCCCAGGGGTGGAAGAAGCCAAAAGAAATTAGAGGAGATTTCCTATGAACTAGATTCATTTAGTGAATATCTCCTCAAGAGGAAAACTGAAAAGTTAAGAAAGGACATCCGCTTATTTACGCAAGAACGTACGTATCCCTTTCTCTCTGAAGGCTTCTATACCTCGCCGAGTGATTCCGCGTCAGGTAATAGTTCCACCAATCGTGGATATCCTCGAGTGACCACTTTCTCGGATACCACTGACTCAGACGGAGAAGGGCCTTCTTTTCAGAACTACCAACCTAGATATAATATAGAGAGAGGAGGCTCTGAGAACCATTTTTAGGCAACCGACGGGGCAATTTTCGCCCAAGATTTCGAGGCCAACAACAGCAACGGGGATATCAATCAGGTTACCAACAGAGAGGACTTTCCCGAATCGAGGTCAAATACAAAGGACGCATTTCGAGGACCAGGAACCAGCTCAAAATATATCCAGACTCGCCAACACCAATATTGGCGAACTTAGACATGATTCCTATATTCAATCTGTCCGCCAGTCCCATGGATCCCCACTCAGGAAGTTTACTAACTAAGGGGTTGTCTTTTGTCCCTACCACCTATTTTAACGAATTTGAACTCATGAGTGATCTTCACTCCTTTTTCGTAAAATTCGCCTAAAATTTTTTTTCCTTGCTAAAGAATATGTGCCCAGTGAAGAGAATTTATCAGGTCTAAAACCCCATCCACTTTCTGCCCGGAAATTGATCAGGTGGGGGTTGAGGTTGATATGTTTGAAAAAGCTGTTTCTAAAAAAATCAAGCAGGCTATCAAATTTATCCCCAAACCCATTTTCAACATATCCAAGGAAGAACACCTTGCTCTTAAAAACTCAAAGATGACACCTCGCTTATTATCAAACCTTGTGACAAAGGTGGAGGTATAGTCATCTTTGACTCTGACAAATATAAAATCAAAATGGAGCTTCTGTTGAGCTCCCCCATACATTATGCCAAGATTATGATCAACCCTGAATTGCATCTTAAACGTAGGATTCTGACTCTGGTTGAAGCAGCTGTGGAAAAGGGGTTTATTTGCCAGCAAGAAGCGGAATTTCTCACACCCACTTTTACCCGTATCCCCATTATATATGGGGTGCCCTAGACCCACAAAAACCAAATTGATCCACCCCTTAGACCTATTGTTTCTACCATCGGAGCGGCCACTGAACCCCTCTCCAAGTATGTGGACCAATTTTTAAAACCTCTGGTCGCTACGCTTCCTTCGTACATCAAGGATACGGGCCATTTTATTTCCCAGATCGAAGGCCTCCCGTACAACCATGTTCAGGAAATTCTGGTAACTATGGACCTGGAATCTCTTTATTCCAATATCCCTCAAAAGGAAGCCTTAGGGGTTATCAAGAACACGCTTGAGGTAGACTGTTCATTACCCAATTCTTCCTTTATTCTTCAACTTCTTGATATTGTTTTATCAGAAAATTTCTTTGAATTTGAGAATTCTTTTTTCATCAGATCAAGGGGTTAGCATGGGAGCAGCGTGTGCTCCTAGTGTGGCCTGCCTGTATATGGGGCACTTTGAAAAGGTTAACATATACAACGAAGTGGCCCCCTTTATGAGAATGTCCATCACTGGTCCCGCTTTATTGATGACATTTTTTTCATCTGGCGAGGAGACCAGGATACTCTCAATGAATTTATAACCTGGATTAACTTAGCGGATCCCAATCTGACTTTTACTGCTCACACCAGTACCCAGAAATTGGAGTTTCTGGATGTGTGGATTGAGGCATGTGATTACAAACTTACGGTCTCACTCTACACTAAACCCACCGCCAGAAATACTTTACTTCACTATCAGAGTTTTCACCCCAAGTGCCAAAAGGAAGGAATTCCATTCAGTCAGTTTCTCAGATATCGGAGAAATTGTACTACCATCAGTGAATACATGTACCATGCCGGTAACCTTAAGAGCAAACTCATCAACCGAGGTTATCCGCCTAAACTCGTTAAGAACGCTCTTAAAAGAGCGAAATATTACGACCGGGACTCCATGTTCCAACCCAAAGCCAATAATAAACTTGACCAGTTGGTTTGTGTTACCAAACACTCCTGGTTCAACAATAAAATGCGCCAAATCGTTAACTCTCAATGGCACCTTCTTAACCTTGACCACTCTATGCCGTCCATCAGTAAACCCATTTTTTCGTTTAAAAGGAACAAAAATCTGAGTAACATGTTAGTACATGCCAAAAGACCCCAGAGGGCACACCACATGCAGCTTTCACTTATGGGAGGTAGTCCCGTTCTGGGTAACCATAAGTGTGGAGGCTGCCAAGCATGCCCCAACGCGATTGTGGGCGACCACATTTCCATTAATTCACGCACTGTCTATCTCAAAGAAATGACCAACTGTCGGTCTTCCAATATTATATATGCCATCTTATGCCCGTGCAATCTGGCATATATTGGAGAGACAGCAAGGGAATGTCGAGTTCGTATTGGCGAGCATAAATCTAATATCAGGTTATTGAAATATTCGGCGCCATTAGTTAAACATTGGGCGCAGTTTAAACACAGCGTTAAAGATCTACGCTGGACTATCTTGGAAAAGGTACGCAGTTCCACTGGCATGGATGTGACTGCTATTCGCCGAAAACGCGAATTATTCTGGATGTTTTCCTCAACACCAAGGACCAAGGACTTAACGAACTTTTACAGTGGGAACATGCTTTTCGCTAATGTTACATTAGTTTGCCCTCACTGACACTGTATTTTCTTTCTAATTTGGACTCTCTTCTTTTAGCTTACTTTTTATGTTTATTGTATCACTAATTGAATATTGATAGTTATGTATACATATATATATTTTTTCGTGCTTTAGTATTATTTGTATAAAATAATAATTTTTCTCTCTCTACGGTTCGTTGGTTGTATTTTTTGAGTTGTGTATTCTGGTCTACTTAGTTGCATTTTTGTCTTTATTAGTTAGGTTAGGTTTAATTATATTATGTCCTTGGTTCGTATGTCATTTAGTCTGTTTATTGTTTTATTAGTGGTTTTGTCAGTATTTCATTGGTGTCGCATTTTCTTTCCTCCCTAGATACCCCGGTTGGGAGTAGACGTTCTGATCCTTTCTCAGCATGCTTTATTTATTGCATGTTAGCTTTTTCATTTCTGTGACGTTCGTCTCTTCAGCATGCTGAAACCTTTTGCATCCTGCCTTCGCCTGGGCTCCCCGGCTTGAATTATTTTACGCATTTCAGTCCAGCTCTGGCACTAATCTGTAATGTTTATTTTGTTTCTGCATTCGTGACGTTTGTTTATTTGATTTTGTCGTTTAGCATCTGAATCCATTCCGTATTTTGTTAGTCACTGTGACCTTCTTGCATGGGTCAGATGACCAGGTTGAACTTATCGCATTGGCTCTTTTCCTTCGTACTTTTCATTTAAAATTTGGCGCCGTTCTATTCCCTGTTCACGTCTTTCTTATTAGCTAAGAAGTAACGACCATCATGTCGTCACCATGACCATCCCCATTCAAGTAAGTTGTGGATGGTTCTTGAATTAGGGTAGTTTTGCTCGCTCTATTTAATACCTAGTGGATGGTTCGTGTGTTTGTTGTCTTAGTATGCATTCATATCTATTTCTACAGGTACTCTCTGTTCTATTCTGAGCGAGGAAGCCTAGCGGGTCCGATTTGAGTCCTGTGATATTCTTATTTGCTGGATTGGCGAATGTTTGAGTTTCGAGGTACTTATATACCGATGCATTGTTTTTTACCTTCGGTCCACCATGGCTTCGGCATCATTATATTTATTCTTGCAGTAGTTCTGGGTCTACCACTGGCATAGTTTAAATATTGGCAAGTGTTGTCATTTTCGAGCATCCGATAATTTTCTTTTAGTTCTGTGCCATCTAGCTGTCTGTGGTGTTTTCCACCCATCAAGCTGTTTGTTTTGTTTGTTTGGCTTTTGGTACCGATTAACGACTGTATCAGCGCCAGTTTATTGTAATCTATAAACGTGTATTCATTTCGGGTTTTTCTTTTTAGTTATTTCTGTCTTTATCTTCACAGCAACTATCGGGTGCTTTATTAAAACCAACGCCTTGGGAAATACGAGTCCTTTCCTGCCCCCAGCGCCTTTATACTTTGCACTTAATAACGGACCTCAAGTAATGAGTGGGTGTATTAAATGGGCCTCTTACATTACTGAGCGTTCTGCTACAGTTACCCTTCCCCTATGCTGCCATCTCTAGCGCTATTAATATGTTGCTTTTTATCTCTAATTAGAAACTCTGTATGTTATTTAAACTTTATCAACACCCCAAGTCAGCCTTTTCCCGTGGAACATCGTAATTAAATTACGCCATCGAATCTCCATGCACGGCATTTTCTGATACAGCCCACTGGTCAGCTGATCAATCTACTGGTATGCATTCAGACCGCCTGGGTTTGTTTCTTTTATCTTTTATCTTTCCTCATGCAAATGGGTTTCCTATATGGTTTTGCTTTTTCTTAGACTTGTAAATAGTATTCCCTCTTTGTATCCCTAATATCTTTATATCTATTAGTATGCACTTACGGCTATTTATTAGTTATGTTTGTTCATTATATTTTTTGACTATTTTATTTTGTTTTATGTTTGTCGCAATCTCCTTTTTCCATATATTCGTCTTTTTTATTAGTCTGAATGTGCACTGCTCAAATATATTTATATTTTTTCCCCCTTCCGCCTAAATAGAACCAAATGTTGTTTTGTTCATCAATGATTTATCCCAACAGTGCTGTAATAATTGTATGATGTTAACCATTTTGTTTACTTGAATTAGAATTTTTATTTAAACATTATACTTGCCTACTGGTTTGTGTAACTGGTTGCAGGAATGATCCTTATATGTTTGTTTTATTTAATTTCAGAAATTTTCCCACCACTCTTCTGTCATGGTATCTACGCCCTGATGAAGGTGTTTCGCCATATTTGGGTTGTACACCGAGACGCGCGTCGGCGTTTGTGATACATTTATGATTAGCTGAATGTTGTTTATTAGATTCATGCTATTTATTGAACAGTTTATTATTTACTGTTTATGTGTTTTGCTTTAGTTAGTGTATACAGGTCAGTTGTCAGTATGATTGAAGTATGGTAGTTTGTATGTGGCTGTGAGTTGTTGTTTGAGTGGTGGATCTACGTATATGTATTTATTCTACAATTACCCCAAAAAAATATTCTTGTATCATACTCGGGTGTTTTGATCTTTTACTGAAAAAATAAATGTATTTTGTCATATGTTTGTCTTTTCTTCCTTCAGCACTGTTCTTCTTTTATATTCTATGACGTTTAGCATATTATTAAAGAAATAGGTAGGGATTTTTGCTTGTTTGAGTGCTCTATGTTTCCCCTATGATCCCTTTACCTTTATTTGCCTAAATAGGGGCCCCCTTTGTTTGATTGCCAAGACCCTGTCTAGTCTGCTGTAGGTTCCATGCGTTGCCGAGTAGCAGGTGTACTCCTGTATCCCGGGGTGTGTATCACGTCAAATATTTCCAAGACCCATTTGCGACATCACTTCTGACAACCTCGCTGTCATTCCTGGTTTAGTGTGCTATTGGGGCGGGCGGCGATCTAGTCTCCAGTCCGTCACACAATTGAAGTCCCCCACCCATAAGGTATCTATTCCCACTGTGGGGGACATTACATCTCTCAATGTAGTATAAAAGTTTGCATCATCTATATTTGGGCCATAGGAATTCAGGATTACTAACTCCCGTTCATCTAGTGTGCCTTGGATCAGTAAGTATCTGCCCTCCATGTCAGCTTCCATATATTCCACCCAGATCGAAACTCCCCTAGAGAAGGATGAATAAGTGGCATGGTATGACTGTCTTCTCCATTTCTTTGCTAGTTTTGCTGCTTCAGCATCCGTCAAATGCGTCTCCTGGAGACTTGCTGTACTAGTATTGTGTTGTTAGAGGAACGACAAGACCCTGTATCTCTTTCTGGCTGAGCCAAGTCCCTGTACATTCCAAGTAGTCAGTTTGTATTTATTAGAGACCTCCATTATGTACTATAGTGTGTTTTTTGTCCCCGCACAATCCCGGGCAGAAGGATGGCTATTTCCCTTCAAGGAAACCCATCAACCATGCAAATATAACCAATTAACTTAGAACTCACTGCTCCCCCCCCCCCACGGACAACCATAGGAACAACATCAGCCTACAGAAGCCCAACCACTGTTGTGTGAAGACTAGCACAACTTCCCCGCTGGCCCAACCTGGACCGGCAACAACAAATAAAAATCCCTCTAACTGTGCTCTCTCACTTACCCCCTGGTCACCAGCAGATCCCCAATGCATATTTACTCCTTCGCTCGTGAACCTTTGTCCAAGCAACCCCCCACCCCTCATTGCATAAGTGGACCTCCCCGTGCCCCCTCATTCATTATCATTACAGTGCAAATATAAGAAGTATATATATCAATCGCCCAATGTCTCAATTTTCGGAGTACCCCCCTTCCCCGGTTACCAGTTCTATCTCTACGTCGTTAAGGTTCTTCTTTTCACCCCTCTTCGCTTCCCTCCTCATTCATAACTGTATAAGGAATCATTTCAGCTGGAGGGCTTGGTGCCCTCGACGCAGAGTTTCCGCCAGACTCCGCTGCTGCATTTGCCCCTGGAGATTCGGGCCTGGATAACAACATCGTTCCGTCCTCCGCAATATGGATTCTTTCCGGTGTATCGGGGGACTGGTTCACAGGTCTGGGGCTAAAAGCCTTTTTCACAGGAGGTCTCCGAGAGCGTCCGCCCCATGATCCTCGGCCAGAAGGGCCCCCAGTCTGGGTTCCCCCAGGGTCTCTGATCTCCAGCCACTCCCACACCTCATCCGGTCTTTCAAAAAAATGAGCTTTATCCTTGTACAGTACCTTTAGTTTGGCAGGGTATAATAGCATATACCTGAGTCCCAGACCCCGGAGTTTTTGCTTATCAGCCAAGAAAGACTTGCGTTGCTCCTGAACCAGTTTTGTGCAGTCCGGGTAGATGCTGATACTGCAGTTCTTAAACCGTGGTATTTCCTGTTCCCGTGCCGCTCTCCGGATACAGTCCCTATAATTAAGGATCTTTTGCAATGATGGCTCTCGGGGGGGCCCCTGGTGGTGTCGGAGGGACCAGGGATCTGTGTGCTCTTTCCATGATATACAGTTTAGAGAGTCCTTTTGGTTTCAGGACCTTCCGGATCCAGTCTTCGAGGAACTGTTCGGTGGACCTTCCGTTTGCCCTTTCTGGGAAACCCAGCACCCTGATATTACTGCGGCGAGAGCGGCCTTCTGCGTCTTCCGCACTCCTGTTCAGCTCCACCATTGTAGTGGACATTGTGGCTACCTGTCGTTTTAGTGTGATGACCTCTCCCTGAAGCGCCTCTATGTTCGATTCTGCAGTCACAACCTTGTCTGAGACTTTATGTAGGTCGACCTCAGGAGGTTCACGTCAATAGAGACTGTTTCTATCTGACGTTCTACTGCTGAGTGAGATCCCTGTATGGCTGCCAGGAGCTCTGCCCTGGAAGGCTCTGAGGTCCCTCCATTTCCCCCTCTTCTATCGGGCCCGTCTGTCTTGTCAGTCTATGCAAGGGCTGCCTGGGGGTGGTGTATTGAGTGATAATGTTGTTCACCTGGGACCCAGCTGCTTTGTCCTTGCCCATGTTGGGACCACTTCCGGTGTGCCGGGGGACCCCCCCCAGTTATTGGGATTCTGGGTGCTGCCTCTTTTAAGTGATACCACGGCTTAACCAGCCCGGCTTCTTATGCACCTCTTCAGGCGTATCTCTCTAGCGCACGCAGGTGTTTGCAGGTTATAACCTGCTGTTGTACTTACTGTGTGCTCTGGTCTCTCCCACCCGGGCTCACCATCAGTCAGGGATCCTCACTGTTTGCTTCTTCGAATTCTACCTTTCTCTTCCGCTATTATTTATATTTGTTCTCTTTCTTCCTTTCTTTCTTTATTTTCTTAGGTGAGTGGGGACCTTCTTTTTCTTCCACCTGCTGTCCCCCTCCCCCCCCCCATTATTCTCCTGGTTCTTTCTTCCCTGCCTGGGGTGGGAGCAGTTGTCTTTCAATGCCCCCAGCCTCCTCTTCCCTGCTGCCCAAGGATCTACATCTGATGGGCTTTGTTTGCCTGCGAAGAAGCGGCCTCCTCTCTGGGGGCTCCTCTTGCTTCCCCCACTGTACTAACCCTGCCGGCAGGAAGGGCACTCAACCGGCCGCACTCGATGCCCTGCTCCTCTTCGCTACGGTCCCGGGTCGCTGGCTCATCCTGGAGGAGAGCGTGAGATGGGCTGCACCTAGTCCTGTCTCCGGCTCCCACTGGCTGAGACGGCCCTCTTACAGGCCCGCTGATCTCGCAACCGCTGATTACACTCTGAGGAGACAGCTCTCGGGGCAATCTCTCCTCCACCTGCCGGGGATCGTGGTCGGGACCAGCAGGAGCGTTAAACAGGCCCCCGCAGCCCCCGCGGTGCGGGGGGCCCCCGAGCTGCAGGGGGCCCCCTCAGCACAATACTCAGGCCCAAAAGCTCCGGATTAAATCCGGAGTGGGGGTCCCTCCGTGTACGTGGCAGGGGGGCCCCCTCAACTTTCTTTACGCCACTGGGGACCAGATGTCACCTCCGGCTTCCATGAGTCAGGTGCCTGCCGTCGGTCCCGCCCTGCTCAGCCGAGTTTATTCTCTATACCTCTCGCCGGGATCTACTCAACGGCAGCTGCTCCTCGCCGCTCCTCCTCCGAGCATTCAATTCGGATAGGTTCCTGGTCGCGTGAAGGCAACTCGTCTCCAAGAGCCCTCGGAGCCGCGGGCTGCTAGGCCTGCATCGCATCCGGGGCAAGCTGTAGGGCTCGATTCTTATACGGCCTCTAAAGTTCCACACATCGGGATCGTCTGGGTCCCGTATTTTGTCGTCGCACTGCCCCACTATTGTTTCGTCCAGGATCATTGGATTTTGGCAGGATTAAGAAGGATTTCGGGGTACCCAGAGACCCGGTCAGGAGAGAGCTCGGGAGCTCACTTCTTCACTGCCATGTTGCCAGGCCACACCCCAGACCTTCTACTATTCTATCTCAAGGGCTGGAGTATTTTCGGGAACGTTATAAATTCCCAAAGTATTTTTAGGAAGGGTTGAGAAGTAGTAATTTTGAATTGTAGAAAGTGCTGCCCTGAGGGCGCTGCTCAGGGCAAAAACCAAGTAATACCAAGAAGCTCAAGTGCGGGCATCATAAGTGGTCGGTATTGAGGGTTGGGCGAGGAGAGGCAGAGGTCGGGTTTCACCATCCCGTGCCCCTGATGACATTGGTCTCTCTTACGCAAAGTGTTCCAATTTCACATATTGATACTCCTGAGACCTGCCTGTCTTTTAGGTTGACTATACGAAGCATCACTTTTGCACACTTTGTGACCCGGAAGAGTTGTCTCAAAGCCCTAACCTGACTGGGGCTAAACCCTGCTATTCTTTCCCTTACAGTATAGGACATGAACGCCCTGAAGAATGCACAATGATTTTGTGATGTCACATTATATCCCTGTAGGAATTTCTTTTTAACTGCATAGATGAACACGCCATAACAAAAACGTTTGATGCTGAAAAATAAGTATTGGTTCCGGTGCCCACTACGTCCACAAACTAAGCACTGGATACAGGGGGTTTCTGACTGTGGATTACAGTTAAAGTTATATTCAATTCATAAATAAGGATTCATTCTCAATACATTAGTGAATGACTCACATTGTTAAACATAAACTCAACAAGTTATATTTAACCCACTTATAATGCAAGCCAATAAACAAAATTCATAATTTAAAATGATAGTGGAATATTTAATTAGGTGAGAAAACAAAATATTGGTAAATAGAAATGGGGAGTTTTTCATCTGAATTAAAATATAGGCTTGTACAACATAAATAAATAACACATTGTTAATACTTAATTTTAATATGAAGCACTGGATTCCGTATGAACGTCTTTATTTTTGATGCATTTTAGCCCTATAATTTTGTTAGTCTACATTTCCAGAGACAACATTTTAGATACAGACTGGAATCCTTTGGGCATGGTCAGCTCGGAGGCTTTGCTGCTTGGGGGTTGCCCCAGACCCCGCATTCTTTTTAACAGAGGTTACAGGTATCTTCCTGACAGACTACAGGTCTTCTTCTAATGGTTGATTTCTACTCTGTGTAAAGTACTAGTAAAGAATTGTAGGGCGTGGCCAGGTGTGATTATGGACCCTGAAATCCTATCGCTGCCCCAGCCAGTCGGGATACAGTCATTACAACGCATCTTTTACCATGCATAGCCTTTACCACATGTGCGTTACAACGCGTGTACCGTTACCACGCATAGGCTTTACCACATGTGCGTTACAACACGTGTACCGTTACCACGCATAGGCTTTACCACATGTGCGTTACAACGCGTGTACCGTTACCACGCATAGGCTTTACCACATGTGCGTTACAACGCGTGTACCGTTACCACGCATAGGCTTTACCACGCATTATTTTACAACGCTAATGCCTTTAGCACACATGCCTTTACAACAAATTACATTGTAAAGGTATGAATGAGAAGGTATATGCGTGGTACTGGTGGTAAGGGCATATGTGTGGTAACGGTGGTGAAGGCATATGTGTGGCAATCAGTATCGTTAGAGGAAACAAACAGACCCTTTCATTTCCTCTTTTCGACCTGCGCCGTGCCTCGGCCTTCAAGAGCTGCCTCGTCATCATCGTGTTGAGGCAAAGGGAACTGGGCCTGGTGCAGGGAGGTACGGCTCTAGGGCTTTGGGCTGGGGCTTTTTTTTTTTTTTTTTTTTTAAGGACTGGTGGCCGGGGGTGGGGGGTAGAGTGGGAGTCACGCTGGGGTCCGGTTACAGGGCTCAGGCAAGGGCTGGGTATTTTTAAAAGGGCTGAGGGTCAGGGGACGTTGCACCAGGGGTCTGGTTCTAGGGCTGAGGACGGGGAGCGGGGGCCGGGTGTTTTTAAAAGGGCCGGGGGACAGGGGGCTTTGCACCGAGGTCTGGTTTTAGGGCTCAGGGCTCGGGTCAGGGAAAACCTTTACCACGCATATGCCTTTAACATTCATGCTTTTACAACGAAATTCGTTCTAAAGGATTGCATGGTAAAGGCATAATCTTTGTAATAAAATGCGTGGTAAAGGTGATGCGTGGTAATGGCATTCAGTTGGTAACGCACGCGTAGTAACGACAAGCGTTGCAACAGAATACATTGTTCCGTCATACATCTCAGCCAGTCAGTCTTCCGTTGTGGTGGTGAGTTCGGTCATCAGCCCTGGTCAGGTTTGAACCCTGAACCATTAGCCATCCCAGTCTGTATCTTTACGGTGCTTTGCTTTAGAGGGACTGGCACTTGAAATACTCGTCCTCTTGTCCAGAGGACCCTGCTTTGTACTTGGACACCTTCAAAGCACGCACAGTTCTGAGAGAGTTCACAGGACAAGGACGCAGCTTATGAGTCTGCCGTAAACCTCCCGGCATGAGGGTGATGACCCCCGTGAGGGGACTCATCCAGGCGTGTCTCGCTCATGGTCAGGAGCAGGGAACGCCGGCATCGGGGCTGGCGTTATCGCTGGTGTCGCCCGATGTGACAATATTTTTTGGGCGCCCCTGCCCTCCCCCCCATGACCTCCTTCTCCATTCATTCCTTCACTACCACCCTTTAACAGCACACCTCATCTCTCTGTAGCCCCTCTCTGATATACATTTCATTTTTTTCATAGCGCTAGTCATAGTTCACTCAGTTCTGTGATCTGCATGGTACAGTGTTCTCTGCAGCAGGCACATGAACCCTCTGCGCTACTTTATCATCAGCCAAAACTGCCACTAGACAAAATACTGAACATGAATCACAAGAGCAATCTTGACATTTTAATTGTTGCCTAAAAACTGCTGGACGCACAAGGAAGTTCACCTGCTTTTAACCCAAAAGTTATTTTTAAACACAGCGCCCCCCAACCACCACCAGAGTCAGCGCCAGGTGCAGCTGCACCGGTCACACCGCCCTAAAGCCGGCCCTGAGGGCGACAGCAGCTGAGGCATGTCTTTGGCCTCCTCCAAAGCTTGGATATTAGCCACACCCGTCTTTTGCTACAGCCCAACGATACACCACAGAGTGGAGCTCCCACCAAATGGGCAAACCTTATAGTGAGTGGCAGAGATATGTAGTGCAGAGATCTTGACAAGGGTCCTTCTACTCGTCAAAACCAGCACACAAAAAAAAAAGAATTATCGGCCAAATGTACTAAGAAATAGGTTATAAACAGCGGTCACAAAATGTGCACTGTTTGTGGCCTGTTTCTGATTATGTGACCCATGTACTAATAGGCTGCACAGCAAAATGCCCAGTTGCACAGGAGTGTACAATGACAAGCTGGGTATTACTATGGCAGGTGTGACCTCTTGTGATTGCGTACAAACACAACCATGCTGGCCTGCAAGAAGAAATAGTCCACATTCTAGTGTTTACATTTCCAAATGAGAAACCTTGTTTCCTTTTTAAGCAGCCCGGACTCTAGAAAAGAGCTGCTACTGCTCTAACAAATAAATAAATAAAGTTTCTCATTTGGGAACACACCGGTGGGAGCCGACCGGTCCCCCCTCGAACACTGCCTGCTCCTTCCGAGGCTGCCGACATGATTCACCGAGGGACACGGACACCTTCCGATTATCGAATCTGCTTCCACACCAACTCTTGTCTTCATTAGACATCTTCAGATGGTTCAAAACACCGCAGTGAGGCTGCTATTCCGGCTGCCTACGTACTCTTCAGTGTCTGGTCTTCACGAACTCCGCTGGCTTACCGTGGAGAAACGCATCCACTGCGAGGCTCGCTGCTTTATGCATAAATCCAGTTCCACACCGGCCCTGAATTTTTATAAAACTTGGCTGTGCCGTCTCTTCCAGCCCGCACACTGCGCTCTAGTAACCGGTCTCTTTTCTCAGCGCCTAAATTCAGAGGTTCTCGAATACGCGGTCGCTCATTCACTTTCATTGGCCCCAAGTTGTGGAACACACTTGCTGAGTCGATTAGAGTTGCAATTCCCTAATGTCCTTCCGCAAAAAAGTTAAAAACATGGCTATTTTAGGTCACCCATTCAGGTTATTGGCCATGGTCCTTCAGCGCTGGGAAACCTCACTGGTAGCTAAGCGCTATATAAGAATGAATAATAATAATTAGTAGTAGTAGTAGTATTATTTCTTACCGTAACTTATCAAATTCCTCTTTGATGGGACTCATTCCTCAAGCTAGGGGCGAGTAGCAGCTGAGTGAGACGTTACCTGATCACAAAGTCATTCTGGTCGATCTCCCGTCCACAGCAGCTGCCGGATAGGATCGCGCTGTTGCCGACCACTGCACAGGTCTTAAGCACCTCTCTTGGAAGAGGGGACGTCTGGAAAAAAGAAAAAGGTTCACAAATATAAAGCTGCCTTGTGGTGCTGAGGAACACTTCAGGCCCCCTTAGTGCAGCGGGCAGGGTCCTCCGCGAAGGCCCTTGTCCATCAAACCCTCTGTCCCTCTGCTCTATTATCTGTCGGGCAGACCGGAATACTTCAAATGACACCCCCCCCTCCCCCCCCAGCTCTGCCATCAGACAGCCCGACACAGTAGGGCCGTCAGAAAAAGAAAATTAGACCTCATGCTCTATTTAGAGAGGACAGTTGGATGGGTTTTTTTTCTGTCCGTCACTGCCAGGAAAAACTAGGTGGTCTTGAACAGAAAAAAAGAGAAATGACCCCCCCCCCCACCCCCCCCATGCCTGTAGTATTTTGTGAGTGGAGTATGAAAAAGGTCTAGTAATTTGGTTACCTGATATTTCTTTCATTGCACGCAATATCGCCTGAAATGACTAGGAGATGCAGTGGAAATGCAGGCAGGTGACCCAGTACTGCAATGCATCACCAGAACGTTATCGGACATATCTCTGGCAGCTATTTGCTTCCAGACGAGACAGGCAGTGTGGTTATTACCACCAGTTAAAAGAAGTGTCTTGGAAAAACAGGGGGCAACTCAATCTTACAATCGGTTCTGTGCGCCCACTGTAGCACTTCTAGGTGTAAATAGCTCTCTTAGAGACAGTTGTCCTGATAAGGCCATACTTCCGATAATCTCAGCTGCGTGATTCTTTCCTTTTAGCTATTTAGGGAAGAATGTCTCCTGCAAGAATTCCATTGCATTCTGCTATTATACTTAAGGCCACTGGAATTATGCGATTGTGCAGCTGTGGCGATTTTCGCATAATTGCAAATTTGCTCCATTTGCCACATAATCCATCTGACACATAATTTGCAGGTTTAAACAAAAAAAATGTTTCTTGCTCAAACGGTTCAAAAGTTACTAAAAACGCAGCAACGCGTTGTCGTGCAATTGAAGGCTCTTTGCAGCAAAGGTCGATTGGTCGCCTTTCTGTAGATTGCTGCTTTATTTGAGATTTAAACTGGTACTAATGAGGTGCAACTAATGCCCAGAGAGTTTTAACAAGTTTAAAAAAGACAAAATAATGAAGTAATACTATCACAAAATGTGCCGTATAATGCTGCATAATTTGCCTTTTATGCTGCATTTTTACTCAACCATGGCGCATAATTTGACCCTCCCCTGTTGCATAATTCCAGTGGCCCTGATTATACTCCAGGCCCTGTGTTTTTTCAGGGTCTCGCGCTCCAGCTGCAAAATTATCAGATTTTAAAGCAAGCCTGCTTGTTTAGTAATGATGAGGCAGCTAAACACAGCTACCACTAGATGGCGCCTAATGCTGGCGCTGTCATGTTTTCTTTTAACCTGGAGAATACCTTGTTTATACTTAGAAACAAGGGCTCCTGACGTGACATTAACAAAAGAACTGCCGCATTGGGCTCCTCATTACATTTTTGAAATTGGTCCTGCAAAAACGTCTGACATGCCTGACTTGGGGATGAATGTGTGGGTTGAGGAGGCCGGAAACTGCTTTTGAACCCATCATAATTAGGATATCTTTAAGGTTTGCCCATGTCATCAAAATGTGAACTCAACCCTGGTGTCCATTCAGATTGTCACCAACACTGGGAGAGTAAGTAATATACTTTGTTTGATTCAATTAATTAAAATTGTTACAAAAAATATCATTATACATAAAATTTGAGTAAAATACTGGGGAGAGGTGTTGCGCAGCGGCCAGAGTGGCTGACTCCGGAGCGCGGGGCTCATGTTTTGATACCCAATGGCAGCTCAGCAGCAAGTGACTTTGGGCAATAGCTCACTTAATCTCCCTGACGGCCCCCAGCGCCTGGATACCCTTAGGGGTGATAAAATTGCGCTTTACAATTGTGGAATTATTTGAGTGGACAGTGCCCTTAACAGTGTCTACTCAGCTGCTGTCGGCACGTCAAGGCTACTCTCTCGCTCCCAACTCTACTGGAGACAGATTTTTCCACATAGGAGGACTTTGAAAGATGTAGTGCATGACAAGGGCTGCAGACTCTGTTAAGGCAAGGTGAAGCAGCAGCTATCGAAAGTTACCCCAAGGTGGTGCCAACTCTTAAACAAGCATTTGCAATGCAATCGGTCTCGCCTTTGGGACCTTATATGTATTTAGCTATGCAGCACATTAGCCTGGGTGCTGAAACGACTACTGTTCTTTAACATGGAGGGAAAGTAAGCACCAAACTGCCTGACACGCCAGGTATGGGAACACATGGAGAGAAATATTGCCTTTCAGCGGGAAATGGTATAGTCCAAAGCTCTGTTTTTAATATAAAATCAGGGCCTTCAGTGGTCATATCACTGAAAATACAAGATTTGAAAAAAATATTGTCTACGGGTGCTCGTGGAAGACAATTTCTATGGACTGGAATCTAGAGAATGCTAAAGTGATTCTGGTATTTTACTGACCTCTGCTGGTCGTTTTCTATCAAGACAGTTAAATAGAGGCAGTTGAACAGAAAAAAAAGCCCCTAAGCGGAAGCAGACAAGTCCTAGGGCTGATCTCCAGAGCCCACAAAGTACATACACATATAAGTATATACTAAAGTATATACAAGAGGTCTCGAATGCTCGACCTAAAAGGGGTTTTGATTACTGCTTGAGGAGTCCTCCAGCAGCAAAATTAGATTTTGCCCGGAGCACCGCGCAATCCCCCCCCCCGACCCTAACCGTTCCTGTGAATGCCAGGGCCATTTAACATTGTCTTGTGCAGCAGTACCCTGAAAACCTACCACTTCAATCCAGAAATATTATGCCTTCCGACTCCTGTAGTGACACCAGATGAAGAACCTGCTCCAAAAAGAGGGAATATTTTACTCTCACCCTATGAGTGGATTACAAGAGGCCTGCTAATAAGATTTGGTAATACTTCACACAGTATTACCAATATTGTGTGGTACGACATCACTATTAGTTTTCACATCTGGAATGAGGAATAACATGTGGAAAGCGGTGTTACCGCATCTTTTTTTCCTGCATGTTTATCGTGAGGCGTATTACCACCTTTGATCACATATGCTTTTTACTGGTGCAAATGTGACCAGAAATACCAGGCCACTTGAATTTCCATTGTGGTCAAAATCATTAGTACAGAGCCACTTGTAATAGGGCCATAAGTAGAAACAATCTTGTCTTTGAAGCACAGCATAGCTGCGGCCATTCTTAAACATCTCACAAGAGGGCAGCATTCCTCTACAATCAGTGGATACAGCGCTCGGAGAGCGTAAGCACTAAAGCTTCGATTCCCAAACTTTTTAGAACCATGGCCCAATTACTAGAACAAAGCAAACACAAGGAGATGATGGACGGAGTGCTGAAACTTTTCAGACACTCGCCCCCAGTCACAGATCTGGGTTGAATCCATCATCATTCTTTAGCTCACTTCGCCACCTCAGTTCAGACCCAGCTACATGCAAATCAGTCTTGACCCTGTGCCTCATGGGAACAGTCCAGCCCGAATTGCCAAGCCAGGTCTTCCCTGAACCGGAAACAAGCATCCTGGGACCGGTTTCTGGGTAACACCCTTCATCAGCCAGGCTAGCTTGAATCCAGTGGCAAAGTGAGCAAGACGTGGGTCCCTTGATCACTTTGCCACTGGATTCAAGCTAGCCTGGCTGATGAGGGCTGTTAGCCCGAAACCGGTCCCAGGATGCTTGATTTCGGTCCAGGGAAGACATGGCTTGGCAGTTTGGTCTGGACTGTTCCCATGAGGCACAGGGTCAAGACTGATTTGCATATAGCTGTGTCTGAACTGGGGTGGCAAAGTGAGCTAAAGAATGATGATGGATTCAACCCAGATCTGTGACTGGGGGTGAGTGTTTGAAAAGTTTCAGCACTCCGTCCATCATATCCTTGTGTTTGCCCAATTACTAGAACGACAACTAACTTCATTGGGCACGAGGCGAGCGATTTTTAAAAAAATGTAACTAAATCAGTGTGTGGTAGGCCCTGTCATATACATTTTCCATTGAAATGGCCATGGAAATTGCACACATAAACAGTTTTAATGATAAAACTGCATTGCACTCAGAGGTAAATGTGTGGAACTCGGGTTTCTGTGAATATTTATCATTTATGCACCACCAGGTAAAAGGTTTTTATTTGATACACGCCAATAGACACGATTTAGAAATTACCTCTGCCTCACTAGAAATTAATGGGGAAAATCCAATCTCTCACTTTCCTAATTTAAAATGTTGGCATGTATGTTATTTGTTTTGATTCTATTAAAATCTTTGTTTACATTCCGCTTCAGAATTAGAAAAAAATGGGCTTCATTTTTTCTTCCCTAACTGCTGAATGTGTACAGTTCATTTACAGGTATTTACATTTTTGTTGGGTGTTACAAAAGTTACATTCTACAGCCTCTCCTTTCACACTCCCTGTACCCCAGCAAGATTGTCACGTAATTTACTTTACTTTTCTTTCTCTGGCTGCAAAGTGTGAGGAGTTTGAAAAGACCAGTTCCCATTTAAAAAAAACCAAATCAGCAGTTTGTTAGAAGACACAGCCTGACATTTGACCTCTGTCTTTGAAGCACAGCAAATGTGACAAGATAAATATTGAATTTAAAGGCATCTTTATTTACTGCTTGGACTTTCACGACCCACCAAAAATCAGCTTGTGACACGCCCGTGGGTCCTGACCAACAATTTGGGAAGCGCGGCACTAAGGGCCTCCTTACAAGGTCAAATATAATTCCCATGGGCCAGTAACAGCAGGCTGAAAAAACAATGGTTAAAATGACATTATAGGTAGATGTTGTTCCCCCACGCCATTTCCTTTTGTATGAGGTGCTGGTTCGGGCGTTCGGGAGATTGTGGGGTATGGGAAGAGACGAGCCAGCCACGCATTTGGTTCTTCACTCCTTAATCACATTGGGTACAGCAGGGCACCAAATAAAGTGGTTCTATGCATCAGTTCTCGAGGCGTCCTTGTCTCCGATGCAAAAATTGAAGGATAGATGGGAAAGCTCCCTGAACAGGACGCTTACTAATTCGGAATGGCGTAGAGTACTGGAGTCCCCCAAGAAGATATCTCGTAGCGCCTGTCTCAAGTATCTTCAATTCAATTATGTACAAATGACATACATGACCCCCCCACCGCCTGCGGGCCGCCTTTGGAGGAGGTCCGAGAGGCTGCCCGAGATGTGGTCAACTGGATGCAGACTTTCTCCATATGACCTGGAGCTGTGCGTCCCTGCAGCGTTTCTGGGTAACAGTACTAGCCAAGATCAATGATACGCTAAATCGCGAGCTTGACCACTCGGCAGCGGTATGCCTACTCGGCCTATATCCTAGACCACCTAAGCGCAAAGTGGGGAATAAATTTAATGCAAAAACAACAATTGATGGACAGAATGCAGAACAATGTCATACATTCACCCCAGTACAGAGATCTGGGCCTAAATCCATCGTTTTTTTGCTCACCATGCCATTCCAGTTTGAACCCAGCCATATGCAAATCAGTCTTGACCCTGTGCCTCATGGGAACAGTCCAGCCCGAACTGCCAAGCCAGGTCCTCCCTGGACTGGAAACAAGCATCCTAGGACCGGTTTCGGGTTTCACCCTCTTCAGCCAGGATAGCTTGATTCCAGTGGCATGGAGAGCACGGGACCCACGTCTGGGCATACCCGTCCCACTCGGGAGACAAATGCAAAAACAACAATTGATGGACAGAATGCAGAACAATGTCATACATTCACCCCAGTACAGAGATCTGGGCCTAAATCCATCGTTTTTTGCTCACCATGCCATTCCAGTTTGAACCCAGCCATATGCAAATCAGTCTTGACCCTGTGCCTCATGGGAACAGCCAGCCCGAACTGCCAAGCCAGGTCCTCCCTGGACTGGAAACAAGCATCCTAGGACCGGTTTCGGGGTTTCACCCCTCTTCAGCCAGGATAGCTTGATTCCAGTGGCATGGAGAGCACGGGACCCACGTCTGGGCATACCCGTCCCACTCGGGAGACAAATGCAAAAACAACAATTGATGGACAGAATGCAGAACAATGTCATACATTCACCCCAGTACAGAGATCTGGGCCTAAATCCATCGTTTTTTGCTCACCATGCCATTCCAGTTTGAACCCAGCCATATGCAAATCAGTCTTGACCCTGTGCCTCATGGGAACAGTCCAGCCCGAACTGCCAAGCCAGGTCCTCCCTGGACTGGAAACAAGCATCCTAGGACCGGTTTCGGGGTTTCACCCTCTTCAGCCAGGATAGCTTGATTCCAGTGGCATGGAGAGCACGGGACCCACGTCTGGGCATACCCGTCCCACTCGGGGAGACAAATGCAAAAACAACAATTGATGGACAGAATGCAGAACAATGTCATACATTCACCCCAGTACAGAGATCTGGGCCTAAATCCATCGTTTTTTTGCTCACCATGCCATTCCAGTTTGAACCCAGCCATATGCAAATCAGTCTTGACCCTGTGCCTCATGGGAACAGTCCAGCCCGAACTGCCAAGCCAGTCCTTGGCACTAGCCAAGAGGTGAATCGCAATAACATGGAAATCAGCCGCGGGACCACAGAATACTTTATGGATACAAGAAGTGTCCAGATGGGCTGCGGAGGAGGGTAGAGCACTTAGTAGGGAGGAACTGAGGGGACTGCATCAGCGCCCAAGTGCTGAGGCATGGAGGGATCTATTGTTCAATTAGGACCACCAAGCCACCCTAATAGTGATAATGGGGAACTTGGGTCTTCTGCAGAGTAAGAAGCGTGGACACTGGGGAGATGAGAGGGCGCGATATGGCAAATGACACATCAGGGACACTCTGAGACCTGACCCTGGGCTGCTCCCCCCCCCACCCTATATCAATCAATCAATCAATCACAGAATTTGTAGAGCGCACTACATACCCGCGAGGGTCTCAAGGCGCTGGGGAGAGGGAAGGGGGGGGGGATGCTGCTACTGGTCGAACAGCCAGGTCTTGAGTAGCCTCCTGAAGGTCAGCAGGTCTTGGGTCTGTCGTAGGCTTAGTGGAAGGGTGTTCCAGGTCTTGGCGGCGAGGTGTGAGAAGGATCTGCCGCCGGTGGTTGTTCTTCGAATGCGAGGGACGGTAGCGAGGGAGAGGTCGGCGGAGCGGAGCTGGCGGTTGGGGACGTAGAAGAAGAGTCGTCTGTTGAGGTAGGCTGGGCCAGTTTTGTGGAGTGCCTTGTGTGCGTGGATGAGGAGTTTGAAGGTGATCCTCCTGTCGACGGGGAGCCAGTGCAGGTTCCTCAAGTGGGGGTGATGTGGCTGTGGCGTGGTACGTCGAGGATCAGGCGTGCGGAGGCGTTTTGTATGCGTTGCAGTCGCTTGATGAACTTGGCCGGGCTCCCGCGCAGAGGGCGTTCCCATAGTCCAGTCTGCTACTGACGAGGGCCTGGGTGACTGTTCTTCTTGTGTCTGTCGGGATCCACCTGTAGATCTTGCGAAGCATGCGGAGGGTGTTGAAGCAGGAGGAGGAGACTGCGTTGACTTGCTTGGCCATGGAGAGCGTTGAGTCGAGGATGACTCCCAGGTTGCGTGCGTGGTCGGTGGGTGTCGGGGCTGCTCCCAGCGTCGTTGGCCACCAGGAGTCGTCCCAGGCTGAGGGGTTGGAGCCGAGGATGAGGACCTCCGTTTTGTCCGTGTTCAGCTTTAGTCGGCTGATCTTCATCCAATCGGCGACGGCCTTCATTCCTTCATGGAGATTGGCTTTGGCGGCGAGGGGGTCCTTGGTGAGGGAAAGGATCAGTTGAGTGTCGTCGGCGTAGGAGATAATGTTGAGGTCGTGTTGTCTGGCGATGCGTGGAGCGGGGCCATGTAGATGTTGAACAGTGTTGGGCTGAGGGACGATCCCTGGGGTATGCCGCAGATGATCTCGGAGGCTTCGGATCGGAAAGGTGGGAGGCGGACTCTCTGGGTTCTGCCGTCGAGGAAGGAGGTGGTCCATTCCAGGGCCTTGTCTCGGATCCCTGCGTTGTGGAGGCGTGCGCGTAGAGTGCGGTGGCAGACAGTGTCGAAGGCGGCGGAGAGGTCCAGCAGGATGAGGGCTGCGGTCTCACCATTGTCCAGCAGGATCCTGATGTCGGTGGCGGCGATGAGGGCAGTCTCAGTGCTGTGGTTGCTGCGGAACCCTGATTGGGATGGGTCCAGGATGCTGTTTTCTTCGAGGTATCGGGTTAGCTGTTTGTTGACGATCTTCTCGATGACCTTGGCTGGGAACGGAAGCAGAGAGATGGGCCGGAAGTTCTTGAGGTCTCTCGGGTCCGCCTTGGGTTTTTTGAGTAGGGCGTTGATCTCTGCGTGTTTCCAGCTCTCTGGGAAGGTCGCGGTCTCGAAGGAGAGATTGATGATGTTGCACAGGTGGGGTGCGATGGAGCTGCTGGCTTTGTTGAAGATGTGGTGCGGGAAAGGGTCTGACGGGGAGCCGGAGTGTATTGTGCTCATGGTCTTGATGGTGTCCTCGATGTTCACGCTGGCCCAGGCTGGCAGGGGGTCGTGGTCGATGGTGTGCGGCGGGTCTGGTGCATCGATCTTAGTTGGGGCTGTCTGGGTGTTGAAGCTGTCGTGGATGTCGGCGATCTTGCGGTGAAAGAAGGTGGTGAGGGAATCGCACAGGGGTTGTGACGGCGGGATGTCGTTGGTGTTGGAGCTGGGATTGGAGAGTTTCTTCACGATGTTGAAAAGCTCCTTGCTGTTGTGTGCGTTGTTGTCGAGGCGGTCTATAAGCCCCCTCCCCCATGACTATAGTAATGAGAACTCTTTCTAAAGACAGTGGTCCCCAGACAAAAAATTCGTGCGAACAATGAATATAGATCCAATGAGTACTATATTATAGGAATCTGTCCAGCCGGGCAGATATTTAATATACAATCGAAAAACAATATTTGCAAACAATGAACACGAAACAGTTATAGTGGGACGCAAGCCTGCATCCAACTTGACAAAAAGACGTACAGTATACAGTGAGGGGTTCAGGCAAAGGAAGTCGTTTGTTTCAAACACATTTCTTGTAGAACAAACATAATATATAGAAGACACCATTACACAAAAATTAGGGCATTTGCATAAAAGCTTATATGGTGTACAAAGTGTCGACGGCGTTTCGATCCCTTAAGAGAATGCCGGGATCATCCTCAGGACATTATGAATGACATGCCTGTTTACATATGGCTAAAATTGCTAGAACCATGGAAAAAGGATTGGGATGGGGGAGAAAAAGAGAAGGAGAAGGAAATTAGTAGTTTACAGATAAAGGAATGTCGACGAGAAGTGCTTGTGAGAATGTCTCTAGTTGGATGCGTGAGGCTCCTGAACACGAAAGCAGGCACGTGATAATAACGTGCAGTGTAGATTTCTAACCAAGGTGATGGAAAACGATAGAAAAATTGCCGTCGATCTAGTTGGAAGCGAGATCTGGCGAGGGTGTTGAAAAGGTGAAGCTATCTCTACTAGTAGCCATGTTGACGGTGATGAACAATAAGAAAAAGACAAGGGTAACTGAGATAAAGAACGCGCAGTTGCTTGTAGTTTAATGCTGTAATGAAGCCCAGGGAGGTGACGGGACAGGTATCGCACAGAGGGTCCGCTTACCCAAGGGCAGGTGACAGACTTCCCTGAAATCAAGGAAACAGGACCAGCTACGTGGTACGTGAGGTCCAGGTGTTGGTGCGAAGGAGTAGGCCTCGGGGGAACGGAAGCCTACAGTGGGTGGAAGGGAAGGGAATTAGTGGCGGAAGGAACAAGGGTAGCCGCGGAGTATGGAGCGCATGCGCTTACCAATTGTGGAAGTTCCAATGTAACTATTAAGTATATGACAAGCCGCAGTAGTGGTCGCGAATAGAGTTCCGGGCCAATGCTGGAAAAGAGGAGCAAAAAGGTCATTAGGATTATGACAGCATCATCTGTAGGAGTGAGAACCAGCATGCAGGGCATACGCGCTTACCGATAGTAGTCCTTGGTCTGTCACACCATTCAGTGTAGCCGGTCACAGCACTGAGTGAACCGGGAGGAGGCGGTATTTAAGGAGCCATCCTATTGGGAGCAGTGGGTCAGATGATCAGGAATAGTAAAAATGAAAAAGAGACTATTGATAGCCAAAAGCGTGGCCATCTTGGAGTGTGAAGAGATACATGTGCTTAATAGGTAGTGGTTGAGAGAAAGAGGTAAACCAGGAAGGAGAATCTGGCCACCGTGGAGTACATTGAAAAGAAATTGAGCTCAATACATTAAGATAAAAGCAGAGTCAGCGATAGATTTTAGGATACATTTAGGAGACATAGAATATATTGAAGAATAATCAAGCTCAATACATTAAGATGGAGGAAAAATCGGCAATGGAATTTAGGAGAGATAAATAAAAAAGAAACATAAGACGTTAAAAAGGGAACAAAAACAGGGCAGTTACAATAGTCAATGTCTGTGTTGAGGACAAAGATCGAAAGACTACTTAAGAAAATCGTGTTTAGATTAATGAAGTCCAGTCTTCCAGAAGGTTGAGGCCTGTATGAATACTTCCAGTCCTCAAAATCCATTTCAGTTCCTCCTTGTTAAGGAGCTGTACAATGTCCGCACCCCTTGGTGGTGGTTTTATCACGCTAATGATTGTCCAGCGTATGTCATCTTCAGTGTGACCCGCTGCCTGAAAATGTTCCACGAGAGGTGCATTCGGGGTATTGCAACGTATTCTGCTGCGGTGTTGGCAAATCCGTATCCGAGCCTTTTGCGTGGTCTGTCCAATATAGATTTTATTGCAAGGACACAGTATGGCATAAATCACATTGTTGGTGTTACAATTCGAAAAGGTTTTCAATGCAATCCTGATTTTATCAAAGACAAATTCTTTACCTTCAATTGTGAACTGGCAAACAATACAGTCACCACATTTGGCATGTCCTGTTACGGGCGGGAGGCCCCAAAGCTCATTGAGAGTTCCTGTGCTTTTGGTAGATGGTAGGCCTGCCCGAACTATGTGATCTTTTATGTTTTTTGCTTTTCGGAATGCAAACAAGGGGCGTTCTAAATTAAGTATCCCTGCATTCAGAACCTCCCGGTGGTTGATGATGCTCTTCCTAACAGTGTGTGATACTGGTGAAAAAGTGGTCACACAAAGCATACGGTTCTGTGGTTGTTTCTCTTTGGGTTCCAGAAGTGTATCCCTGGGACAGTACCAGGCTCTTTTGAGGGAGTTACGCACTAGCCTGCATGGGTATCCCCTTGATGTCAGTTTGTTACTGAGGACTTTCGCCTCTCGAAAATAGTCATCCTTTAGAGAGCAATTGATGCGGAGGAACTGCGAGTAAGGTAGGGAGTCCCTCAAGGCACGGGGATGGTGACTATCATATCTGAGGAGGGTGTTCCTCTCTGTGGGCTTTCTGAATAAGCTAGTGATGAGTATCCCATCTTTATGTTGTATGTTTAGAGCCAGGAATGGGATGGTGGACTTACTGTGTGTCAAGGTGAAATTGAGTCCGTCACAATTGTTGTTAAGCCAGTGGAGAAGTTGTCTCATAGCTGCGTCAGATTCCTGCCAGATCATAAAGACGTCATCTATGTACCTTTTCCACATAGATATCCCGGTGCGGAATGGGTTCATAGGTGATAGTATGCAATTGGTTTCCAGGTGGTCCATGTATAGTATGGCTAGGTTTGGGGCAAAAACTGCCCCCATAGACGTACCCTTCACCTGCTAATAGTATTGATCATCAAAAAGGAAGAAATTCCTAGTGAGACAAATTTCCAGGAGTTGGAGTATAAAGATCGTGGGTACAGCATGGGGCCTTGGTCGTTTGTTGAAGACTTGTTCAATAACAAGGAGGGAGTCAGTTTGAGGAATATTTGTGTAAAGCGACTCCACATCCAACGTGCAAAGGGTGTCGGATGTGGGGTCAAATGGGTGATCTGCCTTTATCTTAATGTATTGAGCTCAATTTCTTTTCAATGTACTCCACGGTGGCCAGATTCTCCTTCCTGGTTTACCTCTTTCTCTCAACCACTACCTATTAAGCACATGTATCTCTTCACACTCCAAGATGGCCACGCTTTTTGGCTATCAATAGTCTCTTTTTCATTTTTACTATTCCTGATCATCTGACCCACTGCTCCCAATAGGATGGCTCCTTAAATACCGCCTCCTCCCGGTTCACTCAGTGCTGTGACCGGCTACACTGAATGGTGTGACAGACCAAGGACTACTATCGGTAAGTGCGTATGCCCTGCATGCTGGTTCTCACTCCTACAGATGATGCTGTCATAATCCTAATGACCTTTTTGCTCCTCTTTTCCAGTATTGGCCCGGAACTCTATTCAAGACCGCTACTGCGGCTTGTCATATACTTAATAGTTACATTGGAACTTCCACAATTGGTAAGCGCATGCGCTCCATACTCCGCGGCTACCCTTGTTCCTTCCGCCACTAATTCCCTTCCACCCACTGCAGGCTTCCGTTCCCCTGAGGCCTACTCCTTCGCACCAACACCTGGACCTCACGTACCACGTAGCTGGTCCTGTTTCCTTGATTTCAGGGAAGTCTGTCACCTGCCCTTGGGTAAGCGGACCCTCTGTGCAATACCTGTCCCATCACCTCCCTGGGCTTCATTACAGCATTACACTACAAGCAACATCGCGTTCTTTATCTTAGTTACCCTTGTCTTTTTCTTATTGTTCATCACCGTCAACACGGCTACTAGTAGAGATAGCTTCACCTTTTCAACACCCTCGCCAGATCTCGCTTCCAACTAGATCTTCGGCAATTTTTCTATCGTTTTCCATCACCTTGGTTAGAAATCTACACTGCACGTTATTATCACGTGCCTGCTTTCGTGTTCAGGAGCCTCACGCATCCAACTAGAGACTGCACTAGAGACATTCTCACAAGCACTTCTCGTCGACATTCCTTTATCTGTAAATTACTAATTTCCTTCTCCTTCTCTTTTTCTCCCCCATCCCAATCCTTTTTCCATGGTTCTAGCAATTTTAGCCATATGTAAACAGGCATGTCATTCATAATGTCCTGAGGATGATCCCGGCATTCTCTTAAGGGATCGAAACGCTCGTCGACACTTTGTACACCATATATGCTTTTATGCAAATGCCCTAATTTTTGTGTAATGGTGTCTTCTATATATTATGTTTGTTCTACAAGAAATGTGTTTGAAACAAACGACTTCCTTTGCCTGAACCCCTCACTGTATACTGTACGTCTTTTTGTCAAGTTGGATGCAGGCTTGCGTCCCACTATAACTGTTTCGTGTTCATTGTTTGCAAATATTGTTTTTCGATTGTATATTAAATATCTGCCCGGCTGGACAGATTCCTATAATATAGTACTGATTGGGTCTATATTCATTGTTCACACAAATTTTTTGTCTGGGGACCACTGTCTTTAGAAAGAGTTCAATTACCCAAAGGTCCCTGACCGACTGTATTTGGGTCTCTTTTGTCCTTTTACAATGTATAGTAATGAGAACAACACACATAGTGGTACATGGATTTAGGGGCCCGATCAATATCTAATACAGGCTAGATGAGACCTGCCAAGAAGAGAGAGGACACTAATTCACCCACCCTTGCCATAGTCCCTGACAGATTTATGAGATCCTGCACGCAACGTTTGAGGCTGTTTTTTCCCTTTTTTCAGTATTATTGTTGCTTAGTGAATCTTTTGGTATACTTGTTGCATGGAGTTACCGGTGACCCCCACAGCACTCCCTATTAGCTAGTGGGCCCCAGGGAATGCTGACAATGGCACGAGCAATCGCAGTTATATTTCAAGAAATAGGTGGGCCATAATAAATCAGAGCTCCTGTGAGATAAACAGGGGTGATCAGATATTTCCGGTAAACCTCTTAACTACAGGCACCACTTGCCACCTATTACTTAACGGTGTCACAGTAACAGTGTTCTAAAACAGTCAATGCCCAAGTGGGAAAAACTTGGAAAGCCGTGATTAATTTGTATTGTATGCCATTTAATATCTATTGTATGGTGCCATGTATGATAATAAAATGTCAATAAAGATATTTAAAAAAAAAAAAATAGGTAGATGTTGGATTGAGACATAAACTAACATTAAAAAACACTGAAACACACCAGATATAGATCAGTGAACGCACTATAAATTGCACCCCCAAAATGCACTGTTTATGACCTCACATATCACATCACTCATGACATTTTTTACACCGAAGGGTCGCAAGTTACTAGTGGGACGCAGACGCCGCATCTGAAACCCCTTCGAGAGCGAAGAGCTGGAGTGGCGATTTGAGTGAGCTCGCGTCTCACAAGCAACCCACAAGACTTGCGTCCTGCCATTACGGACCAGACCACCGACGGGGGCTGCGCTGCCTGGGTGCTTCTGCCTAAGCGCACAGCGGTATGCGGTCGTTGCCCCCGAAGCCCCCTCCCCCCCCCCGCCTGAAGGAATCAGCGGAGAGGGCGAGGCGCAGCAGGGGACTTGTGGGCCTGCTGCGCCCCCTTCAAATCTTCAGAGTTGGTTGCTTCCCCCACCTCCCCCCCCCCCCGCGGTGGCGGCCCAGTGTGAAGGTCTGGCAGTGTAGTGGACACCGGGTGCGGCCTACGGTTCGGGAGAGGGATCGGAGACAGCCTCAGTCCCAGCCTCATCTCCAGTAGGGCTGCCAGTCCTGGAACAGTTGTTAGAGGAAGCGGCTACTGCGAGGAGAGGAGAGGAAAACAGCCCTCGCGCAGCTCAGGGCTCTGACAGCCTGGGCACCTGCAGGCTAGCTGTGTATTACTTTGGACTTTGCTTCTCCAATGGTCTAGCGGACGAGCAGATGGGCTTTTGGTTGTCCTTGGAGAAAGAGAGGATTGTTTAAAAGAGAGAGTAAAGGAGCCTAGAAAGCGACCACGTGGATTTTGGCGGGGAAAATCCTGGGGGACAATTACTGGAGGTAATCTTTTGACCTGCTTATGGGCTTATGTGATCCTGCTACTTATAGTCCTGTTTGCCTGACCCTGTGATTATTGACTTTACCTTTTTCTGCTAACCCCAGCGCCAGCTGTTCTGACACCCGTGAGGTTGGGGGTGGCTTTTAGAAGGACGCAGGGATCCTCCATAAGTGGTACATGTGGAGGGCGGTAAATGCTCATACATTTGATGCAGCCCCCACAGAAGTAAGTGTAGCTTGCGATTAAAATAGCCTCCCCCCCTTCCTCCAATCCTAAGCCTCGTTAGATATAAAGTTGGCAATCTAGGTATGTCATCAGAGGTCCAGAGACTTGGTTGCCTAAAAATTGCAAACGTGTAATCTCTGGGACAACGAAGTAAAGCTACGACGAAAACATTGCAAATCCTACCTATAAGCCTACTGGGAAAAATCACCCAATCACGAAGCAGTGAGGGGGTAAATAAATATTGAGACGCTCTTGACCCCGGAGGACAGTGTCACTGGTGTCACCAGGGAAAGAAATATAGTCTTGTAAAAACCCAAAGGATGGCTTTTAAAAAATTAAGGAGCCGAACAATATTTATGAAAAGATTAGGAACAGAGCAATCGCTGAGGAAAAGCAAAATGAGATCAGCACATTTTGTAGTTCTATCTAGATCTCATACAATTACAGACTTTTTTCCTCCATTACCGCAAGGCTCCAAGCCAATCGGAATAGAAGTAGAAGAAAAAGGAAAACAAAATGGCATGGAGGGAGAAAGAGAAAACGAGGAAAAACAACAGAAGGCCCAGATGGAATCAAATGAAGAAAACAACCAACTAGCCATCTCAACCCCGAAAGACCCAATTGGACAACCCCAATTGGATCCTGGAAAAGGAAATTACATCCATGACTTACACTCCCGGATATAAGCATAAATCAAAACTCACATAAAAGTGAGGTTAAGTGTCCCAAAGAGACGCTGGAACTCTGGAACTGTTTAACAGTACTCTAAGTAATCCAACAAACGTAGAAGATAATCTATCCCACTCTCCAGTTTTCCAGTTTCTGTCCCCCGTCCATATTGATTCCTACCGCAAACAAGAAATCCTATTGGATGCCTTTTTCACCTTTCAAAAGATACTTGAATCAATTCTGCTATTGTTAGAGAAATCTACAATAAATATAGACCGTATACTGGAAATGCAATCGACGGTGTTGCAATATCTAGCGGACCATCAAACTAGCCTCCTTGGTGGAAGATCACAATCTAAAACAAGGCCAAGGGTAGAGCCAGAGATACAAAAAATAACTCAAGGCCCCGAGGAAATAGAATCCCTAAATGAAAAAACAATAAATATTGACCTTAAAGTAGATAAGCCAACTGGAAAGTTGGGAAAGAAAAATAAGGAAAAGGAAAAGATAGCGATAGTGTACTCCCTATGGAAATTATTTAAAGAGGTAATAGTAAATCAAGAAGAACCAACAACATCATCAAAAAACTTCAGAGGGAAAACCCTCCCTAATTACCCGATCTTTAATTTAAAAAAAAGCCAACTCATTAAGAACTAAGTATAACGGATCCATCAATAGAGATAAAGCCAAACGAGGAGTTAGAGCAAAAGTCAACTTCAATAAAGAACTCCCCTACCAGAATAAAAGTAGCGACCATAAAGAGAAAGAAAAGGGGCAAATGAAGACTCGCAAAGAAAAACATGCGGAAAATAAAATTTGAGGGACTCGATAGCTCCGCTAGAGACAAAAAAAAGGAAACAGTGACTAACGGGAATAGAGAAATATGTTCCCTTGTGCATACCCCAGAGCAAGTTATTATAAGCCCACCTACTAGTCATTAACCCTCCGCAGGAATTAAATCCCCTGGCACCTGAATTTAAAACCATTGGCTCAATTAAGAGCAACCACTGGCCGCAACAGTCTATAAGTTATATTGACACAAGTACAGTGCCAACAGCACAAACCGACCTTCAAATTTCCTCTGTGCTTGAGATAACGGACCTTTTTTCCACATCCTATGATTCACTATACCGACAGAAGATTTTAAAGTTACTAAGAAGACTGCCCTCTCTACCATCGCTTACATCACCAGAGATAAAGTTGGTGACTTTCCCTGATAGTCTGGACAACAATATAGCCCAAGTAGAATTCTGGTCTAATGTGATTCCAGCTATTGTTTTGAAAGAAAGCGAAAAATTACATAAAAAAGGGTTAGATGTAATAACGGTAGGAAACAAACCCATGCCAGAGCCTCGAAGGAGGTCTAAAGTTAATTACCAGACCACAAAAATTTTAAAAGAACAATGGAGCCTGGGACAGCCGGATAAATTAATAATAAGCATTGAGGATGGAGGTAGAGGGATATGGAATCAAGATGATGATCATCACACAAGTAACACTCAAAATGATAATGTATGGTCGTGGTTATCAAACAACTTAAATGGAAATAAGCAAGAAAAGTCTGCTAAACTCCCTTTTTAACAATAACTCCACCATCGTCTCGTGGAACCTAGCGGGTGTTCCAGCCCCACTCACCTGAATCACAGGTACTGCAGGAATGAAGAGAGTCCCATTCACCCCAACCCAGTGCCTCAACCCTCCGTGCCAAATAAACACAACACGAGCGGTTAACGCACTGGGGGAAGGTAGGAAGGAGAAAAATTCAGGGAAGAATGTGGATATACTGATTTGCTTCTCTTAGGGTCTCGCTAGGTCTGCAGGCACACCATCAAACATCCACAGGGACACACTGTTGAAAAAGAACACAGACTTTTAGTCAAAGAAAACCCTGTAAAAAACATAACAAACATAGAAGCCCAAGAATTGATTTAGCACATAATCCCTTGCTCACCCCTTGTTGTTGATGAAACGCCTCCGTGGGTATTTGAATTCCATTCATTCCATAACCAGAAACGGAAGGTATCAATATAGCAAGGTCCCAATATATATCCAAAAGAAATCCACTATAAAGGCTTTAAACTCCTCAAAAAAGTGGGAAAAAACGCAAAGACGTAAAAAAAACCCGCTCTTACTTCTCCACTTGTGTTGTATCCCAAGGGGTGAACAGTTCAAGCACAAAAATAAGGAATATACCAGTGCACTGGAAGGGAAAGAAGGGGAGAACAATAAAAGATAAACACAGTCTAAAAATGAATGAGGATAAAATCTCCTCGCTAACCTGACTACGATATGAAGTCCGCAAAATCCATGAAAATGCTGAATGCAGTTTGTTTGCTCCAGCCGGAACAAACAATTCCTCCGAGGTAAAACGACAACAAGGAAAAACTCCAGGTAGCGAGTGTTCCAACTTTTCAGCCGTGCGCGGAAACGCCGACGGCCAGAATCCTTTCCGGGGCCAGGAACCGGAAATAAACCCAAGCGAGGAGGAACCGGGAAGGCGGCTCTAAATACGCCCCAACCCGCCTTCTCGATTCAACGCGGCTATGCCGCAAAGGACAACATGCCAGCGCCTCCCACAAAAAAAGGGTAATGATTAATAAAACACCCGCCTGCACCCACAAAACAACAAAAGAAAAGGCATACGGACAGGAAAACCACACACAGCAGCAAGGTAAGGAATACGGCTATCAGACCGCAACAGCGGGTCTAAATCATGACAAAATATCTCGGTTGTTAGATATCCAACCCTCAATAGTTTGCCTACAGGAAACCTGGTTAGTAGATAACTTTGACCAAAAAAAGTCATGCAAAGGGAGGCTTGGCTATCCTGGGACTTTGAAATAATTCATTTAACTAGCCCTAATGTTCAATGTCTTAAATTAAAGCACTTAGATAAAAAATCCTTGCGTTAAGCCAATACTTCTGTTTAATATTTATGTTCCTCCTGGGTCTGAACACGACACAATACTCTTAAATTTATTTGACCAAATAGATATCTCCCTAGGATCAAACGAGAACGCACAGATACTCATTATGGAAGATTTCAATGCAAAAATCTCTACTTCTTTACTGTATGCATTTAGGAATTCCGAACTTGAAGAATCTTGCTCTATTCCAGCGGCAGTATTCCGAGACCATATTAGAGCTAATAAAAGGGGAAAATTATATTGGAACGAATCAATGAATTCAATGGGATAATTTTAAATGGGAAAACGAGAGGAGATGTGCCGGGTTCATATACCCGAAAAGGTCCAACAGGGCTATCTATACTGGACTATGTCATCAGCAGTTACGACTTGTTCAATACATTTTGCAGCTTCTCTACACAATTTGTCCAAAGTAGTGACCACGCAATACTTCTTCTAGAAATAGACCTCTATCTTCAGCCAGCTTCTACATGGTCTCTATCACATGGTAGGGGAGAGGTATTACTCAAACAAAAGCCAGCCCGAATACTTTGGAGCAGCGAGAACCATAAGCAAATTTATAAAGAAATTAATAAGATTATTGAGTTCCAGTTGCATGAGCAAATCAACAAGAGAGTCAACCCAATCTCTAATTTTGAAAGCTTTAAAACTCCGATATCAACTACAATGCAGAGGAAGCCGCTTCCCATTAAAAATAGCACACTAATGATAAAAGATCCGACAGTAAACCTCCTTTCTAAGAAATTAAATCAGCTGATCAGGTTGCAATTTACGAACTTCTCTCTGGCTAGGAAGGCCGAAATTTCCACCCTGAAGAAAAGACGAAAAAGGCTTCGCACGAAAGAGAATAGAACAAAAATGGAAAGATACTGGGTAGACCTGCAAGAAGCAGTGCGTCTAATAAATTCTAAAGCCTTTTGGGATATAGTTGCAGAAGCTAGTGGAAACAAAACACCACTGAGAGCAACTCCAGTCCCACAAAAAGAATAGGTCACTTATTTATCCAAATTATACAAGAAAAATCTACCATCTATCGATATTGGGAAATCTCTATGCAATGGAACCGACAGTGAGACCAACCAGCAGATAAAGCCACCTACTGATCAGCAAATTGCCGTACACGTAAGGAAAGCGAGAGACACAGTAGCAATGGGACCAGACAGGATCCCGGTGAAGATCCTAAAAGAAAACATCGAAGGATGGAGTAAATTCTTGGCCCCCCTATTTATGTACTGCTATCGAACTGGCCAAATTCCGAACTCATGGACGGGCAGTATAGTGGTTCCTCTTTTGAAAAAAGGTTCCCGCTTTTCCCCGAGTAATTATCGCCAGATTGCCCTCCTTGATGCTACGGGAAAAATATTTGCGGCCAGCATTTTGGATCACCTGAACAAATGGGCCATAGCTAGGGGGGTAATTCCTATGGTACAAGCAGGCTTTCGTCAAAACCACTCTGTGATTGATATCGCTATCCTGCAAACTATTATCGATAAATATGTAATTAGTAGAGCTCAGGTAGTCTATAGTTTATTTGTAGATTTCTCTACAGCTTTTGACAAGGTGGATAGGCCTTCCCTGTGGAGGAAACTACTGAAGTTAGGTGTTCCGATAATTCTGCTAAGAATAATAGTAGCGCTTCATAAAACCACATGTGTAAGGTACAAATGGGAGGAGATAAGGGCTTAACTCAAGAGATTTCCACGCAAAACAGGCTCAAGCAGGGATGTTTACTTGCCCCCCTCCTCTTTTCACTATTCCTTAGTGATTTACCAGACTTTTTCCAGGAGGTAAATAATTTTCCACCTCAATTAGCAACACAAAAAATCCATCTTTTAATGTATGCTGATGACGTGGTTTTATTTGATTTAACCCCAATTGGGCTGCAGCGTAATATGGAGGCTCTTTTTAATTACACTGAGGAAATTATTTTAAGAATAAATATTTCAAAACCAAAAATAGTACCATTTAGGGGCAGGAAAAAAGCTATACCTTTTACCTGGAAACTAGGAGGAACTACAGTAGAAATAGCATCTACTTACATCTATTTAGGGAGAGTTTTCTCTCAGTCCACTGGTACTGCTTCGCACTTTCAACGGACTGAATTAAAAACAGTATCCCATACTAGTGCTATAAAAAGTTTTATTTATCTACTGGGAGGCGACACTTTTTAGCTCTCCTGGAAGTTTACCGAACCAAGATTACCCCTATCCTAACATATGGTGTAGAATATATTCCTATAAATCGTTGGGGTTTTTTAAATCTCAAGGAGGGAAAACTCTTGCGTATGCTTACGACTACAAGCCAAGCCAGTCCCGTTCAGGCACTCTGATTGGAATTAGGGATAGTGAGTGCATGCGCGAGAGCTCTGGCAAACCTTGCCAGATGGGCTTACAACATACTACATGCACCTGATGGTACATTAAGAGCAATTATACGTCAGGAAACTTTTAAGGCTGATCCAGGAGTATATACTTTTAAACGAAATATAGAGATCGCTTTGGAACACTTTCAATGCTCCAAGAACCTTTTACAAAGTTGGTCCCCGGAACTCTTCAAGTTCTTTTTGAAAAAATCTACTCCGAGGCTGAGCTACGAAATGGATAAACTTTGTCAACAGTTATCGCATTACAAGCTCGCGTTAGCTAGGGTCGAGTATAAAGAGATCCCAAAATAGTTGAGTTTTACACTTGACCGTAAGGTTAGGCGTTGCATCCTGATGCTAAGACTTAGGACATAACCGTTAAAAGATATAACAAAAAAGTGGGGCGGAAACTTTAACAGAACTGGCCAATGTGATTTGTGTAATGGAGGAATCCAAGACTTGGTACATGTCCTATTTGTCTGTCCAAATAGCAGCTTGGTTGATGCACGCTCTCGATTTTTAAAACCGATTTGTACAAAATATAATATTTTTAGAACTATGGATCTGATTGAGATGATAAGAACTCCACCTGATGAATTTGTATGTTACAAAGTTTTTAACTTTTTTAAAGTGTTATTCCCGCTATTTTAGAGATATATAAGATAAGAGCAATAATCTTTTTTGCTTATAAAGAATTTCATGATATATTGTAATGCTATGGGACTGGAAATCTGTATATATTACTTTAACAAATTGTGGATCTTGGATGAGGTCTATATCAATTAATAAATTTCATTTCAAATGGCATAATTGTCATCACTAATTATATTTAAATAACAACATTGTTGAAATTACTAATGAGAGCAACCAATGATTATGACAATGTGCTATAGGCTTTGTGAACAAGGAGTAATATCGATGGTTGTGGGCTCTTATAAGCTTGTATGTAAGCTTTGAAGGATGCAAAAGAATTTGGATATTTCCGAAGTAAAGCAGTGTTCAGAGATGTCATTATCTATTTACTTATATCAACCCAAAGGATGTGTGCAGTGGGGGTATGGGGGTAGGTCACTTGTGGACATCGGGCCGCTGAACATCATTGAAAAGACCCTTTGTTTAACCTTAGCTGTCAAGGGCTGAAGGCTGAGCAAGTAGGGTGTTAGCTGGTCATGGAGGGGTGGGTGTAGGCCCTGTGACCAACCCCCCTCTTCGCATGGCCAAAGGCCATGCACAGTGTGGGTTGGTCACATGTGGAGGGTTGTAAGCGGTGTCTGGCCATAGGACAAGCCCCCCGCCCAACCCTATAGTATATTGGATGTAGGGTCTAGTGTGACCCCAGGCCTTGCAGACCAACCAAAGTTTCTGTATGGTGGGAGTTAGCCACGTGTGGAGGGGTGGGAGTAGATCCTTGCCACAAGCTAAACCCGGAGTCAGACTTGTCCTATATATGGCTGAAGATCATGTGCAATGGAGGTTTGATGCTTTAGGAGGGTTGGGTACCGGGCCTTGTCAGAGCCTAGCCACGGTGTCCAAGTCCTGATGTAGATTAGATGCAGAGTCTGATTGGAAGCTATGACTGAACTGCCGAGTGATGGCATCAACAATATCATTCAACATGTCATGAGTGATGTAATATGTGAGGTCGTAAACAGTGCATGATGCGGGTGCAAGTTATAGTTACTTCACTAAATTCTAACTAGCGTATTTCAGTGTTTATTTTTTTAACATTAGCTCATGTCTCACTCCAAGACTTAACTAAAAGATCACTTAAACTGTGTTTTTATCAGTGGAATGCTGTTTTCTTTTTTAACATATGCCAAGGTCTTTAGCACATAATCTAACTATAAAGTCATTTTAACCTTTGTTTTTTCGGTGAATATATAAATACATTTGTCTTCTAAAATGTTACTGTTTTAAAATGAGGGCACTGCTAATTGACAGAGAAGATGGGCAAGCCAAGTAAACAGATGTGGAAAGGGGGATTCTGGGCTTATGACGACATCTCTCATTTTAACTATTTTTTGCACATTTAAAAATAAATTATACATCAAATTACTTAAAACCCATATTTTTCCTCACATGTTTAACCTTCTGGTTTATTACCTACATCAACATCTCAATTCTCATTTACTTCAAACTGTTCCACAGGAAAGGCTTTAAATTCAGCAACTCCTATTCCAACCAAATGGAGTTCAGGAGTGCCTCACTTTTGTCTTGAATACAAAATGTTAGCACTCTAGTTGTTCATTAGAACACTTTGTAAGGTGCAGTAGAACGTTGGGGGAATCAACTGACTGGCTACTACTGCTCTTGCAAGTAGATGCTTTACTCAGAATATCAGACTTTGTTCTCACCGGCTGAGGAAGATAGTGTCATTTTGTAGGCACTGTGCTTTCATTTTAGCTTCTGGAGAACCTTCAATAACCTCCATGAGAAACTCATGCGGGAAAACATTTTTCTCTAAAACGTTTTCATCAAATCCCAGTAGAGTGTCAGAATTTTTCAAAGAGTCAAATCACGTGAAACACACAAGAATTGCTAAAATGAGTAGAACACCACCAATAAATGATTTATATTGTAACTAAAATCTGTTATTACCCTTTATATGTGTTCCTGTTTGTGACCCTCAAAAGCAGGTTTCACTACAGTGCATATCTGGGGAGAGGAGTTGGCCTAACTGCTAGGGCGGTCGACCTCGAATCTGGGGAACTGGGTTCGAGTCTCGGCAATGACGCTGAACATCCTGTGATTCTGGGCAAATCACTTAATCTCCCCGTGCCTAACAAAAATGAATGTGTCCTCATGTAATGCAACTGGTGCTATGTAAAGCGCTCAGATACCCGATTCGGGTCAAGTTCGTGCTATATAAACTCTGTAAAAATAAAAAAAAATAAAAAAATATCAATGGAGACTATGTAAAAGCTTTCTCAACATATTGGTTATGTTGTGCCCAGCCAGTCAGGATAGACCAGTCCCCTTTAAATTGACCAATCAGAGCATATCTAGACACCAACAGACTCTAGATATATCTAACTTTTCAACCTCTTCATGTCCAACACAGGCCCCTCTTTAAATGCTAATTTCTTGAAAACACCTGAAGGAATTTAGATCAAATCATAAAAAGCATGCTTTGTGAGTAAAGTTCTAACTTTTGGCTAAATTTGATGTAATTCTAGTCCGTAATTGTTTCTGTATGGGACAGCAATGTTTCCAATGGGAATTAACATGGGAAATCACACTTTTGGGAACCCCTACCCCTTTTTCTGGACCTTCGCTTGATGGATCAGCGTGAAACTTTCAATGAAAGAACCAAGGTCTATGAACTGTTTTTTAGAGGTTTCTTGCAGATTCGTCAAACTGTGCCAGAGTTATTAGTGAAATAAAATTACAATCTTCCCATGGAAACTCTGACCTGATCTCGATCCTCCCTAAATTTGGGAAAGACCCTCTCCTCTGTGGTAGCTATCGCCCCATTTCCCTCATTAACGAGGATGTTAAAATTTTGGGCAGCATCCTGCCTACACGCCTCAAGAAGGTCCTTCCCTCCCCCGTCCACCAGTCACAAAGGGGTTTGTCCCTGTCTGCTCATCTCGCAACCAGCTACATACTCTTGCTCATGCGGTATGGTAAGTGGCGGACCTGCTGGAGAAGGCCATGGCTTTGTCTTTGGATGCTGAAAAGGCCTTCGTCAGGATAGAGTAGGGCTACCTGTTGGCAGTGCTCCAGAAATTTGGCATTGATACGGACTTTATCTCCAAAGTGCGTTGGCTATATGACTCCCCCATGGTGCAGGTAAATTGTGGTGGCTTTCTCTCTGACCCATTCGCAGTTCGCCAGGAAACGCGGCAGGGCTGCCCTCTCTTCCCTAGCTCCCCTCTGCTCTTTCTCCTCGCCATGGAGCCCCTGGCAGGGGCCTTACATCAGTTGGATCGGACTGTGGGCATTCCTGCCCCGGTGGACCTTCTAAACTATAATTGTAAGCAGAAGATATTCTGCTTACTCTCTCGGCCCTGCCCTCTTCCATCCCTGTGTTTCTGGAGACCATTGGAAGCGTTTGCTACCGTATCTGGTTACAAAGTCAACTGGGGTAAGAGCGATGTCTTCCCACTCTCGAGAGTTACTGCCTGTGCTGCCGATGCCGGATTCCCGTTTCAATGGAAGGCAGCTCAGCTCAAATACCTGGGCATCTATGTCAACAGGGGCCTGGAGCGATGAGGAGGACAACCTCGACCCTCTCATGGAGCGCATTCGGCTCAGCTTGGATACGTGGTCACACTTGACCCTGTCCCTCTGGGGCCGCACGCCAGAGGTGAAAATGCTTCACCTACATACTGGGTATGCTCCCCCTGTTAACGCTTCTCTCGAAAATCTGGCAAGTGAACAAGGCCATCAAAGCCTTTGTCTGGGGGGTCAGCGAGGCCCCGATTAGCCGTTAAGGAACTTATCGTCCACGGGGGGCCTGGGCCGCCCGTCTTTGGAGCACTATTGTGTGGCTCTCCACCTGACGCAGTTGGCATTCATGCATACCCCGGTTTGAGATTCCCTGTTATGGGTGACAGTAGAAAACCAGCTGGTCCATGGTTTGCCGGGGCTACTCTCCCTCTACCTACCCTACCCGCCGGCGCTGGAGCACTGAACCCAATGGTCCAATGTACAGAACCTAGGTGTGAGACCACAATACTTCTCTCGTGGATGATATATATATATATATATATATAATATATTTCCAAACGATGATCTTTTCCTGATCATGAAATGAGGCACACACTGGGGACATTGCTTCTTCAAATGTTTATTGCCAACACGACAACAGCACCAGACAGACGCATTTTGGCTTCACGCCTTTCTCAATGTCGGTGTGGTTTTTAAAAAAATGCATATTTAAAGTAAATTCAAAACGTAAACACAAAGGAGGGAAGCAATTCATTCAAGTAACTGACATAGAGGAAGTCTCCTCTAATCACAAAACGGAAGGATTTCCTTGTCGGCCATCTTATAATGGTATGTTTTTACATGATCACTATGTACAAATATCTAAAGCAGGGTTTTGCAATCAAACAAATTCGTAAGTTCAACTCATTTCGACATTCCATAATTTTATAATTTTGTTGTTGCGAACACATTCATGTATTAATCAATTTCATACCATCTGTTACTCCAATATTCATTAATATAGCCTTGAATGGGCAATTATTTCTAGGTATGTCATTTATTTCTACCAATTTACTCATTTCATTGCGCCCACAACGAGATAAATAATACAATAACATGTGTCGACAGCATTCTTGCTATGTATTTGTAAACCCTTCAATTCCAGGTAATGAAGGATGTATTTAGCACGATTTCTATATCCTATTGGATTTTAGACATTTTCTTGATTTAGTGATCAGGTATTTACAGTGTATCTTGGTTCTACGGAATGTGTACCCATAACTCTTCTTCGTTGTTCAGACCCCGAGGAGTTGTCTGTAACTCTATAATGTATTTAGATTCTAGTGTTCTGAGCTTTTTAGTTCTATCACCTCCTCTTTCTTTTTTTGGCACCTGATCTAAGCAGAAGAATTTTAATAGATTTTGGTTACTTTTATGTTTCTCTTGGAAGTGGCGGGCCACCAGATATGTCATATCATGTGTTCAAGGATTCGTTTCTTGGTGGGATGTATTGTGCTCCCAATATATTGCATCCGCATGGGCAGATAAGACAATAAACCGTATACTCGGAATTGCAATTCAATAGTTTGTTAATTTTGCGTTTAGTCTTCCTGCCTGGTATTTGGAATTCTTTAATCTTTTGACTGTTTTTGTAGGCCTTGCACCCCATACATGGATAAAATCCAGTAACCATGTCTCTCTTTTTTTGTCCCTTTATGAAGTGGCTTCTAACCAAGTGATCTTTCAAGGCAAGGCAGGGCCTCTTCTATATGTAATAAGTGGGACTTGGGAAATGTGTGGACCTACAATGTTGTCTGCTTTCAGGATTCTCCAGTTCCTACGGAAAATCTGATATACTTCGGAGGAGCTAGTTGTGTATTCTGTGATCATTCTTATTGTTCCCTTTTCCTCTTGTGTCTCCCCTGTGTTGCCCTTTTTGTTTAGTAGAAGGTCCTGTCTGTATAAGTGTTCTGATTTTTTCACTGCCTCCTTCAGTATTCCCTCGGTGTATCCCCTCTCCTTAAATCTACAGAGGGCCTGATCTCTCGATTTTATGAACTCATCCTTTGTGGAGCAATTTCGTTTCATCCTTACTATTTGTCCATAAGGGACACTGCTGATCACACTTCTAGGATGGAAACTGCCTGCATTCAATGTGCTATTTCCTGCTGTCGGTTTCCTATACAATGCAGTTTGCAGGGTGTTGTTCTCACTATAGATCATTAGGTCCAAATATGGCACCTGTGTACAGCCAATATGCTCAGTAAATTTGAGGTTAAGAGTATTGTTATTCAAGGCTGAGATATAGCTGATTGCTTCTTCATATGTCCCCTTACAGATAATGAAGAGGTCATCTATATAACGAGACCATGGTATAACCTTTTCCAACCATTTCTCATTACTACCTGACCAGGCCACGTGCTTCTCCCACCAGCCCACAAATAAATTTGCGTAACTGGGGGCGAAGCACATGCCCATGGCTCTTCCCTTGTCAAGTGGAGCGGCAGCCGGTGAAACGTAAAGCAAAAAAAATATATATATATATGTATATGTATATATATATATATATCTCCACAAATGTACCTAGACATAGATGCACTCATCACCAGGTACTTAAATTGTTGTGGCACATACCGGCAATACTTTTGCTTCGTTTCCTCTTGCCTAACGCATTTCGGACTGCCAAAGTGACGAGTGCGTCTATGTCTAGGGACAATTGTGGAGAATATTCACAGCAGTCCTGTCGTATAGACTGCACCACCGCGCTGAGCATATAATGCAGGCCCATGGCTTGGAAATGTCCGAACTGGATACGGATTATCAGGTAAAAGAATATTAGCGAACTGTGCATTCTACTTTGGCAGCCTGCTGGAGAGCATAATAATATTTGGAATGAATTGTGTGGCTTCACAACACCCACTGGAGGGTTATTCTTGATATTGCAAGACTACGTATTCAACAATGTTTTGCTTCACTTGTGAAAGCCCACCAGAGGGCAATAAAGAGAATTGAAGAACCAATAAATAGTGTGCAGTATGAGGTTGTGTCGCAGCATTTCCAGCCTGTGATCAAGGACTTTGGCAGTCCGAAGCGCGTTAGGCAAGAAGAAACAAAGCCAAAGTATTGCCGGTTTGTGCCACAACAACTGAAGTACCTGGTGGTGAGTGCGTCTATGTCTAGGTACAATTGTGGAGAAATAAATATCAAAATATATAAATATATATACACACACACATATTTACACACATATTTACAAACACATATTTACACACACACATATTTATACACACACACACACATATATATATATATATATATATTACAGGTTACTCCATTGAACCACAGGATATCTCCAAGAACGGACACGGACCCAGGTTTGGTGCAAAATTGTTTTATTCCTCTTCAGTCACCATTACGCGTTTCGGCTCGTCCGAGCCTTGATCATATTTATATATATATATATATATATTTTTTTTTCGTTCATGACCACTGAGGGAAGGTCATTTTTTGTGATGAAATTCGCGTTTCACCAACGCGGAGGAGTGCACCCGTGACGTGAGGAGCGGCCGGAGGTGAACGAACAGGAATTGGATATTGCGGCCAGTCCCGCCGGGCATATCCCGCGGAGGAAGCGGAGTCCATTGGGGAAAAACAACACTAAAGGAAGCGGAGAGGATAGTACGGGCGGCGGGAGAACGCCGGGAGCTGAGGGTCGGAGGACGCGAAGCAGACGGCTTATCTCGCCGGTGAGTACAATCTCCATACTTCCGAATTGAATGCAGTAACGGCAGGCACGTAGGCGAACAAAGTGCATCTAAGCAACGGTCACACGTTTTGAGGTTTAACGGTAATGTTTACCAATAGGGAGAGAGAAGAGGCAGCTGAAGGGATTTTTACCAAAAGCAAACGCAAATCTAACAGCGACCCGAAAGGAGCAACTGGAGGCACAACAGCAACTAGTAATCTGAAAACTTTGTTCAATAAATTGGAAAAAACTTATGAAAAGGAGACCAGGGAAATGGTGGGAGGCGACCTCCCTTCAAAGATACTTAGACTGCGATCGGATTCCGAGAGGCCTACGCATCTATACAACGCCCTCCTACGAACATCCAGATCCGCTACTTTTACAGGAATGGTCCGAATATACAACTGAAACGGCCAAGGGCATGGTAAAAATCTTAATCAAATATGCCTGGAGCGATAGACAGAAATTGCTTGAAGAAATTAAAGAGATTGAGGCTGCTATCGCATTAGATAAAGACACGAAATTGAAAGAGGAGTTGCAAGCACGAATGAAGAAAAGGCTGACTGATTATGAAAGCGTGATAAAACATCGCAAACAGACGAAGTTCTTGAGGGATGAGGAAGATTATGAGTCGGGAAGAATTTTAACATTCGCGAGAAAATATGATGCCCCAAGAAAACAACTGATGCAACAAAAAACCAGTGAAATATCCTCAAGAGACACTTCAGAATCAGAAGTTGAGGCATCTGAAAGAGAACAATCTGTCAGGAGAAAAGACAAAGCCCCAGGATTGACGACAACTACTTTTTTTCCCGAATATCAACTTATGAGAGAAGCAAAACAGCGCCCCGCAGCCAGAACACCCCCCCCCCCCCGCAGAAAAGAAACGAAAAACCAGACGGGGAAGGAAAGGGAAACGATACATCCCCGGTGGGACGAGTGCAAGGAGCCAATGGGGAGGGAAGCGAAAGTAACACAGACCTTAGGGAAAGAGAAGAGAGAGAGAAAAAAGACTGTCGTCAACTTATCAAGCAGAAAAATCACATTGGAAGAAACTAAAGTGCTTGAATTAGGACTGACTTTCTGTCCCACAACACAATTCAATTACACAAATGTAAGGATAGATTTGTATAAATATATTCGAAAGTTAAAACTGATGAAAATACACAAATTACATCCAAAGGTACAGGATGTAAGAAGTGAAAGTGCTATGGAAAATCAAGATCTCCTAACAGGAATGGAACTGGAAGCTCTCCGCACCTTGAGAGAACTTGAAACCGAGACACAAAGTGTCCCTGGAAACAGGAGTGAAACAATGGAATTCCTGGATGAAATAGGAATCACACAAACTGGAGCCGCGAGTACTTTAAAGAAAAAATCACGCTTTAATCCACAAACACCATACGATGCCATCGATACATTCCAGGACTTGGTAATAGAGGACCTGAGAAAATTGCAAGCAAGGGGTCCAAATCTGAGCAAGGAAAATCTAACAGTAGCACAGAGAAAAATAATAACCAATTTGAGTGCGGACGACAATATAATAATTAAAGCATCAGATATAGGAGGCAATGTGGTGATAATGGCCAAAATAGTATACCACAATGAAGCAAAGAGGCAACTCTCGGACAATAAGTGTTATAAATTGACAACATACATGGAGTATGATAAAAGTATACGAGACTTTCATGAATTGGCACAAAAATGGAGAGAAAAAGGGATATTGAGAGAAGCGGATTTTAAATTTATATACTGTGAGACACCTGAAATACCTACTTTCTACCATCTCCCAAAAGTGCACAAGAGCCTATCCAGTCCTCCCGGGAGACCAATAGTATCTTCTAAGAACAGTTTGTTAGAAAATGCTTCTATTTATATTGACTGTTTTTTAAAACCATTGGTGGTGGATCTAAGCTCTTATGTAAGAGATACAAAGGACTTTCTGCGCATTATTGCGAACATTCAATGGGAATCAGATATGTTGTTGATGACTTTGGATATTACAAGCCTCTACACGAGTATACAACATCAGAAGGGTCTGGAGGCTACAGAATTTTTCTTAAAAAAACGAAATCTAAAGTACTATGAACACAACACTATGCTGATAGAATTGACAACATATTGTCTTAAAAATAAAAAAATTCTGTTCGCAGGAGAATTGTATCACCAACAGCAGGGTACTGCGATGGGCACGTGCTTCGCCCCCAGCTACGCAAATTTATTCGTGGGCTGGTGGGAGAAGCACGTGGCCTGGGCAGGACAGAATGAGAGATGGTTGGATAAAATAGTCCTGTGGTCTCGCTATATCGACAACCTTTTTATTTTATGGAGGGGGTCGATAGAAGAAGCAATTGAGTATGTAACAATACTGAATGATAATGACATGAACTTAAGATTCACAGAATGTATTAGCAAAACGAATGTACCATATTTAGATCTGATGGTGTATATAGAGGAAAACAGGATTGAAACAACTCTCTATAGGAAACCCACAGCTGGGAACAGCACATTACACGCAAATAGTTTCCATCCTAAAAGCGTTATAAATGGGGTTCCCTATGGAGAGTTGGTAAGGCTGAAGCGGAATTGCTCACGAGATGAGGAGTTTCAAAAAGAGAGTAGTAATACAATACAGAGATTTGAAAATCGTGGGTATAGAAAACAAACATTGATCAATGCAGAAAAGAAGATTGACAAGATAGAAAGGAAGGATCTATTGCTTGAATCAAATAAGTCAGTTTTATACACTCCAGAATCAGAAGGGATGGCTAGAATGATTACAGAATACACCACCGGATCGACAGAAGTTTTTCAGATTTTTAGAAAGAACTGGAAGGTTCTAAAAACAGATAATGCAATTGGACCTTTAATTCCACTTAGTCCCCTGATCACATACCGAAAAGGCCCTGTGCTTAAAGATCAATTAGTCAGGAGCCATTTCACAAAGGGACCAAAAGATCTAGTGACAGGGTTTTACCCATGCATGAGCTGTAAGGCTTGCAAAAATAGCCAAAAATCAGAGAATTCAGTATTCCAGGAAGGAAAAGTAAGCATAAGATTGGGAAACTTATGAATTGTAATTCGGAATACACAGTATACTGTTTGACATGCCCGTGCGGCAAAAACTATGTTGGGAGCACTATACATCGTACGAAGAAGAGGGTATTAGAGCACATGCGTGCAATTAAAAACCACAATGTAACGTACCCTGTGGCACGACATTTTAAGGAGAAACATCAGTCTAATGCGAATCTGCTAAAGTTTTTTTGTTTAGATTAAGTCCCGAATAATGAGAGAGGGGGGGGACAGAACAAGAAAACTTAGGAAGTTAGAATCGCGCTACATTGTTGAGCTACAGACTAAGACCCCACGAGGATTAAACAATGAAGAGGAGCTTTGGGTCCATTTAGACTAGATTAGGGTCCACGTAAGGAACAATAAATAAATTTCATTTATGTAAAATGTGAGAATTTGTGTTTGCCGAGACAGGATCAATTTGGGTAGCAGGCAAAATAAGAGAGGAGGAAATTTAAAGGATAACAATGCAGTCCCATGGCGTGGCATCCCCACAGTAGAGATAGCCCATTCAGGGCAGAATCAGTGCTCACTGAAACTAGAGTTTCAACAAGGATAAAGCAAGGAAAGAATTTGGAACATCAGTCTTCTGTGAGAAGGCCCATTCAGGGCGTGATTTACTGGATGTATATTATGATGTTATAACAATATTAATGACTGTAGGTTCATGATGTAATTAGCATTATATTGATGACAATGATTCTACTATGTGATGTGATGGATAGAATATAAGTATGGCCAAAAAGGACTGAGGAAGTATAATGAATTGAGTTTAAGCTTCCATTATGGCCGCCATGACGATTTGCAAAAACAGTATTGTTTACCTGTCCTACCTTGATTTTTACCCCCCGAATGAAATGTTTTGCCCTCTCTCTATGTTAATGATTTAAACACTTTATTTTAAAAATGACGCTGTTTTCCCCAAGCAAGTGACATTGAGGAAGGCGTGCAGCCGAAACGCGTCTGTCCGAGGGAGTTCGTGTGACAAAATAAATATTGAATAATCAATTTCGCCAGTGTGCGCCACGTTCATGACCACTGAGGAAAGGTCATTTTTTGTGATATATATATATATATATATCCAAGCTCCAAGTACCCTACGTACAAGGAGCACTCGAGCAGCAAATGCTCCTAAAGAGCCTTTATGGTATACAATCCACTTGTACAACGATAACTTTAAGCAGTTCAATGTGCCATGGATGCCTGACGCGTTTCGAAGTGTCCCCACTTCTCTTCAGAGGCTTTGGCAATTGAAGGCGCATAGGACACCGCCCTCATTATTTAAATGCTCCAATGCATGCCCTGAATGGGACGCTCTGCTGCGACTAGCAGAGCATTATGGGCCTTGTAGTGTCCTTTATCTCCAAATGGAGCGCGCGATGTTGCTGCTGTAACATTGAATGCCCCCAAATGGGCCTCGGTGTGACGGTGGGTATGCTAAATCCGTTGCAGCCCCATGCAATCGGCCTGCTCGATAGCAGAACGCATGGCCCCCGCATCCTGGGGTGGTGCTCCTTCGCGGCAGGGTATGCCGCGTATTTATCCAAGCTCCAAGTACCCAACGTACAAGGAGCTTGGATATATATATATATATATATATATATATATATATATATATATATATATATATATATTACAGGCTCAAGGTAAATAAACACCAGCACTCACGGGAACGTAGTCTCCCAAATTTTATTGGGATTCTTCAACACGACCAGACGCGTTTCGGCTGCCGCCTTTTTCAATAGTGGCCGGCGCCGACATAAAGCAGACTTTAAATAACATAACTTGCTAAACATTAACAAAGGACACCGGTCTTACTTCAAACCAAGGTGTCAGCCATTTGTAAACGTGCAATCGATAAATGAAACATAAAGACACAGAATTTATACCACATCTATCTCGCCCTGAATGGGCACTTCTTGTGTTATAATACATCTTGTTTCATATTTATATAGTTGTGTTGTTCAGCCCTGAATGGGCTTTTTTAGCGATTCTCGTCATTTAACTCATTGTAATACCACACCAAGGTCAGTAAGATCAATAAACAAAGTTCACATCACATCATACAATGTATAGCACAGTTCATACATACAATGTTCAAACAGATACGCGGTACTGCGATGGGCACCTGCTTCGCCCCCAGCTACGCGAACCTTTTCGTGGGCTGGTGGGAGAAGCAGGTGGCCTGGGCAGAGAACAATGAAAATTGGACCCGTAGGGTCATAAGCTGGAATAGGTACATAGATGATTTATTTATCATCTATAGGGGCACGGAACAGTCAGCCAAAGAATACATAGGGGTGCTTAACAGGAATGACCTCAACTTGAAGTTCGCAGGAGATATAAGTAAAAAATCTGTGAACTTTCTGGACCTCAAGGTATTCCCTGCGGAAGGCAGACTGTGCACTTCCTTGCACAGAAAACCAACCGCAGGGAATTCAGTGCTACATGCTAGCAGCTGCCATTTTGAGAAAACAATAACGAGTATTCCATATGGCGAGCTGCTGAAAATAAAAAAGAAATTGTACACGTGACTGTGATTACCAGGTAGCAGCTTATGAAAGTATACAAAGATTTGAGGTCAGAGGATACCGCAAGGAGACCCTAGCAGAAGCAAAGTCCAAAGTGGATAGGAAACTGAGATTAAACTTGATAAATGACAGTGCCCTTGACACCAAGAAAGAGAAGAAAGAACAACTTAACAACTTTAGGATTCACAGAGTATTCTAGTGATGCTTCGGACATCAGAAAAATATTTGTTAAAAACTGGCATATTTTAAAATCTGATCCAGTAATAGGGAGGGAATTACCTAAAGTACCCCTTATGACGTTCAGGAGGGCAAGGTCACTACGAAATAGTCTAGTCCAAAGCCATTGTGCTCAGGAGAATAAACCATCAACTTTTGGTAGGCTATTTGGGTTTTTCCCATGTTTAAAATGCAGGGCCTGCAAAAATAGTAAAAAAGTGCTAGACTACATAGTGCCAGGTTTGAAAGAACCAAAGAAAATTAAGAAACTGATGAATTGTAACACAAGCCACACGGTATACTGTTTAGTGTGTCCGTGTGGTTTGCGTTACATTGGAAGTACTATACACCCAACCAAAGTGCGCATTTTAGAACATCTTCGAGCCATTAATAACAAGGATGTAACGTATCCGGTGGCCAGGCACTTTGAGGCATTTCATCAGAGCAATAGAGACTTGCTGAGTTTTTTCTGTATGGATCATGTACCTGCCAGTGTAAGAGGTGGTGACAGGCAGTTACAACTGCGTAGATTGGAGTCGAGATACATCATCGACCACCAAACTAAAATACCAGGAGGTTTGAATAGCGGGGAAGAGATGGCTGTACACCTTTAGATGCTGGGATAGCAATAAGGATATATTATTCATGTGTGAATCGTATCTTATTTTACTGCTATACATTGTATGATGTGAACTTTGTTTATTGATCTTACTGACCTTGGTGTGGTATTACAATGAGTTAAATGACGAGAATCGCTAAAAAAAAGCCCATTCAGGGCTGAACAACACAACTATATAAATATGAAACAAGATGTATTATAACACAAGAAGTGCCCATTCAGGGCGAGATAGATGTGGTATAAATTCTGTGTCTTTATGTTTCATTTATCGATTGCACGTTTACAAATGGCTGACACCTTAGTTTGAAGTAAGACCGGTGTCCTTTGTTAATGTTTAGCAAGTTATGTTATTTAAAGTCTGCTTTATGTCGGCGCCGGCCACTATTGAAAAGGCGGCAGCCGAAACGCGTCTGGTCGTGTTGAAGAATCCCAATAAAATTTGGGAGACTACGTTCCCGTGAGTGCTGGTGTTTATTTACCTTGAGCCTGTAATAGCTGCGTGGTGTCCGTCACCACGTTACAAAGCACCCGGCCGTGAGTGAAGGAAGGAAGACGGAATTTGAGCGCGATATATATATATATATATATATATATATATATATATATATATATATATATATATATATATAGTCCTCTTCGATAACCCTTCTCCACGGGCCGTAATGAGGCGCACACTAAGGGATTGTATTTCTTCAATTTATTTAGCCACAACAACAAAAACATCCGACAGACGCGTTTCGGCTACACGCCTTCGTCAATGTCGGTAGGGTCAACAATTGCATTCATTTTTAAATTAAAGTTCATAGAAATAGAAAGAAGCAGTAGTTCATTTTCATTATAGAAATCAAGGAAGGGTTAGCTATACTCCATAGCAGGGCATAGGTTTTAGCGGCAGCCATCTTGTAATGTTTTACAGATTATGCAATTCATTAATGCATACATATTGCCTGCTATACCCTACTTGTCAGTCTATTGTGGACATTTCCTCTATACAAACTATATACAACTATTTACATACTGTACAACTGATTAATCATTTTGTATATGTACACAAATAAGAAAATATCGCCCTGAATGGGCAATTGATGTTAGGTGGTCATATATTCTTTATCAACAATTGTATAGACCGAAGTATTACTAATTTGGTTATCATGCCCTTAATGGGCTATTTCCTTGTCCTACAATCAAAAATACCTTCCAATCACCACCCATCAACATCTCAGTGTACTGTGAATTGTGTAAAGATTCTACATATAGGTCGTATCCACAAATATGCCCCTGTCATTGAAAATAAATAGTGCCATTCCTTCCCTATGTACAAGTGTGCCACAGTGCAAATAATATATCATCTCTTTGCTCAGTAACCTTATCAGTATTTACAACAAATCCCATATCTTATTCTCATGGAATATGTATCCATAACTCTTCCTCGTTATTCAAGCCTGACGGACTTTTAGTTTGCATCTCAATTATATATTTTGATTCTAACGTCCTCAGTTTCCTTACTCTGTCCCCTCCCCTCTCATCTTTTGGGATGTAATCGACACAGAAAAACTTTAAGAGGTTCTGGTTAGACTTGTGATGCTCCTGAAAGTGGCGTGCCACTGGATACACAGTATCTCGGTTCTTTATAGCACGCATGTGCTCAAGAACTCGCTTTTTCGTTGGATGGATGGTACTCCCCACATAGTTAAGCTCACATGGACAGGTCAGACAATATACAGCAAAATCTGTATTGCAGTTCATAAGTTTGTTAATTTTCTTCTTTGTTTTTCTGCCTGGGATGGTAAATTCCTTGACCTTTTTACAGTTTTTACACGCCTTACAATTCATGCAAGGGTAAAATCCTGTTACCGTGTCCTTCCTTATTGGGTTCCTGGGAAAATGGCTCCTTACTAATTGGTCTTTCAGAGCCGAACCTCTCCTGTAGGTTATCAGGGGTTCTTTGGTATGTGTGGCCCTACAATGATATCGGATTTGAGAACCTTCCAATTTTTCCGAAAAATTTGGAAAACTTCTGATGATTGGGCTGAGTATTCCCTTATCATCCTTATATCACATTTTTTCTCCTGCCCCTTTCCTGAGGTTTCTCTCTCTCCTAATATCAGGTTCTTTCTTTCTAAATGTTCAGCTTTTCTCTCTGCTCCTTTCAACACTCTTTCTTTATACCCTCTCTCCCTGAGTCTGTTAAATGTTTCAGCCTTGGATTTTGGAATTCTTTATCTGTTGTGCAATTCCTTTTATTCTTACAAGTTCTCCATAAGGAACCCCTTGATCACACTGTCGGGATGAAAACTCTCAGCATGCAACGTGCTGTTTCCAGCTGTCGGCTTCCGATAAAGTGTGGTCTGTATGTTGTTATCTTCTATATAAACTAATAAGTCTAGATAGGGTACTTGTATGTCACTGATACATTCTGTAAATGTTAGATTACATGTATTGTCATTGAGAGCCGCCACATAGATTCCTATCTCCTCTCGTGTCCCCTTCCAAATGATGAAGAGGTCATCTATGTAGCGGGTCCACAACACAATGTTTTCCAACCACTTCTCATTGTTCCCTGCCCAGGCCACGTGCTTCTCCCACCAGCCCATGAATAAATTCTGCGTGAGCTGGGGCTGAAGCACGTGCCCATAGCAGTTCCCTGCTCCTGATGGTACAATTCACCTGAAAAAGAAAAATGTTATTTTTCAGACAGAAAGATGTTAACTCTACAAGCATCAGGTTATGTTCGTAAAATTTTGCATTCCGTTTTTTAAGAAGAACTCCATCGCCCTCAACCCCTTGTCATGTTCTATGCTCGTATACAGACTTGTTACGTCTAAAGTGATGAGCAACATATCCGACTCCCATTGGATACCAGAAATAGTACGTAAAAAGTCCTTCGTGTCTTTAATATAGGAGCTTAAGTCTTTGACAAGTGGATTAAGAAAACAATCTATATATACTGAGCCGTTCTCTAGTAGACTGTTGAGGGAGGACACTATCGGTCTGCCCGGTGGATTTTTATTACATTTATGTACTTTCGGCAGATGATAGAATGTTGGAATCTCTGGTGTTTCACAATAAATGAACTTGAAGTCCACATCTCCCAATATCCCTTTGTCCCTCCACTTTATCAGGATTTCATGGAACTCAGTAATACTTTTCTCATACGTAGCTCGAGTGACAGTTTTATAGCAATCTTTGTTCAACAGTTGCCTCCACGCTTCCTTTTGATATTGTTTTCTATCCATCAATACGACGTTCCCTCCTTTGTCCGAGGGCTTTATGATTAGATTTTCATCATTTTTCAGGTCCATGATTATTTTCCATTGGTTCCTTGAAATATTTTCTTTCCTTAGATCAGGGCCTCTTGATTGTAATTCTTTAAGGTCACCAATAACTAAGTCGTGGAAAGTGTCAATTGCATCATGTGCAGTTTGGGGAATTACATGTGACTTGATTTTGATGTTGCTGATAGCTCCTACTTGTGTTATTCCAGCTTCCTCTAAAATTCTCATTGTGTCAGTTTGACTCATATTACTCCCCTCAGATTCTAGTTCTCGTAGCAATTGCACAATCTCAATGTCCGCTCCAGTGATAATCTCCTCCTCCATCTGAACAGGTTCCGTCAGGGGTTTAGATTTTGTGGGGTGCAGGAGGTGCAATTTCATCAATTTCAGTTTTCTTATATATTTATATAGGTCTATACGCACGTTTGCATATTCAAATTGTGCAGTGGGACAGAAAGTGAGACCTAGTTCAAGTACTCTTTCCTCTTCTGTTGTTAAAAGTCTCTTTGATAAATTCACGATTGTTTGTTTTCTAATCACTTTCTCTTCCACCCTCGTTTGCTCCGTGTCATCATCTGTTCTGGTGTTGTTGCTTTTTCCTTTCCTGCCCCTTCTTGTCCTCCGTTCCTTTTCCTCTCTGAGGTGGATGGGTTCTTGCTGCCGGTCGTTGTTTTACTTCCCTGATTAGATGGTATTCTTGAAAAAAAGTAGGAATTGCTTCCCTAACTTTTCTTGCCGGTTGCTCCCCTTCAGATATTTCCACCTCAGATTCTGATGTATCTCTGGACGAAACCTCCTGTGTTCTCTGTTGCATCAATTGCTTCCTCGGACCTTCAAACTTTTTAGCAAAGGTCAAGATTTTCCCAGACTCATAGTCCTCCTCATCCCGGAGGTATTTCGTTTGCTTGTGATGCTTAATTACACTCTCATAATCTGTTAGGCGTTTCTTCATCCGTTGTTGTAGTTCATCCTTTAGTTTGGTATCCTTCTCCAAGGCTATTTCTCCTTCAATGATTTTAATTTCCTCTAACAATTTCTGTCTGTCACTCCATGCGTACTTAATGAGTATTTTCACCATGCCCGTAGCAGACTCATGCGTATATTCAGACCATTCTTGTAGAAGCGCAGGGTCTGGGTTCTCGTAAGAGGGAGTTGTATAAATTCTGAGTCCCCTTGGTATCCGGTTAGCGTCAAGATACCTTTGCAGGGAGGTAGCCTCCCACCACTTTCTAGTTTCTTTCTTGTATGTTTTTTCTAGCCTGTTGTACAAGGATCTCAGGTTATTGGATTTTGTTTGAACTCCCGTGCCCACTTGCAACTCATTATTCGATTTCCGTGCACTTTTGCAGAAAATGCTTTCAGCTGCTTCTTCCCTTTCACGATCAGAAAACATACTCCGTTTCCCTTTTTTTCCCCAATTGTGGCTTTCACTGTATGTTCTAGGATTCCTCCCCCAACGTGTCTATCACTTCAGTCAGTTCACGAGAGTAAAAAAAAAAGGCGGCTCCGCTTACCGGTAGGATTCCCATCCAGTGCCCCGCGTCTTCCGACTCGTGGCGTCCGGCGTTTCTCCTTACACGATACCGCGTCACCCTCTCTTCTCCCAAATCGTCTTCTCCAGCTGGAGTTTGCCCGATTCTGCAGATCAAGACGTGTGACGGAGTCAGCAGCAATATTCCAATTTTGCGATGCGTTCACCCGCTGCTTCTCTCACGACACAGGTGCAATCCTCCGCGTTGGTGAGAAGCGAACTATATACCTCTTCGATAACCCTTCTCCACGGGCCGTAATGAGGCGCACAATAAGGGATTGTATTTCTTCAATTTATTTAGCCACAACAAAAAAACATCCGACAGACGCGTTTCGGCTACACGCCTTCGTCAATGTCGGTAGGGTCAACAATTGCATTCATTTTTAAATTAAAGTTCATAGAAATAGAAAGAAGCAGTAGTTCATTTTCATTATAGAAATCAAGGAAGGGTTAGCTATACTCCATAGCAGGGCATAGGTTTTAGCGGCAGCCATCTTGTAATGTTTTACAGATTATGCAATTCATTAATGCATACATATTGCCTGCTATACCCTACTTGCCAGACTATTGTGGACATTTCCTCTATACAAACTATATACAACTATTTACATACTGTACAACTGATTAATCATTTTGTATATGTACACAAATAAGAAAATATCGCCCTGAATGGGCAATTGATGTTAGGTGGTCATATATTCTTTATCAACAATTGTATTGAAAAAAATATATATATATATATATATATATATATATATATATATATATATATATATATATATATATATATATAAAGAAGCAGAGAACTCTGGGTAGTTCTCAAGTTTAGGTGGAAAGCTTTCCACCTAAACTTGAGAACTACCCAGAGTTCTCTGCTTCTTTTTTGTATAATTTACGCATCACTCTATGCCTTAAAGGGTATTGTTTTGATTATATATATATATATATAGTGAAGTTAACTTTTACTTGAAAAAAATAATTATGACAGTATTCGGTTGTGATTGGCCGGGACAAGATGTAATACATGCACATACACAGCTATAACTAGAGACAAACTAGATGGGAAACTATATACTAGGTGGACAAATACTTACAGATATACACAGATTGGAAATCCAAAGCCTTCAAGTAACTCAGTATGTTGGTGGTTTATTTACCACCCATCCATCCACCCAAGAACTCATTCATTCGTCCATAGATCCTTTAATTAATCAATGTATTTATTCACCGACCTCCACATTCATTGAATTACTCTAGCAGTCTTCATTCATCCATCAATGAATTAATTCACCCAGCTCACATTCAGTCATTCATGCTTCCACTGATAAATCTATTCATTCCCCCACTCATGCTTCCTTGTCCAGTGATGCTACCTTCGGGAAGCGTTTGAACATCTCCTTTGTCACGTTGATTTTCCTGTGTTTTTGAGTTTCGTAGATAATATTCTGACCTAGAGGTGCATTCTCCTTTGTCACTATTAGCCAATCAGACGCGTTGCAACACTGCTTCATCACCGCCCTGTGGGGAAAGTAAATATCCAGTTTTAAAATATGTATTACTGAGGCTAACCTGTTTTTAAGCGTTCCCAATTTTTATGGGTGAGAGCACCAAGACACAGATAAATGAAGGGCCAGATTCACACCCTTATCCTACACATACCATTATAGAGATAACAACCTTTCAGTGCTAAATTTGTAAAAATCTGGTAAGGAGGTCTCTGCAGCTTGCGCCACCCATTGCCCCTGCCAGTGCTGCCAATTATAGTAACAACACAATTACTAAGCATCAAACTCCTACAAGTGTGACAATTCACACTATTTGAGGGTCCCAAAGCTCTAAGAATGGCTTGGGCGGCAGGGAATAGTCATTTTTAATGTATATTGAATTAATAATTAACTGTTGTGGTCATCTCTAAATTAGCCAGACAGCGCCACCTTGTGGCAGATTGACACATGCACCCGTGTTGACAATTAAGTGCCGGTGCCCAGCATCGGAAGCCACAGGCTCAAATTAAGCACTGCAACCATTAACCCTATTCAGAAAACCCGAAGGCATACCTGACGGACATTTAACCTTGTGGCTTACTAGCCTCTGCCTAGGTTTCAAAATCCTTCATGTGCAAAGGTTCTGCATGTCCAAGGCTAAGTATTTTGTGACGTTTTAGTGAAAACATGTTTCTTTTTCTTTACAGTCACATGAAAAACTATTTTAATGCTTACCCCACAAGCACACAAAATTAATGGTGTTCCATACATTTTGCCACACCTCCTACATCTGTGACACCAAGGATCAGATGTATGAAACTCTGATCGCAATATACTGCTTGTAAATTGAGACCAGTAATTTTGCGACCAGTGTGGAATTCCGCGATTCAACCTAAGTACTAAATGCTCAGTTCTTAAAGTTCTGAATAGCAGTGGGATGCAATCTGACCTACCTGATTAATAGTCATGAAGTAGATCGCAAATTGGGACTCAGTGTAATTGGTGGCCATTACAGGGATGGTGGCTTGCTGGAGTGAGCAAACCGCAATGGCTGCTGTGATCACTTATAAAGATTTTTTTAATGCAGCTCATTTTCCCAAATGGGCATAAGGCTATATTAAAACAAGCATTGGCATAGCCAATAGGTCTCGCTTTTGGGACCTTATAAGTATTTAGTTATGCAGCACAATATCCTTGGTGCAACAACATCAGCTGTTGCATGGCTAAACCTTGTACCTTATAAGTGTTTAGCCAGGCAACGGTTGATGTTGTTGCACCAAGGATATTGTGCTGCATAACTAAATACTTATAAGGTCCCAAAAGCGAGACCTATTGGCAATGCCAATGCTTGTTATTAAGGCTGCTTGTCACAATAACCTGTGATTATACACTGCTATATATCGTAGTTGGTGAATTCTGATAGCTAGCAGGTATAGGTTTCTCATTGCTAGGCCTAAAGCTAGAGTAAAGAGTTGTCCACATATTTTTGCCTCCACTGGCGGCTGAGGTCAGGTCTACATGGCTTTAGTAATTAGGTTGCAGAGTACAAATAATTATGGTAGTGTCAAAGGAGATGTATTTTTTCAGTTGTGGGGGAGCGATCGTTTCTGGACCATGTTTGGTGCTTACTTAAAAGGACTCATGGGTCCAATTTATAACAAAATCTGAGTGAGATGTGTAGGTTTGGCTAGATAAGGCAATCCCGATTATTCCTGTTTTCAATAAATTATTAGAGACTTTTATTTTGCCATCTATCCCTAACTCCAACATGGTTCTAAAATATCCTGCTGCTGTTGGCCATCCATGTACTAACTCTACAAGCAGTATGTTACAGAACCATTGCTTTTACGGGGCACAAAATAGAGTTGATTGCTTATTTCAAAATAACATTTATATAAATGTACAATTTACAAGCATTATGAAAATATTTTGTCAAACTGTTGGTGACAGCAAAGTAAAGTTGTGATACCTGCATTATTTAACTTTGAAATGTCATTCGTCCAGGGAAGCACTAATGTAAGTTCCTTTAAGCTGTGTGAAAAATAAGCACATTGGTTTGAAGTTCAGTGTTAGCGGTAGTAATTAGGGAGTATTGAGTGGGCGCAGAAAAAAGGATAGAAGATATAACTGTAACTGTAATTCGACCGATAGCCCACTAGAATGTAAATCTAAACTTGCAAACATTTAAATAGCTTAACCATAAGACCCGAGTTGTCTCTTAGCAATGCAGCTTTGACCAATCATTTCGAAAGAGCGGCTTTATGTACAGATACACAGAGACAAAACAGCCTTGTCACCAGAGAGGCCAGGCACTGTATGGGGATGGATATTTGAGTTTCCGGTGAGCAGAGTGGTGCCCGTGAGGACATGGGTACTGAACTCCGAGGTCCCTCAGTATGCTTGCAGCCTTAAAGACCCCGAGAGTTAACCCCGGGCTTCTCTCGACGATATGTCAATCACTTAATGTTAGGGTGACCAGGCGTCCCGGATTTGCCCGGACAGTTTCAGGAAATTGAGCTCATGTCCCGGTTTTTAGAGCGGGTCGGCCGAAAACGGTGGGAGGTATCTTTTATGTTTTGCAAAGCAGGGATAGTTAGCAGCTGCTACAAGAAAGCAGTTTAATTAACAGGTATGCTACTGCCTTTAAAAATGGCATTTTATGTATCTTCTTACTGTCTCTTCTGTAATTCTCTCCTAAGGAGCACTGTCATTCTGTGCTCTGGGTTGTAGTAAAATTGTAGTCCTTCTTCTTTTTTTGGGAAATGTCCCGGTTTTTAGCTTTAAAATTCTGGTCACCCTACTTAATGTGCAAAGAGACTGTACTCCCATCTCACCCCAAATGCCCATATACTTGTGTAGACACAAAGACTGATCTCCCAGCTCGCTGAATATGCCGGTCACAGGGTGTCTGTGGAGGTTGATGTCCCAGGTCGCTGGATATGCGTCACCGCGTGTATATGGAGACGATCACTCAGCTCATGTAGATATGCTGGTCACCCTGTGTGTATAGTGACTTAACTCTCAGCTCGCTAGATAGATAGATATTCCGGTAATCTCCTATCTATGCAGACTGATTTCTCTGCTCACGTAGATATGCCGGTCACTGCATGTCTGTGCAGACTGATCTCTCCGTTCACTGCGTGTCTATGGAGACTGAACTCCCAGCTCACTAGACATGCGGGTCACTGACTGTCTGTGTGGAAAGAACTCTCTGGTCACTGCGTGCTTATGGTGAATTACCTGTCAGCCCACTAGGTATGCCAGTCACTGTGTGTCTACGGAGACTGATCTTTTTGTTCACTACATGTGTCCGTCACTGCATGTGTATGGAGAACAAACTCCCAGCTCACTAAATATACTGGTCAGTTTAGGGGCAGGGTAAATGAACTTCCTAACAGACACGGCCTGGGCATTTAGCCCAGATTTGGAGGGGATCCCTTCAAAATGACGCCAAGCAATGAATGGGCATAGCTCTCTTTATTGCACCTTATCCCATACAAGGTGATATCGGAGGTTGTCCTAGGACTGAGAAGGCATGGTGTCATAATCACTCCTCACGAACTGCAAGCCTATGGTCGAATGTGCAGCTACACCCAGCGAGAGGCCAATAACTGTAAGGTGACAGCAATCTAAATGACCCCTGCAGTGCCCTGATTGCAGGAGGCTTGAGGCCAAGGCTTCAATCAGCATTATGGCCGAAATGGGAGATGAAAGAAGGAAAGGTGTGAGAATGGGGATGAGAAAAGAAAGAAGAGAGACAGAGCAAAACAGGATGGTATTATTCTATATGTCACGGTCTGACTTCGAGACAAAAACAAGGGATGGGGGGCGACTCGGCAGTCGCAGAGAGCCCCCTCGGACAACTTCAAATGATCCTACCTAAGAGGTTTACTGGGTAATCACTGTGACCAAGAGGTGTCCTCCTCCTCCCCGACCCGCAGGACACAGGGAGCGGTGTGAGCACATCCACTTGAAAGCATTCTCATGTCTGAAAAATAGCACCAGGCTCACAGACTTCTTCTCGGCTCCTCGGAAAGATTCCGGGTCAGCGAACAGCGCCTTATTATTCGTGCCTAAGGTTTGTCAGTGTTTCCATGAAGGAAGACCCCTAGCATTATCTTCTAAAGCCTGGTAGCCAGCAAATCGAGGAATGACAGTGCACAATGATGCATCTGTAGCACTTTTTCAGAGTATGACTCAACAAAAATAACAACAAGAGAGGAGCGGGGGCGAGGGCGAGCGCGGCAGCCTGCTCAGCTGACCAGACGCTCGTGCGTCATGGCCTTTTGCCGGCATGTGTTTACAATTATCGCGCACGCGTCTGGGCACGATAATTGGAAACACATGTCTGCCGCGCGTAACCATCCCAAAAAGGCCAGCCACGACGCACGAGCGTTTGGACTGCTTCTGAAACTCCCTTACTTAAAGTCTTCGCCTAGCAGCGCTTGCGCGCTACTCAAGGCTCAACCTAAAAAGTTTTAAACTTTTTAAAGGTTTGTTTGAGAATGGAAAGTGGTCCCATGGACCACTGCCTTGCCCGAACAAACGTTTTTTTTACAGCCACAAAGTGAAAGGGGTCCTCGGGACAACATCTCCCCTTTTGCAAATGGGTTACCACCCCAACTCAAGGGTCCATAATTTTTCAGTGGTTTGCAACACCTATTTCTGTCCTAAACACTTAAGGATAAGAATCACTATTTGGAAGGTTCGCTTAAAACACACTCTTTGCAAATTCAAATTCCTTATTTAACACATTTTAGGAGTTGGAAAAAGTTACTGACTCCTATGATGGGTTTAATGCATAGCAGAAAGTATTTTTGCCATAGCAAACTCTGAATTGGAGCATTTGAAACAACAAAAATGCTTTGTACATCTGGCCCCACATTTCTTAAGATGTACATTTAGAAGTTCAGAGAAGTGGCAAAGAGTCACTGCAAAAATGTGTGAATACCCACAAAGTTACGACCTCTGGTGCTTGCCACATTCTTCTGGGAAAACTCACTAGGTATTCATTAATGCGGGTAAAATCTGCAGTCCTCCTTGGGCCTATATACTTCAAACCCACCTTTGTCAATTAGGACTGGATTTTACAGACAGATGTTTTACTTTTACCATGTGAACAAATTTGAGAGTTAGCCCACGATGATTTGCACACCGTTTGCTCATGTTGAAAAGCTGGTTTCTATTGGACACACAGCTGGTATTTTAGCCACTAGGCCAGAACTAAATTTATGATAATGGATATGAACACAGACATATGAGATGCAGGAACACCATTAATCAAGGCAGTAAATTTGCAAATTAATAGTGCGAGAAATAAGTTATAAAAAATACACCAAACATAGTAAATAATGGTTCAGTAGATTATTAAATCTGATTGTAGTTTCTTATTTTATTTATCATCTGAAATCTTGAAATTGAACGGCCAATGTGTATCGGCCCGTTGGTGGCATGCATGCCTGGGGCTTTTCAAGGCAGTAGCATTTGATGGATACTTATCATAATTAGAAGCATACCTTTGAGATATCAATAAATCGGTGGGAAATGTATAAATCACACAGGTATTACACTGCACTTGTGAGGAAAGAGTCCAGAGCAAAGGTGCAAAATGTGAAACACGTGTGTCAAAGTGAATTTACAGTAAATGTAAAGACCTTATAGGTCAAGATCAATAGTAGAAGCCTGTATACGTCTGTAAGGTGAATCAATGGACTGTCATACAAGAAGAAAAGGAGACGCGCAAGTCGCAGTCAGCAAGTAAGGTAAGTTTGGCTCAGTATGGGAAAAGGATTTGCAAAGTAGAGCAGTCCATGGTAATTGACACGTAGGAGGCTTTGTAAGTACATCACAGCAGCACTGCATGCGCTTTTTGAAAAGAGGCAGAATGGAGCATTTGCCCCAGGCAACGGAGTAGGGTAGAGACACCAGTCCAGAGGTGTTTAACCTAGAAGTAATTCAGCAGGCAACATGGTATTTTGTTCGCACTGACTGATAGACTGTGTCTAGTGCAAGCAGAGGGAAAGTGTTGCTGTTATGGCCAACCTTTGCATTAACATACTGGGCTAAAAGACTACTGAACTGACCTATAGGCAAGTCTATGGGGTAATCATTAGTGATCTACACCTTTGCACTGGCTAAGCCTGTACCCATAACTTTGCGGGAGTCAAATGAGGGAGTGTCGTGTAGTTCCTACCAATCTGTAGGATCTGCGTGTTTGTTAAACAACATAAACTTTGGGGGAGGTGCTTAGACTGATTCCGGGCACCCCGCAGGATATGTTGGCCTAGAGACCAGCTAGCTCACAGGGCGACCGTAAGCCCCCCTAACCTTACCAGGGAGTGCATGGTTTCTGGCAAACATTGAACATGACAACCCTGACCCCTCAGGGATTGTGGAAACAGATCTGGACTTTTTGCTCAGTCACTCGTGCTTACTTGTGCTCAGAGAAATATACAGAATACACAGTGGGACGTTTTCAATATATTTATTGAACTAACATTATTCTTGTATAGAATGAATGTGCTACGATAATCAGTAGACAGAAGCAGATGAAAGAGATTACAAGCACCAAGAGCGTAAATAGTAGATATAGCTCTACCATGGTGCAAAAACAGCGTATATATGCAAGCATATAAACAAGGCAGTAATCAGGCGTACTTCTACTGTGCAAACCCTACTCTGGGTGTACCCAGAGTGTGTGTAGGTGTGAAGCCAAGAACCCCCCCCAAGGAACAATCCAACCCCATTACCTGGCGGAAGAGTATGTAGAAGCCGTCTTGGTCATGAACTGGACACCCCCTCACGGAGATTACAGACCGCTGCGTGGTGGCGTCTCGGCATGCAGGGACCCTCTGTGTCAGCTGAAGTGCCTCCTCCGCTAAACTTTTGGGATGCTCTTTATTTATAAAGGAAGCAGCCTTGCGATGTGCGTATAGATTAGTGATGTTATGGATACGTAGATAGTCCTGTCGCCCGGTGGATGAAGAGAACAACATTTGTACATAGTGCGTAGAAGGGCCTTGTACATGATGTTTGAAGCATCGTGATAATGTTGTGCGAAGCTAGATGTGTAAACAAAGTAGTTTCAGGGAAACTAATCAAACATTGTCCTGCACGCAAATATGTGCAAAGTTCACAGCAGAAATGTTATTGTGAAAAATAGGACAATGTAAGAAATGAGCCGCTTCGCTACATGGGCCTAGCCTGGGCACATAACACCCACTCCTCATACTAAGGGTCGATATATAGAAGCTATCTAAAAGCCAGAAGGCCATAATGAAATTGGACCAAAAAGGTCTAAAACCACTTTTAAAATCATCAGCTAATAGCAAGCTTCCCTTTAAAATATTCATAAAAGCCTTCAAAAATCATTGTACTATTTCAAATCCCAAGCACTCAGAAATCCATTGTGCCTAGAAAAATAAAGCAAAAGCTGTTTTGATTCATTTTGTTTAAAAAACAGACCAAATGGTTCCCACCACACGGAAAAAGCCAATTGTTTTATGTGTTCCGAGTGAAAGACGCAATATTGCTGTTGCCCACAACTGCAGACGATGTTCCCAGAGGCGCACCTCGAAGCAGGTTTATGGAGCAAAGGTAATTCCATCCAGTTCCCACAGCAGCCACTGAGGGAGGGACTGCATCCTGTAAGTGTATAGTTGAGCCAGTGTCCATTTCACTAGGACCCAAAGCATCCCAGGGTAGCTCGAAGAATGCATTCATCAGCAATGGAATACGCTGGGGACAACAATACCCATGGGCCTTAAAGGGGTCTATCAGTGCATTAGTGTCCCGTGGCGCAACCAATTGTGATCCTAGGTATAGATCCAATACGCATTCGTGGCTGCAAAGCAGGCAGTGGAATACAGGTTGTACGCAGTGAAGCCAAATAGGCCTGAAGGACAAGAACCAGTGCTCGAAGCTGAGGTGTGCCAAAGCAGTGTACCATGCGCTCACGGCACCGAAGCACAAGCAGTGCTGTTTCCATTCCAAGTTGAACTGGGACTTCCATTGCGGAGCAGAAAAATTAAGATCAGGATTCTAGCCACAGGTAGCAGGACAAGCAGGACAAAATCGTCTGAACGGTGCTAATGAGCCAAGAGCCGATATGTTTATAAACAAAGTGCACTATTCCCTTCGTATCAGACATATTAAAGATATGGAGGACCAGCTACCCAAAATGCAGCAGGAAGTTAGTGTGGAGTAGTGTCTGTATCTCAGACGAGGACCTTGCAACCTGGAAATCAAACGTCTCTCTGGCTGAAGTTAATGCCACATCTTTTTGAAAAAGCATGGCTTTCGGTTTGCTCAGAGAATCAAAGCGTATGTTGGAAACATTTATCGAATACCATAGCGTTGCCTCCCTAACTGTGCGGGCAGGTGGAAACAGTACTTGAGTGCAACAAGTGACATTGGAATTAACCATTACCAGATAAGCGATGCCCAGTTCCATTCCACAGCAACCTTGATCATTCAGCATCAAATAGCTCCCTTTCGAGAGCAGCTTGAAAACCAGATGAAACACGGCAGCTGGAGAACCTTTCAGATAACAGGACAAGTTCGCAACTGAAGCATTGCATATCCCATGAAGAGAAATGTCTTTGCAAACTAAGGACCCACTTAAAGCATCCTCACAGTCAGAACCTCAAAGAAAAACGTCTGTGTGCCCATTCCTGCATCGAAACCTGAATGTTAATTCCCAGTACTCATGCTCATAGCCTTCCCCTAGCGCTTCGTATCTGCCTACCTGTTGATATTGTAGACAATATTGGAATTGGAAAGTCGTGATCAGTAGGGTGATGTAACCATGGATTATCTAGTCTGTGGATGGTGTCTCTGCCACGGTGAAAGGTAATTGATCTCATTTTCCAATGTGCAACATGGTATAGTTCACATCTTTGCGTGCCATTACTATCTGTCTTTCTGTTAGATCATATGCAGAAAACAGACTCGTACTTTTGATGTAACGTCACAGCGCGTGGCCAGAACGTAGTGTTTGCAACGTCCAGCTAAGTATTACAATGGACCGTAGCTGTGACTGTCCATGCTGCAAAATAGACTTGTCTTGCTGTATTATGTCAATTGCAGAAGACACTATGTTGTCAAGTGAATACATTCTAGATGATAATGTGGTCATACCATTGCCAACCACAGCCAAAGCCTTTTCTAAGTTAACCCTGTCGATCTTGCGCATTCTCTCAGCAGCTTCCTGTTGAGAAATCTTCCACAGCTCGTTGTATATTCCATACAAGAAGTGCTTTTGGCGTGGGTTCCAGGGACCCAATAGAAAATCCCTGAGATCCAGGTCATCAGAAAGAAGGGACAAGTGTTGCTTCACCTGGCAAAGTGTTGAGGTTTTTAGCCAATCAAGGCACAACTTCCTAACACTATATGATGTCACCACTCAAGTGTTCTGATTGTACATATCGCTGACCAGGCATATGATCCTAAACCCTTCCGTGTCAGGAATCTAGATTGACACCCATTTGTATCCACAGGCCAAACCAACCATCCCTTCCAATTGGGTCTGATAAATTAAAAGAACCATTACGTATAATGGTATCTGGTGTATTCTCACTGAAGTGTGTTAAGTGCTGCCAGTTCTCAAAACGTGAGAATGAGGGAATACGAGGTGTGTTCAGATCCTTCATCTTGGCCATCCCAAGACAGGAAGTTTGTTGCACTGTCTTATTCAGGAAAATCATTTGATGTGGTATGAGGCATGCTCTGAATAAGGCCTCAGTTCCCTGAACCTGCAAATCTTTTGTCCACCAGACAAATTTTGTGTCTATAGTGTCTTTCCAAAAGTCAAAGCAAAGTACAGACAGTTGAGAAATAAAGGAAGCAGAGTATGTCAGCTTGGTGTTTGTTATCATATTTTTGTTTGCAGGTGTAGATGCAAGCCTATAATAATATGTGGCTAGGTCTGATGTGTCAAAACCAGAAAAAGAAGCAAACTTTTGTGCAAATGTTTTTGAGCTACCTTTTGTTGGTGTTGGGCAATGTTCCCATTGAGTGTAATTGTAAACAGCGCGTAGGATACTAGCTTTGTGTAACAAATGGTGACCATAATGTTGATAACAGAACATGTCGCCAAAATTAGATGTACCATCGTACAATTCATCATTGGAAAATGCAGCAGATTGCTCTAGATCTGCAAGCAAATTGTGCACAGTTTCAATCTCCCAATCATCAGAGAAAGTACTAGAAGTGATGATATCATTTAAGAAAATTTGTAAAAGTTTGGTTGGACCATACACATCATACGATACCCTGTCCCACACTATTCCTTCCAGAACCAGAACTGCTGTAATGTTCACCAGGGACAGGTCCCTTAGTTCACAATGCAATGACGCATGTGGTTTTAGAACCAAGTTCACAAGTTGTGCTGCAGAGCATTCGGGGAGATAGTGTCCATTCAGAAGTAGGAAAAAGACAGTTACCAAACCAATCCAGAGGACCAGGAAATGTAATCCAATTGTAATCCGTATATGTAATATGTAAAGCGCTCTGATACCCGATACCCTCAGGTCAAGTTCGCGCTATATAAAACTCCGTCAAATAAAAAAAATAAAAAATAATCCAGAGATGTATCCAAGGAGTAACAAAGTATGTATTTTTCAGCCAAAGATAGGGAGCATACACTCGTAGCTTGAAAGGGAGAGGGGGTGGTGGTAGCTCAGGTTCACTTGAATCCGATGAGAAACCGTCATAATGCACGAAGTAGCCAGACGCCATCTGATCTATTTTTGGCAGCTCAGCAGGTTTTGTAGAACTGGGAGATGACTCGATCAATGACATATTCACATAGACATCATCAATTTTTCGAATTGAGATTTTTGCACTTGTTGACTGTACAGTTGTAGTTGTTTCAACAGTTGTTGTCGTTTGCAACTTGTCTTTGGAGAAAGGAATCTTCAGAAGTTATTAAAGCTTCCATCTGAACTTCCTGAACGGTAGAGAGAGGAGTGCGGCGGCTACCCAGAAGCCCTTGCGGCCTACTGTTGAGAATCGGCCACATAGTGTGGTTTGATTAGATCAATTGAGACAAACCTTTTGTCTCTGTGACTGGCAAGGGGCGGAAGAAGTACAGTTCTAGTACCTTCGACAGCCAGGACAGGTACAGGCTGGCCCAAATTCTTTCTTGCCCAATATTTTTTCTCTGACCAGATCACCAATCTTGGGGACCCAGGCAGTTCTTGCCGGTATGACCTTCACTTCTCCAGTGGCAGTGCATTTTACTTGTTCTTTGCTCTGTGCACACGGGAATTCATTGAGTTCCTGTAAAACAGCCAAACGTTCATTGATGTAAAATGGTGTTTTCGCCGCCACTGTGCTGACATTGTCAAGGTCTGGTACCCACATTTTCACACCAAACAGGAGTTTGTAAGGAGTACGAGGTCCCAGGGATTTTCTTGGCATGTTATTGAGTGCCCTCTGGAGCCCATATAGATGATTGTCCCACTGCCCCCCGAACCTAATACCCTAGCTGATAAGGACTGCTTTAAGTTAAGTTTTTTCCTCTCAGCTAACGAATTTCCCTTGGGATGGTAGGAGTACCACCGCAAGGCCACACCCAAACTTCCCATGGCTTCTTTGTAAGCCTGAGAGCTAAACGCAGGGCCCTGGTCAGAACGTAGTGTGCCAATTGCGGATGTCCCGATGAGGACTAGCAAATCCTTTATAACAGTTCGAGCGTCAGCCGAGCGCTGTGGCCAAACCCACAGGAATCTGAAGTATGAATCCACTGCCACCAAGATGTACTTGTAGGCCCCATCTGAGTGTAAGGGGGTGCAGTGATCCAAATAAACAACCACCAGAGGCTTGTCTGAGATCAATAGAGGTGTCTGAGGTGGATGTGAAACGGTTGAGCTTTTCATCTGCAGGCAGATGTCACATTTTAGGACAAAGTCCTTGATCTGTTTGGTTAGACCTGGCCACCAATAGCGCTGCTTCAGTAACAAGACTGTAGCTGTAAGCCCTGTGTGTGCTGTACCTAGACCCTCATGTGCAGCTCGTATGAGTCCCAATCTGCGATCAGTGTTTGGTATTACTGTATCCCCCACTCCTGGAATCTTAGCATACGGAATGTTTTGAGCATCTAACTTGTAGGAGTACTTGAGTGGAAAACCTTTAGGCAGGTGGGTGTCGTTGCGAGCAGCATTGACAGTCACCATGATGTCTCGGTCTAATCTCATGCTAGAGTGAATGATTGCAGCAACGGCAACAGTGCGAACTGTTACCTTAGCGGCTTCATCAGCCATGGAATTCCCTTCAACGTGAACGGCAACACGCTGATGATTCAATGTATGGATAACATAAGCCCTTAGTAGGCATTCTTTCAGCTTTGCCACCTGTTCCCAAAGCAGCTTGTGCTAGATTGTGCAACCCTTGGAATCTCGAAATCCATTCTGGCCTCAATAGTGAAGATATTCATTATAGGATTGGACACAGTAGTATGAATCACACACTATAAGTGTGGGGAATTCGTGATCCGTACTTTGTAGTGCCAGTATCAGGGCTTTGAGTTCTGCCAGCTGCGCAGTACAGTCCCCTAAGGACTGTGTGTGTTTTTTCAGGACAGAACTTTCTGTCTTGCATGCATCCTTTACGATTGCGCATGCTGCAGAATATTGGTGTCCCTACGGAAGGCTGAGCAGATCCATCGGTATAAATGATGTATTCATATCGATCTAGAGGCATTATTTAATTTGGCAGCGGATATTCTTGTTCGGAATGCAGGAATGCGTGTGTTTGTAATGTAGAAACGAATCTGTAGTCTACATCTGTTGCAGTGAGAGAGTTAGCCCATTGAATCCATCGTGGATGTAATGCTTTGGCATTTGGAACACTTCCTTTAGTAACGGCCTCTAAGGTCGGTAGTGGGGTAACAAAAATTATTCGCTTACCCTGAGCCAGTGCTCTCTCTCCCTCACTACAAAAGTCTATACCGCTGTCAGAATTTTCTCAGTGAGTACAAAATGCATTTCAGCGTTGGAGTACAAATGTGATTTATATGCTATGGGTACTGTATCACCTTCATTGAAAGTGATGTAGGTGTAACCGGATGGTCCAGCGACTACGCGGATCACCAAATTAGTTGTGTTTACACAAGTGTGTAAATGTTTGGAAGAGATTGTATCAGCTTGTACGAAACGTAAAAGGTTTGTGTGTTCCTATGTCCAATGGTTGATTGAAAAATCAGGTCTGATAAAATCGTAGAATGGTTTTACTCATTCTCCGTAATCCAAAATGTAGGTTCTGCTGAAGTTCAGGAATCCTAAAATGGATTGTAGTCTTTTACAGAGTCGTTGGAGGTTGGAGCAGTGCGCATTTTTCTAAAAGATGTGATGCCAGGCTTTTGTCTTCACTTGACAACTCATATCCCAGAAACAGGACACTGAGGTGGGCTATTTTTGATTATTTTATTTTAATTAAATTTGTAACCTAGGTGAGCAAACTCAAGAATTATGTGGTTCACTCTAGCCAAGTGTTCTATTAATTCTTCATCGGTCAGATAAATATCATCTACATAGGAAAATGCCTCCGCATCAAAATTTTTAAGTAACTTTGTTAACCTGGCAGAGAATAGCCCAGGGCTGTTCTTATTCCCTTGAGGTGAACAACAAAATTGACGCTGTGAACCTAGCGCTGAAAATGTGGACACATTTCTGCTTCCAGGTGCTATATTCTGGCAGAAGAATCCATTTGAGATATCTAGTGTTGTTTTGTGTTTCTTCAACACAAAGTTATTCATTATTGCGGCACTATGTGCATTTTGTACTGCAAATGTGTGTGTGGAAGTGTTCAAATGTCAGTAGTCTAAAACTAGATGTATGAATTGTCCAGTTTCATTATGGGAAACAAGAGATTATTCATGGATGAGGTGCAATTTTCTATAATACCCAGGTATTCAAGTTGTTCTAGGATTTCCCTAACTTGTTTTTTAGCCTCATGTTTTAGTGGGTACTGTCTCTAGGGGTTGAGGAACTGATTTTAATGGGATATCGTGATGAGGAGACTCATCATCCCAGCCAACACGACTGTGGTAAAGTGCAGGAAGGAGCTAGTGCTAACGCCCACTCCTGCGTGTATGAATGTTTAACTGATTCTGGAATGAGGTCTGAGAAAGCAGGTAAAATTACCATTTCTCCCATTGGGCAGTTCATTACAAACTCAGGTGGCCAATCCTTTTGAGCCAAAAGAATATTGTAACCATCGGTCAGGTTCTCCCAAAAGAGGGCCTTGATGTTTCTGGGTATGTCCCCTTCTAATTGGAGTGTAATTTCGTATAAACGATGGGGGACACTCACCCTAGTATCAGGTGTTTCCCCTGTGATATGCTCACTCAGCGCTACTACCACCGGATAATCCATCAGGTTCCGGCAAGCTATTGTGACCTCTGCTGCGCTGTCCAGCAGCATCACTGCCCATTCCCCGTTCAGAAGCAGAGTCCTCAGTAGCCTGCTACCTTCTTCTTTTTGAATTGAAGTTCAGGGGTCTTTTGTTTGCCTCTTTAAAGATGTAGTCTGAATTGCAATGTGTTTCCCTTCTCGGCTTCACGTGCTCTTCCAATCTGCGCTATGACCGTCCACCTCTCTCCGAACGTGTATCGGATGAATCCTGAGAGGAACATGTATCAGTATTGTGATACCTATCAGGCATTCTAAAATTATCACGGTTTCTCAAATTGTATTTTTTCTCTGTGGTTTCCTGTTGAGGAGACGCACCCTGTGATTTTGTCTTGTTTTGTTTATTTTTTCGTTTATTGTCCCATTTCTTCTTGGAAGAATCGGGTGTTTGCTTAGAGATATCCTTCTCAGAATTACTCTTAACCTGCGGTTTCCCAGGTCTGGCTCCAAAATTATCTCTTCCTAGTGTAGCATAGGTTTCTTCGATAATTTTTGGCAATTCAAGCTCCTGGTGCACAGGAGTGAATTCCCTCAGGCGTTGCTGTATAGCCATTGCTACTGCTTCCTCCTTTATGTTACTTAACATAATAGTTGATACCGCGGCAAAATTGCCCATTAGTTTCATCCCCAAGTCCAGGGCAGGTGCTGCCCTGTACTTATTCTGTACTTGTTTCAGGTAAAAATGCTATTGAAGGGGTACCATGAGTTCTGGTGTAAACTGTAGCGAAGACTGTACCCTAAGTGGCATAATCTTCCACCCGGGGAGCCATCCCCATTGGCAAGCAAATTGTTAATATTCTGTGTTTTTCCTGCGGGCTCGTATGGGGAAAACCCCTTCAAGCTGACTTGTTTTCTCTGCTATCCAGAACTGAATTTGCTCCTGACTGGTGAGAACCATTCCCATAAGGGCATTCAGTGTTTGAGGGCAGATACCCATAGTAGCCAATTGTGGTTGTGCACCCTGATCAGTCCGCGCAGGGTTTACTGTCAGTGTTTGCATAATGTACTGTGTGAGATTTCTGTAAATCTTTACTAGATCTTTGTATAGTGTTGTTATTTCTGCTATATCTAAATCATCAAGATTAGGATGTGGGGTATAAGCAGCTAGGACCGGCCAGGTCGCTCCTTCTTTACTGAGCAGACCAAGTCTCACATTTTCTTCTGTATGGGGGAGCCTTTAAACCAATTTATTTGTTCTTGATAAGTTAACGGAATTTCTATGTCCACATATGGAAAGTATTCCTCTGGTGTTTCATCTTCAATATAAGTATGAAACAATTGTAAGCGTGCATCCGCAGCCAGGAATTTAACCCAAGAATAGAATACCTCTGTTCTAAATGCTTTGTGTGCCTCAACCACGAAGGTAATGTCCCCACCCATTGCCAGGAGGCTGTAATGTAATAATTTCATAGTAACTGCATATCTGCAATTTATGTGATATATAGTCTAACTGCTTGTTCTTAGATGTTCTCATCTTGTTCGGTCCATGTTAAAAGAAAAAGGAAGTCATTAAATGAATTTATGGAGCTAGGGTTAGCACAATGTGGGAAAACGTTTAATCTACAAGCTTGAATAACCTACACCCAATACCTAGGGTATACCTACTCAGCTCGGGCGGATTTTCCTTCCTACCGGGGACGTCTCCGGTTTGAGGGTGAGTAGTGGTCTCTGAGAAAAGCACAGCTGAACTACTCAGATAGACCGCTAAATAAGAACCCAACCAATGTTGGCGGCACCATGTTGTGTTGTTCCTACCAATCCATAGGATCTGCATGTTTGTTGGACAACATAAACTTTGGGCGAGGTGCTTAGACTGATTTTGGGCGCCCCCGCAGGATATGTTGGCCTAGAGACCAGCTAGCTCACAGTGCACCGTAAGCCCCCCTAACCTTACCAGGCATCGAAAAGTTTCTGGCAACCACTTAGCATCACCACCCTGACCCCTCAGGGATTGTGGAAAAAGATCAGGACATTTCGCTCAGTAACTCATGCTTACTTGTGCTCAGAGAAATATACAGAATACACAGTGGGAGGTTTTCAATATATTTATTGAACCAACGTTATTCTTGTATAGAATACATGTGCTGCGATAATCAGTAGACAGAAGCAGATGAACGTGATTACAAGCACCAAGAGCGTAAATAGTAGATATAGCTCTACCATGGTGCTAAAACTGCGTGTATATGCAAACATATAAACAAGGCAGTAATCAGGCATACTCCTACTGTGCAAACCCTACTCTGGGTGTATCTAGAGTGTGTGTAGGTGTGAAGCCAAGAATCAACCCAAGGGACGATCCAACTCCATTACCTGGCGGGAGAGAATGTAGGAGCCCATCTTGGTCACAAACTGCACACCCCCTCACAGAGATGTCAGACCGCTGCGTGGTGAAGTCTCAGCATGCAGGGACCCTTGGTGTCAGCTGAAGTGCCTCCTCCGCTAATCTTTTGGGATGCTCTTTATTTATTATAGAAAGCAGACTTGCGATGTGCGTATAGATTAGCAATGTTATGGATATGTAGACAGCCATGTCACCCCGTGGATGAAGATAGAATGACAAGGGCCTTGTATATTATGTTTGAGGCATTGTGATAATTTTGTTTGAAGCTAGATGTGTAAACCAAGTAGTTTCAGAGAAACTAATCCAACATTGTTGTGCACGCAAATATGTACAAAAGGTCACAGCAGAAATGTTATTGTGAAAAATCGGACAATGTAAGAAATGAGCCGCTTTGCTACATGGGCCTAGCCCGGGCACATAACAGGAGAAGGGGGAAAGAAAGTGGGCAGCAAAGGGATACCCACATTTTATTAGATCCCGTAAAGAGCATTTCAAGATGATGTTTGGTGATTTCAAGGAATTTTATACTCAGTATCCCGAGAACCTGGAGGTTCAAAAGTTACTTGATGATGAGACACTTCTTCAAATTCAGGGAGACTTGCGTTGTCTGTAAGGGTAGATAAGGCCTTGTTTTGTATTGCATGTAGTACTTTAGGAGCAGTGTCGATGTTAGCGGTGTGATTCACAAAGGTATATTTACACATGTAGATTTAGTCTTGTAAATCTGCTTCTCCACAACATGTGTAAATCTACAATTTTTTTCTTGCTATTCACCATTTCCAAGTGTAGATTTACATCTAGATATAGACCCCCTGATTGAGCTTCCTACAATAGGATTTACAAGTGTAAAGTTACTACTAGTTACTTTTCACAGATAGGTGGAGATCTCACACCATGGGGAGATCTCGCAGTGGGAAAGTATAGGTAAAAATATTAATGTGGGATGTATCCTGAGAAGGTGGGTCCAGGACTACAAGCCCCAGTGTACCACAAGAAAGCGTGGGACTTTTTGCGCGCCAGTCAGGTGCTTAAGATTGCCGGCTCTTTTCCTCCAGTGCAGGACGCATCCTGAGAAGGTGGGGGCAGGACTCCATGCCCCAGTGCACAGCAAGAAGGCGAGGGGCTGTCTGCACGTCAGCTGGGTGCTTTAAATTTCCGGCTCTTCTCCCACAGTGCGGGACGTATCCTGAGGAGATGGGGGCAGGGCTATAAGCCTCAGTGCACTGGGAGAAGGCGGGGGACTGTTTGCGTGCCAACCGGCGCATTGCCTGCTCATCTCCCGCAGCGCAGGATGCGCAGGGTGTGCCCGGGCAAAGACTGGACCAAGACCGGGCCCATCTTCGCCTGTCATCGACTGAAGGAGACTGAGCAAGCCCCCACTCTTTGGCCTTCGTTTTATCAATTCTACTTGCGAATGGTGAGCATAATTCTGACTTATTAGTGCTTGCTCTGGTTTTACACTCTCTCCTGGGTGTCTGAGGGTTAATACCCCACAATTATGGGAAGCGCAAGCTACACAGAGACAAAGTGCCTACAAGCCATCTCTGGGGACTAACAGACTCTTTTCTAGCCTGTGCAGTAGTAGTAACTGTAAAAGAAATAGATCTCGTAGAGATGGATGCAGGAGAGGGGTTCTGTCTTCCAGCCCTAATTCAGCAAGATACCCACTCTCGATCTGATCCGGTGGACTTGTTCGCTCTCCCCACTTCACTGTCTGCTGACCAGGAATCTTCAAGAGGGAATGAAACACATGAAATCTTAAATGGTTGTGTTTGCGCCCCTTCTGCTAAAAGAAAGCATCAGCCTAAGCGCATTGTCGGTAGTAGATCTTCGGTCCATACCCATAGTCATTGTGATTCACCTGAGGACCATCAGGACCATCAGGGTGGTTGTGAAGCCTTAACCTTAGACTGGGATAATATTTTGGACAAATTTAAGACTGTGATTGCCCAGTGTGATGCACTCTTGATGTAGGAGACTGCACAATTTAGAAACCGCTGTTTCAACCCTGACCAAATTGTCTACTATTACTAACGCTATTTCTTCTGTAGTTGTGGATAAATTCGCTTCTTCTGGTACCACTGATGAGCGAATCTACTAATGGAGGGCCACCCCAGGGGACTTCGCTTAGCTATTCTAAGGCAAAGGCTGCGCAGGAGTTAGAGTGGCGCTCTCAGCATGACAAAGATTTGCCCCGCCTCGACTTGCCACCAGAGTGTTATCCATATGTTGCAGTCATGACAGGGGTCCTCACTCAACTTCTCACATTGCAAAATCTACCACCCACTTGAAAAACAAAGTTTGGCAGTGGTTGTGTCATACTTCTAATTTTAACATCAGTGAATACAGGGATATACTGTTTGTGAGGAGGGTTGGGTGGGTTGGCCCAGTTTAGAAAATCTAAAAGGGGACTGTGAAGTTATCAATTGTAAGTCACCTAGTTTGGCCAAATGTTTGATTCATAGCATGAAATTGCATCATCCTTTGGATGCAGGTATAAACATCCTGCCACTTGTTTTTTTACAAGCATCTACAACCCCGACATGCAGTAGGGCGTCCCCCGGGGACGTAAGGCTCAGAGCAACCATCTATCCCTACCTTTAACAGGCTTCTCCCATTGACAGATTTAGATCATAATGGTTGACTCCCGGTCATCTCATCTCCCAGTTCCAATGTAACCCGGGCCACGGATGACTAACATTCCCAGTAAAGTCGTGATTTGTCCTCAGAACCCTGCCACAAGGCTCCTTTCCTGGAATATTGCAGGTATCAGGACCAAGCTATTGGACCCTGAGTGGTTGAAGTTTGTTACCCAGTTCAATGTGGTTATATTACAAGAACTTGGGCCCAGGAGCAGTTCACCTGGGACAGTTATGAATGCTTTGTAGTCCCAGCTACTCTCTCCTTAGGTCATCGACCCCGAGGTGAGCTAGCCACTTTGATTTGCATCTTGAAACTTTTTAGGGTCCTTCCAATCCCTTTGAGGTATAACGGGATCCAGATCCTGTGGGTGGTTTCATCGAAGGATTTCAATTTTTTGTTGTCAATTTTTATAACTCAGTTTGTGACTCAGGGTGTAAGATTGAGACTCTGTTCAAAGTCTGTCTGTCCTTGAGATTAGGTCTCTTCATAAGGTCAACTGTTTCAGTGTGCTGCTAAATTGGGTCTTAACACCACTTCTTCCAATTCCTTCTTGACTAGTGTTACTTCATTCTGTCTTCTGACCTTCGATGCCAAAGGGCGGCAATTGTTTAACGCTCTTGGGCAGGCAGGCCTTTATAATATAATGGATATGATGGGGAACTTCTCCAACCAACAACCTACTTTTTTAGGTTGGGGCAAAAGGTTCAACTATAGTTTATGTGTTTGCTTCTAGGACCCTTGAACGGTTTGTATGCCCTGGGAAGGTTCATGAATCCTTTTACAGTGATCAAAACCCCATTGAGGCTAGGATGGAGATACCTGTTGGTAGCCGCTCTGATCCTATTCCAGGATTAATCGGCTTAGCCCCAAAAGATTGGGGTCTTAGGGTCAAATGGCACTATATATCAATCCCTATTCTACTGAAAACCTTAGTCGGCTCAAATCTGTCCCCGATTATGGAGTCATTGCTAGTGCAGGAGGTTTCTCCTACCATAGTTCTAGATGCCTTCCGCCTTCTAAATCATTCCATAAAAATTATTATGCTTAAACTCTCTGGGCCCTGCAGATCCCCCAAAATGGGCTGGTTTGACAAAGGGGGTAGGGCAGCCAATAAGCAGCTCCATGAAGCCCTTAATGCCAGGTCAAGAAATCAGCAGACCATCACAACTGCAAGAGTAGCATATAAGAATGCCATTAAGAACAGAAAGCTAACCTTAAAATAGGAAATGTGGGAGCCTCTAGTAACCACCTGGAACACCAGGGATGCTAGCGTTTTTTTGGGAAAAAGTTAATGGGAAGCAGCCTTGCTCTACCCTATCTGATGACATAGGTTCAACCTTTACTCCCATCCAATGGGTAGCGCACTTAAAGTTATGCATGAGACGTGGACAGGCTCTCGGCTGCCAACGATGCCACTTCATTGTTCCCAATAGGTATTACATTTGAACTGGAGGAGGTACGCTCTGCCATCTTAGCCAGCCCCTCTAATAAAGCACCCGGGCCAAATGGGGTCCCGATGGATCTTTATAAAGCTAATATCTCACTTTGGGCCCCCTTATTAACACCTTAAATGCTGCTACTTCATTTAATATTCCTAACTCATGGAAAGCTGCAGTCATTGTACCTGTTTTTAAAAAGGGTAGTAGGCAGGATCCCGCTTTTATAGACCCATTTCTCTCTTGGATTCTGATGTTAAAATCATGGGTCGGACAATTCTACAACGTATTGAAGACTGGGCCCAACTTAACAACATTCTTTGCCCAGACCAATAAGGTTTTAGAGCAGGTATGGGAAATATGGAACAGATCCTGAACCTAAATCTGATAACTGGGAATTATGTTGCAGCCAAGAAGGGAGCCATCTATCAAGCATTCATGGGCCTGTGTAGTGCTTTCGATCGGGTCAACAGATCAAAGTTATAGAGTATTTTAGCTGATCTTGGGTTGCCCCAGTCATTGATTGACTTTCTACGTGCCCTCCATACAGATGTTAACGCATTGGTTAGATATGGTTTGGGAGGGGATTGTAGGGATTCCTTTAGCCTTCCTCAGGGGTTATGCAAGGATGAGTTTTAGCACCTATTGTATTTTTATTATATATCAACAGTTTGAATTCTTTTTTGGCAGCCAATGATAAGTACATGCCTAAGGTGAAAACCACAGATGTGCCATCTTTTCTATATGCAGACAACGCAGTGCTACTCTCTCACACCCGAATGGCCTTAAGGGTCTTGTTGACTTATTTGTTAAGTTTATGAATGATCTGGAGCTGGATACCAATATAGACAAAACACATTATATGACTTGTGGGAGGCAGACCAGAAATTCAAGACCTATTACTATTAAAGGGAAGGTTATTTCTAGGGTGGCAGCCTTTTCCTTATTTCACTCTTTTTCTTCTTTTTACCCCCCTTATTCATCCTTTCCTGCCAGTTTTTCCCCGCCGCTGCAGCCCCCATGGCCCCTCCCCCCAGCACGACCAGCGCGACCAATCCTGCTCCCCTCCCCGCTCCCGCCTCCCAGCTGTCCAGCCCTCCCCGACCCCTACTTAATGGCGGCCGCGCGCAGTGGGCGCGCCGCTGGCGCGCCAAAGGCAAGCCTGTCTGCGCCCGTCCGCGACCCGACCGCGACCAGCGCCAGGAACCCTGGATCTCCGCACCGCCAACGCTACGACCCGGCGGCACTCCACGCACTCAACCCAGGCCACAACAACAACTGCAAGCTAGCGTCACCGGCCGACACCCACGGACCTTTCAGCTGTCACCGCTGCCGGCACACCTGCAGCACCACCAAGACCACGGACCCAGCGCAACCCACCCGCAAGAACACAACCGAACCGAAGACCCTGCAATGCATCCTCCTCAACGTCCGATCCCTCCACAAACACGCCTCCGAAATCTGGGACCTCCTTGACAGCACCACCCCGGACGTAGCGTTCCTCACCGAAACATGGACCAACACCTCCTCGGGACCGGCCATCGCCATCCCCCAAGGATACAAGATCTCCAGGAAGGACCGCCCCACCCGCCTGGGAGGAGGAATCGCCATCGTCCACAAATCCACCCTCCGCCTGAGCACACTCCCCGACGAGCCCACAGACCTGATGGAACACCTTCACTTCAAGATACTGGCCAGCCCTACCACCACCCTCCAAGGAACCTCATCTACCGACCCCCTGGACCCCGCGGACCTTTTGCCGAATCCATCACGGACATCATCTCCCCGCAGGCCATCGCATCCACCAACTACACCCTGCTGGGAGACCTCAACTTCCACCTCGACAACCAACTGGGCTCCAGCACCACATCCCTCCTGGACAACCTCGACAACATTGGACTCCGCCAGATCGTGACCGAACCCACGCACTCAGCAGGACACACCCTCGACCCCCTCTTCACAACAGGAAACTCCATCACCTTCAGCCACACCACCGAACTCCCATGGACCGACCATCGATGCGTCCACTTCACCTTCAGAACACCCACCATCCACAGACACCAGCACCTACTCCCACGAAGAAACTGGACCAGAATCACCGACGACCAGCTAACCTCATCACTCCGCAACTCCACCCCTACCATCGCGGAAAACGACGACCCCAACACCGCAGCCCGAACCCTGCACAAATGGATCACCGACAGCGCCAACAACTTAGCCCCCCTCAAGAAAAACAACAACACCCACGCCAAGAAAGCTAGATGGTTTACCACCGAACTTCGAGAGTCCAGACGCACTTGCCGCCGCCTCAAAAAGGACTGGAGGAACACCAAATCAACAGAAGCCCACAACAACTTCAGAGCCGCCACCAAAGTCCACCACCAACTCATCAGAAAAACGAGGAAAAAAGAGATCGAAGACAGAATCTCCACCCACGCTCACAACAGCAAAGAACTCTTCAACATCATCAAGGAGTTCGCCCAACCTACCAGCGAGTCCACCGACATCCCCCCTCACAAGACCTCTGCGACAAACTCAGCACCTTTTTCCACCACAAAATCAAGAGCATCTACGACAACTTCGACGAAGACAACCAACACACTGAACCCTCACCAATCACCCTGACACCATGAAGCCAGCGATCGACAACTGGACAGCCCTCACTACCGAAGACACACTGAAGACAATGAATTCAATCCACTCCGGGGCCCCCATGGACCCCTGCCCCCACCACATTTTCAACAGAGCCGCCGACACCATCGCACCCATGCTCCGCCACACCATCTACCGCTCCCTTGCAACCGCATCGTTCCCCGACGACTGAAAACACGCCGAGATCAACCCCCTCCTCAACAAACCCTCGGCGGACCCCACCGACCTCAAAAACTACAGACCCACCTCCCTGCTCCCCTTCCCAGCGAAAGTCATCGAGAAAGCCATCAACAGCCAACTCGCCACATTCATCGAAGAGCACAACATCCTCGACTCCTCCCAATTCGGCTTCAGAAAAAACCACAGCACGGAAACCGCCCTCCTCGCCGCAACAGATGACATCCGCACCCTACTGGACAAAGGTGAAACAGCAGCCCTCATCCTCCTCGACCTCTCAGCGGCGTTCGACACAGTCTCTCACATACCCTAATATGCAGACTCCACGACGCCAGAATTCAAGACAAGGCCCTCGACTGGATCCGCTCCTTCCTCTCCGGCAGAACGCAGCAGGTCAGACTCCCCCCTTTCCTCTCGGACCCTACACCAACCACCTGCGGGGTCCCCCAGGGGTCATCCCTCAGCCCTACGCTCTTCAACGTCTAAATGGCTCCGCTCGCCCCCATCGTCAGAACCTACGGACTCAACATTGTGTCATACGCAGACGACACCCAACTCATCCTCTCCCTATCCAACGAACCCAACACCGCCAGACACAACTTTCGAGAAGGCATGGAAGCCGTCGCCAAATGGATGAAAAACAGCTGCCTTCAACTAAACACCAACAAAACAGAAGTACTCATCATGGGCCCACACCCCGACGCCTGGAACGACACCTGGTGGCCCCCGCTCTCGGAAGTCCGCCCCCCCCCCCACGGACCACGCACGCAACCTGGAAATCATCCTGGACTCCGAACTCAAAATGGACCGCCAGATCAACGCCGTCTCGTCCTCCTGCTTCCACACCCTCCGCCTCCTACACAAGACCTTCAAATGGATCCCCCTCAAACACAGAAAGACCGTCACTCACACCCTGGTCACCAGCAGACTCGACTACGGCAACGCTCTCTACGCCAGAATAAACAAAAACCTCACATGCAAGCTACAGAACATCCAGAACGCCGCCGCAAGACTGGTCCTCAACCTGCCAAGACACTGCCACATCTCCCAGCACCTGCGCACACTCCACTGGCTCTCCATCGAGGCTAGAATCACCTTCAAGATTGTCACCCACGCACACAAGGCCCTCCACGACACCGGACCAGCATTCCTGAACAGCCGACTCAAATTCCACGCACCCCAAAGGACCCTACGATCAGCCCAGCTCTCCTACGCCGTGGTCCCCCGCACCAGAAAGACCAGATCAGGCGGCCACTCCTTCTCCTTCCTCGCGGCCAGAGCCTGGAACACCCTCCCGCTCCACCTCAGACAGACAACATCTCTCCCCATCTTCACAAGAAACCTCAAAACCTGGCTCTTCGACAGACCCCCTCCTTGATGGACTGGAAACTGCGAAACCCCCAGCGCCTTGAGACCCTTACGGGTGAGTAGTAGCGCTTAACAAATGCATGATTGATTGATTGGGTTACCTTTGACCAACATAATAGTTGGATACCCTGTCTTGCGAACTGATGTTCACATTTCAATTAAGCTTGTGGATCCCTCTTTAGGTTTGCATCTACAGGGGGTAGTAAACCCACTCGGCTGTTGTTGCAAATATATAGAAGAAAATGCCTCCCTGTGTTGTTATGTGGTGGCGCTATTGAAGGGTATTGCAATTGCTTTAGTATTCAGCGAGAGGAGAATCGCTTTTGAAGCAGACTCTTAGGCCTGGGTCTTACCAGCTCAAGCTTTTTTATGCACGATAAGCTGTATCTTGATTATGCTGTAGACCTTGTTAACTTGCCCCGTTGGTCTTGTGGATAGCAGTGTGTAGTGGTGAGCATACTGCTCTAAACAGGGATGTGATTGAGGATTGTCTTGGGTGTGAGCATGGTCACAAAATCCTGTGGCTTAACTAAATTAGGTGTGCTGCCAAGTCCTTGGGTCGCTCTGAGCTGTTCTCTGCTCCTCAACTGCTAAATAAAGGAGATTGGAAGATAATTAAGGATTTGTTTCTAAAACGTGCTAGGGAGGATAGAGAGAATATGGCCCTAGAGAAACCAACTCAGAGCCCTTCTGCCTTTGAAAACTATTGCTGGCCCTGAACCCTATCTCCCCTTTGTTAGGAATCACTGGGATAGATCCCTTCTTATAAAGTTTCACTTGGGTACAATTCGATCTCACCTTTGTTTCCCTTTAGGACAATATGATCTGAACTCTATAGAGATCTGTCCTTGTGATGGTAGCTCTTTCCAATCTTATGGAACATCTGGTATTTTTCTGTAGGTATTATGATCCACCTCGTCGAAGGTTCCTGTTGCCTATTCTCAAGTCCAGGGGCTTCTACCAATACAAACCGGCTTTTTATCTGCAATTGTTAACTGATCATGCAGTGTCTTTTGCTGTTTGTTCCAAAGTCAAATTCATTAATTCTTAAACTTTTAACTGGTATTTCAGCTTCAGGGTTAACGTGATTCATGCTGGAATTCTTTTTTTGTATGTTTTTATACTTCTTTTTATATCTTTTTTATATTGCATATCGAGTATGCCGTTTTTATTCTTTTATGATTATATATTTTTATCATTCTACAAACTGTATGTATGGAAAAGCTGTATGGGCAATCTTGTTGCAATCTTTCACACTTTTGTTAATATAAAAATAAAAACAGCCTATCTGGGGGGGAAAAGTGTCCCTGACCACTTATGTCATGAAGAGTACCACAGAAAGAAATTACAGAGTAAAGAGACCCTTGCAAACAATCGGATTCCCATCACTCACCAAAGTGATCAATATCATCATTTGGGTATCCATCCTACCATCCACTGTGCCTCTTGATCATAGAGGGATTCCTAGTGGATTGAGTCTTGAAGGGGTCATGTAGGAGGAACAAAGAAACGAGAGAAATCAAGCTCTCAAGAACACATAGATGTGATCACAAATAGTATGTGGGAGTGATGAGTGCAGTGCAATAGTGTGACAGTGAAAGTTTAAGAAAGGATTTACAACAGAGAAAAACTTTTATTGGGGTATCTATTGTAATCCTTATTAAAAACAGTGCAAAAAGCAGTTTTCAAACATAACTGCTTATAGGTAAGGTCGACATGTTGCAGCCTTCTGGACTGGTAGTCCACGGCTTTCTTCAGGACCTGTCTATAAATGTCGTTGCTACTGCATTAAAAATAGAGTGTCAAAACAGTGAAAACACAAATGAAAAAACAATTGAAAATAAAGGTTGGCATTAATACAACCTTGTGTGCCAAATACGAATCCTTCGTATCGACGGGCTACAGAAGGCACCTGTAAAGAAACATATGTTGTAGTACTCTCAATGACAAAAATAGACAGAGTTTCCAAATTTGTAGGGAATACTGAGGTGCACCAACTGTCAACCTCAAACATCTGTATGCTTGTAATGCAGCACAATGAAATGAAAAAGGTTTTCGCTCACCCGTCTCGTACAAGGACTGGACCTCACCTCGCCTGGTAACAACTCAGGTCAAAAAGGCCCCGCTCTGGCAAACAAGGGAAGAAGGAACAGGTAAAGGTAAACCTACCGACCACCTGTGTCAGTCTGTCTTACCTATTCTCACACATATACAACCCTTTGTATGCCTAAAGCCATTTTCACCGCTTAATGTGCAGAAAAATGGAGTAATAGCATCTCCAAACACAGTGTCAGGTGCAAATTTTAAGCTATAAAAACATGGCATGGAATATATCTGATAGCGGTTTGCAGCTCAAAAGACAGACATCTGCACCGTCTATGTAGATGGAAGAAAATCATATGTACTAGTGCAGAGCTGTCTCTTACGGTCTACACAGCCCTCTGCTATTATCACAAAGTCAGTGCCAATGATCTCAAGGACTCTGAGCAAAATCATCAACTTTCCGTAATACATTCTGTTCAGTTACAACAGACTACGAGTATCCTCGCTCGATGTTCATGCAAAACAGGAAAGTAGGAGAATGCTGCTCCCATACTTCGCTAACTTTACTTGGAGTCTGCGCCCCACTTACTTCAATGTAAAATCAAATTAGAAGGCCCTTTTTCAATCCCTCCTTGGCATTGAATAAAGCTGACTAGATAGACACGGCACCCAAAGAAGTATGTAAAACATGAAAGAATATAATGAATATAAATAATATAAAAATGCCTTGGTCATGGCAAAAAGAAACCCGCCCAAGAGAACTCACCTGTCCGTCGTTGCCTCTAGCTCGGCCCGTGCTGAAAGTGGAGGTAACGGACAGGAAGTTCGGGCGTTTTTTTATATTGTAAACTGTCACAGCTGAAGCTTATTAGGACGGCCGGGGCGCTCAACATCTGCGTCACAAAGAACTACAAGGTGACGTTGCGCATGTCGGAAACTGTAGTGTGTTGATAATAAACTGCATTCCGACACTAGAATCGCGTGTAATGAGGGACAGTAAAAAAAACGCCAAGTCTACTCTTGTAGTACACTAATCTTTAAATACTCTATCCTCAGCACTTATCAATCAAGTCAGAAACGTTCCGGGCGAAGCAGTGAAAAACTACCAAGTGACGTCGCCCAACGCGGAACTTGTAGTTCCATAGTAATTGTCATGTACATCAATCCGGACAAATAAAAGGCAGACCTGATCACAACGCCGTGAACAGGCGAATAATCCTACCGTATCCCGTGCGGGACAATGATCTCATACACTTGATTTCTTTTACGCCACTGAATAAGCTCTATTGCCTCCCTCAGCCGTAGGTATAATAAATCAAAAACACGCTGATAGGGGCCATCTAGAACTGCACAATGACGTCGGCCGATTCGAGAATTGTAGTCTATAACATCTAGTGCAGACGGTCATAATCCGATGTGTCTATCGTGGCAACCTGTAACCAATGCCCTCTAACACAGAACTACCCGCTTACATTTGAAACAGTGGGGTAGTGTTTTGACCTTACTGCTTATGCTTGATGTTACTGCACGACCAGGAACCACTATAATGTTAAGCACACAACTAACTGCTTGCATAAGAAACAGTAGGATTGTATTTTATCCTTACTGCTTATGCTTGATGTTACTGCGCGACCACTATAGTGTGAAGCAATCAATGCCCCCCATATAACAACTGTCCAGTGTAAATTGTTGGGGGAATCTAACCATGAGACCACAATGTGATCACGACTATTTTTGTAGGGCAGTCCATGGTATGGCCTCGTTTAAGCCTAATGTGTCACTGTGTAGTTTGAATACCCATTTTTGTTCCTTAATGAAAAGAAATTTAGACACGTCGCTAATGTGTGATGGTATGTAGGGTTTTTCCAACACTGTCCAAGAAAAATCTTCGGCTCTATGGGCAAAATCTACAAAGTGTTTCGTCAATTTCGTGATTGTCTTTTTACACCTGAAAGTACTCTTGTGCTCCAACATACGCAATTTGACTTTTCGGGTAGTCATGCCCGCGTATTGGATTTTACATGGGCAAGTGATTAGATAAATCAAATTGTCACTGTTACAATTAGTGAAGTTGGTCTGGACCCAAGGTCTGTTGGTTCCTATGTCTATGGTTTTTGACTGTTGGGTCTGTGGGCAGATAGCACAGGCCCCACAGGGAAAGTGGCCCTGGACAGCAGGGAGATCCCACAGTGTACCTACTGCTCTGGGTGGCACACCCCGGGGTCGTGTGTGTACTAATTTGTCCCGTAGATTGGTACCTCTTTTTAATGAAAAGAGAGGAAGAGGAATCTTATCATTACAGCTATTGAGAATACGCCAGTGTTTCCGGACACATTTTTGTATGCCATTCGTCAGGGTACTGTAGGTGTTAACAAAGGTTAATCGTCCTAACGGTGGTTTCTCCATAGGTGGCTCAAGTAGTGCATCACGATTGTTATTAGTGGCACGTTTGTAGGAGCGCTTAACAAGTATCTTGGGATACTTCCTGGCGCTGAGTTGGTCAGCTAGATTTTTTGCGTGTTCATTGTATTTACCCAATGTGGAATAATTCCTCCGAACACAGAGGAATTGACCGTACGGCAAGTTGTCACGCAAAGATTTTGGATGCTGACTATCATAACATAGCAGTGAATTACGCGCCATGGACTTGCGGTATAATTCGCTCTCTAAACCAGTAAGTGTAGAAAAGATAGATAGATCCAAAAATGCTAGTTTGTTCTTATCCAGCTCAACTGTAAATTTCAGGAACTCATTTCTAGTGTTGAGCCATTGTTGGAACTGTAAGATGGAATCAGGATTGCCCCGCCACACTACCAGCACATTGTCGATATACCGCTTCCATAGGCGGATCGACTCATAAAAGGGATTATTCGGCGTGAGGACATGTTCCTGCTCAAACGAGTGGACATACAAATTGGCCAGACTTGGCGCAAAAACACTCCCCATGCTGGTCCCTGAGATTTGTAAGTAGATGGTCTCTTCAAATCTAAAAAAGTTCTCCTTCATGGCCAGTTGGGCACAGGCCATGATGAAATGAACTGGAGTTATTGAGCCAAGATCTGTGTTGGTCAATATTGAGGCAATGGTATCCAAGGTCTCATCTTGAGGAATGGAGGTATATAGCAGAGGGCTGTGTAGACCGTAAGAGACAGCTCTGCACTAGTACATATGATGTTCTTCCATCTACATAGACGGTGCAGATGTCTGCCTTTTGAGCTGCAAACCGCTATCAGATATATTCCATGCCATGTTTTTATAGCTTAAAATTTGCACCCGACACTGTTTGGAGATGCTATTACTCCATTTTTCTGCACATTAAGCGGTGAAAATGGCTTTAGGCATACAAAGGGTTGTGTATGTGTACGAATAGGTAAGACAGACTGACACAGGTGGTCGGTAGGTTTACCCTTACCTGTTCCTTCTTCCCTTGTTTGCCAGAGCGGGGCCTTTTTGACCTGAGTTGTTACCAGGCGAGGTGAGGTCCATCCTCGTACGAGACGGGTGAGCGAAAACCTTTTTGATTTGATTGTGCTGCATTACAAGCATACAGATGTTTGAGGTTGACAGTTGGTGCACCTCAGTATTCCCTACCAATTTGGAAACTCTGTCTATTTTTGTCATTGAGAGTACTACAACATATGTTTCTTTACAGGTGCCTTCTGTAGCCCATCGATACGGAGGATTCGTATTTGACACATGAGGTTGTATTAATTCCAACCTTTATTTTCAATTGTTTTTTCATTTGTGTTTTCACTGTTTTGACACTATTTTTAATGCAGTAGCAACGACATTTATAGACAGGTCCTGAAGAAAGCCGTGGACTACCAGTCCAGAAGGCTGAAACATGTCGACCTTACCTATAAGCAGTTATGTTTGAAAACTGCTTTTGCACTGTTTTTAATAAGGATTACAATAGATACCCCAATAAAAGTTTTTCTCTCTTGTAAATCCTTTCTTAGACTTTCACTGTCACACTATTGCACTGCACTCATCACTCCCACATACTATTTGTGATCACATCTATGTGTTCTTGAGAGCTTGATTTCTCTCGTTTCTTTGTTCCTCCTACATGACCCCTTCAAGACTCAATCCACTAGGAATCCCTCTATGATCAAGAGGTACAGTGGATGGTAGGATGGATACCCAAATGAGGATATTGATCACTTTGGTGAGTGATGGGAATCCGATTGTTTGCAAGGGTCTCTTTACTCTGTAATTTCTTTCTGTGGTACTCTTCATGACACAAGTGGTCAGGGACACTTTTCCCCCCCAGATAGGCTGTTGGTATAGCAGACCCCCGGATTAGTTGTATGGTTTTGTTAGTATTGATTGGGGACTTAATCCGCGGTAGGTCTATAAAATCCCTTGGACCTTCCACCACACTTTGTTATTATTGTTCTTGTGCAGCTGCTGGCTGCGGGTCGATTGATGACGACTATACCTGCGGGATAGTTCCATTAGCAAATCAAGCTACACGTAGTTGATAGACAACTCCATATTCCAGTGATCGGTGTATGGTTTCTTTTTAGACATGGCAGAATTTAGCGGTTTAGCGTATGAATACGCTGTTGATCAGTCTATACTTGACACTACTCCAAGCATCCTTGACAGTGTTATTAACACAACATGTTGAGGGAAATGAGAGGGACCCTTTAACGCCAAAGGAATAGGGTACAAAGTAACAGTATCACAAAGAGGATTTCCTTTGGACTACTACCTATAAGTCTCACACAACTGACGTTATCACTTGACACACTCTCCAATGAGAAAATGGTCACATTAATCATTCAAACTATTCACATTTCATTAACCGCATCCATCCAATGAGAGTAGAAAGATAAACCCAACTTCAAATGCTCTAAAATATCAATAAATCAATTTATTCATTAACATAAAAAGGAAAAAACAAATTTTTTATACAAACAAATTAAAAATGAATTAAAAACAATCTAAAATTAGCAATCCATTGTGTGATATTGGAATTTACATAAAGAGAGTACACACAAAATTAGACACTAAACTTTGTCATAAACAACACACATCTGTGATAAAACAATAAACACCAACTGAAACCCGAAATCGCGACAATTTAATTATCTGTGGTTCCAGAAAGTACACAGATTGTGCAAAAAAGGGGAGCGTCTACGCGTTTCGATGGATCAGATATTATTACACCATCTTTATCAAGACCAAATTTTCTGCAACTCTCTTGATTCGTATTTATTGTAAAAGACTTTTTCTCAACAAAACACCTGATATTTCATTGGAATCCAGAAAGATCTCCTACATGAATACGGCAACGTAGTTAATTATTTCGTTTGCCTAATGCGAAGATTCCAGTCTTTTGTATCCTAAAAATACCTTGTTTCGCAATGTTTCTGCTCTTTTTCTAAAATTGGAGAACCATGATGTCATTCCAACAGATTAATCTGGTTATTTATATTGTGATGAATCTTAAGTACAAGTCTTAGTATCTCTGGTACTTAGTTCTACTACACCATGGATACTGTAAATGGAATCTTGACCTTGACGATACCCTCACTATGGTCGGGTCTCGATAGTACGCCGTGCGTACGAAGGAGAGACGTAACGCACAGAAAGGGACGGAGGTATGGCTCGACTTATTCTGGCACAAGCTCAGAGGATAGCTCTAGTGACTCAGAGACATCCGCTGGCAATAAACAACAGTACAGAGGCCGCGGTAGGTTTAATAGGTCTAATTGGCGGAGGGGACAACCCACACCACAGTTCCAACAGTGGTGGCCCCCCCACACCGTGGGGTTTTCCACCCCAACAATTTCAGCCCCCTATGGCTCCTTTTCAAACATACCCACAAGACTTTACCAACCAGTCTTTTTTAGGGTTTGGCCCAGGAAGGTCCAGAGGCAAACGGAGAAATCCACAAACACAGGTACACTGGAATCAACCAACCGCTCCACATATAGGCACCCGCAGCCAAACGAAGAAGAACTTACTCCAACCGGGGACCAGTGCAGACACAGTTTGATAGTCAACCTCAGCAAGAGGACTCTAACATGTGATGAGGAACTTGTTTTAAATCGAGGACTAGGATTTGTGGCGACTTACGAGGGAGATGCTTTTCAGGTTCAGTGTGAACTGGCACAATTCTTCCGTAAGATACGCTTGGACTACTTTTTCAAAGACAAAGAACCAGTGCAGGTATCTATAGATGATAGCAATACCGGTCTAAAGAAACGTTCCACTTTCAATCCACCCTTACTGAGTGTTCCACCATAAGTGCTAACGTTTGAGAGAGCTGTCCAAGAAGATATAGCCAATCTATGCAGTAACAAGAAAGGCACATATAACAATCTACCTAAGAAAGAACAACGAGCCCTACGGACTTTAACAGAGGATCACGAAGTAACCATCAAGCCTGCAGACAAAGGCGGAGCCATTGTCATTTTAGACACTGATGTGTATCGAGCAGAATGTCTGCGCCAGCTGGAAGACAGAAGATTTTACGGTCTCCTTAAGGAAGACCCCACAGAAAGGATCAGAAGAGCCATTTGTGACCTAGTAGAAGAAGCCAACAGTGAAGGTTGGATAACTACCCAAGAGGCGGGATTTCTTCAGACCACGCATCCGGTGATGCCATATTTTTATTGTTTACCTAAAGTGCACAAATCCCAAAGACCAACTCCGGGCAGACCTATAATATCTGGCCTAGGTTCTATTTTAGAACCGTTATCTACATTTGTGGATCATTTTTTGAGGCCCATAGTCAAAAAGATGCCGACGTATCTTCAAGATACGAAAAATGTACTACGCCTGTTGCCGCAAGTAGAATTCGACATGGAGAGAGACTATATAGTCTCCTTCGATGTCGAATCGCTATATACCTCCATTCCTCAAGATGAGACCTTGGATACCATTGCCTCAATATTGACCAACACAGATCTTGGCTCAATAACTCCAGTTCATTTCATCATGGCCTGTGCCCAAGTGGCCATGAAGGAGAACTTTTTTTGATTTGAAGAGACCATCTACTTACAAATCTCAGAGACCAGCATGGGGAGTGTTTTTGCGCCAAGTCTGGCCAATTTGTATGTCCACTTGTTTGAGCAGGAACATGTCCTCACACCAAATAATCCCTTTTATGAGTCGATCCGCCTATGGAAGCGGTATATCGATGATGTGCTGGTAGTGTGGCGGAGCAATCCTGATTCCATCTTACAGTTCCAACAATGGCTCAACACTAGAAATGAGTTCCTGAAATTTACAGTTGAGCTGGATAAGAACAAACTAGCATTTTTGGATCTATCTATCTTTTCTACACCTACTGGTTTAGAGAGCGAATTATACCGCAAGCCCATGGCGCGTAATTCACTGCTATGTTATGATAGCCAGCATCCAAAATCTTTGCGCGACAACTTGCCGTACGGTCATTTCCTCCGTGTTCGGAGGAATTGTTCCACATTGAGTAAATACAATGAACACGCAAATAATCTAGCTGACCAACTCAGCGCCAGGAAGTATCCCAAGAAACTTGTTAAGCGCTCCTACAAAAGTGCCACTAATAACAATCGTGATGCACTACTTGAGCCACCTATGGAGAAACCACTGTTAGGACGATTAACCTTTGTTAACACCTACAGTACCCTGACGAATGGCATACAAAAATGTGTCCGGAAACACTGGCGTATTCTCAATAGCTGTAATGATAAGATTCCTCTTCCTCTCTTTTCATTAAAAAGAGGTACCAATCTACGGGACAAATTAGTACACACACGACCCCGGGGTGTGCCACCCAGAGCAGTAGGTACACTGTGGGATCTCCCTGCAGTCCAGGGCCACTTTCCCTGTGGGGCCTGTGCTATCTGCCCACAGACCCAACAGTCAAAAACCATAGACATAGGAACCAACAGACCTTGGGTCCAGACCAACTTCACTAATTGTAACAGTGACAATTTGATTTATCTAATCACTTGCCCATGTAAAATCCAATACGTGGGCATGACTACCCGTAAAGTCAAATTGCGTATGTTGGAGCACAAGAGTACTTTCAGGTGTAAAAAGACAATCACGAAATTGACGAAACACTTTGTAGATTTTGCCCATAGAGCCGAAGATTTTTCTTGGACAGTGTTGGAAAAACCCTACATACCATCACACATTAGCGACGTGTCTAAATTTCTTTTCATTAAGGAACAAAAATGGGTATTCAAACTACACAGTGACACATTAGGCTTAAACGAGGCCATACCATGGACTGCCCTACAAAAATAGTCGTGATCACATTGTGGTCTCATGGTTAGACCTATAATGATTCCCCCAACTATTTACACTGGACAGTTGTTATAAGGGGGGCATTGATTGCTTCACACTATAGTGGTCGCGCAGTAACATCAAGGATAAGCAGTAAGGATAAAATACAATCCCACTGTTTCTTATGCAAGCGGTTAGTTGTGTGCTTAACATTATAGTGGTTCCTGGTCGTGCAGTAACATCAAGCATAAGCAGTAAGGTCAAAACACTACCCCACTGTTTGAAATGTAAGCGGGTAGTTCTGTGTTAGAGGGCATTGGTTACAGGTTGCCATGATAGACACATCGGATTATGACCGTCTGCACTAGATGTTATAGACTACAATTCTCGAATCGGCCGACGTCATTGTGCAGTTCTAGATGGCCCCTATCAGCGTGTTTTTGATTTATTATACCTACGACTGAGGGAGGCAATAGAGCTTATTCAGTGGCGTAAAAGAAATCAAGTGTATGAGATCATTGTCCCGCATGGGATACGGTAGGGTTATTCGCCTGTTCACGGCGTTGTGATCAGGTCTGCCTTTTATTTGTCCGGATTGATGTACATGACAATTACTATGGAACTACAAGTTCCGCGTTGGGCGACGTCACTTGGTAGTTTTTCACTGCTTCGCCCGGAACGTTTCTGATTTGATTGATAAGTGCTGAGGATAGAGTATTTAAAGATTAGTGTACTACAAGAGTAGACTTGGCGTTTTTTACTGTCCCTCATTACACGCGATTCTAGTGTCGGAATGCAGATTATTATCAACACACTACAGTTTCCGACATGCGCGACGTCACTTTGTAGTTCTTTGTGACGCAGATGTTGAGCGCCCCGGCCGTCCTAATAAGCTTCAGCTGTGACAGTTTACGATAAAAAAAATGCCCGAACTTCATGTCCGTTACCTCCACTTTCAGCTCGGGCCGAGCTAGAGGCAACGACGGACAGGTGAGTTCTCTTGGGCGGGTTTCTTTTTGCCATGACCAAGGCATTTTTATATTTTTTTATATTCATTATATTCTTTCGTGTTTTACATACTTCTTTGGGTGCCGTGTCTATCTAGTCAGCTTTATTCAATGCCAAGGAGGGATTGAAAAAGGGCCTTCTAATTTGATTTTACATTGAAGTAAGTGGGCGCAGACTCCAAGTAAAGTTAGCGAAGTATGGGAGCAGCATTCTCCTACTTTCCTGTTTTGCATAAACATCGAGCGAGGATACTCGCAGTCTGTTGTAACTGAACAGAATGTATTACGGAAAGTTGACGATTTTGCTCAGAGTCCTTGAGATCATTGGCACTGACTTTGTGATAATAGCAGAGGGATGTGTAGACCGTAAGAGACAGCTCTGCACTAGTACATATGATGTTCTTCCATCTACATAGACTTAGGTGGAGATGTCTGTCTTTTGAGCTGCAAACCGCTATCAGATATATTCCATGCCATGTTTTTATAGCTTAAAATTTGCACCTGACACTGTGTTTAGAGATGCTATTACTCCATTTTTCTGCACATTAAGCGGTGAAAATGGCTTTAGGCATACAAAGGGTTGTGTATGTGTGAGAATAGGTAAGACAGACTGACACAGGTGGTCGGTAGGTTTACCTTTACCTGTTCCTTCTTCCCTTGTTTGCCGGAGCGGGGCCTTTTTGACCTGAGTTGTTACCAGCCGAGGTGAGGTCCAGTCCTCGTACGAGATGGGTGAGTGAAAACCTTTTTGATTTGATTGTGCTGCATTACAAGCATACAGATGTTTGAGGTTGACAGTTGGTGCACCTCAGTATTCCCTACAAATTTGGAAACTCTGTCTATTTTTGTCATTGAGAGTACTACAACATATGTTTCTTTACAGGTGCCTTCTGTAGCCCATCGATACGGAGGATTCGTATTTGGCACACGAGGTTGTATTAATTCCAACCTTTATTTTCAATTGTTTTTTCATTTGTGTTTTCACTGTTTTGACACTATTTTTAATGCAGTAGCAACGACATTTATAGACAAGTCCTGAAGAAAGCCGTGGACTACCAGTCCAGAAGGCTGAAACATGTCGACCTTACCTATAAGCAGTTATGTTTGAAAACTGCTTTTTGCACTGTTTTTAATAAGGATTACAATAGATACCCCAATAAAAGTTTTTCTCTCTTGTAAATCCTTTCTTAAACTTTCACTGTCACACTATTGCACTGCACTCATCACTCCCACATATTATTTGTGATCACATCTATGGGGCCGATTCCGATTCGGGCCGGAAATCACTCCGACCGAGCCGGACCCGGAGAGATTTCCGATTGAATCGGACCCGTGCAGCCCGACCGAACGAGTACGATGCGTCCGTATGCTATCGGACTCGATTCGGTCGGACTCCCATTGAAGTCAATGGGAGCCTGTTGTACGACGCGTACACGGGCTCCCATTGACTCAATGGGTGCGATGCGGACAAGGGCGCCCCCACAGCGTGTACGCGGCGAAGCGATTCGCCCCGTACACGCACAGGTAGGGGGACCCATGGGTCCCCCTGTGTGCGACTCGCGCGGCTACGCGTTCAGGGGTCCGACACGGACCCCGAAGTACGGCTCTGACAGCTCTTCTGAGCCGGAGTGTGCGGCTCGGTCGGACTGCTCGCGGCGCGCATCGTACTCACCCGGCCGGGAAACGTCTCCATTGCGCGGTGCGAGTCGAGTCCGAGCGAGTCGGTCGGTGCGGTTCGAGCCGGGAACGAGTTGGTCGGAGCGGTCGGGATGCCCGGACGAGTCGGTCGGCGATTTCGCATCGTACTCGCTCGTCCGGACGCGTGTACGGATCGGTCGGGAAACAGGGCTCCGAATCGGATCCGGTAAAGCCGAATCCGATTCGGAGCCCTACCGGCCGAGATCGGAATCGACCCCTATGTGTTCTTGAGAGCTTGATTTCTCTCGTTTCTTTGTTCCTCCTACATGACCCCTTCAAGACTCAATCCACTAGGAATCCCTCTATGATCAAGAGGTACAGTGGATGGTAGGATGGATACCCAAATGATGATATTGATCACTTTGGTGAGTGATGGGAATCCGATTGTTTGCAAGGGTCTCTTTACTCTGTAATTTCTTTCTGTGGTACTCTTCATGACATAAGTGGTCAGGGACACTTTTCCCCCCCAGATAGGCTGTTGGTATAGCAGACCCCCGGATTAGTTGTATGGTTTTGTTAGTATTGATTGGGGACTTAATTCGCGGTAGGTCTATAAAATCCCTTGGACCCTCCACCACACTTTATGTTATTATTAATATAAAAATAAAAACATGTTTTTAAAAAAAGACTAGAACTACTAAAATAAACTGTTACAGAACATCCACTCGTTTAACTAAGTGTGTATTAAATAATTAATCAAAATTTATTATTTCATTTATAATTATTTCTTAAAGAATAAAAAAAAATTAAATCCCACCCACAGTGACATTTTTATTTAGCATGCATTACATGTTGCTAATTATTTGTAGAATTACATTAAATTATATTTAAGTCTGTGATCTTTTTTAATAAAATATATAAAGCTTTATTTAATTATATTATAAGGCCTCAGGGCATTAAAGGAGATAATACCTTATTTTGAACACCATGAAGAGCTATGGAAGCACATCTAAAATTAATTGGTCCTCCTTTGCTGTTGTACATTCTCATCCTGATCCTCTCTTCTTCTTCTGCTTATGAACATATGTTCGTCATCCCACCAAGGAGGACACAACAGCACCATCATTCCAATTTAGGCACTGCTGGGGTTAGCTGGAACCTTCAGTGTTTTTGCCACTTAAATTTGTTAAAGAGCTGTCGATGGCCATAGCATGCAGGTCCTGAATCAAACATATTTTTTCTCTTCAAATATAATATTTTTTTATATTATTTATTTTTATTTTACAATATTTTAATTTATTTTTTTCAATTATCAATATACTTTATTTTGGCCTACAAGACCATTAAAGTACAAAACACATTAAAATACAATATACATATATACAATTCATTAAAACTATACTCTTCCATTATGCATTTCAGTTCATCTGTATACCATTTTTGTGCTTACAGGCAGTATGATTTAGAGAAGGCTGTTATATGTTTCCCTGGCTCGTTGGTCTTCTCAGAGGGGTGTAATTTGAGTTACTAAGAAAACTAAATAGGGAGGTTATTCCCAACCCGTCCCGTGGTCATTCCTTTGGGGAACATCTGTTACCTCAATTGTGCAAAATCGCAATTATTTAAAAATTCCAACTTGGACTAAAATATTCATACAAAAATCAGTAAGTTATGAATTCAATGTATCTATCAAATCTTAAAATTGTACACTTCATTTACGGACATAAGAAATCAGTAAAACTCCTGTTATCAAAGTAGTGCAATATTTGCACAAATGAACATGATTTCCCTTTTATGCCCCTTATTTCTTAATAAAGGGGCTTTCATACCTCCGTTGCAGTTCTACTTTGGTTACTGGAACGCCCCTATAGCCCCACCAATCAGTCCTTTGATCGGTTAAATTTACTAATTGCTTCGGGTCTACAATAATAATTTAAAGTGGTGTCCAAACACCACTTCTCTAACCCAGACCCACGTCATTACTAAGAAATAAGGATTCCTCGAACCCAACTCGTGTGCGGACTATAATCTTTGCCCCTTCTTTTTCCTGATGAAGTTTATGGCCAATAGAAAACGACTAACACCAAATACTATTAGGCGGGAATTGTCTGTTTTTAAAATTCTCAACATATCCTCCATTCTCCTAACATTAAAATACCTGCCTAGAGGTTTTATCCACTTTATTCTAGGGCCATAATATGCAGGACAGAAGAACAAAACATGTGGCAAATCTTCTGCAACCCCCATTTGGCATAAAATACAATGGGCCTCCCTATCCTCAAGCGAAGTAGAAGACCATTTAGCAACAAAGGTATTTAGTTGCAGTATTCCATATCTGAATTTCAAATATAGGCTCTTTGCTTGTTGTGGTTCTACCTCATCAAGGAGCGGCTCAAAGCTAGGGGACATCTTATGCTGGAGGAATTGAACAGTGAGCCTACCTTGTGTCCCACTCCTAATCTCCCTATCTCTAACAAAAACCCAATATATAGTCTTAAACTCCGATTTAGATTCACGGGTCAATAGCCCCGGGTTCGACCAATATCGGCTCAGTCCCAAATCAGTGAGCCACCCTCGGATGTGTTTTAGCCAGGGAAACGTGAGATAGATATCAAGTGCCTGCAGTTCAGCTAATGACTCTCTATATACAATTAGCTCTGGAGTTGTCCAGATTCTTATCCAGAACATCAGAGATCTCCAAACTGCAAGAGACTCCAAACGTTTGATGTCCAGATCGTATGTCAGAGGGATCAGCGGAGTATTTTGGGGGAGGGCAACAAACATCCTCAATATTTTATTCTCCATAATGCCTAAGGTCTTAAGGTTTCCACTGCCCCAGATCTCTGCTCCATACAACGCTGTGGATTGTGCTCTTGCTTTGTAGACCTCCAGTACCGGTGTAATAGCCTTAGAGGAAGTCGCCGCCAACTTCTTGACGATAGGGATGGCATTTTGCGTTAGTATGGCTTTTGACTTCTCCGTCTGAATAGACCAAGAAAGTCTAGAGTCTATGGTAACCCCTAGATATACAAAATTAGGTACCCGTTCCAGTTCAATGCCATTCCAATAGATTTTACTTTTAAAACTTTTATGAGGCCTTATCGTCATGTATTTAGTTTTTGCTGGATTCACCTCTAGGCCTTTACCTTTGCAGTAATTGTTAAAACTGTGGAGTATGTTCTGCAGGCCGTTAGGTGTCTGGGACAACAAGATGGTATCGTCCGCAAAAGTTAGAGCGCAGATGTGATGGCCCCCTAGTTTTGGAGAGTCATGAGCACAATTTTGAAGATGTTCTACTAAGTCATTTACATATAGGAGGAACAGTGTTGGGGCCAGGACACAGCCCTGGCGCACTCCCCTCCTAACTGGAATTTCCTCTGTGAGCTCGCCATTTTTGCCCCATCGCACCTTGGCATAATTGTCTTGATGTAGCCTAATGATTTGGGTTAAGATCTCCTCGGAGACACCCTGATGGCTCAAATTTTCCCACAACTGGGCTCTAGGGATGGAATCGAAAGCCGCCTTTAAATCTATAAAGGCGACATATAAATGGCTCGATTTTAATCTAGTGTATTTCCATCCCAGGGTAAAGAGTCTGAATACTTGATCAATTGTACTGATCTTCTGTCTAAATCCCACCTGGCATGGTGACAATATGTTCTCTACGGCTATCCATTCTATGAGCCTATTTAAAATTTGTTTGGCATAAATCTTTTGTAAAACGTCTATCAAGCTTATAGGCCTGTAATTTGCCGGGTCGTCCCTTTTGCCCTTCTTATAAATGGGGATTATTTCTGCTCCCTTCCAGGAGGGCGGTTCCGGCTGTCCCCTGGCTATAGCATTTGATAGTTCGTTAATATATGGTACCCAAACTTCCTCACTATGCTTAAAAAGGTCCCCTGGTAATCTATCGGTGCCCGGTGCTTTTGCTGGCTTGACCGCAGCTACAGCCAAAGCCGTATCCTCTAGGCTAAAAATTAAAAACGGAGATTGGCTGTTTGGCCATAGTCCCCTGTGGTTTTCCCCAGGATGACTGGCTAGGTCCAGATTTTCCTCACTACAATATAGTTTTGAGAAATGGTTCTGCCAGGTTGTGGGATCTAGAAAGTGGTCAGAGGGTGTAAGGCCATGCTTTGTACCCTGCGTCATTAGCCTCCAAAACAAGGCTTGGTCCCCCTTCTTTGCAGCTACGATAAGTTCTTACATGTGTTATCTTCCCACTTCCTTTGGGCTGCCTTTTGGATTTTCTTATAATTAGATCTTTCCTTCCTAATCTCAGGCAGGTTCTTGTTTTGGATGGCCTCAATTAAGCGGGATTTTGCTATCTTACAATCCCTATTGAACCAAATACATGATGTATGTACCTCCCGAGTTAATACGTTCTTTTTGACTGAGGTTTCGTTAAATATACTTGGATTTCCTTTACCAATTTCTGATGGATATCTGTGATCTTAGTTATTACAGGATACTGGACTAGGTAAGAACCTACCAGTTCACTGAAGGTATTATAAATACCGATTAGGGGCTCTACCCGATCTAAAACAACAGGCCATCCAACTGCCCTTCTGTTGTTAGCTATTAATGGATGCATTGCTTCGGACAGTGGGTGGAGTTCTTTTGTTGCATGAATGGGAAAATAAATTCCATCCAGTGAAAGACATAAAGGGAAATGATCACTTTCTGTTCTTGTATCAACTTTGAAATCTTTAGCATAAGCCCAATGTGAGGTAGAAATAAGTATATAATCTATCCTAGAGCCTGTAGTTCCCCTAGAAAAGGTATTTGCGCAGGCAAGGTCTGAGGTAAAACGACCATTACAAGCTCTAAGGCCCTTCTCGACCGTAAAGTGGAGTATCTGCAGGGCGGAGGTGTTACCCCTTATTGTGCTCTTTGTTTGGAGGAGTGGGATCCCTCTGATTTGATCTTCCTCTTCTGTGACTACTTCCAGTCCCCCCATGGGTTCACAACAGCAGTTAAAATCACCCCCAATAATAATGATGTTTTTTGTGTCAATGGGCTCTAGCACCTCCTTGAAGTGTTCAAGCAGCTGCGATTCTCTAGAACTAACCCTCAGTCTTATATATATATTAAAAAGATTCATCTCAGTAGTATTAACAAACTTGAGGTTCATAGCCTAAGGTGTTAATATTTAATTTATTTTAAATATTAACACCTTAGAGGTGGCACTGACAGAAGGATGTAATACAAAAACATAGTAACATATCATAACATGATCCACTTGAATGATAAGAATCTTCGCCCTGCCCTTTGCAACAGAGTTATTTTTAAACTATTTTATTTTGTGGGCATACAAGTGTTGTGCTACCACAGTGTATTGGATCGGAATCTAAACTGGGGAAATTTCATAACTGACAGACATCAATGCACAGATTTCCTTTGAACTGTAAAGTTTTGCTGAATCTTTTTTATTTTATGGCACCTCACTTTCTATTAAAATAAGGGGGCTGGCTTGCGGGGGTCAATGATGGCTTGAACTTGCCGGCCACAAGGATAGCCCGGCTTTCGATCTCCTCTTCATGATAGGGAGTGGACAGTTCATCAGCCTGGCAGTGGCCGTGGGGCTGCAGAGCCTCTTCAAGGGCCCTAATGTGCCCACTAACCATATTGGGAGCAGGCGCGATGCAAGCAAGATGGAGGTGAGTGAACAGCATCTCAGCAGGCCTGGACGCACAGCCTGCTGGAGACCTACAGTAAAGCTAGTGAGCCCGATCAGCTTTTTGAGCCCACATGGTAGGACAGAATTTCAGGGGGACTCATATGCATGGCCTTGAACGTGCAGCAAGGTGTGGTGAGAGGAGAGGCTGCATGGGAAGAAGGAGGGGAGCCTTTTGGCAGTCAGTGGTGATGTGTCTGACCAGCAGTGTGAAGACTACACAAAGCCAGCACAAGTGGTATAAAGTGCTGAAGAAAATGCTCCTCAAAGAAAACAAAGTCTTTTAGGCAGCAACAGTTCTTATTGGTTTAATTTGTAACAAAATATTAGGTAATTGGAGGCTAAATAACCTCATGAACTATTCATCCTGTTCAAATATCCTGTTGGGAGAGGAGTTGGCCTAACGGCTAGGGCGGTCGACCTCGAATCTGGGGAACTGGGTTCGAGTCTCTGCAATGACGCTGAACATCCTATGATTCTGGGCAAATCACTTAATCTCCCCGTGCCTAACAAAATGAATGTTACCTCATGTAATGCAACTGGTGCTATGTAAAGCGCTCTGATACCCGATAAGGGTCAAGTTTGCGCTATATAAAACTCTGTAAAAAAACAAAAATAAGACAGAAACCACCTTAATCAAAGTAATAAGAAATTTTTATCAACTGGAGTTCGTCACACATAAAAAAAGTCTAGTACAACTCAGTGCAATGTGTCCCCGGTGCAAAAGCCACAACATACGCCGTTACAAGGGCCATACAAATGAGCACGGGTTAATATAATGGTAACAAACCACAGAACAGGGATCTCATTTTAATCCATAATGTCAGTCCACAGTATCATTCTTTGTTTGTTACTTGAGCGTGTCAACTGTGTTTCGACCCATACCCGAGCCGAGATACAAGGTTTCCGCATTAGCTACTACAGATCCAAAACAGACAATATTAGAAAAATTGAAAAAAGCTAGGAAAAAGCATGCCCATATGGAATTACAAGCCAGCATGCTGGCAGAATATCTTAAAGCTGGAACCATACCATTAGGTTTACAGGTTAGAAACATACCTGGTATCTTTAGAGAGAATAACAAATTCAGAGGAAGTTTTAGTAACATCACAACCAAATGCTCACACCACTGGATGGTATTAGGGTTTGAGGCAGCCCTGGAACATGCAACAGAAGAATTGGAAATCATTGAAAAATTTGAGAAATAAACACCTTGGCCCTGACGCCCTGTCAGAAGCTAAAACTGCCTTGGAAAATCTTAACAAAGCTATTGCTGAATTTAACACTCATGAACTAAAAACAGAAGCTGATAAAGTGACGAAGTCCATAAAAACATTCTCAAAAGAGAAAGCCTACCCCTACCTAAAAGACAAGTTTTATAGCGAGTTTTTCAAATTGAGGCTACACAAGAACTGCATTAATGTAACTTTTATATTTATTTTTAATTTGGAGTTATATGTCTATTTTAAAAGATTTGTCGGTAACATAAGTTTATAATCAAATTTTATGAAATGTAATGAATGAATGATTGTGTAACGGTTTTTATTGACCAAAAACATAAAATAAATAAATACGACAAGTTTTATATTCACAACTACAGTTCCAGCAAAACCAACACCTGGGGGGAGATTTAAAAATCAAAATAACTTTACATTATCGGACTCCTCAGCGAGTTTGGATGACTCTGGTCCACAGGAGGGCACCTGCAGCGGCTCGAGCAAAGTTCCACACACTTTTTTTAGGGAGGGACCAGAGAGCAGGGGAGGCAGAAGCAAACAAAGGCAAACCTCGGGGGACCTCGGGGGACCGCTAAACCAGGAGGAAGTATTACAGGTGACCTGGAGGCCTCTAATTTCAAATGGTCTAAATGACACACTGATCGTGATGGGGGGCACCTTGATGATCAGTCGATATTCATCTTTAATTTATCACAACACCTCTTAACCTCAGCTGAGATTTTGCTCTTGAATAAACCTTTGTCTTTTGCAATTACCCAAAGAACAGATTTTTCTGTTTTACAAACTGAATTACAAAAGTTTTTCCATAAGGTCCGCTACATATTTTTTTTTTGGCTAATAAAGAGGATACATCTAGTGTCCCTGTGTCTGCACTTTGCCCCCCTTAACTTTATTCCCACCAACTTTAGGCATGCCCTGAAGAGTTGGTACTAAGAGGCTTGTCTCTGCTCAAGAACATTTATACCCTTCAACATTACATTAGCAGAAAGGCAGGTCCTACAATACGTACAACAAATGCCTCATTTCTTCTCTGTTGCGAACTATCATGCAGAAATTCTAAAACAACTGGTCAGTCCCAATCACTATCTGAAGCTGACACACAATCCTAATGACTCCATTACAATTCTGGAAGTAACTACAAGGGCAAAAGAAGAGAAGGGTGTGGTCCTAGAGCTGGCATGCACAGGGAAGGAAACAGAGAAAGAGGAATGACAACATTAGTGGAAAACGCAGAGCAAGGCACAGTGTAGGAAAGTAGGATCTGCTTTCATGGTAACCCCCACTTTTTGCTGGTGTCATTTTGTTTTCTGACTAGTCTGACTGGGATCCTGCTAATCAGGACCCCATTCAATGTGCTTCCTCCCTAAATTGGACCATGGTGAGTACTTAGGTACCCCCCAGATTAGCTACTGGTGTACCCTTGCAAGTCCCTAGTATATGGTACTAAGGTACCCAGGACATAGGTACCCAAGGGGTCCTCCAGGGGCTGAAGCATGTATTATGCCACCGCTGGGAGACCACTCAAACTGTGACTACAGGCCTGCCATTGCAGCCTATGTAAGCTGGTGCTAGCACCCCTTACAACAGATATACGTTTTCTTATATCTGAGGTCACTACACTTAAAACCTATAAGTCACCCCTAAGGCAGGCCTTTCAATCCCGAAGGCAGGGTGCTTGGTTATAAGTGTGAGGGTGCCCCAGCGTAAGCAGGACATCCCTACAAACCACAGAGTCCATTCTCCAGGCGTTGTAAGTGCATCAGCCATTACGATGCATAGAGCGGCCGTGTGTTATTACGCGATGGCTAACTGTAAACTGGCTGTAACGAACCATGGCAGGTTTGGTATCAAACATGTTGGAATCATACCCCAACACCGTTAACGGTGTTGGAGGTATGATTCCATGCACTGTGGGGCTCCTCCGGGAAACCCTCTGTGCTCCTGGGACCAGTCTTCCAGAGTCTGAGAGCAAGCTATGGCTGCTGACGACCACAGACACCATTCTGCCCTCCTGCTGCTGAGCCAAGCTGAAGCAGAGGAAGGTAGGACAATAGGTTTCCTTTCACAGGGAGGTGTGACTACCTCCCAGACAGGATTTAGTATATCGGGCTGCGGGCGCTTGCCAGTGCCACTAGACTGCTTTGAAAGGCACATTTGGTGCCCTCCTTGAATACTCCAGCTGGAACCAGTTCAGGGAGCTGTTGGCTCCCACTCTTGCACAAAACTGGACAAAGGACTTGGGAGTATCCTCCCCACTGTCCAGCCCCTCCTCTAGGAGGGACCCCTGAATCGTCCCAACCCTTTCCTTAGGGTACTTAAGGGCTTACCTGTAGGTGGCTCTTCAGATTCGTTGTGGGACAAGATTCAGATCAAAAACCACTTCATCTTCAACGGTCTGGGCACTTTGGACTTTGTTGGACTTCGCTTTGGAAACCAAGACTGCAAATGGGAAGACTCCTGCTGCTCCTGGTCTCGTCATCCTGCCAGTCTTCTGCGTCGTCTGTGCCTGTGCTCCATACAGGTTTTTCTCCAGGCCTGTGGACATCCAATACACCCAAAGGAATCTCCCTTGGAGTGAAGGAGTCACTCCCCTGCATCTGCAGGCACCTCAACGAAGCTGACCGGTCTGCTGTTCCTGAGCTCCCACGGACTCCAAAAGGCTCAGCACCACAGGTGATGGTTCTGCAACTCACTCCAGGCCTGCACTGTCTTCACAGCAAGTTTGAAGCCAGTGTCCCTCATCGAAACCACTGGAGCAGTACCCCTGTTCATCGTGTCGACTTGCCATTGCCAAGGCTTGTTGAATCTTTCCTCCCAGAGATCTTCGGGCTCCAAGAAGATCCAGCCTCCAGCATCTCTTGCTACCAAGATCTTTGTCCTCACCACATCCTCTGCACCATGGGCCTGCAACATTGGTGAGCTGCTCAAGGTCCTCTTGAGACTCCTGTGCCTCCGGCCTGTGGGTCCTCTTTGGCTCCAGAGGGCTCCCCTGTTCGCTCGGGGCCTACTCTGACTTACCTGCTTGTGGTGAGTCCCTTGGACCTTCCTGGTCCCAACACTGCACCTTTTTCATCTGCCATGTTTGGTGCCGCTGCCAAGGCTTGTTGGTGCTCCCGCCGGACACCGACACCCCCTGGCTATAGACATCCGACGTGGGACAGCTCGTGAACACTCCTGGTCTTCCACAGCGTCGCCTGGTCCGCACAGCTGCAGCATCAAGGTCACATCAACTCTCCTGCATCTTCCGACATCAGTGGGCATTCTTCTACCGTGCCTCCTGGTCACTCCTGAGTGGCATAGACTCTGTCCCCTCTGCTTGCAGGTACCTCTCTTCCTAAATCCACCCTTAGGTTCCACCGGACTCTTTCACCTGCGCCAGCGGCATCTTTACTGTAGTCCTTCATTGTGGTCTACGGCGGTTTCCGACGTCACTTAGCACCTATGCACCCGGCTTCCTTGGTGTAGGTATTCTGGTTCCCGGGGTATCCACGGGTGGGGTGACTCTCCAACCTTCCATCTTCCACGGGGTTTCTTCAGGGTCGTCTGGGAAGGGTTCTTCTTCTTAAAAACTGCAACGTGACTTCCCCATTGACTTGTATTATGCATGCGGTCATGTTCCCACTCTGCACACGGCCTCCGTGGGGTTCCTGGGTACTTACTTTGGGTAGTTCCTTGAGTCCCCGGCTCTTCTAAGTCTTCTGGGTCCTGTCTCGACTTAGGTCGTGATTTGCATTCCACTTTATTAGTAATAGTTTGGTCTCCCCCTGGAGACCACTGCGTATTTGTGGTTCTTATGTGTTCTATTAATGAAGTATTGTGTGTATGGTTATTATATCTCCGGAGAGGAGATATGGCAGTGTTAGTGAGTGTTTATAATAAAGACATATTTTTATAACTACACTGTGTGGTTCTTTTTTCACTTAACCTACACTATATGATTAGTACTGGTAAAACAAGCTGCTTTACACTCCTTCTGGACTAAGCCTGAAGGCTGCTCTCCACAGTTACCACTTAGAGAGCTTTCTATGGTTGTCTAAGACCACTAAAATCAAGATAAGGGTTGTCTGGATTAGTGCAGGGTGCTTCACTTAAATAAGTGTGCACCATATACTAAGCCAGCCTCCTACACCTACACAACGTGCACCAGTGTTTGGAATATCCACCTGGCAGACGGATTCTATCTGGCGGAGGTTCTATTTTAGAACCTCTAGGCAGGTACATCAATGTGTTCATCAAAGATGTGGTTCAAACAGTAGAAACGTATATTTCGGGATAGCACATTCATGATCAACCTGGTAGAAGGCCACCCCTTTGATTCTCTAAAAGATCTGTTGGTGACTCTGGATACTATTTCCTTGTACACTAATATACCACATCGAGAGAACATACAGATCATTGAAAAAGTCCTGAGTGATCGTTCCAGACTGCATGAGGTACCCACAAACTTTATTATTGGTCTCCTGACTATTGCCTTGACTATCAACTACTTTAAATATGGCAATATTACCAATAATGTGGATGGACATCGATGGGTGCTATTGTTACCCCAAATCTAGCGACTATCTATTTAGATGCATTTGAACACCAACATGTCCTTACTGATCAGAACCCCTTTAGGTTCTCTATAAAATGCTGGAAGCATTATATAGATGATATTTTTGTCAATGGGCGGATTCCGCCAGTAAACTTGATACATTTCTAATTTATCTTAATGAAACACAAACTAGCCTTCAATTTACCTGTTATTGGGATAAGCAACAAATTCCCTTTCTAGGCCTCCTAATCAAAAATGATGAAGGAACACTAATATTGTCTCTATACAGGAAACGCACTGAGAGGAACATTTTGCTATTATATCAGAGTTTTCACTCGCGGTCCCTCAGGGATGGCCCTCCCTATGGGCAATTCCTTAGGTTGAGATGGAACAGCGCCCAGAAATTCAACTATTTTCGGTAGGCTTTCATGTTGCGGGACAGACTACCTGAGAGAGCCTATCCACACAAAATAGTTAAATCAGCACTCAACGGAGCCTGGTATAGTAACAGGAAAAACCGCTTGAAAACGCAAGTGAAGAAGGATTGTGATAAAATTACGTGTCACCACTTTTTGCCCTCATTCGAATAGGATTACAGCATCTATTAGGAAACATTGGTATATATTGTGAAGTGTTGACCCAGTGCTTGAACCAAGGCGCTGGGAGGGGGGGAGGGGGGGACAGCAGTTCCATTCAGTCGAAGAGCCAGGTTTTGAGGGTCTTCCTGAAGGTGTTCAGGGAGGAGGCGCGTCTGATGTTGATCTGGAGTTTGTTCCAGGTCTTGGCCGTGATGTAGGAGAAGGCTCTTCCCCCTGTATTCTCCCATATAATATGTACTAGTTAGCATGGTTTTGAACCAAGAATTTTGGTCCTCTAGTGCATGACTCAATTTGAACTGGCTCTGTTCACTAATTTTAATGATGGGATATATGAGCATTGTGGACTCTGAATAAGTCATCCTTTTGAAAACGCTTATCAACCCTATTGACTTATTATTTATATTGTGATCAATTGCATTGATTCTGCTTTATTGGGCCTGATTATAATTCTTCCTCTGCTGTGAATGTGTGTTGAAATGCAGCAATATGAACTGGCGGTGTTCACTATTCCGAATGACAGGATATATGAGCACTCTGGATCCTGGCTCAGTTATCCTTATGTGAATCATATCATCCCACGGACAGGTCATCTTTATTGTGTGTTAAAATTGGATCTAATGTGTCAATTCTGTTTTATTGGGCCTGATTGTATTGCTTTCTTCACTACTATTGCAAGTTGATAACCATCAGATGTGACTAGGTATGTGTACATCTTTGTTGTCTTTTTAGACCATTTTTGTATTTTCATTAATGGTCTCACGCCTTTTCTAAATTCTCGTCTTTTGGTACACTGTCCTTTTTAGAAGGTGCCTTCCCAGTAGTATCTTTTGTTCCCTTTGACATTTGGAACGCAGACCGCGTTTCAAGCCTCGTTTTCAATCTGTTTCCAGAAAGAGCTCTACAAGTGCGCACTCGCACTAAGACCAGATAGTGACAGTTGGCCTGCATCACGCTACTAAGGCGTTGCTCCTTTAAGCGTGCACCTCATGGCTGTATCCCTTCAGCCGGTTGCACCCTCAAAACCTGATTGTAAACATTTGCAGACTGGTTTCCAAGCCTGGTGTGTTCACCTGGGGGTTAGTTGAGAACTTGGGCATTTTGACAGGCCCTTCCATGTCTGGTATTCCTATTTTTTTTTTATTATTCTGCCTTTTTTATTCAATTTGCACTTTGTTTACTATTACAGGCCTGCCCCCCATAGTGAATATACTTGTTTCCATACTGCACTGTGGTGTGCATGCGTGTCAGATTTTCATGGAGTTTTCTAATTTTTTCTATTGAAGGTCTACATATTTTTGGGTACATTCTTCTCCATTACCAATTCTCACAGATCCCACCTTTTCTAAATCTTTGCATTGGTTTTTACAGATGCCCCCTTAAATTCTTGTCCTGATGAGACCCTTGTATTTCATGTATGAGTCGAAACGCCTTTGACACGCTGAAGTAACAAACAAACAATGATACTGGTGATTGACATTATGGATTAATTTGAGATTCCTGTTCTGTGGTTTGTTAGCATCACATTAGCCCATGCTCATTTGTATGACCCTTGTAACTGTGTATGTTGTGGCTTTGGCACTGGGGACACATTGCACTGAGTTCTACTAGGTTTTTTTTATGTGTGATTACCTCAAGTTGCTAAAAAAAAACTTATTACTTTGATTAAGGTGGTTTCTGTCTTATTTGAAAAGGATGATTTGCCCATGAGGTTATTTAGCCTCCAATTACTTAATATATTGTTACAAATTATCCCAATGAGAGCCATTGTGGCCTATACGAATATTCTCTACCCTGGTTCCCATGGGTTTAAGGGTTGCTCTTGTAGCCTGATAAGAAAAGAGACAAAGAAAACAAAGAGTGCCGTCCAAGGAGCAAAGGGGACTTTTTGTCCCAAAATGTGCAGTCCTGGTGACCTACAGGCTGGTAACCATGAACAGGATAGACATATGCAAGAGCAGCTAACCAGAGATGAAACTTTAATAGCATCTACTCTGAGAGTCTTGCAGGACATCACTGGGTGCATCAAGTAGAGGGCATCGACCATGGACGGGGCATTTGCGGAACTTGAGGGGATGCTGGCAGATGTGGTACAGGACGCAGGGCCAATGAAACCTCAGGTTGCAGAGGTTGAGAAGGCCACGGAGGACCACACTGGAGCACTACCATGGTCTGAGATGTTTAATCACTGTATTTACACATCGGTTGCCTGCTTGGTATCTATGGAGAGCTTTGTGAATGATGCAAGGGCCATGACACTAAAGATGCAGCTGCTTTCGACGATCTGTGCCTCATGTTTGCCCACCAAAAAACTCAGCTGGTAAGGCGGCCAATAAGGAAACGGCTCTGGTTCAGATTAGGGGTGGGCGGTGAACTCTGCTCCGCACAGTTTTGCACACTCCACGTCGAGTCGAGTGCGGAGTTAGGAAAAACTGCGCCAGCTGCCCGGTGGAGCGGTGTTTACCAGCGTGCTCCTCCCTCAGTCCTCACCCCTAACATTGGTGACCTGGGATTGGATCACTGGGAGGGGGCATTTCTGCCAATCCTCGTGCAATATATAGAATTTTGATGTGTTGATTGGCTGCTGGGTCCGGATGTGCCTTTGTCTGAGCCATCCTACTCCAGTTTGAAGAGAGTGGGGCTTGACTGTAACGCTACAGCCTATCATCTGGGATTAGTTACCAGTTGCGGCTCCTCTGCTAAGGCAGAGAAGCGTCGCAGTGGAAATAAAGGAAAAATTAAATGATAACTCGTTATCATTTCATTTGTTCCTGCTGCTGCATCTTTGCGGGCAGGGCTGCTCTGCTCTCAGAGCAGGGGGGAGGAGTGGTGGGCACTCTGTAAGTGCGCAATGACTGATTGGCCGGCCTGACAATCATGCGTACTTTGCATGATCTCCACCCAGGCTGCATTACAGCCTGGATGGAGAACATACCCAGGCTCCCATTGCCTGGCTGAGCGCCAAGCCACAACGCTCAGACCAATTACAACGCTGGCTTAGGGGAGCCTGGAAGCCTGGGTGCTTTCTGTTTTGGAGACAAGGGATGATGAGGAGAGACGCGGCAAGGAGGTATTTTTTTTTTTTCCTGTACTCCCTCACCCCCCCGATCTGGGTCAGCCGCCACTGTGAGTTACCATCCACGGATCCGCTGAAGTTAGCGGCAGTGGCAGCATGTTTTTTGAGTTGGCAAGACAAGTTTGTTTGCTGTTGGTGCTGCTGATCTGGAGGGCAGTGAGGGGGCTGTGCGGATTAGGGCAGCTCTGGGGAGAGCACAGGTTGGGTGCTGAACCTCTCCTTCCCCCAAAAAAACGCACGCTCCATGCCGGCCCGGGGCTGCACACCGACCCACGGTGCAGAGGCACAATGGCAGTGGTGGCTCGCATCAGAACTTAGGGACTCGCTTTTTGTTTTGGGTCGTTCATTTTCTCCTCCCAACTAGCACAAGAAGCACCATGAGATGACCAGTCTATGGAAGCAGCAGTCTCTTCAGCAAGAGGGCCAGCTCCTTCCCCCACCCTGAGCAGAACAAAGTATGCAGCCCCTGCTCTGGCTGCCGCAACCCCGGCACCATGACCACCACCAGCTGCACCCAGGACCATGCCCATGCAGGACCTCCCAAAGCCCAAGCCCCCAGCTCTGCCACCACCGCCGAACCCATAGGCTCCCCCAGACAACAGCATGAGCCTGCCCTGCTGCCCCCAATTCCTTCCCCGAAGCCAGCACCTCCTCTGACGACGGCGGCCCCAGCCTCAACTTCCTGAGCTTGAAGGCAGGAGGGCCTGGAGGACCAGGGGGACTGTCGGCACCCTTAAGCAAGCCTTCCATTGACCCATCCCTGCCATCCATGGACATGGTGCAGATGAACCGGCAGCGGGAGAAGGATGAGCTGCAGGTACTAAACAACAGGTTTGCAGCCTTCATCGACAAGGTAAGAAACTTTTTACCCGAGTGCTGTAAGGTTCTGTGGCATGTTGTTGGTTATTCATAGAAAGGTATGTACGGAATGGATAGCTGCTGCTGCCCAGCAGTTCAGCCCGGCTGTGCTGAGAGTTAATTAGGCGCTAGACTTCACACCCATCTGTAGTGTAGACCAAGCAGACACCAGGCACCCCTAAGGGAGATCATAGCACCCACTGGCGAACGAGCATGAAGCGCCTGAGGGGCAGCAGGGGCTGAACTCTGCCCCTCCAGTGAAAAACATGTGGCACTAGTGGAATTCCACCGCTCGCGGAACTCTGCGGAATTCGGCAGAGTTTTCCGCCAACTCCGCGGAATTCTGCGAAGTGAAACTCCACGAGCTCCGCCCAGGCCTAGTTCAGACGAGAGACGATAACCAAAGCAAACTGATCACCAACACTGCATCTCAGAAGAAAGAAATTTCAGAAGGGCTCTCATCAAGAAGGTAGATTCTCAAAGTTTGTGAAGAGAGAATATGGATTTCATTAAAGACACGGAGGCTAGCATTATGCATATATCTTTTATTGCCAGCTCCTTGCAGCACTTTAAAGTAAAACAAACTAAACACAAAAATTCCAGAACTAGAATGTCACTGTAGGCTATATAACTCTACACAGCAGCCATCTTCCTGTTTTAAGCTGCTCCGTTTCCATAACTTGAAATATATCGATAACTAGCGATCAAAACTGTCGCCCCAACTTCTTCTTTTTCCTCATTGCATATCTGAAAGAAAACAACATATGGCGAACATATACTGTTGTTCAAAGTCTATTCAAAACATATTTCACATCCTTTTGTCAAATAAAACACAGTATACCTTCCTCCTCCTCCACTTTTCTTCTATCTGGGAGGGTGGGAGGGCGGGATAATGCTAGCCTCTGTGTCTTTAATAAAATTCAGATTCCCTCATCACAAACTTGGAGAATCTACATTTCAAGTCAAGACCAGAGGCTAGCATTATGCATGTTTAAAGCTGTGACAACACCACAGATGACATGTTCCATTGGCTATAAATAAAACCTTGCAAACACATCCGCTTTAGACCAGTCAGCTTCCTTCAAAATCTCTTCCAAATGACCACTTGATGCAAATACTTTACTTGCCATTGCTCCTACTAAATGCGCACCAAATTTGTGTAAATCAACACCTGTTTCAGCCCCTCACCAAACGAGCTAGTGTTGTACAACTTACTGGATTGTAAGGCCTAGCGCAAGAAATCAACAGTTGACAAACTCCATCTCGTCTGTACTCTTCCATTCTACTTTCATACTCCTTCAAACATGTCCCCACACAAAGTTTTGGGTGGTCATCAAATATTGGGTAAAAAAATAGAAGTGGTCATAGTCTTCGTATGTCTTGTAATCGCAAATAGAACTCCTTTTGGATTATTAAATCTATTACCTACCTCCAAAGCTCTTACATCTGAAACTCTCCTTGTAGTGTAGCTCCTATTTCCCTAATAGGCTCTGCGCATTGGAATAATATATCCTATAGGTTTGACATAGGACTAAGGTCGGTATGTCCCTATCGAGTATATTAAACTTAATTACTTGTGCCAGCTAGCTCAGAGGCCACTAGAAACTTCTTGACGACAAGAAGGGAGTAGTTTCTGGCAGCCGCAAAACATGACCACTTTGTTTCTCTTTAGAATCAGAACGTGTCCCAGAGTCGTAGAAACAATAGATAACTATTTCACTCAGCTCAGTCGTGCATGCTTAGTTTTCCTCAAAGTTACACAGAAAGAACAGACGGGCGTTTCAATAAAAGATTTATTGAACAGTCTTGTTTCTGGTGTAAGTAAAATGTGCTGTTACGATCACAAGACAGTATGCGAGATAAATAATGTACAATGTGAGCAGTAGAAATAAATAATACTGCGATAGCATTATCTTTTTAGCATATATGCATTTACATAAAATGACACAGATTAAAAATGCGAGTACTCATACGATGCGTTAATAACCTAGTTCTACCCCAATGTACCTAACCTGTCCTAGGTGTAGGGAGAGGTATGAAGTAGGTGAAGTATTCCTATAGTATACTAAGAGTATGTATAGTATGTACTATAGTATACTAAGAGTATGTTAAGCCTAGTATGCCAAGAGTCCCTCTAGGTTCTAGTCAGCTCCATACCTGAAGATTGAGAGAGGTAGGAATCTCTTGCCAGACTCGAACTCCAACACCCTGCAAGGGAAGTCAGATCACTGGAAGCTGGACTCTGTGCGTGCAGGAATGACAGCGTCTTCTCAGTGCGTCCGGCCGGGAAACGGGCTCCTCTGAAGTCGAGGTCTCCTCTGATTTACAGGGGCTCGGGGAGGTATATTTATACCTGAGAACTACCTAAGAATGTTAGCATTGACGTGAGTCGGACAGCGGAAGACGTCATGAATGAACCCCTAAGGAATAATGGTTCATGCATAATATACGAGTCCTTGAAGAAATCAATAGTCCTGGGCTAGGGAAAGTCCCACAGCCTAAGGGTCTGTTCTTCACGAACTCGTTGTGACGTTAGGGTGGACGGATGTCGGAGACCATGCCTGTATTTGGAGTGCACGGTTTAATGCCTAAATAAGGACTGGGATTTTATGCCTATATAAGGGCAGGGCGAATTGTGCCTATATAAGGACATGATTCTGGAAAGCCCATTTATGGACACCCTAAGTGGAATACAACACCCACTCCACTTTCGTGTGTACGATGATACTAAAATGCTAAACATTTAAAATGCTAAACATTAAATGGAGTACCGCATATTTAAAAAATATTTCTTAAAAGCAATAAAAGCATTAAAAAGCATAGTAAAAATGCAAAAGGTACTGTACATATTAAGCAATGCTTTTTCATGTCAGGAATAAAGTTTGAAATTAAATGCAATTTGAATGAAAGAAGCAATAATATTTACATGTGACAAGAATGATCGATAAGTTGTTCAAAATTCAAAGTCATTTCCTGTCATGAAAATTAATGAATTGTTCTAGACACACAAGATGACTAAGTGTCCATGGAAGTACCGCAAAGTCTGTATTATAAGGCTAGTTCTACTTTAAGCAGATTGAAGTGCCATTTTCGTTCAGAAAAATGGGACAAAAGTTCAATTTTGGTAGAGTTCCAAGTTTTTGAAAAATGAAGGCCAAATTGTTACTGCATCTCTGGAACACTGTATGCTGAATCAGAGTCAGTTTGCGGGACTGGTGTAAACATGAGATCATCTATTTCTATAGACAAAACATCATCCACTGTAGTTGGTGTTAGTTGGAACACCTCGTGTAGAAGATTAACTGCACAGAGATGTGAAGCATCGCTCGCAGCATATGTTGCAGTAGCAATGTTCGCGTCCGTTGTTACCTGTGTGCCTGTAGATCTTTCTCGTACCTCAGCAGCAGCCGGAAGCGTCTGTGAGATCTCAATGAATGCTGACATCAGGATTGGTAGCCGCCGGGGACAACACAGAGCATGGGCCGTTATCGGGACCAGCAAAGTATCGACATCCATTGGCGTGGCTGATGGAAATGTTAGACAGGTGTCCAACACGCATTCTTCACCGCATAGCAGGCATCGTAGAACAGGTAAGATGCAATCTTGCCAGATTGGTCTGAATGACAGGAACCACGTGGTATTCAGGTCCCGTAGACGAGTCATGCCCAATAGCTGTACTATTCGCTCACGGCACTTTCTTTCAAGGAGAGCTTTCTCCATTTCGCTCGGAGTGATGTCTGCGAATAGGCTGGCCATAGCGCAATAGCAGGAAGAGAAATAGAATTCCGGCAACAAGTGCTAGAATTAATGGTATGCCACCAAACACCGAATGTGCAAAGTTCGGGATGATTCAGAGTATTGCCTGGAAAGGTGCTAACAGACCGGAGCAGATGCTCTTAAATACATGTACAATTCCTGTTGTATCAGACATGTCAAAGATACGCGTTATCATTTCTACGAAATGTATAGGGCAGTTTGTACGTATTAAAGTCTGTATCTCAGCTGAAGTCCTTGCTACTTGTAGATCATAGGTTTCTTTGGCCGAGGTCAAAGGCACTGTTTGCTGTAAAAGCATGGCTTTCATTCTGCTCAAAGTATCAAATCTTATAAAAGAGACGTTCAGCGAAGGCCATAGAGGCGACTCCCTGACTGTGTCTATTGGGGGAAACAATACTTGCATACAGCAAGTGACCCTGGAGTTGACCGTTACTAGATATGGGATGCCTGGCAACATTCCGCAGCAACTCTGATCATTCAACATGAGGTAACTCCCATTAGAAAGTTGTCCAAACGTTAATCACAGCAGCTGGTGTACCCTGCTGATGGCAAGACAAATTTGCCACAGAACCATTACAAGCCCCGTGTAAAGAAATGTCCTGACATATAAGTGAACCGCTCAGTGCACGTTTACAGTTAGTACCACTCAAAAACACTTCACGATCCCCACTCCAACATCTATATGTATACGGTAAATCCCAAGATGTCTTAATGTATTCCTTACCCAACCTTTCATATTTGCCTGCTTGCATTTGTCTGAGGCAATACTGAAACTGAAAAGTAGTCACAGGTATTGTGATTTTGCCATGAATAAGCCATTCTGTAGCCGGTTTTTCTGCCACTGTGAATGGTAATTTTTCCAGTTTTTCAATGCTCAGCACTGTATACTTTGCTCCTCTTTGTGCCAATTCGATCTGTTTATCAGTCAGATTGTATTCTGCAAACAGAGCCGACGTGTTGATAAAACGCCAAGGCACATAGCCCGCTCGCAAAGATTGCAGCGTCCAGCTCAATAACACTATAGAACGTAATTGAGATTGACCTTGTTGTAACATCACCAAATCTTGTTCTAGAATGTCGATAGCAGAGGATACAATGCCATCCAATGAATATATTCTGGAGGACAAAGTTGTTAACCCATTGTCGACCACAGAGAGTGTTTTCTCTAAATTAATACGATCAAGTTCACGTATTCGTTCTGCGGCCTCCATCTGTGACACTTTCCATGCTTCATTATAGGCAGCATAAATACCGGCAGATATGAAACGTTTTTGACGCGGTTTTCTTGGTCCAAGCAAGAATTCCCTAAGGTCTGCGTCTTCTGCAAGTAAGGATAAGGGTTGTTTCACATCCTGCAGTGTAGACTTATGCAGCCAATCGAGGCATAATTTTCCTACACTGTATGTTGTTACTACCCCCGGATGTTGTCTTTGGACGTATCTTGGGTCTGGCCTATGAATAGTAAAGCCCTGAGTTTTATTCAGGAATCTTTCCTGACAGTTGTTTGTGTCTATGGGCCAGATCAACCATTTTTTCCAATTAGGATTAGATCTGTTGAGTTGTAGTATATTGTCAACTGTCACCACTGCCTTTGTATCGTTATCACTGGCAGGTGTTGGCACAGAAGGTGTTTTCATCTCTTTGATCTTGGCTAATCCAAGACAAGATGTTTGTTGGACGGTTTCATTCAAAAACAGTATTTGTTCAGGAATGATGCAGGCTCTAAATAAAGCTTCTATACCCTGTACTTGCCAATCTTTACTACCCCAGACGGTTTTTGTCTCTATTGTGTCTTTCCATATGTCGAAACCCTGTGTAGACAGTTGGGCAATAAATGCTGCAGAGTAAATCTGTTTCGTATTTGTTACCATAATTTTCAGTCCTGTTTTGTTTACATTTTTATAGTAAAACGTTTCTGGGTCAGATGTATTGTAACCTGAAAAATATGGAAACTTACTAGCAAATGTTTTTGAACTACCTTTTGGTGGTGTAGGACAATGTTCCCATTGGTTAAACATAAACACATTTCTTGGATATGCAGATTTATGCAAATAATGATGACCATAGTGGTTATAACAATACATTTGTTCATAGTCTGATGAACCGTCTAAATATTCATTTTTAGAAAATGCAGCAGATTTTTCTAAGTCAAACATTATGTCATTAACAGTTTCAAAGTCCCAATCATCTGAATAGGTACTGGACGTGATTAGATCACTTAGTGAAATTTTAAACAAATGTGCAATGTTCAATTGTTCATTCGGGCCGAAGATTTCATAATCTGTTTTGTCCCACACTATACCATCCTGTATAGGAACGGCTGTGATGTTCACTGATGACAAGTCTCTTGCTTCACGATGGGAAGATTTATGAGGTTTCAAAAGTACGTTCACGTCTTTTCCTTCAGTGTTCACATGGATGTATCTGCCACTTATAAGCACGCTTACAGTTGTTACCAAAGCTAGCCAGAGCAGGAAAACAAAAAGTCCAGATGTAATCCAGAGTTCAATCCATGGAGAAACCAGATAAGTCTTTTTCAGAAAGTGAATAAAGTCTTGTACTTGTTGCTTGAGTTGGAATGATGCTGGCGTCGTTTCAGGTTCACTTGGATCTTCTGAGAACGTATCAAAGTTAATGAAATAGCCAGAAGCAGTTCTGTCAATTGTTGGAATTGCATCAGGATTTGTTGAAATCACAGGAACCAGTTCATCACTTGCCACGTTGGTGTGGACAGGTGTATTTGGACAAACTGTTACTTGGTTTTCAAGAGGGATGAGTTCCATAGCGTTGTTGCTTAGTCCCCCATCGTGTACAGCTGAATTCTCGATAGTTATCAGTCTTTCAGTCTGAACCTCTTGAATAGTAGCGAGAGGAGTGCGTCTGCTACTAGGTCGGAGTCCACGAGGCCTACTGTTTAGTATTGGCCACATACTGTGGTTTGATGAGGTCGATGGACACAGATCTTTTCTCCTTTCTTCCAGCAAGGGGCGGCAGAAGTACTGTTCTTGTTCCTTGAACTGCTAGAACAGGTACTGGTTGTCTGTACGAAGGTCCAAATTCCTTCTTGTCCGCAATTTTTTCTCTGACTAGATCCCCAACTTTTGGAATCCAGACAGGCCTTGCTGGGACCGCCGATGTTTCCCCAGTGGTGGTTGGCTGTAGGAATACGTTGCTTTGTTTCGTTCTTAGTTCATTCAGATCCTGTAAAACAGCCAAACGATCTTTGATATCAAATGGTTTATTTTCCATCACTGTGCCTACCTGTTCAAGGTCTGGTACCCACATTCTTGTCCCAAATAGGACCTCATATGGAGTGACCCCCCCTAGAGAACTTCTTGGCAGGTTGTTCAATGAGCGCTGTACCCCATTGAGGTGTTTGACCCACCCATCACCCGAACCTAATACCCTAGCTGTTATAGACTGCTTTATGTCACGGTTTTTCCTTTCCACAACCGAATTTCCCTCAGGATGGAATGGAGAGGAGTACCACAATGCAACGCCCAGACTGGCCATGGCTTCTTTGTAAGCCCGAGAGCTAAACGCAGGACCCTGGTCAGAATGTAGCATGCCTATTGCGTATGTGCCGATAAAGACTCGCAAATCTTTTATAACAGTTTGAGCGTCAGCCGAGCGCTGAGGCCATAACCATAGGAACCTTGATTCAGTATTTGTGGGATTGCCGTTGTCCAGTAGGACGCAGGCGCGTAGATAGTTTGATGCTGTCCAACAGTGGTGTCTGTACTGGGGTGCCGCATTCGCAGCATGGTGTCTGGTGGCTTTCTCGCTGTAATTTACAGTCTAAGCAGTTGTTGATAAATATGTGAATTTCTGTATTCATTCCAGGCCACCAGTACATCTCTTTTAATGTTAAAATTGTTTTAGATATCCCTTGATGTGACAGACCCTCCCCCAAATGTGTTTCATAAATCAAGGCTGCTCTACGTTCCATGTTTGGAATTACTCTATCCCCCACTCCAGGGATTCGAGCAAAAGGAACGTTGTTCGCAACAATTACATAAGAGTACTTGAGTGGAAACTTTTTTGGTAACGCTGCACTGCTGCCCTTGCTCGAAGCATTGACAGCCAACATTATCTCACCGTCTATTTTTGTTTTTGAACGAGTGATCGCAGCTACGGAAGCCGTCTGAACAGCCCCCTTTGCGGCTTCGTCAGCCAATGAATTCCCTGCAACGTGAACGCCATCACGTTGATGACTCAGTGTGTGAATCACGTGAGCCTTTGGTAGTTCGTTTTTCAACTGAACTACTTGTTCCCACAGCATTTTATGCTTTATTGTGCCACCTTTCACATCTTTGAAACCATTTTCAAGCCAGTTTTGTAGTCATTATACGACTGAACACAGTAAAAGGAATCGCACACTATCAGTGTGGGGAATTCTCGATCTGTACTTTCAAGTGACAGTTTGAATGCTTGTAGTTCAGCTCGCTGAGCTGTACAATCTCCTAGAGATTGAGTTTTTGTGACCATAGGTCTGAAGATGCCATTTCGCATGCGACCTTTAACGATTGCACACGCTGCACTGTAAGCTTGCTTACTCTCTGTTGCGGGTTGTGCGGATCCGTCAGTGTAAATTATGAATTCGTACTGATCGAGAGGCAGAATCTCAGTGGGCAGAGGACATTCTTGTTCATATTGCAGGAATGCTTGTGTTTTTAAATCTGGATCAAAAACATATTCAACATCCGTTGCAGCAAGAGAATTAACCCATTGTATCCATCTTGGATGTAATGCTATAGCATTTGGAATGCTTGCTTTTGTGACTGCTTCTAAAGCTGGTACTGGGGTTACGACAATTATGCGTTTCCCTTGGGCTAAGGCTCTTTCTTTTGCTACAGCGGTTTGAACTGCTGTCAGAATTTTTTCATTGGAACTGAAGCGCATTTCCGCTTGTGTGTACAAATGGGATTTGTATGCGATTGGTATTTTCTCACCCTCATTGAAGGTTAAGTAGGTGAATCCACATTGACCCGAAATTATTCGGATCACCAAATTTCTTTGACTTACACGTGTTTGTAAGTGATTTGTTGCTAACATGTTAGCCTGTAGTGAACGCAGGATTTCTGTGTGTTCGTTTGTCCAGTTTTTGATTGAAAAATCAGGTTTGATTAATGCGTAGAGAGGTTTAACCCTTTCTGCGTAATTTAGAATGTATGTTCTTCCAAAATTTAGGAAACCCAGGATGGATTGTAAGTGTTTTAGCGTCTTTGGAGGTTGGAGCAGCGCACATTTCTCTAGAAAGTTAGCTGCCAAGCTCTTGCCTTCACTTGAAAGCTCATATCCCAAAAACAGGACATTGAGATGGGCAATTCGGGACTTTTTAAAGTTGAACTTGTAGCCCTCAGAGGCGAAACCCAGTATAATGGTGCTCACCCTGTTCAAGTGTTTTTCCAGGTTGTCGTCTGTCAGATAGATGTCATCGACATAGGACAACGCCTCATTGTCATAAATTTGTAGTAACTCCGTTACCCTCGCTGAGAATAAACCTGGGCTGTTCTTGAACCCTTGTGGGAGTCGACAAAAGTGACGCTGGGTCCCCATTATGGAGAATGCTGTTAAGTACCTGCTTTCAGGTGCTATGTTTTGACAAAAGAAACCATTTGAGATGTCTAATGTTGTTTTATATTTTTTACGCACAATGTTATTCATTAATGCTGTGCTATGTGCATTTTGCACTGCAAACGTTTAAGAACAAGTGTTTAAATGTCTGTAATCCAAAACTAGACGATATGTATTGTCTGGTTTGGAGACAGGAAACAAAGGATTGTTCATTGAGGAGGTGCATGTTTCAATCACCCCTTGATATTCAAGTTGATCTAAGATCTCCCTGACCTGTTTTTTAGCTTCTTGCTTTATAGGATACTGCCTTTGTGCAGTTGGTTCATGTTTCAGATTTATTTTATGGTGAGGTGAATCCTCGTCCCATCCTACATGATTTTTATATAATGCTGGGGCCTTGGCCACTGCCCATTTCCTGGCATATGTATATCTTAGATGCATTGGTATATGGTTGGAGAAGGCAGGCATAATAATGTCCTCGCCGTGTGGGCACTCCCTGACAAATTGTGGTGGCCAGTCCTTTTCTGCTAGAAGTATGTCATAGCCCTTGGATAGTCTTTCCCAAAAAAGTGCTTTAACCTGTCTACGTTTGTCTCCCTCCATCCGGAGTGTTATGTCATATAACTTTTGTGGAGTACTAACCCTGGTGTCTACAGTCTCTACTGTAATGTACTCATTCAAGTCCACTATCTCCAGAAGTTCCTTCAGGTTCTGGCGAGCTATTGTGACTTCTGCTGCACTGTCCAGCATTGTCTGAGCCCATTCTCCGTTCTTGAGTTGTGTTCTCAGTATTCTCGGCATGTCTGATCTTCAGACCTGCTACTTTCTTTTTGGAGAATTGAGGTTTAGCTTTAGTTTTTGGAGCGTGTTTGTCGTCTTTCGATTTCACGCGTTCTTCTCTATGTTCTGTTCGTCCTCTTCTTTCCGAAGTCTGTGATGAGATCTGAAAGGGACGAGAGGAACGTGTATCAGTATCTTGATACCTATCAGGTTTTCTCAAATTATCCCTATTCCTGAGGTTATACCTCCTTTCAGAGGGCTCCTTTTGAGGAGACCTACCTCGGGATTGAGAACGTTTCTCATTTGAATTTTGTTTATTAGTTTCCCACTTCTTTTTAGAAGATGTAGGAGTTTGTTTAGTTGAGTCCTTCTCAGGACTTTGATAGTTTTGGTTTAACTGGTCTTCCCCCCAAACTATCTCTGCCTAATTCTGCATAAGATTGTTCTATTATTCTGGGTAGCTCTGTCTGATGTTCTGTAACATCAAATTCCCTTAACTTTTGGCGGATCGCCACTGCTGCTGCCTCCCCTTTAATATTAGATAATATTATTGTTGAGACCTGGTCGAAATTTTTCAGTAATTTCATACCTAAATTTAGAGCAGGCTCTGCCCCGTATTCGTTTTGAATTTGTTTCAGGACATCAGGTATTACTGCAATTGACGGAATGCCGTGTGTTTTTAGTATAGATGGCAGCAAAGACTGAGCCCCAAGTGGTGCAGTCTTCCAGTTGTGGTGTGATCCCCATCGGTAAACTGATTGTCAGTATTCTGTGTTTCTCATGCGGGCTAGTATTTGGAAATACTGCTTCGATTTGAGTAATTTTTTGAGCTATCCAGAATGGAATTTGCTTACGCTTGGTGGGCATTTTACCCATGACTGCGTATAGAGTCTGTGGTGTAATTTTTAGAGTGTTCCCCTGGTGAGGGGTTTGATTTGGAATTGTTAATGGTGGTTGGACTGTGAAAGTCCGCATGACATATTGGGCCAATTGTCTGTAGATTTTTATTAACTCTGTGAGTTGAGTAAGTAGTTCCTCATCTGACATTATGTCAAGTTCAGGATGAGGTGTGTAGCCGGCTAGAATCGGCCATGTTACTCCTGGTCTACCTAGTGGACCGAGCCTGGTAATGTTTCTGTGATGTTTTAGGGCGCCTTTAAACCAGAGCTGATGCTCTTGGTATGTTAATGGAATCTCAAAATCCTCGAAAGGAATGTATTCCTCTGGTGGATCATCTTCTTTGTAGAAGTGAAACGTGTGTTACTGGATTGGATTCAGGAAGTATTACCCATGATTAGAATACCTCTGTCTGAAAGGATTCGTGTGCCTCCATCACGAAAACTACTCTACCTCCTCTTGGTGGTAGGCCATGTTTTATAAGTTTTAGAGTAATGGCTCTTCTTAAGTTTGGAGCGATGTCAATGACACCCTGCTCGGCTTCATTTAAACCTGTATTGTTAAAAAATGCTGGTTGGGCTGGATCAGCCGCAGCTCCACCGTTTCCGGCGGCTTCGTCCCCTGTTAAGGACATTGTGTTTTTTTGAAAAATGTAGAACAAGTTTCAAGGAAACAAAGATAAGGTGCACAATATTTTGGGACACTGTATCCTTCAACGTTGAACAAACCAAACAGCTAATATATAGGGTATTGCCCTATGTAGCCTTGGTGGATATTTAACCCTGCCCACTCCAGACGTCTTTTAGAGTATATGGGTAGGGGTCTCTGAGAGAAAAAGCACGGCTGAGTTACTCAGTATCTAACGTTGAATTACTGCCTTACCAAACCGTTGGGCGCCATGTAATGTAGCTCCTATTTCCCTAATAGGCTCTGCGCATTGGAATAATATATCCTATAGGTTTGACATAGGACTAAGGTCGGTATGTCCCTATCGAGTATATTAAACTTAATTACTTGTGCCAGCTAGCTCAGAGGCCACTAGAAACTTCTTGACGACAAGAAGGGAGTAGTTTCTGGCAGCCGCAAAACATGATCACTTTGTTTCTCTTTAGAATCAGAACGTGTCCCAGAGTCGTAGAAACAATAGATAACTATTTCACTCAGCTCAGTCGTGCATGCTTAGTTTTCCTCAAAGTTACACAGAAAGAACAGACGGGCGTTTCAATAAAAGATTTATTGAACAGTCTTGTTTCTGGTGTAAGTAAAATGTGCTGTTACGATCACAAGACAGTATGCGAGATAAATAATGTACAATGTGAGCAGTAGAAATAAATAATACTGCGATAGCATTATCTTTTTAGCATATATGCATTTACATAAAATGACACAGACTAAAAATGCGAGTACTCATACGATGCTTTTCTAACCTAGTTCTACCCCAATGTACCTAACCTGTCCTAGGTGTAGGGAGAGGTATGAAGTAGGTGAAGTATTCCTTACTATAGTATACTAAGAGTATGTTAAGCCTAGTATGCCTAGTATGCCAAGAGGTTCTAGTCAGCTCCATACCTGAAGAATGAGAGAGGTAGGAATCTCTTGCCAGACTCGAACTCCAACACCCCGCAAGGGAAGTCAGATCACTGGAAGCTGGACTCTCTGCGTGCAGGAATGACAGCGTCTTCTCAGTGCGTCCGGCCGGGAAACGGGCTCCTCTGAAGTCGAGGTCTCCTCTGATTTACAGGGGCTCGGGAAGGTATATTTATACCTGAGAACTACCTAAGAATGCTAGCATTGACGCGAGTTGGACAGCGGAAGACGTCATGAATGAACCCCTAAGGAATAATGGTTCATGCATAATATATGAGTCCTTGAAGAAATCAATAGTCCTGGGCTAGGGAAAGTCCCACAGCCTAAGGGTCTGTTCTTCACGAACTCGTTGTGACGTTAGGGTGGACGGATGTCGGAGACCATGCCTGTATTTGGAGTGCACGGTTTAATGCCTAAATAAGGACTGGGATTTTATGCCTATATGAGGGCAGGGCGAATTGTGCCTATATAAGGACATGATTCTGGAAAGTCCGTTTATGGACACCCTAAGAGGAATACAACATCCTGAAAGAGATTTAGTACAACACAGTTGCCATCTTACTAGACAACTGTCGTGAAGATCAATACTTATTTACTGTCCAACTCTCAAATAATTGTAAAAGCAAATTCACATCCCTCAGACATGTGTACCTAGACGTAGGAGGTCTCTGTATCTTAATCCCTTTCATCACTCTACAAATTAAAGGACCTCTTCCTATTGAACAACCTCCTACAAAACTATGTTCCGCTTCTACTGCAGAACTGTAACAATTTACAGTCCTATAACTCAGACCTCTTTCAAACAACAACGATAAGAAATTAGAAAGCTCTACGGCAGATTCCTCCACGGGACTAAATCTCTCTCCATGCACTAACACACACCGTTTCTTCCATGCACCAACATATCGCTTCCTACTGCCTAGTGTCCAAGATTCTCGAGTAACTCCTAAGCTTGTTGTGAAAGTCCTTCAAACGGATTTTCTCTCCTGAAATCTTCCAAACAAGAAGGCTCAAAGCCACTTCCACGGCTGAAGGATGCAAATCTCCCTCTGGCCCTAACAGTACTTCCCTTGAATCTGGGATCAAAAAGGCAGCGGCGGTTTCTTCATTGGAGCGCGGGGGCGCCGCCCCCGTTTGTTTTGCTGCACCCGGGCAAGCCCCATATTAAATGTTAACTTTCAATTCGTTTTGATTTCTTTTTTGCCGAGGTGCGCAGGCGCAGCATGACTCGGGCAAAGTTTGGCTTTTTTACGAGTTACTGAGGGCAGTTCATCGTGGGTGGGAGCTTGCATGATTGACAGGTTAGAATATCGGGCCTCCTAGGGTGAAATGCGCAGGTCGGGTTGGGTTTGACGGGTGCCTTGCTCTGTCCAGCCCGACATGTGCTCTTAAACCCTAGCCTACCTACAATGCAAGGAGCCCGAAGGGATTACGTATACAGCTGCCAAGTCTCCAAAGGAGCGTTGGCAGCCCCTGACCCAGCCAATCCTCAAGCAGCTCTCATGCTGAGAGCAGCGTCTCGATTAGCTCAGGAGTCGCCATGCGCGCCTGGAGGGAAAGAAACAGTGTTCTTTTCTAAGACGGACGGGGACCAGGCGGTGAGTCACTCGTACAAGGTGAGCCTCGTTAAGCTGTATAAACGTAGTCCACAGTGTCCAGTGTGTCCTGGGAAGCACATTACTTTGTGAAATATTGTAGTACACTGTTTATTCACTGGTGTAGCCATCTCCCCCCACTGCCGATCCGATAAGCTGGCTCCTTGCCTGCTCGGCCAAAGTCCCAGAGGCTCGAGAGGTGATTGGAATACAGAGATTCAGCTGGCGCAGGGGTGGCTCGAGGACAATCTGCAGCATGTCTGCGTAGCTCCCACTCCAGGAGATGTGGCGACACATTAAAACCAACCCCATGTCAGGTCTGCACTGAAGTGAAGCACTGAGGAGTACCTAGCCACACTCGGCAAAGCAGCAGGCGGCTGAAAGATTGTATAGCGCTGAGATGCCATTCTTAAGACCCATCAGTAACTATGGAGAGTTAGTTCCCTTTGATGACCCCTGCACAGTGTCTCTACTGTACTCCTGCACGCCCCTCAGGAGGTTCTCTGCACAGCTCTCTGCAGTGCACCAGGAGCTCCCTGGGTCTTCTGCAAACTCTGTGTAGTTTGATTGCATATGTTCCGTACAGTGTGTTACTTGTGCACATCTTTCTGCAGCGCTCAGTATGATGGCTCCCTGCTGTGCTGAGCAGCTTCCATACACATGCAAGGTCCCTGTAGAGCTCACTGCTGTTATGCACAGGAGTCCTGAGAGCAAGACTTTAAGTCAGCCGAGTCCTGACGTCTGTCAGTCCGAGCAGTAATTAAAAACGACTTTGAAACAGGCTCCTATTGGACCCTATGTTTATATCCCTAACTTTACAAGCAAAATCACTGATTTATTTCGCACCAAGGGCTACAAACACCCTTAAGCACATCAAATTGAACAGCGCAGTCCCTGTTTATCTTTCGGTTTTAGTTCATTTTACATTTCCTAACATTATTTGTTTTTTTCCAGCTGTTGTGCTTCTTAATTTTTTTCAAGCAACATACGACTCTTGCATAGTGCACACTGATATACCTCAAAGTGTCTGGGTGAGTTGAGCTTGTGGGTGGGTGGGTGTTTATTACATGCACTATTGTTTGGCACATTGATCAGAAGCTGTCAAGCAGTCCTTTTCTGCTCATGCCCTCAACAAAGATGTATTGTTTCGCTGTGTGTTGAAGCGGCCAAGCAAGCATGGAGATTATGCCCGTCGCTAAAACAGATAGCCTGCATTAAGGAAGCCCATAGATCAGCGACTCTGGAAACATTCAATAACACATTGCCAGTTGTACGGCAGACCATGCACATTTGAGACATACTGTTCATCCTAAATGGGATGCACATTTAAATACTAATTTCTTCCCCTCCCTACCAAAATGAATGAAATGATGAATGGAAATGACTACGTTTTGCCACCCTCTGTCATAGTCTGTGTGCAAAAGAGCACTTGTGTGCAACACTAGTGAACAGCGCTTCAGGCTCCATATGATTTAAATACATGTTGTAACAATGGTGCAGGGCCACAAAAAGTAGGGCTGCAATAGCAGGGTATTTAACTTACAAATGGGCAGAAAATCACAATGAAAACTTAGGGTCATCAGTGTGTGCCCTTCAAAGGGACTTACTACTTCAGGCCAATGGTTTCAACAAAGCTCCAGCCTTTTTTCATGCACTTCTGTTTTTCCATTGTCATAGGTTTTCTATATTTATTTTCATGTCCTTTATATGTACATGCTGGCAGAAAAGATGAAGTTCGCGTGTGCATAATAAAATTCAATGTTGTACTGCTAATCCTAGCTACAACAATTGTTTTCGTGCTGGTACCAATGCAATGCATATTGATAGATACATGATCAAAGCATGGTATCCTCCCTTGGGTTTACGGGCAATTTATCATTATTATTTGTTGAATTATCTTTTTTTTGTTTTTGCGCATTTTCTTTTTACAATAACAGGGTATTCTGATGGTACTCTGAACATACTTTGTGAGAATCCTTTGATATTTGCAGAAAAATGTTTCTTGATTATTTTCAGTGCAGATGAATTCTAGTCTAAAAGTCCGTTTAGGAATACGTGTTACTTGATTATTAACCCTAAATATAGTGGATCCACTGTGAGGCTTTACATGGCCGTCATAATTATTTCAGGTTCATTGAAATTTATGAAAACGGGAAAATATGATGACCAAACATTTAATGTGATATAAACTGTGAGGTAACATTAGGCCCCTAATTTAAGGATAATGACTAGCAGCAAATGGCATGTTTAAGACTATCTGATGCCTAAATTCTGATGATTTTTCAGCTAAAACACAGTGTTATACTGAATAAGCAGCTACCTAAGTCACTATCATATGAAATCTCTTTATTGATGTCATAACTATAATTTCACAATTGTTTAATTAATCTTCTTGCTTTCTCAAATTTGCTTGAAAATGCACCATTTTCCCACTCCTTTTTCAAAATTTTCCCAGGGGAATTTTCCCCACTCCCCCGAACCCTCCTTGTGACAGATGGGCTATGCTCACTCGCCATAGGCTACTCATCCTGAACCTTTACGCCTAACCACTTTTAAATGTCACCAGCCGCCACTGCAAAAAGGGTTCCTCTACTGCCAACTCCAACATCCCTGGAAACCAAGGTTGAGCTGTCCAAAAAGGAGTCATTAAAACAATCGGACATTTCCACTTCCTGACCTTCAACAGTGCCCTCTGTATCATTGCAAATGGGGGTCATGCATATCCACGAACAACCTCCCAATCCTGTTCAAAAGCATCCACCTCCTCTGCTTGAGAATCTGATCTCCAACTGTAATAAAGGGCTAACTAATAAGTCAGCCTTGATGCAAACAAATCCACCTCTAGGGGATCGCCATATTTTATGTAATCACGGAAGATATGCACATTCAGCTTCCAATCGCTGTAATCCCTGAGATATATCGAATTACAAGCTGCCACTGTATTGTCCAGACCTGGAAAATACTCTGCTTGTAACCCTATTTTCTGCTCTAGACCAAAACTCAAAATTTGCTTCGCAATCGGAGTCAGATTCCTCGACCTGCTTCCCCCCAATCGGTTTATATACAGTACTGCAGAAACATTGTTCATCTTTAATAAAACATTGTCGTTTTTCAATTCCTTCCCAAAACTTTGTAAAGCAAGAAGCCCTGCTCTCATTTCTTATTCATTTATGTGTTCCAAACTCTCTTGCCACGACCACCTGCCGCAAGTCTCCTGTTGATCCAGACAAGTCCCCCAACCAAAAAGGCTTGCTTCTGTTTCCAACACATAATCTGGGCAAACTCCAAATTTTGCACGGCTATTCCAAGCATCCAGATTTTCTAGCCACCATATCAATTCCTTATGTGCTTCCACTGAAAGTTGTGTCTTGTCCCTGTACCACAATCCTTTTCTCAGTCCTTCCGCCTTTAATCTCTGCAAGGCCCTGTAATGCAATGGTCCTGGAAAACCCAGCTGTATTGAGGATGAAAATAATCCAATTACTTTCGCCATAGCTCTCAAAGTTATAGACTGTCTTTTTAGAATACCCCTCACTTCCATCTTTATCTTCACCACCTTCTTCTCTGATAAACTCAAGGACGCTTCCACTGTGTTCACCTGGAAACCTAAAGATTCCAAACTCTGTTTTGGTTCTAACACCAACTTTTCTCTGTTGATCAAAAATCCCAGAGATTCCAACAGAACTATTTCCAAATGAAGTTGCTCTCTCAACTCTTCCTAACTCTGAGACATTATTAAAAAATCGTCCAGATACATTATCATCCATACTCCTCTTTCCCTAAGAAACGCCGCAACCGGTCTCATCACTGTCGTAAAACACCAAGGTGCTGAGAGCCGGCCCAAAAGGAAAGAATGTAAACTGGTAAAGGATACCTAACCGCCTGAGTTGTAGAAATTTGCAACTCTTCTTCGCCATTGGATTGTAAAATAGGTATCTTTTAAATCCAATTTCACAAACCAACTAACTAATCGTTCATTTGCAAAATGCCCCTTAATAGATGGATACCTACCATCTTGAAATGTCTGTAAATTAAAAACCAATCCAGATTCTTCAAATTTATCACGGGCTACCTGCCGTGGTCCTTCTTTTTGACCAAAATAATTGTACTCACAAAAGTCCGTTCCTCTTTCGGGTCTCTCTCTATAGCCCCCTTTTTAATATTTCATGCACCTATGTCATTACCAAACCCTGAAGGTCTTCCTGAAAAACCATCTGTCTTAGTTCCTTTAACTCTACTGATTCTTCCCTGAACTCTATTGTGTATCCCTGTACCGTGAGCAACACCCATAAATCCTTTATTAATATATTCCAATTGCTCACATATGACCTTAAACTTCCCCCCTACCTTTCCTGGGGAAAAAACAAAATCTGTCTTAATACTTCGTTGTGTGAACTGTGCCCTTCCTCTGGCCTGGCGTGTTCTGCCCGTTCTTCCTCTGAGGATAAAATCTTGTAGCAGAGTGAAATCCTCAGAAGGCAGAACGATCTTGTGATTGGTAGTGGGACCTTGTAATGATCGGCCAGGGAACTGTCCCCTTGCCCCGGCCCGATCAAAAACACGGTGCCCAAACATTCTCCTCAGGGAGGAGTGAGCCTTATTCAATATAGGGTCTTCCGAAGGTTCTTGTATTTGCAAAACTCCCAATTTAGGGCTTATTCTCATTAATATTGCCTTACGCCTTTCTGTCATTAAAGCTGCATTGGTGTTTCCCAAAAAACAAAATGCTCTTTGTGACCATCCTCGTAACAATTCATTATCCACCTGTACTGATTTCATTCCTGCTTCCTCAGCCATGTCCAAGATTCTGGCTAATGGCCCCAGTATAGCCAATAACCTATCCTGGCACTGTTTCAGTGCCCTTTCAAGTCCCTTTCTGGGGTCGCGCCCCATTTTAAATAAAAAACTGATGAAGTTTGGATCTAAATCGGGAGTTGCGCAAGCTTTGTCCCCAATCACTGGGCGAGAGCACTCCGCCCTCATCACAGCCCTAGTTTACCCTCTTTACCCATAGCTTAATAAAATCAGCTACATGCGGAAGCGCCCACCAATCGGCACTCCTGGGATGTCTAATAATTTCTGGACTAAACATATCCTCCCCTTGTGGATCCTTAACAATCCCTCTTTCTTTTCTATTTTTTTCGATTTTATCCATGTCCCTATCCCAGCCATCATTGTCATAGTCCTCAAGAACCAACTCATCGTAATCATCGTTCCCATAGTCATCGATGTAATCATCATCAGGAATACTCTGATTCTCCTTTGTGCCGCTAAGGACACCTTCTCTTGTGCCATTTAGGACACCCCCATCAACTGTGGCGCTCTGCACACCTATCTCACATGACAGAAATCTGTCACAATGCTCAACATCTTTTGTCTTCATTCTTCTTTTCCCATACCTACTTTCCTTAACTCCTTCGTCCTCATCTAAGGACCAATACTCATCCCCTGACGTATCCACTGCATTTCTTTTCCTCCTAAACACAGTCTCAAAAACCTTCTTAACAGAGGGCCTTACTTCCTCCTGAACCATTTTCTTCATATATGTGTCCCCAATACCTCCTGATGTCTCACCTGGTTTGCTCATTTTATCAAATTTACACCAAAATCAACCGAACACCTACTAATAATTCCTATCTCAAGTGAACCCCACTCTTTGTTTTTAAATGCTTTTTATCACTTCACACGTTATCGCTACTCAAAAAAACCTCCCTTCTTTGCCAAAATGCAGTACTCGTCAGCTATTTTGACGGTTTGCCAGCATAATCCCTTAACTAAAATGGCGTCTTATGGCTTCATTAGGCGCTGTTCATATTACTGTCACTTTCCCAATATGGCCGCCAACGTGACGCTGTCACACAAACACATGCAGTGACGTCACAAGAAGCACCTACGGAAGCCTCTGTAGAGCAACTATGATCTCCAAGGCTACGTTTTCAGAACTAATGGAGGCCCCTCACCGAACGCCTCCTGCACGCGACCTACAGCGCAAGTGCAAGGAATGCCTCGCACGGTCTCACACCACAACCGTTACCCCGCTTGAGCCCCCGCGGTAACGCCTAACCTTCTTTCTTTAAATATAAACACAGCTCAAACATTTGTTTAAAACCCAACAGTAAACCCATAAATTGGGTTTTCCACACACTAAATACTTACCATGTGATAAATAAACATGTATACATTTTAAATATCCAAACATCTGTAAACTATAAAATATCTCTATACCCACCATACATATGAATCCATACTTTAATAATTAAGTATCATAATGGATACGGCTTATTTCAATATAACAACCATACCACACGATACTTCTCTGTCAAGCAGCAGCAGATAAAAGAGGAAGATGGCTGCTGTGTAGAGAGTTATATAGGCTACAGTGACATTCTAGTTCTGGAATTTTTGTTTTGTTTGTTTTGCTTTAAAGTGCTGCAAGGAGCTGGCAATAAAAATGTATGCATAATGCTAGCCTCCAGCCTTGACATTAAATCTATGCTTTCCTATACTTGAGACATGCAACACTGTGGCCCCCACAGGCCGTCCAGGGAATTACAAAAGACATGTTAGGTCGTTTTCAATGGGATGTGATGCGTCACTCTAGGTTTGTGGGGCGGGAGGGGGGGGGGGGGGAGGTTTGTTCTCGAATCCCAAGGCAACCCAGCAGTTTCTTAATGCTAATAAAAGGCAGGCTCCTGATACTCGCAGCATGGTGATTAGCAGCCACGGTTCACCCGATTTCTGTGACCATGAGTTTAGCTGGCTGTGGTCATGCCTGGCTGTATTGCCCACTATAAAGTAGAAGATATTGTGTACACCTGGGGAACTTGTTTAAAACTGAGAGGTGATAGTGGAAGTCATAAAGAATAAATCTAAAATGTGATTACCTTTGCCTGTCCCTCTCCTTTCCTCTGCACCCTCTCAGGTTTAATGCAGATTTTTCCTGTAGGTGAAGTGACCCATCGAACGTGTTCGGAGACCAGATATGGCAACAGGTATGACTGGTAGTGGCTGACAGCATTCCAAGGTGTTGGATCACATACTGTTATCTATTTCATGTTGTTTTGTAATATCTCCTGAGTGTGCCTTCAAAAAAAGTGATTTAAACCATAAACTGTGTGAAAAAGTGTACATACATCTTCCCATTTCTACCTGCCCTTTGCCGTAAGGCTACTTTGATGCTTAATGACACTTCACTTCCTTTTGTAACGCTGCTGTTACCATACGATACAGTACATAAAGGATCAAATCCTAATGAGCTGGATATCTTTACTTTCGGTATCAACAATGAACTCTGCTCTGCTTTTCTAAATTGTTTCTTGGCACCTGTAGTAGTTGGTCTTTTCCTTGTCTTCATGCCAGGGGCATTTCAGCATCGCTCCCGCATCACGCATTAGACTTTTTTCATCAATCCTATAAGTGATAAAAATTAAGTGAGAAATGAGGAAAGTACAAAACACATTAAAAAATTCATAATCGAGGCTCCCTCTTTTTCACTTCCGGTTTTTACGTCTAGTGTTTGACAAGAACTTTTTAATGTACTAACGAACAACTTACTTACCTTCGGTAACGTATTATCAGGTAGAGACACAGTCTAGCCACAGATTCCTTAGCTTTTGAATTCTCCCCAGGTGTCAGACTGGATCCGGAAATTTTTCAGCAGTCCCTCTGCGTGCTGCCGGATGCGCAGAGGGACTCCAGTTGTGACGTCAGTGGAATCATAATAGGCCCCTCTGGCGCGCGGACGAAAATTTGTCCTGTGAAACCTACCACACAAAAATGCAGAACCACTATAGAAACTGGCTGAGTAAACAGTGTGCCAAAAAAATCAATGTATCTTTAAAACATAATTAGAAAATGGAAATAAATGGGATGACAATAGCCAGACAAGACCCATAAGTAAAGACCCAATGTTGGCAATACCAAGTCAAAATGTAAGTAGTAAGACCAAATGGTCTGTTGAATTACATGAAACAGGAATCACTGGTATATAAAACCAGTACTGAAAAGGGTATAACCCCTACAGTGCAAATCAGTGACAGACCGGGAAGGATGGGCAGGGCATTAAGGAATCTGCGGCTAGTCTGTGTATCTACCAGATAATATCTTACCGAAGGTAAGTAACTTGTTCATCTGATAGAGACATCTAGCCGCAGATTCCGCAACTTTTCAATTAAATACTATAGCTATACCCACCCGGAGGAGGGTCTGGGAACTTATCTTATGAAAGCTCTCAAAGAGAACCAGCTGGTCGAAATTGACCACAGACCAGGTCTACGTAGGAATTAAACGAAAAAGTGCATGGCTCTCAATAAAAACCGTGGCAATGACCACAGACAATGTAAATAAGAAACAACCCCGCTGGCATAGAAAAACCAATGCCTCTAGGGAAACAGGATAATAGACTATCAGAAGACATCTGGCAACAGTCAGACAATAGTATTTAACCCCCAAAGGGTAAGTGAGTCCTTGGACTAAAAGGGCAAAGGCAAGTGAACACCATAAAACCCGCATTCTCAACATTAGCTAGAAATATTTGCAGGAAATCTGTCCTGATAATCCCCAAAATGAAGGGCTTCTAAAACTCATTCCCCTTAAAACCAAGAGGAATAAACCCATTAATTGCAAGTTCGGGTTGATCAATCCAAGTATCAAGACAGATGAACGTCATAGTCCATCTCTAAAACAAAGAAACACCCCCTTTTTTTTAAAAAAATTTTTACAAAATGACCACCCGAAGGTTCACACAATGCATAGTGCCCGTAAAGTCGGCAATTAAACAGATATGAAACTGCCATAAACATTGATCAATTGTACCCAGATCTATATAGTCGCATTCCACGCATACATATAGATCCCAACCAAAAACTTACAGCGAAGAGAGAAGCAATTGCATCTCACACTCATTTATTTTTGTAAACAGTGTCCTATCCTTTTTATTACATATAGCATATAGAAAACTATAGAAGAGAGCTCACGGGACAACCATGTTCCAAAACTGAACATAAGAATAAATATCATCTCCAAAAACGGAGGAAACCAAAACTTTAAGTATTCTGAAGAATACAAATCAGACACCTTAAATTGCCAACGCAATGTATCTAGCAAAAAGGAGCAAACTTCTGTGGATGGAACAAATTCCTATGTGCAGGTAAGGAACACATCACATAATAAAGCTGACATGACCTGCTCACCAGTAAGCATAGCCTAAAAATGATCCAACACAAAGGCCATCCCTGCACCACCTGAATTCAATGCAAGTTGCACCCGCTAAAGTAGCGAAGAGGACTGCATTGGAAAAGCCAGAGACCAAAATAACCCTGATGGGGAAATTCAGAGTATTTGATATTTGGTATTTATTTATTTAATTGCATAAGTTAATTAAAACCATTGCATTACAATAAAACATTAAAAAAAGTAAGAACATCACAATTCTTAGAAATAAAACAGGATCTGAGAAAGTGCAATAATTAAAATGCCAGCGTTTGTTTAAGGGCTTCTTATCATCAGTGGCGGTTCTTTCCTTAGGGCGTAGGGGCTGCGCCCTCTGTGTTTTCTGCCTTAAGACTATTTTGATTGTAGGTACTGTAATAGCTATAAAAACAGATGCAGATACACTGCCTGCTGTGTATCTGTTAAAGGAATCGTTTCTCGGTGTGCGTGGGGCAGCAGTCACAGGTCGGTGTCAGGCAGGCACATCTGATTCTCCAGTGCGCTTGCGCCAGCCTCTTCAGCTACACTTTGCTGGGCCGATGATCCCTCAGCCCTGGGGCCTGTGAGGTCATCAGCTCATCAAAGCCCTGACTTTCAGTTGTGAAGGGCCTCCCAAATGACGTCGCTCGTAAAGGCAGCCTCGGGCGTTTCAGGCTTCATCCCTGAAGTTCCGAGGCTGCATGTCAATCAGGGAAGTCACACCCCCACCCTCTCCGATCACGTGTGGCGTAGGATCACTAACCCCACCCAGCAGCGTCGCAACGTCAAGCTCCATGTTTCTTCAAACACATGGCGGGCTCCTGCAGCTGCACGCTAGGACTTTGGAGGGCTTCGTGCAGCAAAAAGGAAGGCAACAGCTGCAGCCTCGTAAGAGCCGCCTGCATCCACAGCTTGTGCTAGAAAGGGTTCGTCTCTAGGCAGACTCTGTGTCGGACTTTAAGATAAGTTTGAAGTGAAAGCATGAAGTGATCCTTTTACTTAAAATGCTTGTTTGGTTATTTTGTAAAATTGGACAAATGTGACATTTTCTCTCTAAATTGCAGAGTATGTGGAGTATTGCATCGTGTCCATGCGTACTCATCACGCAGATATTTTACTTTTGTACTCTCATTGGAGGTGCTAGCAGGGGCAATGGGTGGTTCAAGCTGCAGGGGCCTATTGATGAGGGCCCTGGCACTTGTTTTTTACAAAATATGCACGGGCCATATATATCTTCAAGTCCTGTGCACATCAAGAAAGAATATATGAACATGAACCCATGCCACAGCACCCTGGCACTGCAGGATGTGAGGGAATTTCTAAATTTATTACACGTGCATGAAGATTGGGCATGCAGGAAGATAAATGCCATTACAGCCAAAATAATGTGTCCGTTTGAAATCAGGATCCTGTGTGAGTTTAGGAAAGAAGAGAAGAAAACAGAGCCCCCCTTCGACTGGCTCATTTTACCTGAAAAACACACAAGTGACTAAAAGCTGTTCATTTTATATTTTGACTCAGCTTCCGCTTTATACACAAAATAAACACTCTGACAAATGCACAAATAACAGCTCAAACTCCCTGGCTTCCTTCTTCTCACAGAACGGGTAAAAATCACAGGATGCATCTCAGGGAAGAGTGCCAAGATCACAGAGCTGGAGGCAAGCGCTGCCGAGCTCATTAGGGAAGGAACAGCCAGCCGCGTGCCAGACAGATTTTACTTTTGGTTTGCATTGTATGGATGACTAGTAGGGGTGCTATACTGGGACTGTAAACGGTCTGGACTTGCAGGGCTTGGCTGTGTCTCAACAAAGGGTGGACATGTCCGATGGCGCCACGACATGGAAGACTAGGTCCCAACTTCGAGATTTCCAAACAAAGCATATCGGAAAATCTTCCCTTCACCGATTCTCCTCACTGACATAGGGTTTAAGTGTAATGTACAAAACGTATTAATGTGCTTCGTTAAACTATGAAGCGCTATAAAATAAGCTACAGCACGGTACAGTATAGTACTATATGAACGATAAGGGCAATGCAATACTGTGGTTACCATGTATTTAAAAGTAATTCTATGTGTTTTCTTACGTTTGCCATTCCTCCACGAATGGTTGTAAATCTCGTGTTGTAAAAGGATATTCAACTTCGAAAGATAATTGCGGTCCGTCTAAAAGTACTCACATGTCTGCAGTAGTCTAAGGTTGGTGCTTTAAGTAACTCTTAACAAAAATCACCCATAATACCTTATGTTCTTGATTTTAATATGTGGGTCTTAATACTGTTACTTCTACCTCATTGAGGGTTTCAGACAGTAAGTAGCAGTTCCTGCTGCCACTTTTTAAGCTACATAAGACTCCTAATAGTTCAACACCAAGGCCATAAACTGCAGCACCGGAAAGCCTGACAGTGTTACTCTGGAAGGTCCCAGTTATTCCAACTTTGCACGTTTTGGATTCCTGGTAAACACGTAGCTGGTTTAGATGCAACTTGAAGTTAATGGTTCATCGCTATTTCCAACTCTCTCGAACTAAGTTTTGCAAGTGGGAAACAGAGCAGCTTGAGTGGCGACTTGTCGTCAGATATGGTGGATTAGTCCAGCTGTTTTCTTGCCTGTTGCGTTCTAGAAAATATCCGCTTCTAAGCCTCCTGCAGACATCTTGAGTTTGTGGTCCTGTGATTGCAGTAGATCTTGAGGCTGGCAATGCCTCTGTAGTTGTTCGTAGTGCTTTCACGCTGTTGAGGACACGTCAGGTGGGTTAGATCCCTGACAAATTTGAAGGTATGTGGGATTCTTTTCATATTAAGTTGAAGCTCTTTGTCCATATTGGGGTGACCTGGTTTTCTCCTTATTGTGAAAAAGTTTTTTTTTTAAATCCCCTAGTCCACCCCTGAGTGTGTGGAATATTCTAATTGAGGATGTCAAACGTGTTATAGCTGTTTAATGAGCATCTGTTCATCACTTCTTCATGTGACATCTTGCTATAATTCTGAAAGACGCTGCTTGTACAGTCAGGTGTCCCACTCCAACCAGATTTTGTGCATCCTGGATTCCCCTGTGAGCCACCCTCCAATGTTACAATTTCACGAGGATATAGTGTAATAAATGGAAAAAATGTTTGTAAAACACTCTGGGAAGACAATGTGTGACAAGCTTGGTGTCAGAGAGAACAGTGTTTTTTATTTCTTATTTTCTTAATAACATCCCAGGCTTTGCTATTCTTTTGTCTGGTCTGGGCACATTCATCTAACCTTCACACTGAAGCCTTTATTTGCTTTTAACTTTTTATTTGCTAGTGAATTCACATTGAAGTACCAGAAAGCGACGAGATATGCATCCTCTGCGTTCTAGAAGGCTTTTTTTCTGGCCAAAGGTTCTATTTTGGGCAAATGGGCTATCCTTCTTTCCCTCTGGCGAATTATATAACATAGCTGCAGTTCAGCATTTACAAGCCTGTACATTTAACATAAAAAGTTGGCCAGCACCTGGAATTTGTTTGTGATTTTGTGAGTTTTTTCTGTTGCTACTTTTCAGGAGACCTTCTTCTGTAACACACATTACTGCTGTGAAATTGTGGCTTCTAGAAGCAGTTACTTAGAGAAGGCTATGAATAGACCTAGGTGTCCAGCTCTTGACTTCCGCCACATCTGCACCTTCCTTTATCAATCCAGTCACACCCAGGCACTTATCCATACCTATTTAGCCATCCATGTACGCTCCCACTCTAAGGCATCCATTGACGCATCGTTACAGGCACTGGTGCATTAATACATTCACCAGTGTGTGTCCGTACACTGTCTGTGGCCCCATTGTGTTGTGGCCATACTTTCCTCAATGCACTAGACTTTCACTCGAAACAAAATGGCATAATGTTATGGGATTTGAAATTTGGCTTTCCCTGATCCCAGCATAGCCAAGACAATGCAACCTCTCCCCAGATTTCTCTGTTTCATGGAGCTGGGGAAGCATTTGTTTTCTCTGCCCTCAAAATGGGGAGATAACGGCAAGCATCCATCTTTTCACACATTCATCTTCTCATCCATGCACACATGCTTTCATCTTTCCAGCTATGCACTCACTCACACGCATGCATTTGCACCCTCTCCCTTCAGCCCGCCAAACCCTTAGTTGCCCAATAGTCCCATTCCCCCAATGCAAGGACCTAGGCATTTGCATTGATCTGCTATTTTTAGATCTTGCCTACAGACGCCTTTTAGCTGTCTGTGCGTAAAAGACATTCTGTGAACCATATCAAAAACTTCCAGTGGACTTTGTGCCAGCCCATTGCTAATCATTGGTTGCCTGTCTAATCGCTTGTTTGTTTGCTTCTTACTTGATGTCTTTTATTCCTCTCGTGTTTGTCATTCCTCTGGAAAATAGCTTCTTTACAATCCCTTTGACTGGATGACATCTATCCTTCCACTGCTCACATTCATATAACTACTTTTTTAACGTCTCAGCCTACCAAGCTGGCTGGTTTGCTAAAGACATTGGGGACATTCAGAAAGATGACGCAGGAATGCATTCCGCCCATTGCTTACCATTAGCTGTGTGGTTTGCAACTCACATTTTCTGTTTGCTGGCTTTGTTTTAGGCTGTCGGGTTCGTCCCTTTCATTGTCAAAATCTTGTATACTGTGTTTTTCCACAAACTCGCTTTCTGTAAACAAGCTTTTAAATCTTGTTCTTATCTTGTCACATTTGCTGTGCAATCAAAGACAGAGGTCAAATGTTAGGCTGTCTTCCAGGGAGCTTGGTGTTTATTTTTCTTTCTCTGATTTACGTGTAAGTAACCTGTGCGTCCCAGTTTCCCAGGGCTCTCACGAAAAGTGTAAGCAAAGTATGTGTGCAGGGCTTTAAGTGGGATGAAAAAACTGGGGGGGGTCTCTCGTAGGGGCAGCCGATATAATTATGAGCCTGGCTTAAAACTGTTAAGCTAAAAATCTGTACTTAGCATAGTGTGCTGCCCCACTGGTATTGTGCTTCTTCTGTCATTGCCTCCAGATATATAATACGAGTGACATTAAATCTACAACCAGCCAGGACTATAGGCTTTGTCAATGGTTGTAAGTTGCATAAGATAAATAAGAACAAACTGCAGCATTTTCATTATTATATACAATGAAAACATAGGTGGTTCAGAGATGTGTTACAGGTGGGAAACACTTAGAGGGCCTGTTTCCGTTGGTTGTATGTGCTTGGCTTGGGGGTCACTTTGCAAGCAGACCAGTTTGAGGATTGGGCACATTTTTGATTTAATTCTAATGTTTTCTTCACACTTGTGCTTCAAAATGCTTTATTTGGATCCCCCTTTTTTCAACAATTTGCAGTAAATATGTGGTGTAAAACCCACCATTTGAATCCATTTTTTTCAAAATTTTCTTGCGGGGGGAGAACCCCCCCGCACCCTCCTTTTGCTCGCTCGCTTCTTACATTGGGGTACAACATTTTTCGGCCCACCACTTTCAAAATCCACCAGCCGCCACTGCTTATTATGGTTTCAATTGGGCGTTGCTTTTTGGCTAGACCCATAAGAAAGTGTCACCCTGCCGGCTCCTTCAAATCACCAAGGCTGCTTTAATTTCTTTTCCTTTTGCTGATACTCTTTTTCTTATCAAGTGGTTATACTTGGCCACTGTGTTGGGAAATGGACTTTCGCAGGCCTGTGTTTGAAATAGTCCAGTATCAGCGTTTGAACGGTTCGAGGACTGGGTCGGGGGCCAAGCCAAGGTACATAGCACCCCTGATAGTTTGAACGAATCTTCCACAGCAAGCCAGGATATAAGGTTCATTTTGTGTAAAGCATAGAGCAGAGGCTCCCTGGCAGGTGGTTACTTTTTCTTTCAAGCAAAGGTCTCTAAGGAGAAGCCTCCTTTCTGTTGTTAAAGTCGGGCAGCAGCACAGAAGGTGCAGCCATGATTCTCGTTTATATTCACATAAGCGGCATGCTCCTCCTGTGTTTTGATCTGCCCAAGCTCGACTGAAATCCGTGATTGGGAGTGCCAGCAGTCGCATATACATAATCTCTCTTCTGGCCTTAGGGTTGAGCAGGGCGGTAAAATAAGGCAGAGGTTTATTTATTAAATACGAATCATTCAGCGGTATCTGGAAGGGTAGTGTTTTTAATGCTGCCTGGTCTTGCTGATAAGAAACTTGTTGTACTTGTTTATTGATACCCGTTTTCCAGATGATATAGGAAAAACTGTCGTGTGGTTTGTGGCCTCATTGTCTGCATTGCTAAGTTGGCTTAGGCCTGGCTGCCATGATGCCTTTTTGCGCACGTTACTTTGTGACTTTGTTTTTCCAGCCTCTGCTTGTGCCCGGCTATATTAGTACTGTCTGCCTTTCTGCCTTTCACCTTTTCTCCTGTTCCCTGTGGGTTTCGTCAGCACAACATGTACAAGGTCGAAAAACAACGTCCCTTGTTCTTGCTGATCTGGCCAGTCCCTCGCACTTAGACATAACACTAAGTACAGCTGCACTGGAGAAATTCATGTGCTTTTAATATTGTGATCTCGCTGTTTGTGGCACTCGGAGAAAAACCTTTCCAGAGAGAAGAGCTGTTCTTGTCTGATGATGTAAACCTTGCATCTAGAGATTGAGGTATGAGGGTCCGCCTGACCAAGCCCAGAGGTCTTCTATTTTTATAATAAGCTAGTTGATAGCACGGGGAGGGTGATAAGGCCATTTAGACCTATAGCCACTGCTTTATGAAATGCTTTCCCCGTTTGTATTCTATGGAATTGTAACTATGCTTATTATTTTATCATTATGCATTATGCTGATAGTGCTGGCACGTGTACTGTATCTTAGAGCACGATAGTTGAAATAAACATTTTAAACTATACAGTGTCTCTTATTACGCACGTTGTGGACAAGTATGAGTGAGTTATGAAAGGGTGTTCTTGCTCCCGCGAGCCCTGAGAGAGAGAGACCGTGTTCTGGGTTGTCTAATCATTGGTAGCACCGCTGCTAATGAGACGCTAAAGCTAGTCGAATTGGGATTGTGGGTACTAAGGTGCATGGTTGGTTCACCACTATACTCCGAGGTCCTATTATCCTGTGCATAGCTCTGTATATGTGCAGAATCCCTACAACAATACAAGTCAGAACAAGTGCTGATTTATTTATTTCAAAGGAATCCATGGCTTTCATGAGCTGCTTGTTACATGGCGAACCAGTTTTTCCAAATATGTCTCTGAGGCAGCTTTTTAAAGTATCCCCTGAAGATTTTAAAATTCGGATATAGTATTTTAGAAAGTCGGCCTTGAGGATTAGTGATTGTTTAACTAACCCGAGCTCTAGTCTGAGTCTCGCCCTTGAAAGGTGTTTTGGTAGTTGAAAGATTCTTTTATAGGCCACGCACTGAGCTCGCTCTAAGGTTTCTGAACAAGCACCCGGAAATGCTTGGTGCCCGTACGAGAGTGCTGGGAAAAGTGAGGCTTGAGTGACCTTTCTTATAGCCTCTGCTGACGGACTATCTAGCTTGTTGTTCAATTTTGTTAAACCATACGTTATAGCCGTCGATTTATGGATCAGATCCTTTTTATGAGCGGTGGATCTTGCTGTTTCTGTGAGCCATATCCCCAAGTACTTATATTTCTGCACTGTAGTAATTATCCTAGAGCCAATTGTACATGTAATAAGTTTTTTGTGTTTTTGCCGAGCTATTACTAAAATCTTGGTTTTATCTGGATTGATGGTAAGATAGTTGGGTGTACAATATTCATGAAAACTAGTCAGTGCTCGTTGGAGGCCCACTTTGGTATGATCCATGATGACTATGTCATCTGCATACTGAAGAATATGTATAGAACGATTTCCTAGTCGAGGAGGGGCCAGGCATTTATTAACAAGATCTTTTCCTAAATCGGCAGTGTACAAATTAAAAAGAAGGGGGGCAAGCACACAGCCCTGCTTCAAACCACCAGCAGTGTAGATTTTGGCCGAGAGAGACGTGGGGCCTGTTTTCACCTGCAGAGGGACATTATAGCTGTTAAAAGTGAGGATGGAATGCCCCAGTTCGCTAATTTCTTCCACAATAGTTGTCTGTTAACCTTGTCAAACGCTGCAGTTAAATTAACAAAGCAGCAAAATAGCAGAGGTTGGTGCAGCTGAGTTGCGTGGTGACAGAGGGCAGATAATGCGATTATATTGTCAGTTGTTGCGGCTCCTCCTCGGAAGCCTGTTTGAAAGAAAGGGAGCAACTAGTTTTCTTCGGCCCAATTTTCCAATTTTTTCAAGAGGATACATGCATATGCTTTGGCTTCCAGGTCTAACAAAGCTATTAGGCGATAGTTGTTTGGATTAAGCCGATCTCCTTTTTCGTAAATCGGGCATAATATTGATCCCTTCCAGGCTTCTGGGGTTTTGCCGAGGGTATAAGCGGCATTGAATAGTGGGGTCAATAACATTGCCCAGCCCTCTGGAGCGGATTGGAAGATCCCCGCAGGGAGGCCATTTGGGCCCGGCGCCCCGCTTGATTTCATGCATTTTATTAGTCTTGTAATATCTCTTGGTTGGATTGGGGTTTGATGGTCACCTCCGTTCGATGGGACTAAGGCCATGGTAGATGTTAAATTATGTGTCTGGAACTGAGTTCTCACATGGTTCTCCCAGACAGGGGCCGAGACCGCATTTGTCTTCAGGGGTCCAAGAGATTTTAATCTGTTCACATGCTCCCAAAAACAAGCTAAAGATCCTTCATTGAGCATGATGAATAACTTTTTCCATTCTTCGTCTTGCTGAGAGCGTTTCAGGGCCCAGATGTTTTTTTTGTGAGTTTTCCGTGCTTCCTTTGCTGCCAATAAGTTTCCGTAAGTTGGGTTTAATTTAAACAGACGAGATTTCTTCCTCAGGTTCTTCCGCGTGAGGTTAGTGGTTCGTTCAACAGAGGTTTTTTTAATGTCACTTGGCAATTGTTGGGATCGCTTTGAAAAGCCTTTATGGCCCTGAAGGAGTGCTCCCAACTCTCTGGTCATGAAATCCCAATTTGCTAAAAGAAAAAGAAAATTCCCCGGGTGTTCCGGTAATCGGAGGTTCACCTCATTGAGCCAGTTCGTCACCTGGGGTGAATAAAATGGTTGCCATTTTATTCGTTTCACCATGTTGGTTAGTTCATCTTCTGTGGAGTGGCCTAGCTCTTGGTCTGTATCTGCTATCTGGTGATTTAAGTTCAGATTTATTACCAGGGGATTGTGATCACTTTCTGAGCGATTTACGATGGCAAAGCTCTGAAGATGATTATTCAAACCACTTGACATGAAGATGTAGTCGATTTTCTTAAACGTGGGACAGGCATCCGGAGTCTGATTTGCTGATTTTAGGCCATATGTGATGAGTAGATTGTTAAATTTATCGCATTCGCTATTACTCTGTCCCACATTATGTCGACGGCCCAAATGTTTGGTGTTAAAGTCGCCTACCAACAGGATTTCGTGCGCGGGATAAGATTCGATGACTGTCTTGATGGTCGAGCACAGATTACTCATGGCGAGCGCTTTTGAAGTTTTACGGGGATTCAGGTAGCAATTTATGAGGACCAATGAGAAAGCCTTCTGACTGCTTCTTAGGCATTTAATGGCTATGGCTTGTATGTTCTTATGGGCCCGCGTGTCAGCAGAGATCGAGACCATGAGAGATTGCTTTAGAAAGATCGAAAGGCCCCCCGATGGCCGCCCAAATAAGCTTGTTTGTGTTGCTGATTGAAAGCTTTCATGGTACCCATAGATTGCTGTTATAGTGAGTGACCAGGTCTCCTGGAGACAGATAATGTCGTTGTTGCTTAAGAAGTCGCGCCCTTGTTTAGAACGGAGCGTTGAGGCCAGCCCGCCACATTCCAAGAGATGATGGTGAGTTGGCCTTTTAATACCAATTTCCCATGCTGAATGGGCACTACAGTTGGCCTGAGTGAAAGTTCTCTCGGGCTAGGTAGCGTAAAGGAAGTTATTATCCTTAAGAACTGAATTTGTCGTTGCCCCCTCGAAATTCTGGTCTACGGGTTGCCAGCTGATTGTCCGGTCTTTTTCGTCACAGTGGATCGTTAATGGATTGGATGCTCGTGTTGTACTTACTAACCAATATCATGGGTTGCCCCCCAAGCTCCCTTCAGTGTACATTTTCTAGCGGGAGGTCTGTGGTCCTCAATTAAGACGTGTGGGTATTTCCTTGGCCTGGTGGGCTCTAATTCTATGCCCCATTCATCAAAAATGGAGGCTTCTTTGAGGATGGCATCTCTGGTGGCAGTTGAGTCCCAGCTTGTGATGGTGGATTCAGGTGCCCTTGTCCCCGATATATGGGCAAATTTTACTGAATGTAGTTTCACTGAGGTTAGATGCTTGAGAGAAGGAATATGTTGAATTAGTTTTAATAAGTTCCCTCTATTCAAAATATCAGCTGGTCCGTTAGAGACGTAATGAGGGATAAATATTAAGCCGGCAGATGGATTTTCTTCCTTCTTTTCTCCGTCCCCTCTGGTACGGGGATGTAAGACTTGCCCCAATGGATGAGACTGGAGAGCTGAACTTTCACTTACTCCCTGGCCTGTTTTCTCACAGTCCCTTAATGCTGGGGACCGGCTAGCGCTTCCTTGTGTGTGTAGCGAGAGGCTATGGCTTTGATTCCATGTAACATTTTTCTACGCAGATGGTTTCATAAATTGAGATGGACTGGGATTTCTTGTGCAGTCTCGTGTATTTGTGTTCCCCCTCAGCAAGGTTTCTTGCACCTGTTCGTCATTCCTTGTAATGTTGACCGTTGTGTGCGTGAGTATTCCTTGAGGAGGTTTGATCTGTGTAGTCATTGTTGATGGACTAATAGAAGTGGAAGGCAAAGTAGAAATGGTATATATACCATTCTGTACGGCTGCTGTTCCTACATTGGAAGGGATGCCAGGGGCCATAATTTGACCCACGTGCCTATTTGAAAGATGGTTTCCACTCTCGCTGTTTAGTAATTTTCCCGAGCTGGCCTGATGTGTCGCTGGAGTATCAGCCAGGGGCCCGACCATACCCATTGATTGTGTTGAAATCGATGTACAATCACTTCGCATGCCATTTACTAGTTCGTCTGTGTTTAGTATTCTTTGAGTACTCTGAGTATTTTCTCGTGTCGGGGAGGACTCCTTTTTCTGGATGTTGACAACTAAGTGATTGGAGTGTAAATTAGAACCTGAATTTGGTCTTTTATTGAAAATGGGGAAAAGTTTAACTGGCTTTCCTTGTTGTGTAATTGTGCATGCTCTTTGTCCTAGGCCTGTTGTCACCTGAAACCTTTTTTGTAAGCGCTGTTTTTTTTGGAGTTTTTTCAGCTTCTTTTTTGCTCTTCTAGATAGAGGAGCTTCCCCTGAGACATGAATAATAGGAGCTTGCTGTGAATAGAGAGATTCCCCAGAGACATGAGTATTAAGAACTTGCTGCGAATGAAAAGGAAGTTCTTCCGAAGCGTATGCATTAGGGATTCGCTTGCTGGGACTCTCGCTTAGGTCTGAGTTTGTGTGGGGGCTTAGGCTGGCGCTGAAGTGAGCATTTACGTCCGTGCTTTCGTTGTTGCGAGAACTTATCGCCTGATATACTGGTTCCCTTGTCGTCCTTATGTGACTGGTTGCGGCCTCTCCGATATCCTTAGATATAATTGCGGGTGGGCCGTTCTTCCTGGCGTTATCTAATAAGGCCAACAAAATTTCCGGTAATGTGATCAGTTTGTCCATTAGTTGAGTACAAGAGCACGGATTGGCCCATTTCCGTCTGGTCTAATTTGTATTCGATCGTTGTTAACCTGTTCCCTAGACCAACTAATGTTGTTGCTATTGACTGAATCAGATCCATCTGGAGCTCAATTTTTTGTGACTGCCAGAGTAGAGCTTTGGCTATTGTGTCTTGTTTGTATAGACAGAAATCTTCACAGTTATAGTCTGCTGGACTTCCCATACTGGCTTGGTCATTGCTCACTTCGTGTAAATGGAGCGGCGATTGGTAGTTAGTATTTGTAACACGCATAATGTCTGGCCTTGGTGTTTGAGATAGAGATGCTTCTATTCGTGCATCTATTTGAGCTTCTAGGTGTGAGAATACCATATACTAGGGACTTCTAAGGGTACCCCAGAATCCAATCTGGAGTGTACCTAAAGTACATGCAATCAATTTAGAGGAGAAAGCAGATAGTCTGACTGGGATCCTGCTATTCAGGACCCCAGTCTAAGTCGAAAACAGTGAAACATCAGCAAAAAGTGGGGGTAACTATAAGAAGCAGATCCTACTCTCCTACACAACCCCCCCAAACGTCAGGACATTAAACTAACTCTTGACCAGTTGAGTCTTCATGTTCTAAGTGGAAATATCTGGAGAGTCCATCTGCATTGGCATGGTTACTCCCAGGTCTATGTTCCACTGTATAGTCCATCCCCTGTAGGGAAATGGACCACCTCAAAAGTTTGGGGTTTTCACCCTTCATCTGTTTTAGCCATAAGAGGGGCTTGTGGTCTGTCTGAACAATGAAGTGAGTGCCAAACAAGTATGGCCTCAGCTTCTTCAAGGCCCAAACCACAGCAAAGGCTTCCCTCTCAATGGCTGACCAACGTTTCTCTCTGGGGGTCAGCCTCCTGCTAATAAAAGCTACTGGCTGATCCTGACCTTCATCATTCAATTGTGATAACACAGCCCCTACCCCCAACTCAGATGCATCTGTTTGGACAATGAATTGTTTGGAGTAGTCAGGACTTTGCAGAATAGGAGCAGTGCACATGGCCTGATTCAGGTCATCAAATGCCTTTTGACAGCTGACTGTCCACTGAACTTTCTTTGGCATTCTTTTGGAAGTTAAGTCATTCAAAGGGGTCACTATGGATCCATATCCTTTGACAAACCTCCTATAGTACCCAGTCAGGCCCAAGAAAGCTCTGACCTGAGTCTGGGTGGTTGGAGCAACCCAGTCCATGATGGTCTGGATTTTGCTCTGCAATGGTTGAACATGGCCTCCACCCACAAGGTGGCCCAGGTATACAACTTGGCTCTGCCCTATCTGGCACTTGGTGGCCTTGATAGTGAGGCCTGCTTTCTGCAGGGCCTCCAAAACATTTCTCAGGTGGACCAGGTGATCCTCCCAGGTGGAGCTAAAGACAGCAATATCATCTAGATATGCTGCACTATAGGCTTCCAGGCCTGTAAGGACTTTGTTCACCAACCTTTGAAAAGTGGCAGGTGCATTCTTCAAACCAAAGGGCATCACCACAAATTGGTAGTGCCCACTAGGGGTTGAGAATACTGTTTTGGCTTTTGCATCCTCAGCTAGTCTGATCTGCCAGTAGCCAGCTGTCAGGTCAAATGTGCTAAGAAACTTGGCTGAGGCCAAAGTGTCTATAAGCTCATCTGCTCTAGGGATTGGATGGGCATCAGTCCTAGTGACTGCATTGAGACCTCTGTAGTCAACACAAAACCTCATCTCTCTCTTACCACCCTGGGTGTGAGGTTTAGGTACCAAGACTACTGGACTAGCCCAAGGGCTACCTGAGGGTTCAATCACACCCAAATCCAACATCTTCTGGACTTCAGTCCTGATGCAGTCCCTGACATGGTCAGGTTGCCTGTAAATCTTATTTTTAACAGGCAGACTGTCCCCAGTGTCCACTTCATGAGTGCACCTGGTAGTCTGACTTGGAGTCAGTGAAAACATATGTCTAAACTGGTTGAGAACTTTTCTGCAATCAGTTTGCTGCTGGTCAGTGAGGCTGCCTGCCAAGGCTACACCATCTACTGAACCATCATCAGGGTTATGTGAGAGCAGGTCAGGGAGTGGATCACTCTCTTCCTCCTGTCCCTCATCAGTAGCCATGAGCAAGCCCATGTCTGCCCTGTCAACATATGGTTTGAGCTTGTTGACATGGAGCACCCTATGGGGGCTCATGGGAGTTCCAAGGTCCACCAGGTAGGTAACCTCTCCCTTTTGCTCAATAATTGTATGAGGGCCACTCCACTTGTCTAGGAGAGCTGCTGGGGCCACAGGCTCCAACACCCATACTTTCTGTCCTGGCTGATAAACAGTCAACACAGCCTTTTGGTCATGCCAGGCCTTTTGTAATTCCTGGCTAGCCTCAAGGTTTTTAGTTGCCTTCTTCATGTACTCAGCCATCCTGGAGCGGAGACCAAGTACATAGTCCACAATATCCTGTTTAGGGGTTTGAGAGGTAACTCCCATCCCTCCTTCACTAGACACAATGGACCCCTAACTGGATGTCCAAACATAAGCTCAAATGGGCTGTAACCAACCCCCTTCTGTGGAACCTCTCTGTAGGCAAAGAGAAGGCAGGGCAAAAGTATGTCCCATCTGCACCTAAGCTTTTCTGGGAGACCTTTAATCATGCCCTTTAAGGTTTTGTTGAACCTTTCAACTAAACCATTGCATTGTGGGTGATAAGGGGTGGTAAATTTGTAATTTACACCACACTCCTTCCACATAGCAGTTAAGTAACTAGACATGAAGTTTGCATCTCTGTCTGATACTACCTCCTTAGGAAAACCCACCCTGGAAAAGATTCCCAGGAGGGCCCTTGCCACCACAGGAGCTGTGGTAGTTCTAAGGGGAATTGCCTCTGGATACCTAGTGGCATGGTCCACCACCACCAGTATAAATCTGTGCCCAGATGCAGTTGGAGGATCTAGGGGGCCAACAATGTCAATCCCTACCCTCTCAAAGGGAACCCCCACCACAGGTAGTGGTATCAGGGGGGCCTTTGTAGTGCTACCTGCCTTACCACTGGCTTGACAGGTGACACAGGAGCGACAAAACTCCTTGGTGTCTTCAGACATATGAGGCCAATGAAAGTGAGGGACAATTCTGTCCCAAGTCTTGTTTTGGCCTAGGTGACCTGCTAATGGGATATCATGTGCTTGGGTCAATAGGAAGCTCCTAAACTTCAGAGGTATGACCAACCTCCTGGTGGCTCCAGGCTTGGGGTCTCTACACTCTGAGTAAAGGAGTCCATCATCCCAGTAGATCCTGTGGGACCCACTAGCACTCCCAGCAGCCTCAGCAGCAGCTTGCTGTCTGAGGGGTTCAAGAGAGGGGCAGCCCAGTTGCTCCTGGCTCAGATCTGCCCTGGAAGGGCCCCATGTCCCCAAGAACTCAACCTGATCAGGTTCAAGCTCATCTGGGACAGTCCTTTCTTCAGGACTAAGATCAGCTCCCTCAAGAGACTGATCTGGATTCTGAGGCAGGGGGGAAGACACTCCCTTAACCCTACTGCTCCTTCTCTTGGAAGGTGCCTGGTCCATTTTTCCAGGATCCAGGACCTGTTCAGTGTTAGACATTTTTGCCTGTGACCTGGTCATAGCAAACACATCTGCAGGGATACCCAACATTTCTGCATGAGTCCTGAGTTCCACTTCAGCCCAAGCTGAAGTTTCTAAATCATTGCCCAACAAGCATTCAACAGGGAGGTCTGCACTTACCACAACCTTTTTAGGGCCAGTTACCCCTCCACAGGTGAAATTAACAACTACCAGGGAATGGTCTGTCCTGACATTGCTAGCATTGGTCACTTGGTACATCTCACCAAGTATGATTTGCTCAGGAGCCACAAGATCTTTGGTCACCATGGTGACACTTGCTCCTGTGTCCCTGAATGCCAAGGCCTCCTTTCCATTGATTATAGGCTGTTGTCTGTATTTGCCCAGATTACTGGGGCTTACAAATAAGGAGGCCATATCCATGCCTCCATCACAGATCAACATAGCCTGAGTTGGAACTCTGACTAGGCCAGAGTCCATCTCAGATCCCAGGGTTAACCCTACTACACCCTTATTGGGAACACCACCACTTGGAGCTGAACTAGGGGGAACAGTTGCCTTAGGGGCAGTGGTGGTTGAAGTTGAGTCATTGGACTTGGTACAATCACTTGTCCAATGGGTCTTCTGTTTACAGATTTGACACCATGGCTTCTTCTTGCCTTTTCCTTTGTTGGATTGTGACTCCCCACCAGACGCAGATTTTTGGGGCCCTTGAGAAGACTTCTGGTCTTTACCCTTCTCCCCACCCTTATCAGAGTTTTTAGAATCCTGCTTCTTGGAGTCACCACCTTGGTTCTGAACCTTCTGCCTCACCCTGGTTCTGACCCATTTGTCTGCCTTCTGGCCCAATTCTTGGGGAGAGGTCAGATCAGAGTCCACCAAGTACTGATGCAACAGTTGATTTTGACAGTTATTAAGGATCTGCTCTCTTATGATTAAATTATACAATCCTTTGAAATCACACACCTTACTGCCAAGTAACCAGCCTTCCAGAGCCTTAGTAGCACAATCAACAAAGTCAACCCAGTCCTGAGTCTGCCTTTTGGGTGTCTCTGAACTTTAACCTGTATTGTTCAGTGGTTAGGCCAAACCCATCAATCAGAGCACTCTTCAGGACTTTGTAATTATCAGCATCCTCTTCTCTTACAGTGAGGAGCTTGTCTCTACCTTTGTCTGCAAAGGAGAGCCACAAGATTGCTGCCCACTGCTCCTGAGGGGCCCTCTGTACCTTACAGGCCCTCTCCAGTGCAGTTATCCATTTGTGGATGTCATCCCCACTCTGGTAGGGAAGGACAATCTTGTTCAGGTTCCTACGGTCATGAGTATTTTCTCTACCTCTAGGGACACTGGTGCTGCCACCATGGGGCTCTAGCCCCATCCTTTGGGAAGCTCCATGGAGCTCTAGGGATTCCCTATCTAAGGCCAATTGCTCTCTCTTGATTGTGAGCTTAGCTCTCTCAAACTCAAGCAGCTGGCACTTCTTCTCATAAGAGGATTCCCTTTTATGAGAAGCAGAGGTCCCTACAGAAGTACCAGAATGATGAGATTCCTGAGAAGGAGATCTTGATCTTCTTGGTAGACTGTTAACCCTTCCTGGGGGAGTAAAGAGAGGGCCACTGAGGCCGTCCTCACCTGAAGGAAGAATTGGATTGTCCAGGTTAGAATCATCTTGATCCCCCTAGTCAGCATTGGAGTCCAGGCCATAATAGTTTTCACTTCCTGGCCTTTCCTCCTCTGCTGCCCCACCCAACTTGCCTGCCTCATCAGACCCTGGGGTCTTTCTGAGGTCATCTAACAGCAAAGCCTCTATGAGGCGTTGAGTGCTTGCATGTCTCCCTGTCTTCAGTTTCCTAGATGTACACACATTTCTCAATTCTTGGAATGTGGGATGGTCATACCTAGTTGGCAAGGAGTCACTGACTTCAGGCCTTGAAGACATTCTAGTGTGGTGTGGTGTATGCACCTACCTACTCCAGTGGGAACTGAGACTCTCTTGAGTTGGAGAAAAGGGTGTGCTAGACCCTTTGGCTACCAACTCCAAGTTCTGATGAATACATCTGCCTGTGGATTCCTCACCTTTTGAATATCCCCTGCGCCAGCATTCCGCGGAAACTTTTTCCTAGCTCTCCACGCCGACGAGGTCGTCACAATACCACGGCTCCGCTCGTGACTCCGTATGACGTCACCGGAGCCATAAGAGAGCCTCGTCGGCGTGATGACGTCAGTTCCCTTTTTTCCGCGCCGTCGACGCGCAACGGTTTCTTGGGACTCTCCATACTTTCGTAGATACTTTGTGTTTTATCGAGTATTCCCTGTAACGAGTTGGAAATGGCGACTTCGAGGAAGTCAGGATTTAAGCCTTGTCGAGAGTGTGGGGGTCACATGTCGATCACTGACCCCCATTAAGATTGTTTATGGTGCTTATCGTCGGATCACGACGTCGAGGAATGTTCTTGCTGCCGCAAGATGAATCCTAAAGCCCTGAAGGAAAGAGAAGCCAAACTCTTCATTGCTAAAGCTCGTAAGGAGAAAAGGGGGAGAAAACGGTCGAAGTCCAAGTCGAGGTCGTCGACTTCGCACTCCTCGAAGTCAAGAAAACATAAGAAGAAGAAGAGGCATGGCTCTCGACGTCGACCGTTGAAGGGGAAGACTTCGAGATCTCCTTCTCCAGTGCCTCAACGTCGTCGAAAGGACTTTGTCTCGCCATCACAGTCGCCTTCTCCCCAGATGGCTCTGAGTCGCTCGCCTTCTCCTGCGAGGTCGCCGACGCCGAGGGGCACCCTGGAGTCAGAGGGTTTGCCGGCTCAGGAAGAGCATTCCCCTGTTCATGAAGCGGAGCCTGTGGATCCGCCGGTGAATCCGGTCGTCCTGGCGTCGGAGTCTCCAAGAGGGGATCCTAATATGCCGTATCCTGAGATGCCGGCTCCAGGCACTGATCCATCGCATTTCTTGAATGCAATGTACGGAGTCTTCACCAAAGCAGCCTTCCCCTCCGGAGCACCTGCTGGTCCCGTGGGTCCGCTGGCTTTTAGTTTGGGTGGTCTTCATCCGTATGCTCAGGCGCCCTTTATGCCTTTTATGCCTATGGCGCCGTCATGGCAGTTTCCGGCTCCAAGGTTCTCGGCGCCGCTTGCGGAGTCGCCGGCGCCGTCTAGAGCTCCTTCCTCTCAGATTCGTACGGCGCCTGTCTCTGTTTCGGAACCTCCTTCGACGCCGGTACCGAAGCTCTCGGCGCCGCGTCCGGCACCGTCGACGCCGCAACCAAGACAGCGCTCGTGGAGAGAGGCACAGAGACTGTTGGAGGAGGAGCAATATTGGTGTCGAGATGATGTGGAGGAGGGTGAAATAGAGGAGTCCTGTGATGACTTTGAAGGTCTTCAGGAGGCTAGTGGCCTAGATACCTCCCCTGAACGGGAGCTTTCTTCTTCCAGGGTTTCTCCACCTCAGGAAATTGCTCCATATCACATAGTCATCAGGAAGGCTGCGGAGCTTTTAGATTTACAGCTGCCTACAGCGGAGTATAGGCCGAATTTGCTCACTGAGGTCGTGCGTTCTCCCTCTTCATCTGTTGAGCCTTTATTGCCTTTCAATGAAGCTTTAACCGAGCCTATTTTGGAAGTGTGGCGGAAGCCTTCCTCCTCTCCTGCGGTTGCTAAGGCTGTGGCAAGGAGGTATAGATCTGCTCCAGGGGACCCTTCATTTCGGTCTTCCCATCCATCTCCGGAGAGTCTGGTGGTGCAGGCTTCCTGCTCTAAGCAAGCTTAGAGTGCTTTTCCTCAGGCTCCGGCTGACAGGGATTCCAAGAAATTGGAGCAATCGGCCAAGAAGGTGTTTTCATCTTCTAGTATGGCCTTGAAGTCTACCAATGCCACATGTTTGCTGGGACGTTACATTCATGCCTTGATGGATTCTGCGAAGCAGTTGGTGCCCAAGTAGCCTGATGAAGAGCAGGGTAACTTCATGGAGGTGTTGTCAGATGCTCAGGCAGCTGCTTGTCAGGTTGTCCAATCTGGACTTGATACGGCTGATTCTGTTGCCAGGGTCATGGGTTCATCGGTTGTCACCAGAAGGCAGGCTTGGTTGAAGTCATCTGGATTTTCGCCTGATGTACAGGCAACCCTCCTTGATTTACCGTTTGATGGCTCAAAGCTGTTTAGGGAGAAGGCTGACTCGGCTCTTCAGCGGTTCAAGGACAGGAAGGCTACAGCTAAATCCTTGGGACTTTGTGGTCAGTCTAGGAGGTTTGGTTACAGGAAGCAAGGCTTTGGAAGGTCGGCCTTTCGTTCCTTTCGTCAGACACAGCAGCAGCAGCAGCAGCAAAATCCGCTCTATAGATCCTATAGAGGGAGAAACAGAGGGCGTCAACGTGGTTCAGCAAGTCAGCTCTCCTCCTCCTCCTCTACCTCTCCTACCCCCCCTGGTAACGCAGGAAAGCAGCCCTAGATCCGTCATCCTGGATCATGTGGGTCCTGTAGGGGGTCGGTTGTCTCACTTTCTACGGGGTTGGAAATCGCTTACCACAGACCTTTGGGTTTTAAACCTTGTAGAGAATGGGTACGCCCTTCCCTTTCGGGAGTTTCCTCCCCCTTACCCTCCTTGCCAAGGTTTTTGTTCGGAGGATCATGTGCTCCTTCTTCAGAAGGAGGTCCTTGTCTTGTTGCAGAAAGGTGCGATAGAGGTGGTTCCAGAGAGGAAACGGGACAGGGGTGCTACTCCCGGTATTTCCTGATCCCCAAAAAGGATGGCAGGTTACGCCCGATCCTAGATCTCAGGGTTTTGAATTTTTACCTCAAACAGGAGCAATTCAAGATATTGACCCTTGCTCAGGTTCTTTTGGCGCTGCAGCAAGAGGACTGAATGGTGTCGATCGATTTGCAGGATGCATATTTTCACATCCCCATCCTGCAGTCGCACAGGAAGTATCTCCGTTTCACGGTAGGGTCGCAGCACTACCAATTTGCGGTCCTCCCGTTTGGTCTTACTACTGCACCTTGAGTCTTCACAAAGGTGATGGCAGTGGTGGCAGCTCATCTCAGGAGGTCGGGGATCCCAGTTTTCCCTTACCTTGACGACTGGCTGCTCAAAGCAAAGTCACCGGAGATGGTGCTTCATCATCTGCAGATAACAGCTCAGCTGTTGTTCAACTTGGGTTTTTCCATAAATGTGCCCAAATCTCACCTGGTGCCTTCTCAGCGCAACCTGTTCATAGGGGCAGTACTGGATACGACTGTATGTCGAGCTTTTCCGCCTCCTCAAAGGATTCTCGACATTCAGGAGATGATCCCTTTGTTTTTCAATGGAGCGGTTGTTCCGGTCCTGAAGGTCCTTCGCCTGCTCAGTCTGTTTGCCTCCTGCATTCTGTTGGTCAACCATGCACGCTGGCATATGAGGGCACTCCAGTGGTGCCTCCGCAGGCAGTGGTTTCAACACAACGGGGATCTCAGGGAGTTGTCTTGGTGGAGTGTGGAGGGCAACCTGTCTCAAGGAAAGCCCTTTCAGCTTCCTCCACCGGTGGCCACAGTGATCACGGATGCCTCCACTCTCGGGTGGGGTGCTCATCTGGGGGATCTGGAGGTCAAAGGTCTTTGGTCTCCAGAGGAAAGGTTGCTTCACATCAACCTTCTGGAATTGCGGGCGATACGTTTGGCACTAAAGGCTTTCCTTCCTTCCCTTCGCGGTCAGTCGGTTCAGGTCCTGATGGACAACACTACCGCGATGTGGTATATCAACAAGCAGGGAGGAGTAGGGTCGTATCGCCTCTGCCGAGAGGCTTTGCGACTCTGGTCCTAGGCTCAGGGCCTTCAGATTTGTGTGTTCGCAAATCATCTGGCCGGTGTGCTGAATGTTCGTGCGGACAGTCTCAGTCGGCATTACTCGGCCGATCACGAGTGGCGGCTTCATCCGGAGGTGGTCCATCGCATCTTCGGGATGTGGGGGTTTCCTCGGTTGGACCTGTTTGCCACTCACGAGAACGTGCACTGCCCGTTGTTCTGCAGTCTCCAGTATCCGATGCAGGGAGCGTTAGGGGACACGTTTCAGTTGGATTGGGGTTCGCAACTCCTTTATTCATTTCCTCCCTTAGCCTTGATTCCTCGGGTTCTGAGGAAGATTCGCTAAGACCGGGCCCAAGTCATATTGATTGCTCCGGATTGGCCAAGGAGGGTGTGGTACACAGATCTACTTCACCTCTCATCGCACCCTCCGCTCCGTGTCCCTCTCAGGGCAGACCTCCTCTCGCAGTCGCAGGTTCTGCACCCCCACCTCCAGGGCCTGCACCTTCATGCCTGGAGATTGCACGGGGCAACCTGAATTCTTTTTCTCTTCCGCCGGACGTGGTGGATGTTATTTTATCGTCCAGGCGACACTCCACTAAGTCCATTTACTCTTCCAGGTGGGCTAGGTTTGCCAAATTGATCCTTTAAAGTCCAAATTGTCTGATATTCTTCAGTTTTCGTTGTTTTTGGCCCAGCAGGGTTGTGCAGTGGCCACTGTTAAAGGCTATCTTTCAGCTTTATCGGCTTTTTCTTTGCTTGCCAGATCAGCTGTCCTTGTTTAAATCTCCTATTGTTTTGAGAATTATTAAGGGCCTTACCAATAGATTTCCGCTTACTCCCTTTGTTATGCCCCAATGGGATTTAAATCTTGTTTTACTTTCTTGATGGGTTCCTCGTTTGAACCCTTGCATAGTTGTCCTTTGAGACTTTTGTCTTTTAAAACGGTCTTTCTTGTGGCAATTACCTCAGCAAGGAGAGTAAGTGAGCTTCAGGCTCTTAGCTCAAAACCCCCGTTTTTGACCATTCATGCTGAAAGGATGGTTCTCAGGACCAGGGCTGCTTTTCTGCCTAAGGTGGTTACTCCCTTCCACCTAGGTCAGTCCATTACTCTTCCTGTTTTCTATCCTCCCCCTCACCCTTCCAAGGAGGAGGAGAGACTTCACCGTCTGGATCCTAAGAGAGCGGTGAGCTTTTATTTGGACAGGACAAAAGACTTTCGTTTGGATAATCAGCTCTTTGTGAGCAACGTTGGAAATATGAAGGGCAAGGCTGTGCACAAGCGCACTATTTCCAGATGGATCGTATTATGCATTAAGATCTGCTACGCATTGGCTGGTAAGGAACCACCTGATGGTATTAGGGCTCATTCTACCAGGGCCAAATCTTCCACTTCTGCTTTAGCCAGAGGTGTGCCTGTGTTGGACATTTGTAAGGCTGCGACTTGGGCCTCTCTCCATACTTTCGCAAAGCATTATTGCTTAAATTCTCAGATGAGGAGAGAGGGCCATTTTGCGCGCTCTCTCTCGCAGGATTTTTTAGTATAGAAGGGTGGACACCCTCCTCCGGGAGTGGGACTGCTCTGGGATTCTATTCAAAAGGTGAGGAATCCACAGGCAGATGTATCCATCAGAAGAACAAGTTACTTACCTTCGGTAACGCTTTTTCTGGTGGATACAGTATCTGCCTGTGGATTCCTCACTGACCCACCCGCCTCCCCGTTGTCCACCCTTGTATACTTTATAGAAGGCATTGTTTAATATGATTGTTTTGCTTTATCATTTCTATTTGTCTTTGTGTGGTTATAGGAAATGCTTTTATTCTTTGGGTTTCCATTTAATTTTACACTATGTGTATTGATGTAAATATTGTGTACTGTGTATACTTTGTATCTATTGTCGGTCCACCCGTTTCGCCTCGGAGGCACGGAAAAAATGGGTGGAACTGATGTCATCACGCCGACGAGGCTCTCTTATAGCTCCGGTGACGTCATACGGAGTCACGAGCGGAGCCGTGGTATTGTGACGACCTCGTAGGCACGAAGAGCTAGGAAAAAGTTTCCGCGGAATGCTGGCGCAGGGGATATTCAAAAGGTGAGGAATCCACAGGCAGATACTGTATCCACCAGAAAAAGCGTTACCGAAGGTAAGTAACTTGTTCTTCAGTAGAACTTACTTTATTCTAGACTTGATTTATATGTACCTAAGTACCTTTAGTGGTTTTCAGTTAGTCACTCACTGAGATTATCTGGTAAAACAATAGCAAGCTTGAATCCCACCGCTGCCACCAATGTGAGAAGTTGGCCTGGTATATGCTGTCCACTAATTAAAGTGGGCGCCTTGCACCAGTCCAAACGACCCTTATTGATGATTAGGTTAAAGACAACCTTATTGAAAGCTATCCTAGTGGTAGCTATGGAGAGCAGCCTTCAGGCTAAGTCTTGAAGGAATGTAAAGCAGCTTGTTTTACCAGTATATAACCTCTTGAATGACCAAATGAAAGGAGAACCACACCAGGTATATATAAAATATATGTATTTATTACTAAACACTCTCTACTAACCTCTTTATGAGATTAGAGAACAAGGCACACAATATTACAGTACTAGAACGACAGTAAATAGCACAATACACAGTGGGCTCCAGGGGGAGACCAAACCATATATTAAGAAAGTGGTATAACAACCCCGACCTGACTAGACACAGTGCCTAGAGCACGTAGAATCGCTGGGACCCCAAGGAACCACCCATGGTAGTGACACAAGGGACTCACGGAGGACGGGTGCAGTGTGGGAACACAGACGCGAGCTCCGTACAACTCTATGGGAAAGTCGCGGTTGGAAATTTAGAGTTTAAGGACACTTCGGAGAGGACTTCAAGCAAACCCAGTTAAACTTAGAAGGTTCTAAGGCCAGCACCCTTGTGAGTACCGAGGTACCCGTGTTACCTAGCCCAGGGAAGCCGGGTGCATAGGGGTCAAGTGGTGTCGGAAACCCTCGTCGTTTTCAATGGCGTGATGCGAAGAAGTGCTGCTGCCGTGGAGAAGAAAAGTGTCTAGTGTGACCCAAGCCTGGATCGGAGATGAGAAGAACCTGAAAGCAGAGGGGACAAAGTCTGGGTCGCTTCACGTGACCAGGAGCGGAGCAATCGAATGCCCACCGATGTCGGGTGCGAAGAGGTAAAGCTTGACTCTGCCGCCCCGGCGACCAGGAGATGTCGACGACAACCAGATTCCGCAGGCGAGCTGTCCCACAAACGATGTCGAGTGCTGGGGGTCAGTTTCCGGATTGGAGACCAACAAGCCTTGGCAACTGCAACCCACGCGGTCAGAGAAAAGAAAGCTTCGTTGAGGACCAGCAAGGTCCTGGGGACTCCCCAAGCTATGGAGAGTCAGGGCACGTCTGGAGCAACCAGGAAAGCCAGCTGAAAGTTAAAGTTGCCTTTTCAGGGACCCACAGGTCAACGGACCAGGGATCGCGAAGGGACCTCGAGAGGAATCACACAATACCAGCCCACGGAACACTCGTGGAGTGTAGGCCAGTAATCTTCGGTGGAAACACTGCTCGGGGCTTGGACTACAAGTAGCCCAAAGCACAGCCTCAGGGATCGCCTAAAAGCATATGCTGCTGCAAATGTGCACGGTGTCCAGGGGTTCGGGTTGCACAGTCCCCACGAGGGCTGCGGGTCTCAGGTTTGCTGAGAGCACTAGTCGGCCTCGGGGAAGCTTGGGCACCCACCTCCTGTGTTGCAAAATCTTCGGAGTCCGTCGGGAGCTGCGTAGATGCAAACCGGTCAGATGCGTTGTGGTGTCTGCCTTGCAGGGGAGTAACTCCTTTACTCCAAGGGAGATTCTTCAGTCGTCCAGCAAAGCGTAGATCGTCGAAGGTTACTTGGTTTCTGTAGCAGAGTTTAGTCCAGGTAATATCTAAAGTCCTGTAGTCAGGGTTCCTACTTTATACCCAAGGAAGGGGTGGGACAAACTCTGGGGACCCACCTATGGGAGGGTGAGGACAGAGGGGTGGCTACTCACATGTCCTTTGTCCAGTTTCGAGCCAGAGCAGGGGCTGAGAGCCCCTGCAACCGGTTTGAGCTGGACTATGCACAGGGACACCAAATGTGCCCCCAGTGCAGACATCAAAGCACTCTGAGAGTGCACCCACCAGCCCCAATACACTAAAGCCTGTCCGGGAGGTGGTCACACCTCCCTGTGACAGGAAACCTATTGTCCAGCCTCCCCTGCCGGAGTTTCGTCCAGCAGCAGGAGGGCAGACTCGTGTCTGTGGCTGGCAGCATCCATTTTGTGATGCCAGGGTTTTGCAAAGCTGGTACCGGGTTTAACAGTGGTGCCATGTTTCTCCCTCTAGGAGGGTGGAATCATACTTCCCACCCCAGTTACTGGAGTGGAGGTATGATTCCAAGGTGTTTGACACCAAACACGACATGTTTCCATGCAGCCGTTTTAAAGTTAGCATTTACCGCGAGGTTATAATGCACTTAAGAGTATATGGTTGGCTGCATCACAGACAACCCCAGAATAGTGGTTCCGAAGGCTGCAGAGGGGCTCTGCTCATGCATGGGCACCCTCTCACATAAAACCCAGCACCCTGCCTTCAGGATTGATAAGGCCTGCCATAGGGGTGACTGATAGGTTTATATGTGCAGTGATTAGGATAGATATAGTGAACCTATAGCTAAGAAAGGGGTGCATGCACCACCTTACACAGGCTGCAGTAGCAGACCTGTTGTGTCATTTTGAATGGCCTCTCAGGGGTGGCATAATACATGCTGCAGCCCCTGGGAGGCCTCTGGAGTACCTACGCCCTGGGTACATAGTATACCATATACTAGGGACTTCTAAGGGTACCCCAGAATCCAATCTGGAGTGTACCTAAAGTACATGCAATCAATTTAGAGGAGAAAGCAGATAGACGGGGGTCCTGAATAGCAGGATCCCAGTCAGACTAAGTCGAAAACAGTGAAACATCAGCAAAAAGTGGGGGTAACTATAAGAAGCAGATCCTACTCTCCTACACTAGGGTTGATAAAGATTCCTGTGATAGGCCCCCCCTGGGCAGGAACAAGTGTAATCCTTTGCTTCTGCTCCTCTTCTGGGGCTTTTACTTCTGGGAAGATTGGTAGGCTTAGCTCAATAACGTCCCCTGTGCTGAAGCGTGAACTTGAGCTGTTACGATATGGGTATCTCCCCCAGCCAGCCTGAGTGAATCTCCGACTTGTTGCAGTGTGGGATGGGAAATTGATCTTCGTAAATCCTTAGGCTGGGTCGGTTCTGAGCTCGGTGAGGCTGCCCTATTTAAAGAACGACTAGGTTTTTCCCTTGGGTCCTTCTCACTGTTACTGTTGTGTTTTTGATTACCGGTGGAATGTGAAGAATGCGTGATTCTTTGAAAGAAACTTTGAATTTTTCCCTGTGTGAAAGGGCGCACAGGCGTAGTTGCCGGTCTGTCTTTGGATGGACTCCAGTTCGAATGAATGCCCATTTCCATTTCTGTTTCCGTTTCTGATTTAAGTTCCATCGTGGGTGGGTTTGTGAGTGTTTTAGCGTGGTCCCCAAGGGATCTAATACTGGGCTGCCTTGCCCCCCCTTCAGCCACGCCTGGGCACTCTCTTGCTTCATCAATTTGCCCCTTCCTACCCGTGCCTCTGCCCGGGCATCGCTTTCTGCCCATCCTTGTCCTTTTCCGTGAGCCTTTCTTATATGATCTTTCGCCTTAATTGCTGATGCCTGAAGGTGCCGAAAGAGTGTCACTGCTGGAAAGACATCCGCTGAGTGCTCCTTCGCCGCTCCCTTGACCAAGGATTCCTCTGTGCTGGCAAGACTAGACTTGGCGCCAATAACGCCAAAGTGCCAAGGCGGCAAGGGGCGGGAGGAGATGGCAGAGATGGCGGGAGGAGAGTTGGCGGCAAATGACGGCAAGGTCTCAACGCGGTTGCCAGACCCAAGGCTCAGGGTAAGTGGGACGAGTGGAGCTCTACAGGGCGGGCTGCACCCGGAACTAACCGGGCCGCCTCCGCACCCCCCCCCCAACGGCTCACTCTCTGCGGCCTCTCAGTGCTCCCGGATCCGCCTCCACCTCCAGCTCTCTCAGGTCCTCAGGTCCCCCAGCTCACCTCTCTGTCCCACAGGTGCTGTGAAGCTGTGAGGCTCCTGGTTACCGCCAATTCTTCTGTCCTTCGAAGTGGATCTCCTCAGCTCCTCGCTCCGTCCAGCAGCAGCAGCAGGAGGTCGCGGCTCACTCGCTATTGGAAGTCAGACTGGAAGTCAGACTCAGGAGCGCCACGGGGAGCCGAGATTCAGCCGAGACTCAGCCGAGCCACGGCCGCACCAGCCCGCAAGAGCAGCTCGCCACCGCTCACTGCCGGCAAAGGCAGAAAACCAGCGGGTCCGTGAGCAGGGACTAGAGCCAGCGGTAAAAACCAACGAGAGACTGGCGGGAGCAGGAGCTGCAGCCCGGGAGACGTGAGGCAAGATTCAAAGTTCAGAGTATTCGCAAAAAACAAGTATAGAGTCCGTATACAAGGTCTCACATTTGGCATAAGTAAAATGTCTCTATAATAAATACTGCAAGTCAATAGTAATGCATACCTGCATACCAAACTGCTTCGAAAGAAGCATGTGAAAAGGTAAACTTCCTAACCGGAAGACAAATCACTTTCAAATGGCGTCTTAAACAAGAAGCCCATTATCAGAGGAAAAAAGAATATACCTCAGGTATCCTTATACCATTTAAACTGTTACAGACAGTAGTGAAACAATAACACCTGCACACAGAAACACCAACCAGGTGTAATCAAAAGAAGGACCTGCCCATGCCCTAACAAGTTAGGCCCTTTGAGAAAACAAACATCCAAAATCATTTATACCAATTAAGTACCAGGTCAAATTTGAAGAACATATAACAGAGAAAGAGTAATTAAGACTCTGTATCACTTCTATCACGGAAGCGTGTCAATGCTGAATCGGCCTGAACCCCAAAAAGATGGCCGCCGTCAAAGGGCATATCTACTAAAGTTGCCTGCACAGCCTCTGAAAAACCTGAAGTTCTTAACCATGCACGACGCCAGAGCGCCACTGAAGATGCCATGGCCCTGCCTACTGAATCAGTAGTATCCATGCATGCCACATATGATTATCAGCTTAGCTGCCTGTTGGCCATCTCCAATCAAGATTTCGACATCAGAACGGAGACTTTACGAAAGCGATGACAACATAGTCTGCAAGGTATCCCACAGAGGGTAGGAAAAATGTCCCAGAACACAAGACATGTTGGTAGACCTTAACGCAGAACTAGTAGGAGCAAAGATGGGTTTGCCACATGTATCTTGACTCCGAGAGTCCCTATTTAATGGAGTCTTAAGTGAAGAATCTATATCTTGAGAGGTTGTAGCCGCCTGAGCTACCAGGCTATGCTTGGTAGGATGTCTGAGGAGACAAACTGTATCTCCTAGAGCAGGCAAAAGCCTGCGAGATAGAGTGCAGTCTACTGAGACCCCCTGAACCAGGCTTGGCCCAAGTTCCTAACAGTATGTCGAACAAGGCTTCACTGTATGGAAGAACAGGCTATTCCCCAGACTGACTTTGGTAAAGGACATCAATTAGAGGGTCAGTGGATTTCTCCAACAAAGGTAGTGACAACTCCAACACTGCCGCCACTCTCCTCAACTTGTATTCAAAGGCGGAACTTGCCTTAGTAGCAAGGCTAGGTGGGGAAAGAAGCCCTGAGGCTGGAGAGGACTCCAGCCCACTAGCCTCACCAAGAGCAGATATCCAACTCTCCTCCACGAGAGATGGAATAATCTCAGAGATCTCAGAGAAGGGCTAAAAAATCCCAGGCCCCCTTGCATCCCCCGTTACAAGGTGAACCTCTGAAGTTACTTCTCACCCTGAGAAGGAAGTAACAATGCCCCCCAGTTTGCTCTACCGACTACGCACCAGATGCCAAACGACATCGAGAAGTTGACGCTTCTACGTCGATTGGAGGAGAGACTTCGATCGTCGCTGCCAACGTCAATGTGGGAGTCGGCTGATCGATAACAGACGCCGAAGGCAAAATCCCCGGAGGGCTGTGCACTGGCGCCGTAGTGGAGTCGGCCGATGCCAACCGGCGCCAACATAAAGACTCAAATGGTCCAACTGACACAGAGGACAAACCCACCGGTGTGGCACCACTCAACTCCTTGGGGCCCGTGGGCGCTCCAGTGGAAGGTGGAAGACCAAAGATGAGATGTAGAAAGTTAGAATACTCCCTCATCTGGGCCATCGATGCTCCAGCTCCTGGAAAGATGGAGAGACACAAGGCAGAGTCACAAATTGCCTCCTCAACCGGCAAGCGGGAGGAGCCGTGGGAGACAGAGTCCCCACACGGGGAAGTTGAGGGGTGCCGCAACTTCGAAAGATCGCACTTACCCATCGATGTTTCTGAAGTACCACTTCCTGGAGAATGGCACCGGCTCATGGAGTGGTCCTGCGAACTGACCTCAGCATAATAAGAAGACCAGGGCCGCAAGGTCTCCGAGGACCGCATCAGACATGCCGCTAGCAACTTCATACGGCATTCAGTCTCTGGCAGGAGCTACAATCCTCAGAGTTGTGGTGTTCTCCCAAATACTTACCGAAGTAAAGAGGGAGGCAGAGGTAACGGCTCGGTTTATCCCCCTATTAGTTACGTAGTATGACAAAAATCGAGTATTTCGAAGAAAAACTGCCCTTAGGGAATTAGATAGGATACAACGAGAATTCGTTGTAATCACTTGTCTAGAAAAAAGACTTTTTTTCTAGAGACCCCTCACCCACCAGGTTTGCCCCTAGGTGGCATGCTTCATCATTGGGGTTCATCTCAATCCTCTACGGATTGAGGCGTGCTGCAACTTGCGAGATACGTAGGAGCACTTTTTTGTAGACTATGTGTAGTGCAGTGATGTGGAGTGTGTGGAAAAGAACATTTTAAAAATACCTAACTAGTAGGCCACTCTTTTATTCCCGCCCCTAGTTGGCAGGGTTAAAAATCAGGGGTTGTTACTGAGAGAAAATCTGACCTTAATGAGTCTGGTTGTCTCAGTAATGTGTTTGTGTCAACATGTTTCGAGCTGTTCCCCTAATAGCTCTTCATCAGGACTCCACGGGGTCCAGCCCTGTGTGTACCACTCCTAGTGAATCCTATATTGAGGATGCCAAATGTGCACACTTACTGAGCATGCACTGTATACATACGGTTCTAGTAATTGATCAGTATGGTTCTAGTAATTAATCCGTATCTGTAATCAGAAAAAAGATATATTAAAACAAAGACCTGTCAGCCAGGCTGGCAGGCCACATATGTTTAGTCAAGCATGCAGCCTATGAATACATACAAATATATATATATATATATATATAGCACCCCACACACTGTAAATGGGTGAAAACATTGATGGCAGCTGCATCTGTTTGGGAGTTTAAATAAACATTGCAGTTTGACGAACTTAGGTGGTCCGCGCTCTTTCTTTGGGCCCTGGAAACTGGCTAATCGAGAGGGAGTTTGGTTAGATATATATATATATATATATATATAGCACCCCACACACTGTAAATGGGTGAAAACATTCGTAAAATAACACTTGAGACAACACACCACGTGACAGTACAACATAAAACATAGAAGAAGTAATCTCTGTGACGTACTTTTGATAATGCTAAATTATTGCATCATGGTCAAAGCCAGGGGTAGAGGGGCTTGTACTCACACACTAAAAATGGGAGAAAGGATATATTAAAAGGTCATCTGATGCTCCTGATGTTGCTACTCAGGTGTAGGTAAAACCTAAGATAGCGTATTCCATCCAAATGAAATGGGGCCCCCACTTACTTCGTCAAAGCTGCCTCTGGTCCAAATTACCTACTTCTCTCCCTGGAGACCGCATTCTGACTGGGGCATAGCCCGCTCCCGTATTTAAAGCTCTTTGTTGACCATGCGGCGGGAAAGAAACAGCCTAGACATGCTGTTTCTGAGGCACTGTACCACTCGGTACGTACAAAATGGCCGCCGGTGTTAGAGTGACGGCGGCGCCATGTTTGGAGAGTTCCCATTGCAAAGTATATCGAAAGCGTTGTCGTATGCTTTATAACGATTTGTGAAAATATCAAATAACGCATTGAGGCGTTAATAATGAATAGTGGTCACGAGAAATTTGAATTTTGTCAATTTATACATGAAGGCGGATAGTGGTCATGAATTTTTTTTTCCCCAAATATATCGTATGAACCTTATGGAACCATACATGCTGATAAAATTTGCAAGGAGGAAAAGAAAAGGGGGGGGCGGGGGGCTGTGGGCAGGGCGCGGAGGCACCCGAGTTACACTAAAGTGGTGTCTTCACGACTGTTTGCAAATGCTCCAGTCCTATGCGGTTTGGGGTGCTAGACCCGTGTGGTGGTCCTTGGACCCCAAAGCCTCCATCTAGTTAGTTGACGAGAAAAGGGGGGCTTAAAGGCATGTAGGTCTTGTCCTACCTGACCCTATACGGTCAACCATTGCGCAATGTCTAATCAGTGGCTGATCCCTGGTTATTTCTCCACGTAAAAAATGAGAGGGAGGGAGGTATCAAACTGTTGCATCCCATATAAGAGTTATACATAAATCATATATAAAACCGGTGGATATTAAAAACATTATTCTGCAATTATTCTGAAACAAGCAGGGGTTCAATACCACCTTTATGCAGATGACACTCAAATATACTACAAAATCAAATCACCCAGTGACGTCAGACACCTCAATGGCACGCTAGCCAAGATCCAAGCCTGGTTTAATGCAAACCACTTAAAACTGAACCCGGACAAAACCGAATTAATACTGTTCTCTCCGAAAAATAACCACAACCAATTCAAGCCTGGCTTAAGGAGCTTGATGCCCTTAACTGCTCCCTCGTCCTATCCGACTCTGTAAAGTCTCTAGGCATTACCCTAGACAAGAACTTGTCAATGAAGGACCACATCAAGAACTCTGCAAAAAGTGCACTTTACTCTCTAAAACAACTCAAGAAAATTAAACCTTTCATTCCTCAAGATGATCTCAAGACAATTGTACAATCCCTAGTCCTTGCTAAACTGGACTATGGAAACGCCATCCTAACAGGGTCACCAAAAGCTCACCTAGCCCCACTAAGGTCAGTCCTTAACATGGCAGCCCGACTCATAACTGGGGGAAAAAGATTTGATCACATCTCGCCAACCCTCAACGCACTCAACTGGCTTCCCATGGAAGGTAGATGTACTTACAAACTGGCCTGCATCACACACAAGGCCCTTCACGCCCAATCCCCAAACTACCTAAACAGCAAACTAGTAAAAGCAGGAAAATCCAGAACTATGAGAAGCACCAACTCACTTCTTCTCATCCCTCCGAAACGGAAAAAGAAAACGACCCAATGCCGGTCCTTCTCTGGCAACGTACCCAGGATGTGGAACGCACTCCCTATTGACCTCCGATGCAACCCGTCCTTCGCTTGCTTCAAAAAGGGCCTCAAACTCCTTCTCCTCAACCAATACTCTACCGACCAAGTCAACCATCCTAGGCATCTATAACCGAATGGACTTCCCACTCACTCTGACCTTCAAGGATGGTGGTTATCTGACTTTGTTATCCACCTATGTCTTTTTCCCCTCTCTGGATACATTAGTATTATGTCTTTGCTTATATCTCGATGCACCCTCATCTCCTGTGATGTCATGCGATCTTTCTTTTCCTTTATGTATGTAAAGCGCTCCGATACCCACGGGTCTAGCTAGCGCTATAGAAAACTCTATAAATAAATAAATAAATAAAGGAGGATATTTTTTCAAAGAGAGTTCATTGTCACTGATACCCATTCACAATGAGTAAGTGGTGTCCCACTAGGTTGTTTTTATAAACTAGGAGTGCATTATCATCAGTAATTTAGAGAGACTCCTGAACTGTTCAATTTCAATTTCTACGTAAGAGGCCCCAAGGGATATTGTCATTTAGTCCCATGGTGTCAGTGTGGAGATTGTACACCCACCACTGCTCTTTCTCCAGAAGTCTGTGTTCCAGATTGTCACTGTAGCACAGATGTTCTAGGACCACCCACTTCAAGTCATTGGGCGTGTGTTTTTGTTCCATGTAATGCGAGGACATTTTGGTGGTGATGCGTTGACACCTGATATTACTACGGTGCTCGCACACCCTGGTGCTTACTTTTCTCGTAGTCATTCCTACATAATGTAGGTTGCATGGGCAAGTAATAAGGTGTACTACTCCTGTTGTATTACAGTTTGTTAGTTTTCGCAACTCTCAATGCATTCCATTGTTAAAGGACAGGTTTTTGGTGGCAGTAGTAAGGTGGCAGACGTTACAATTCACGCAGGGATAGTGGCCCAGGAGAGGTGTGCCTAGCATAGTTTGGTTCCTCTCTCTTTACATGGGCGTGGGGAACGTGGCGGTCGCCAGCTAAGTGGCCGTGGGTCTTCAGTCAATCGGGTCCCGTAATGTAAGGCCGTAAGGGCTCTCCCTCGGTTTTCCCGCTCCCCTGTGCTAATATTTTTGAAAGTTACCTGCTTTTTGGCTCTTTTGATATCTTTGTGTATCCTTGACAATGGCGCCAGAACCGCGCGAGGTGTCCGACGTTCTCCGAGCTCCGCGGTGGGAGGGCGCGGCTCGAGAGTTACGTCACTGTGGTGCAGCTGCCTTCCAGGTTCGGGTCGGAGGCGGAAGAGTCCGCGCTGGACAAGGTGCCATGGAGCTGGTCCGTTACTTGTGTTCTTCGACGTGGCTGCCTGCGGCTGAAGGTGGGAGAGTGGAGACAGGTCTCAGTAACCGGCATGCTGGAGGCGGTAAGACTGTTCCAGAGGTAGACGGAGTCACAGGGGTTTCTTTGTGCTCAGTCCTGGCCTCAGTTAATGGTATACCTCTGTTTGTGCAGGCTGTTTTTGCAGTTTCCTCTGATGTTTTAGGCGACAGACCCCCAGTGAAGGGGTTGGAAGATGGGGAGGTCTTACACTCTATGGAGAAGGGCAGGAATTCGCAAATCAGATCTTCCCTGCCCGCAGGAAAAGTCTGCAGGTACACGCTTCGCACCAGGGGTGTGCAACCTATTTCTTTAACAGAACTGGTGACTCTGGTGCCTTCTCCTCCCACGAGTCACCCTGGAAATACAGATAAGGGTCTACCCAAGTCACCTGAGTGTCCAAAAAAGGAGAGAGGATTTGGGGGGGGGGGGGGGGAGAGAGAGAGTAACGCTCTTTGTAGCCGCTAAAAGTCCGAGGAGCAGGGGCAGAGGAAAGAAGGCTACCCTATCGACAGTGAAGATTACACCTTCGCTAAAATCCTATTACAAGGTTCTTGCTGCACCAGTCTCCATCCCTACTCAAGAAGGCATTTCCAGTAAAACCAACTCTACTAGGATCGAGGAAAATATAAGTCAGCCTCAGGAGGTCACTCTGCCCCCTTCCTACTCAGCCCCTCTACTTCCATGCTCAGCTGATCACAGGAACCGTAGAATGACCACGCATCCCTCTATAACCAACGCAAATAGGTTCACTGTGTTGGAGCTGCGAGAGGAGGACAACCAGGGTGAGCAGGCAATACCCCCACAGTCCGATCCGGGCATTAGTCAAATACTCCAGACGACCCCAGAGACCTTGGCTGACATTCTTCTAGCTCTTAAGGAAGAGATGAAAAACAGGTTTACGGTCTCTGAGAATAATCAAGTGGCGATTCAGGCCTCCTGTGCTGTTTTAGCACAGAAGCTGGAAGAAGTATCTATAAGAACTGATACCTTGGAGCAGGAAATTCCTAAGATAAAGCAGGCACTAGATACATCTTCAGTAGAGATGAGCCGATTAGTGAGGCAAAATAAAGAAATGAGGGATGACTTAGAACGTCTTGAGAATCATTCAAGAAGGAACAACCTAAGACAAATGAATGTCCCCGAAGCCTTAAAAGGGTCAGACATCAAGGCCTTTGTGATTTCACTGCTGCGAGAATCGGCCTTAAAGAATCGATTGGACATAGATCTCTCCTCGGAAATTCAGCGGGTCCATCGGGATCCTTATAAGAGAAATCCTGCGAGACAGAAGCCGAGGAAAAACCTAATTAACTATCTTACGTATACTACGAAGGAGGCAATCTTGTCCATGGCACTTAAGGAAGGCTCCCTGTCGGCCGGATCATACTCCTTTTCAATCAGATCAGACGTGTGTTATAATACCGCCCAGAAACAGTGGGAAATGGGGAAACGGATGGAGGAATTTAAAGCTTTGTTTACATTTTATTCTAATCTTGTACATTTGCTACGTTATTTGGCAGTGCTTGGCAGGATTTAAAGGAACTCCCATAGTTCAGAATTACCTATTATGAGAATTTCGTACAGACTATTGGATTAGACTCTGGTTTAAAACAGATGGGAATCTTTCATCTAAAACATTTAGATGCCACTTGATTGAAGCAAGACTGTGTGATTGCTCTGATATTTTATTTGCACCACGCAAATTGAGCAAGTTTGCTGAAACTAGCAAATGTCACCTTCCCAAGCTTCTGAATATTTTCCAATGGTCTTTCATAAGTAGTTGAATATATTTTATTAGACTTTACCATAAATATGTTTAAATCGATTATTTGTTTAATTGCAGTTAATTAAATTTCCTTACAATTACTTTGAGTAAAACAATGCCTTTTGGGTTTAAAAATTGATTGAGCTGCTTTATTTAACATGTAGACTGTGTGGCTTTCTATACTTACTTTGGAGTCTCTTCTGATAGTGATCTAATTGGGAGGGGATATTTTCAAGAACTTTTTTTTTTTCCAACAGTAGGCCTAAAGGTTTTATTCCTAAACATGAAACTCGCACTGCTGTTCTCTTAATTGGAAAACGCTATCCTATTGCATGGTTCTGATCTTTCTGCAGGGTTCTGATATTTTTGCACGGTAACTAGAAACATTTCTGGGTGTGTCAGCATGTGGTGCCTTTGGGAATGTTTTCCATTTGCAACAATCAACACTCAAAAATTCTGTCAGACTTGAAACATGACTTGCTGCAATTTCTCTCTTAGTGATCAAAACCAAATGCAAAGGCAAAAATGTTCACTTTAAGTTGGCTACATTTTAATGAGTTTTCGAGCACTAGTTAAGTATTTCATTCAGTTAACAATAAAAAAAATCAGGAAAAAAACTGATTAAATCAAAAATTGGGCTACAACCTTTTAAAAAATAAAACATACTAACTCACATTTAAATGCTAAAGTAAAAAAATCAAGGTTTTCAGTTTTTGTCTAATGTCTACTTAACATTTGAAGTGTCTCTTTTGTTGTTAGGGGTATACCTCATGATAAATAAAAGCGCAGATTGTTGCCTTTCTCTAGAAATAATAGTCCTACACATAGTTCCAATCCATGCTTAAAACAAAAGACACATTTCTAACATTTGTGCATAATTAATCATTTAGTTAAATTCTGTTACGTAGGAGAAACTAATGGCTGGTGTATTATTATGTATTTGAAATGTATTGAAGTTGGTTAAAAATGTATTTGAGTCTATTTTGAGACTGTTTTGGGACTATACATCACTTTCTGAGGTTGAAACACCATCCTAATGAACTCAAATAATTGGAGAGGAAACTGCATTTTTTTTTTTTTTTTAGATTATGCTGATATTATGAAACTTGTATCTTTATACCCTGTGATGAATTTCATTAGATTTAGAATTAATTAAAATTAGTTTTATTCACGAAATGTAGTAATTTTTCTATAATGCTCTCACTGATACTACTTTTGGATTCTATATTCTTTAAGATCAGCAGTATATTGTGCTTCAGTGGTCTACCTGATATGGTTTTCCTGGGGCAGCAATGTTTTTCAACTGGTAATGAAGCATTGTTTTCCACCAAAGAATAATGTTACTATGTGCACTGTAATGTCTGCGTCTCTTCGCTTGTGGATATAAGCAGCGCTAAATACACAACCCTAATGAGATAAAAGTGAAAAAGCAAACCACTTATGAATTGTGGTTCTTTCCTCATAATTTAAAGTTGAATTGCTAAATTAATGCTGTTGTTAAATCTGTCTACAACAAAATTGAAGGAATTCTTGTCACAACTGATAGTTTTTTTTCTTTGCTATTTTTTTTAAATTTCAGCTTTAATTAAATTGAAGAATAAACCTTAATTACCACTACTAATGTGTGATCTCGTTGTGTTGTATTTATTGTTTAATTTAAACTGGGCCATTCAGGTATTTCAATTCCATTCCTTGTTATATTAAAGTAATGAAGATAACTGAAAGTTAGCTATAGTAAGACAACAAACTCTGTGCACAGTTCGTAAAAGCAGGAAATTTTGTTTGCTAGAATTTACAATTATACAAATTTTTTGTGTTTTCTGCATTTCTCATAATTCAAGATATCCAAGTTTTTCTCAGTCCTTGCATTAAATTTCATGAAAGTTTGTTAAGACTATGGGAGGAGTTTAGGGGAGAACAAGCTGGCTGTTAGAACTTTACAATGTTGTGCTACTTACTTTTGTTGTGGTCCTTCCTTAAGTATATTTGCAGTTTGCTTTGTAGGCGTACTGGCATCATGCCATTTTTCTGCCACTATGGTGACATTATATCTTTTTTCAAATGCTGCTCATGACAGATTGATTCATTAATCATTATGAATGGAATCAGGCTGGCTTCCTGGGCACTTGAAATATCTTACTAGAAAGCTTATGTGAGCTTTCAGTCTGACATTTTTAAGACACACTTGCGCTCCCATGCTGCCTTCTAGTGCCACATTGGAAGTGCCTGACCGTATGTAATAGAGAAATGGTACGTACATATAGTACAACTATGAAGACTTTTAATTGAAAGTTCTTCTCAGTCTCCCAGAAAATGGCACAGAACTCAGACTAGTGAGTTGGGGTAAGGGAATTCCATAAAGGAACACTGTGGACTCAAGTTTTTTTAGAGCTTGGTTTAAGGTGCTGCCTTCACCATCGAGATTATCTACAATCCACCTGGGATCTTGCTTGTTACTTGTCAAAGTGATAAGGCACTGTAGGAAATCTGCCTGATCACCCTGGATGGAGATGCCGGATGTGACGTCGCGGGCACTTATATAGATGCCACCCAGGCACTCTGACGTCCGTTCTTTTCAACCCACGCCAGTTAGTGCTGATCCAAGGAAGAGCTACACCTCTGTCTCTTTTTGACAGACTTTTTCAGCATTTTGGCGAATATTTTTCTTATGTGTCGAATGTCATCTAGAAAGGTAAGATTTAAGTCATGTGGCGCCCGTCACTGCGCCTGTCACCGCGCCATGTCGGTTACCTTGTGTGCTTATGGTGTCTCGAACTCTACCACAGCTCGAAAACGTGCTTGGACTGCCGGACGATGGCACCAAAGGCTTTGAGGGAGCGGTCCCTAAAGCAGCGTGCGGCCCGGCAGTCGACACTATTGAGCCCAACTCCTTGGAGGTCTGGGTCCCGATCAAGGTAAAAAAGGTCAGGGGATTGCTCCAGGAGCCACAAGTCCTCTTTGTCGCACTTGAGGTCCTCGGGGCACTGGGAGGAGGCACAAAAAGAAGAAGTCTAAACGGACTTTACTACACCTCATCCATCGGCTAGCGAGATGAGCGGGGAACTTCGACGTTACAGGCATGGTTCTGTGGAGCCGTTGCCACGTCCGACTCCGTGCCTCCCCCCCTGTTTCCGGGAGCCGGAGCAACCCCCGCTCAAATATTTGCGCCAAGTATTTGAGCGGGCCGACCCCTCCGGAATGCCTTCTGGCCCCCAGGGTCAGAGGAGGCCCTATCTGGTTCCATGCCGACTGCTCTGGCCTCGGCTCTGGTGGGGTCTCATGGATCCGATTCCCAGATCGGCTCTGGTCGTGCCAACGTGACCTTCTCCGGCGTCTGTACCGACATCTATGCTCCCGGCGCTGCCAGCACTCACCAGGAGCGTCAGCCCTATTCTCGTGCCAGACGACTGAGTCGGAACAGCATTGGTCGACGCCAAATCTGGCGCCAACAGAGCCCATTGGCCTTAGGTCGTTGCCTGAGCATTTTGCGGAGCATACAGGCAAGGGGGAAGAGTGGAAGGGGGGGTCACTGGACCCTTTAGAACACCAGTTATACACCCCAGCTGAGAATTTGGACTGGTATGGGGGAACTAGCAGAGGCCAGTGGACTGGACACCTCTCCAGATTCTGGTTTGCTCTCTCCACCTACCGTAGCTACGGAGGAGGAAGCATCGTATGCAGTGGTGGTGAAGAGGGCAGCGGAGGTCCTTGACCTCAAACTTCCCTCGGTGGCGGTTAAGACTAACCTCTTGACCAAAGTGCTTTAGCCTGGGATTTCCTCATCTGAACCCCTATTGCCCTTTAATGAAGCACTGACTGATGTCCTTCTAGAAACTTGGTCCAAGCCTTGCACAGGGGCTCCTGTGAACAAGACAATTGCCTGCTTCTGTCGCCCTGCCCCGGGTGATCCTAGTTTCCTCAGCCAACACCCCACCAAGCCTCGACTTTCCATGGCGCGAACCCTGCCTCTCGCCCGGACAGGGAATCCAAGAGACTGGACACACTTGGGAAGAAGATGTTTTCTTCCACCAGCCTAGCATTGCAGTCGGTAAACACTGCATGCCTTTTGTGCTGTTACTCCCATACCCTATGGGAAACATTTGTGCATTTGCTGCCACTGGTCCCAGAGGAGACCTGGGCCATCCTCTCCCAAGCACTGAAAAATGGGAGAGATACAGCAAAGTTCACTATTAGGTGTAGTCTGGATACGACTTACTCGCTGGGCAGTCCAGTATGTAGACAATAGCCTTACCGCGCCACGGCTGGCTGGGAACATCTGGCTATTCGGGGGATGCCCAGGCCAACCTTTTGGACATGCCCTTCGATGGGACTCATCTCTTCATAGATAAGGCAGACACAGCTCTGGAGTGCTTCAATGACTCGCACACTACGGCCAAGTCCCTGGGCCTTTCAGTGACACCTCCCTCCCAGACTGCCTTTCGCCTCTTTTGGGGCTGTGGAAGGGGCTTTCACTGTGCCAGCCATACACCAGCCACCGTCCGTTCAGTAGTTTTTTAGATATTTAAGTTTAAATAATATAGATATCAGGGGACGTGAGTCCTTGCAGTGGACTCGGCTTGAAGCATAGTCCCACAAAAAAAGTAAAAAATAAAGAAAAGGCGTAGGGTGGGAATACCCTGATTTCTCCCCCCCCCCCCCGCCCCGATACGGTTTTATTTTGCTGTGAATTCACGGGTGGACCCGAGGATCTGCTATAGAATGAAAGACGCACGGGCTCCCGCGTGTCTTTTATAAGAAGCCCCCACGTGGGTCAAATCGCGTGGGCATGTTTTTTAATTATGTGGAAATTCCCTTGCAGGGGACCGCCACCTCCCCGGGGCTTTATGCATAGTGAAAGCAGAAGGGGGGCCTGAAGCCCCCCCACCCCACAGCCCCGGGGACCACCACCTTCCCGGGGCTTTAACTTTCATTAATGGGGGGAGGGGGTGCACACTGACCCTCTCCCAGCTCTGGGGACTGCCCCCTCCCTGGTGAAATTAACATAGTGATGCAGGGGGCCATGCGCCCCCTGCGGCCCGGGGGACCACCACATCCCTTGGGCAATTACCATCGAAATGCGGGTGGGCCATGCACCAGCCCCTCCTGGAGGCAAAGATATGCCCGGGTACCACCACCCCCAGGTCCAGCTCCTGCTATGTCCCGGGGTGCACACCCCCGGGACATAGCAGGACCCGGCCCGGGACATAGCAAATCGGCCCGGAGAAGAGGGCAGCGTGACCCCCTTCTCCTTTTCAAATTAGGTCTGGCCCCAGGGGGTATGGTCCCCGGGGCATAATTGCCCCAGGGAAGGGGTGGCCACATGGCCCCTCTCCCCAAATAAATAAAAAATAAATAAGACTGGCAAGTTGCCGGAGGGCCCCATCCCCCTTTCTCCACCACTCTGCAAATGCACCTCCTAGTGCACTGTTGGTTGGGGGATAAAGTTCCCTTGGCTCCAGAGGGTCCTTGGGGGGCAACAAGCCCTCCAGTAAGTCCTACACAATGGGATTACTGAGGTTTTAGGAGACCACACCTCTTTTCTCCACCACTCTGCAAAGGCGCATCCTGGCGTACTGCTGGTTGGATGATGAAGTCCCCTTGGTGCCAGAGGGTCCTGGGTGAGGGGTGGGGGGAGGGCAACTACCCCTCCTGTTACGTCCAGTAAGTCCCTTACTGCAGGATTCCTGAGAGCTGGTCGGAGGTACCGCCCCCCTTTCTCCACCACTCTGCAAATGTGACTACTAGCTAAAAAAAAAAAAAACATGGAAATTCACTGGGTTTACAGGGACGTTATAGTTGGGCTGAGATTTTAGTCGTACAAAAAACAGTGAAATTCAGCAGTTATAGTTACCTGAGCTAACTATAACTTATGCCCCCGCAATGCACTGCTTATGACATCACATATTACATCACTCATGACATGGTTAGTGACATGCAGAATGGCATGATGACCCATTGCAGATTCAGAATCATAAGGATCGTGAAATTGTAGCTAGTAAAAGAGAGTGGCCTTATTACTTTAGCGTTGTCGGAAACTGGCAAATTCAGAAAGTTGAAACTCGGGCAGGTACTTTACTTGTAACATGACTTGCAAAATATATTTCCACTTAATTTATTTATCTTACTTGGTGATTTTAATGCTAATATTTGTGCCTGTGAGAGTGAATAGTCAGTAGCTGAGGTTAGGGACAGAACATGGAATATTCCTGCACTGAACTCGTAGGTGGTCTGCTTCACCATTATTTGATATCAACCGGTCATTTGGGAACCTGGAGAAAAGTAGCCAGCAATCTCCTTTCCCACCTTACTGGTGCAATACTTCCCACTTAAGCAGTTCTGATAGTAAAAAAAAATTATATGCATTCGAAACACCATTCTGCTTGTGTCTTTAGGGGACAGAAATTCTTTCTTGAGCAGCAGTATTGGAGCAGCAAATGCTGTAACATCACACTAGCTCCCACGATTATTCACTTTAGATCCTTATTAAAATTGCATCTTCTCAAGTGTTTGCCACTGTTGTAGGCTAGTCAGTAATCACCATTTAGAGATTACCATGTTATGTGGCATAAATGTGTGTTCATTTCAGAAGCAAAGTTGTGCCAGACGGGAAATATGTTCCTAATTTATTTGGGGGTGGGGCGGTGCCATCTATCATTCAACTATCTCAGTCTTTATTTGATGATCTGTCAAATTTTTCTCAGACAGTATCAGTCGATCCATGCTAAAATATGAACAGATATCAAGATCTCTTTTTCTCAGAAGGAGCCTAGTGGCATGACCTGGTCCTCTTTTCATCCCACCTCAAGGTGCCAATTGTTATCACTGATTGTAAATTGTGCTTCCCTGGTGACATCCATACTATGAAAGTTTACCCTCTTCTAGTAGACCATTTGGGATATTATAATGTGTCTCTCCAGCCAAGCATAGTTCTCGGCAAATTGAAAGAAAGGATAGTCTAGCCACTTTTTACGGATAGAACAAATGGCATGCTAAATCCACTCTTTCTTAGAAGACGGCACCATATTTGATGTTTGTACCAAGGCTCCTTTAGTCATATGATTTCCTTGAGGGAAAAAAAAGCTTGTGCAATCAATATTGAAGAGGATTATTAAAGACTCTGTAAGCTACCACACAATTGCCCTTTTAAATGGAAGTTATTTTTAAGTGCAACACCTAAAAATCGGTTGAGATAAGTGGAAGATATACAAGTCAAACCAGTTTTAGGGAAAAAGTTGTCTAATGCAAAGAAACGAGCAACCAACAACAGCGGCGTCACTAGGGTTGGTGTCACCCAGTGCTGTAACTCATGGTGTCACCCCTCAGGGGCGGCTGGTGAGGTTTGTGAGTGGGGGGGCAGGCGGGCATGCAGGAAAATAGGAGACATGGATCTCATGCAGGGAAGTGAAGGGATGCAAAGTAGCAAGAACAGAGCTAGTGCCCTTGCTTGTGCGCCTGTCTCATCCAGCCTTGCGTCTCAAGTTTTCCGTCTGTCTCACCGTCCCTGCCGCTTTCTTTTGTACCTGTTGCTGCTCAGTACCTCTCTGCTGTACCTTGCACCGGTCCAGACCTCTCATTACCCGGTACCTGTGGCCGTTTACCTCTCTTTTTCTGCTGAAAATCTGAGCAATATACACATTACACACTATGCACGGATTGTTCTCGTCCCGAATTTGAATTTGAATTCAGCGCTGAAAATGAAGTAGCATGCACGGCCTCTTGGCGCTGTGTAATATCTCTGGCTACTTCATTTTCAACACAGTGGCAGGTGTTGCTGCGCAGTTGAATGCCCTGTGCAAAGGTTGACAGGCCCTCTTTAAGTTGTTTATTGCTTTATTTGAGTGTTAAACTGGTACAAACGAAGTTAGACCTTTGCCCAAAAAGAGTAAACGTGTAAAAATGACAGAAGTAACACTAACACAGAAAGTGCCGCACACGCTGCATACTTTGCCTTTTATGCCTCATAGTTTAGTAAACTCCTGACTCATAATTCCAGAGGCCATGCAAGAGGGCAACAGTGACAGAGGCGAAATAAACCGGGCCAGCTGGCACCAGCGAGAGCCTTCTCCCACTCACAGGGCCCGATGGCACCAGTGCCCGCCCGGCTTCCTCAGTGTGTGGAGGGCCGCGGGGAAGCCCAGGGGCTGGGGGTGTGCTGCTTTTGATGTGTTAATATTACACATTCATGGGGAACGGGGGGGTAGCTAGCAGTCACTAGGGGTCTCTGTGCTCTGCTTGCCACTTTTTCTTGCCAGCACCAAGATAGTTTCACTCCCTAACCCCAGACAGGCTCCTCCCGGTCCGGTACATTTCTTAAGAGCCACAACACCGAGCGCACACACAGCGGTGTAACCAGTGGCTCGTGTACCCTCTGAGAAGCAGATTAAAGTTTATATAAAGCATTGCATACGACATTACAAATTGGTTTAAAAAAGGCACATACAATGAGCAGTAGGAGCGAATTCTCAAATCCCAGTGCAGCCGATGCCCTCTGCCGTACAGCACGTGGCAACACAAGCCTGTTCTGCAAGTTGCCATTCCTGGTTAGGTGTGGCTGAGTGCCCGGCCAAGACAACCCGCACGATGGGCCAATGAGAGGGATTACTAGCCTCTTTGTGCGCTCTCGCATCGGTGCACGCAGCTAAAACCATCGCCCTTAGTGTTTTAGAAAGGTGCCACATAGGTTCCCGGGCTCTCAAACAGGCCAGTTCATTTCAGACAAGTACAGATGTCATGTATGAGGTCCCGGGTATTTTTAAGCCTCGTCCCAGCTTCGGACAGTCAGCTAGACTGCCGGATTTAATCAAGTTTCACTCCTGGTCCATACCTGAAGGTGTTCTCTTGGCCTGAGGCCTCGCCTTGAGCTGCTGCCTGGCACGTTGGGGAGCCCCTGACAGAGGTAGCAATGTGAGTTTTTAAAGGGGGAGGCTTGGAGCATAAAAGCTTACCTCGCGTTACACAGCCATCGTGCAGTTTGTGTTTAGGAGACACAAAGCCGAGGCAATCACAGCAAGTCCGTCCCGATCAAACACAGCCAACAGGAATACAGCACACCTGCTGCCTGCGTGCCGATTATGCCGAAATAAGAGCTGCGCAGCCAAACTCTTCCACAGCCCACGCCCCCAGCTTCCATTATCCAACCAGGAGGACTAAAAGTACCGCGATGGCAATGGGTGCTCCAATTGTTGCCACCCACTACTCTCTCTTCAGAAAGGCCAGCCCTGCCCCTTACCATTCATTTAAATAGGGCGCTGCTAAAATCGCCTGGGCCACAGTATAAGCACCCTATTGAAAACTAACCATTTTCTGCTTTTTCTGGCCACTCCTTCATGCTGACATCACTCTTCTAGATTGTGCATCGAGGGCGAGCAATATTGCTCGCCCCGATATTGCTCGCCCCGGCCAGCACATGCGCAGGAGGTCTCTGACGTGACCTCATCCCTTCCTAAAAAAAAAAACGGTATTTGTATTCACACGAAGCAATGAGCACTTCATTTGAATCAAATGAAGTGCTCACTGCATCGTGTTGAATACAAATTCTGTTTTTTTTCTAGGAAGGGAGCTGTTGCATTATGTACACAGTCTCTACGACTTACCCCATGACACCATCACATGGGGTGACACCTTTCCCAAATGAGACTATTTAGTAAATAGTCTCATTTGGGAAAGGTGTCACCCCATGTGATGGTGTCAGCCGGTGCGGTCCGCACCCCCCGCTCCCCCCTAGTGACGCCACTGACCATCAATCATAGAGATTCTCTCTTGGAGACGTGTCAAAAACAGAACATTGAAAAAGACAAAAGACCAATCTGCATCACTACCTTCAACATAGCCTCGGATCGAGTCTCCAAAATCATTGGTAAACACTGGCGCATTTTTAACAGTGGGCAACTCAACATCCCTAAACCAATGTTCTCCCACAGGAAGGGGAGAAATCTGAGATATTTTGGTACACACACGTCCAAAACTAGGAACCAACAGAGAGAGGAACCAAACTATGCTAGGCACACCTCCCATGGGCCACTATCCCTGCGGGAATTGTAGCGTCTGCCACCTTACTACTGCCACCAAAAACGTGTCTTAACAATGGAATGCATTGGGAGTTGCGAAAACTAACAAACTGTAATACAACAGGAGTAGTATACCTTATTACTTGCCCATGCAACCTACATTATGTAGGAATGACTACGAGAAAAGTAAGCACCAGAGTGTGCGAGCACCATAGTAATATCAGGTGTCAACGCATCACCACCAAAATGTCCTCGCATTACATGGAACAAAAACACACACCCAATGACTTGAAGTGGGTGGTCCTAGAACATCTGTGCTACAGTGACAATCTGGAACACAGACTTCTGGAGAAAGAGCAGCGGTGGGTGTACAAACTCCACACTGACACCGTGGGACTAAATGACATATCCCTTGGGTCCTCTTACGTAGAAATTGAAAAGTTCAGGAGTTTCTCTAAATTATTGATGATAATGCACTCCTAGTTTATAAAAACAACCTAGTGGGACACCACTTACTTGTTATGAATGGGTATCAGTGACAATGAACTCTCTTCGAAAAATATCCTCCTGTTTTTAATATCCACGGTTTTATATATGATTTATGTATAACTCTTATATGGGACGCAACAATTTGATACCTCCCTCCCTCTCATTTTTTACGTGGAGAAATAACCAGGGTTCAGCCACTGATTAGACATTGCGCAATGGTTGACCATATAGGGTCAGGTAGGACAAGACTTACATGCCTTTGAGCCCCCCCTTTTCTCGTCAACTAACTAGATGGAGGCTTTGGGGTCCAAGGACCACCACACGGGTGTAGCAACCCAAACCGCATAGGACTGGAGCATTTGCAAACTGTCGAGAAGACACTACTTTAGTGTAACTCAGGGTGCCCCCGCATCAGGAGCATCAGATGACCTTTTAATATATCCTTTCTCCCATTTTTAGTGTGTGATTACAAGCCCCTCTACCCCTGGCTTTGACCATGATGCAATAATTTAGCATTATCAAAAGTACGTCACAGAGATTACTTCTATGTTTTATGTTGTACTGTCACGTGGAGTCTTGTCTCACGAGTGTTATTTTACGAATGTTTTCACCCATTTACAGTGTTTATGACACACTATGAGAGCACACAAGATAGACCATATGAGCACCCACCATTTACGGGTGCTATATATATATTTGTATGTATTCATAGGCTGCATGCGTAACTAAGCATATGTGGCCTGCCAGCCTGGCTGACAGTTCTTTGTTTTAATGTATGTTTTTTCTGATTACAGATACGGATAAATTACTAGAACCATACGGATAAATTACTAGAACCGCATGTTTACAGTGAATGCTCATTAAGTGTGCACATTTGGCATCCTCAATATAGGATTCACTAGGAGTGGTACACACACGGGGCTGGACCCCGAGGAGTCCTGATGAAGAGCTATTAGGGGAACAGCTCGAAACATGTTGACACAAACACATTACTGAGACAACCAGACTCATTAAGGTCAGGTTTTCTCTCAGTAACAACCCCTGATTTTTAACCATGCCAACTCGGGCGGGAATAAAAGAGTGGCCTACTAGTTAGGTATTGTTAAAATCTTCTTTTCCAGCCACTCCACATCACTGCACTACACATAGTCTACAAAAAAGTGCTCCTACGTATCTCGCAAGTCGCAGTACGCCTCAACCGGTAGAGGATTGAGATGAACCCCAATGATGAAGCATGCCACCTGGGGGCAACCCTGGTGGGTGAGGGGTCTCTAGAAAAAAAGTATTTTTTCTAGACAAGTGATTACAACGAATTCTAGTTCTCCCAAATACCACATACAAATGGAATGCAGATCCGTAACCGACATTTGTCGAGTATGGGACCCAAAAGGCTTAAAGTCCGACGACATTGGAGAAAAGCCACTGTTCCCAGAAAAAAACGGCCCGAGGAACCGCTTCTCCAAATCCGTGTTGCAGCACGGAAAAGAAGAAACGGACGTCTGCGCGCTGGAGGGGACTTATATGACTCCACTGACATCACAACCAGAGTCGACGTCATCCGGATCCAGTCTGACACCTGGGGAGAATTCAAAAGTTAAGGAATCTGCGGCTTCATGTCTCTATCAGATATTAAATGTCTAATATACATATTTATAGGAATTTTCAGCCTGCTCTCTGTATTCATTGGTCTGTTGTTGTGTCATTCATATTTCCTTCCACTCACTACAGAATAGAGCAGTGGGTCAGCCCACTTCAGCCATTGGCTGAGTTCACTGTGAGTAATGGTATTCTGCTCTTTCACAAGGAGCACGTCCGCACACAGAGTTCCCTTGAGGGCCAGGTAACACTATGGCAATATTTTCTTTTTGAGACTGAATTTTTTTTTTGTCAAGGTCTTTTTTGTTATATAAGTGAGAGCCCGGCCGCTCCCCCAACTAAAATAAATTACAAAAACCATGACAAAACAAAACAAGCATTGGCAAAGCCAAGAGGTCAGCAGCCAATGCCAGATCCATTTGCTTTTGTCAATGCTTGCTCATTTTTGCAGTGTAGATCCTTCCCTCCTTCCTAGTAAAGGCTATTTATATTAATGCTATTGGAGGTCTCCCCATGTCTCCACTTGCTACAAACTGTAGACAACTCTGTCGTCTCACCACAGTACCTTAGTTTACCCACAGGTTTTATTTTGCCCACCCTCTAACCCACGGATCTGGAACCAGGACAAGTAGAATTACATTTTATCATTGCAGGATGCTCTCCCACAAGAGAATCTTTCAATCTTCTGTTCCCACATGACCCCAATTATCATTATGTGTTAATGAGCCAAGCTTCTGAGAGGCACCACAAAGTTGGACTTCCACTCAACCCCCAATGTCCAAACACAGATCTAGTCTTTTTGTCCATAGCATGACACACAGATGCGGCAGGCTCACCCAACCCCCATAGCCATCTGAGGAACCATGTAGAAGGATGTAAAACCATATAGTACTCACTTTTTTTTCAATGATATGGCAGTGAGCCTCTTAGTTATTGCCGTGCACGAGAACTTCGAAAGTTTCACTCTTACGTCCTTCGAACTGTAAAACAGAAAACACGCAGACAGCTTACAGCGCCCAATCATGGCAGAGGATTTGGTGTAAAAATGGAACTCAGGTACAGACATCTGTTCAAATGTAGGACTGTGCTAGATTCCAAACGATAACACATATTAGAAAAAAACATTAAGTAGAAAACAACAAAAACAACATTATAAAAAGAGGCAGATTGATCATCCCCATCTTATCTTCTCAACTTCATTCAATAGTACATATTCCTGTATGGTTGAACTGGTTAGTTTGGGCGAGTTTAAGTCAAATGAACAAACTTATGGTAAAGGGAGGTCTGAAGACTGAATCAAATGGAAGCTGAATTGGAATATGAATAGAGGTGAAATGTACTAATATCTGCCGGTCTGAGGCAAACTGAGAAATTATGACATTGAATGGGAGAGATTGCTGGATTACTCTCAGATAGAGGCAAGGTCATTGACTGAGGAATTTACTGAGGATGCAAAATCCAGGATATAGAGACACTCAGAATTATTAAGCCAGATTGCTTAGCGACTGTAACAGAGATGGTAAAATAACTTGAGAGTTGTACGATTCTGATAGCAGGAGGAACCTATGCCCAGTGGCGTAAAGAAACTTGAAGGGGCGCCTGCAAAGTACATGGAGGGGGCCCAGTCAGAAGCTCTCAGGCCTGGGGCAAGCTGTCCGTGCACAGTGCCGGAGGTGGCCCCCTGGAGCTCGGGGGCCCTCCCGCACTACGGGGGATGCGGGGCTATTGTTACGCCACTGCCTATGCCCTCGAGAGAGGCAGACGTTCAGGTGAGATTATAAATAGAGCTCCTGGTTTTATGGTATTTCTTTCTTTGACATTTCCTACTGTATTTATAAATATTTATTTTTTGCCAATTTTATCAGTATTTATACAAATTTGTTTGTGATTAGTGTAATAATGTAACTGCAATGGGCATATTTATTCATGGATAAATGTATAATCACGTTTGACTGTCCACTGGGTGTTTACCGTTTACAGTACAAAACAGTCATGTGAAAATATTTACATTGTAGAACCGCTTAAACAGCTGTAGGGCTACAGTTAATTATGGTTCTTTAGGAAATGTTTTTTTTTTTAACTTCCCTACCGGTCAATCTCCACAGCTACAGGCCTGGCACTCATTACTGACAGTAGTGGGAATCAGCCAAAAGAACACATATTTCATATTTTAAAAAATACGGACGGGAGAATAGATGTTTTTCTGTCTGTCTATAAAATCAGTAAAAAAATAAACTGGGAGCATTATTTATGAACAATACGGCTCAGGGTTCTACGTAAAGCATATGATCGCCAGACTAGACCGTGCACACTGGGGTTGCTTCTACTGCTCACTGGTAGTTGTCATTACCCCTACTTGTAGTCCTCATCCCAGTCCTTCCTTTTGAGGGAACTCTGCCTCTAAAAGAGAGTTCCCAACAGCTTTGGATTAGAGATTTGCATGTGTGTTTCTTCTATGTTTACAAGATGCACAGCAGAAAGCGCCCTTCCCTGCGCCTCCTTCTGTATCTAACAAGTCTAACGTAATTGCAGGTGAAACAAAGGAGGGAGGGAGGGATGGGACTGGGAAGAGGAAGACCACGAATCGGAATATTGAAGATGACTGGTAATTAATTGATGCATTACCCCCTCTGTCTGTCCTCCTTCTCCCAATCCTTACCTTGTGAGAATATAACAGGCTGTAACATTTTGCACCGACAAGTAATGCTGAAATTACATTTATTAATATCAACAATTACTTCATTGTCAACACCAATACAGTAGAATCAAAGTTACACGGACCAGAATCTGCCAGATCCAACCTAAAGTGTTTTACAAAGGTATCATGGGATGACCAAGTAGCGGCCATACATATTTCCTGCAGGAAGGCTCCACCAGATTCTGCCTATAAAGCGGACACCATTCTCATGGAGTGTCCTTGAATGTTAGCGGGAACAGATTCTCCTATCAATTTATATAATTGGAAAATTGCTTGACAAACTCACCTACTTATGATCTGAGCTGTCACCTATTTTCTTTGTTTACTAAACCATAAGAAACAAATAGTGAATTGGAAGACCTGAAATGTTTAGTACGGTCTAAGTAGATTGACAAAGACCTTCTTACATCCAAGGCAGACAAAATATGTGAATCTCCCTCTGAGTGCAGAACTGGAAGTACGAATTCCTGGGACAAGAGAAAGGGTAAATGGATCTTTGGAATATACTTGAGATAAAATCTGAGGATAATCCAGTCCAGACAAAATCCTTAAGTAAGGGTAAGATGTCACCAAAGTACTCAACCCACCCATCTCCTTGCCTATGGGATCACCACAAGAAGTGCTGTCTTTGAGGAAGCCATGCTAAGTCTGCTTGCTCCAAAGGTTCGAAGTGCTGTTGTTGTAAACCTCTTAGTACTATATATAGATCCCAAGTAGGAATTCGGATTTGGAATTAGAGGCTTTTACAGTCATAATAATTTATAGATTAACTAGGATATCTTCGAGGACTCGAAGCCTTTTGCATCATCCATGGAGTGGATAAGGTGGCCAGAGATAAAGCTTGTAGGAATCCATCCCTTTAGAATTCTTAAAGGCGCACCATTTCTGAAATGAACTCCAATTCTTTTTGTATGAAGCCAGAGTTGAGGGCTTCCTCGAAGCTTGAATATAAAGGACGACCTATCTAAAGCATCCCATTTGCCCCAAACCTACCCTCTCAAGTTCCAATCGGAGATGTTGGAACTGCGATGTTCCAACATGAATCAATGGAAGATGTGGGAACTGAAGAGGTGGAGGTTGAAGTGACCGGTGCAAATCCTCCCCTCTTGAGATGCTCTTGAGATAGGAAACTCAAGTGCGTTCTGGCCAAAATGGTGCTATCATATTACCATCCTTCTTTCCTCCTTAATCATCCAAAGCACCTTCAGGAGTAGGGGAATCAGGTGGAAGGTGTACAGCAGTCCTTGTGGCCAATGTATCCACAAGACATCCATTGCCCTTGCCTGGGGACACCACAGTTCCTTTCCAAAAAATAGTAAGCATCGCATTGTGTTGTGATGAGAACAAGTCTGCAAACTGAAAGCAAATGTAGTTGAACTCTCAGGCTGATAAATGGAACATCACCAAGGATAGTAGGTTTTGGCTTAGACTGTCTGCCCGAAAATTCAATCGCCGCTGAATACAGACTGCACCCAAAGCCAGTAAATGTGTTTCAGACAATGCCAAAAAATATCTCACCACCAGATTGAGCTCTTTGTGCAACCCTGACGGTTCAGATAACATCTTACCTGGTTGTCCCTCCTGACTAGAAGATTCTTGCCTTCCAACTGAAGAGCAAATGATCGAAGTGCATTCCACACTGCAGATCATTCCTTCCAGTTAGATGAGTGAGTGGCCTCCTCCTCTGACAAGGAGCCCTTCATTTCCTGGCCTCCCAGAGTTGTAGCCCATCCCCAGGTACAGCTGTCTGTGGTCAGTTAGACTGAAGCAGGATACCGCAGCCAGACACCAATTCATAGATTCTGGTCCACAAACCACCAATCCAACCCCTGTTGTAAATTGGGGGTTACTGTTATCAGGTAAGCACTGGGAAGAGGAGAACAGAAAGAGGGAGTAATGGTGTGTGATATGAATTTTCTTAGTTACATAAGCAAGGCAGGAACTATTTTTCACACTGTTTGGGGATATGAAGGAGTACAAGCCTTCTCAGGTGACACCAACAAGTCAGCATTACCAGGCACAAAAATAATTGTAACATCAAAAGTGGAAAAACTGGTTATTTGCACTAGCCATAGAGTCCTTAGCCACATGGGTGCAGCGAGACCCATTGATTCTGGGGTTCGAGTGGTCACGGGAGCGATCTGACAGAATTGCGCTGTATGCAGATGTTATGTTGTTCTTCATGGCCGATCCATGGTTCTCTGGGCCCGGAGTTCTCCAGATACTCCAAGTGTTTGGGGAGACTTCCAGCCTGGGAGCCGACCCTTTGAAATAGGTGTTATTTCCCATGTGCGGGGACCAGGGACGTGGTGCCTGGGCTGTGCAGCTGTCCCACGCGACGGGAGGATTTAAATATTTAGGAGTTTTTATCTTGCCATGCCCCACGACATCGTGGACACAATATCAATCGGATGCTGTCAGGTATACGTGAGGAGACCACGATATGGTCCCCTCTCCCACTGACCTTGTATGGGTGATCTGCAATTTTTAAGATGGTCTCCGTGCCTCGGATACTCTATCGGTTGCAAAATTTTCCATACAATATTCCACGCACATGGTTTGTTCAAGTCAATGCAATCGTGAACAAGTTCTTATGTGGCGGGGGAGCCATTCGAGTACCACTGCGCACGTGCACACAGTCGACATACTGCGGGGGGATTGCAGCAGCTGATGTATACGCTTACTACGCAGCATCCCACCTGTTGGTCATCAATGAGTGGTGGTACAGCCCGCACACAGACCCAGCATATGCGGTGGAGCGCCTGGCGATGGAGGGCATAACCCTCCAGAAGCTTCTCTACCGCCGCATGAACCTAGACATCTTGCCCCCCACCAGCAGAACAGTCATTCAGCTCTGGCAATACACCATTAAAGATATGGGCTGGTCAGGGCGCCTGACACAGACGACCCCGCTGTGGCAAGGTACCTATCTACGTCCCGCTGCTGAACATTCTGGCTTTCATACTTGGGACATTCTTGGAATTTCTACCCTAGGGGACGTTATGCAGGGTTCCACCCTCAAATCGTTTCAGAAACTACCAAATGAATTTCAGCTGCAGCGGTCGTAGTTCTATAAATACTTGCAGTTGAGACATGCTTTGACTTCCCTAATCCGCTCGCTGAGTGACCTACCGGAATTTCACCCTCTTGAAGGCCGCTTACGGATGGGTGACCTTGGGGCGCATAAGATACGGCCGATTTATCAGAAGTTGACCACCCATACTCGTACCACACTACACAAAACCCGAGGGGCATGGGAAGAGGACTTGCCAGACATGACGGACGATGATTGGACAGAGGGCCTTGCTAGTCCCCGCGGAGCTGCTATCTCCACACGATATTGCCTTATCCAGTTTAAATATCTCCATCGAGCATACTTTACTCGCTTCCACCTCTGGAGGATGGGTGTCATCCAGGCCCCTATGTGCCTCAGATGTGGGGAATCAGAGGGAACCTTCTGCCACATGGTTTGGAGCTGTGCGGCGCTGCAGCCGTTTTGGTGTAAAATTTCGTCGTGCCTGGGCCGGGTCCTGTCCTGGAACCTCCCGTTTCACCCTAAGCTGTTCTTGCTCCATAGCACAGAGGGGATTGGCGGGAACCGCTACAAACACTTATTGTTTTTGGGCCTTACGCTTGCCAAAATGGACATCGCCCAAGCGTGAAAGGGACTACCCCGCCAACAATGGGCGGGTGGAGGACGGCTATGGACAGATGCATGGGGGCAGAGATAAGGGTCTATTAGGCGCGTGGGTGCCCAAAGAAACATAGGAAGATTTGGTCCCGCTGGGCGACATACCAGGGCATAGATTTACCCCCTACCACCATCGGACCCCCTATAAATCTGGCCCTTACATCTCTCTGACTATTAGATGCCCAAGATGAGTAGTTCTGTCATCAATACCCATACACTTAGACATACTACGTTCAGTGAACTCAGTGGTAACCTGTGCCAAGTTTTAGTTATGGGGCCTGCTGGTTTGCAGATTAGCTTGTTGTTTAAATATAAGTGGTACTTTCTCATTCGAATTGTATCCATAATGTATGCTTTGGGCTCCGCCCACCATGTACCATTAAACTCAATAAAATTTGTTTGAAAAAAAAAGTGGAAAAACAGTCTACCTGGAAGGGATTGTTTCTTACCCAAATACAGTCTATTATATGCATCAAAAATGATGGTGCGCGTAGGGATATTACCCAAGTATATGGGAACTCCTAGGCACTAGTACCAGAAATGTTGAGTAGAGATAACCCATTGAAAATATTGCTGTCCAATACAAAAAAAATAACTGAATAGAACTACACCAAATGTAGCCAAAAGTTAGAACTTTACTCACAAAGCATGCATTTTATGATTTGATGTAAATTTGTTGAGCTGTTTTCGTGAAATTAGCATTTAAAGAGGGGCTCAGGCTGGTCATGAAGGGGTTAAAAAGTTAGACATATCTAGACTGTTGGTGTCCAGATACACTCCAACTGGCTAATTCAAAGGGGACTGGCCTATCCTGATTGGCTGAGAACAACATAACCAATATGTTGAGAAAGCTTTGACATGGTCTCCATTGATATGCACTGTAGTGAAACCTGCTTCTGAGGGTCACAAACAGGAACACATATAAAGGGTAATAACAGATTTTAGTCATAATATAAACCATTTATCGGTGGTTGTTAGACCTGACATCATTGGTGTGGGTTTCCCCTGTATTTTGTTGCCTTTGCCTCCTGTGTTTTTGCTGTGTGTTGGACTTCGTTTTGCTGGTTTTGCTGGTCTAGATGCTTTGGGCACTTTGCCACTGCTGTTCAGTGCCAAAGTGCAAGTGCTCCCTTTGTAAATTGTTGTTATGGATTGGTGTTTCCATAATTGGCTTATTTGATTTTCTAGCCAGCCCCTAGTACAGTGCACTGTGTGTGCCCAGGGCCTGTAAATCAAATGCTGCTACTGTGCCTGCAGCACTGGCTGTGCCACCCACATAAGCAGCCTGTAAATGTAACTCAAGCCTGCCACTGCAGTGCTTGTGTGCAGTCTAGTACTGCCATGTCGACTTGGCAAGTGCACCCACTTGCCAGACCTTACCCTTCCCTTTTCTTACATGTTAGACACCCCTAAGGTAGGCCCTAGGTACCCCTGTGGGCAGGGTGCAGTGTATGTCGTTCATATCTAGTTGGACTCAATATTACAATGAATTACAGGCAGAGGTTAAAATGGTTCTGTTCACAATATTATTTATAAAGCACAAATATGTTGTTTCGGGGAGTTCGCAAACGGTACGAGGGGCTTTATTTGTGTAAAGACTTATTTTGTTTTACAATGTTGTGGGAGGAACACACTGTGTAGTAGATGGGTTAAAAACATTTTTTCCAAAGTTCTTGTTTCGCACTAACGTAGAGTCACGTGGGTGGGTCACACCCACACGGCAATTTGAAACAGCTGGCTCTTACGAGCAACAGGTTAGTTGGTTAACTACACGGTGAAGAGAGCATGTTGCTGGCAGCAAGGAGCATGGAGGAGTTTGTTATATTGCTGGTTACGGCATTAAAGGTACAAACCAGATAGAGTCGATTTCGTGGGGTATGGGGTTAATATTAAGTAGGCACATATGAGCACAGTATAGATGACGGGTTTGTTTGGATAATAACGGGTGTTTGTAACATTTTTTCTTTTTGATCAGTGGATGTTTGTTTATAAAAGAAGGGAGGGGGACACGGGATGTACACAGTTTTAAAGCAGTATGCAGATCAAAGTATGTTTTTAGAGCACGTTTTAAGTTGGTTGATATGATGTCAGTCTTATCGGTACTGAGTACAATGTTTGATTCCCTTTTTTTCAGTGACCCCTGACGAAGGGCAGTAGTGCCCGAAATGCATTGGGTGAAAAGAATAGGATGCTAAATATGATGAAGTGTAATTTCCACGAGTCACTGTTAAGGCCTGGATGGGCATGCCAGTGACACTTGAAATAATGTGGAACAATGCTGCCGTTGAAATGAATGGAATAATTATGATCAAAAATGGAAAATTCGACTAAAGATATGGAATACGCAAGATTACTATTTGAAGAGTGGTTCATTGTTAAATAAGGATTTTGTTCTTGGCTGTGCGTCTGATCTGGCATGCAGAGAAGTGTCAGTTATGTCGTGGATTATTCATACGTGCGGTTTGGGGCAGAGCACGCTATCAGGCAGCACGCCGCTACATTGCTACGAGCAGGAATAGAACAGTGGAGTACAACAGGTGTGCATTCTACCAATTTCAGTAAACTTTGTAAAGGTAGAACATGCCCTGGTGTGTGTAGCATGTCCTGATCGTGAACTACTGGCAATTTCGTTTTTCACTATTGCAAGGCTGCTGTTCCCATTGGATAGAATCAGGAGTTTGCTTATAACATCTTATAAGCATAACTACCCCTGGGAACAAGGTAGGAAAATAAAGTTTAGTATGCCTGAACTCAGATTGTTAAAATGCATCTTTTAGTGAGGGTGATTTTTACATTCTGGGTTTGAAAAATACCACTTTTAGAAAGTAGGTATTTTCTTGCTTAGACATCCAGTGTGCCTCTGCTAGGATGTGTATTGACTGTCTGGCTTTGGAGTGACAGGGGCTGGGGATGTGCAGTGGCTCCAGAGAGTCTGGATGAGTCGGGGCTGGGCTGAATAGACCTAGGCTGCATTTAGAGTAGGGGGAGGAGATTTCCTTTCACCTGAATGGGCCTGGTCTGCCTTCCACAATGCTTTCTCCACCTCCTACCAGGAAGCTGCACCAGAGAGGACAGAACTGGTTTTGACTGAGCACAGGGCTTCTCTACCACCGGAGAACAAAGGATTTTGTAGTATAAATATTGGGGCCAAGACCCCAGACTTTTAGATCACTTCTGGGAATCAAGAGGAACCTTTGCCAAGGAGAAGAGCTGGAGAAACTGAGGAGGAGTACTGCCCCTGTGCTGTTTGCTGTCTGGGGTTGGCCTGCAGTGGCTACTTTCTGCCAAGGAAAGGGAAAAGGCCTTTGCTGTTTGCTCTGTCCCCTGCTTGAGGAAGATCTCCAAGGGCTTGAAACTGAGCTTGCCTCCTGTTCTGAAGTCTCAGGTACACAAAGACTTCACCACCAGCTCCCTGAACTTCCTTGCTGGGAGTTCTGACCTGCTAAGAGGTGCCTGCTGTTGTTTTGGACCTCTGGAGGCTGTTTGCCGCTGGGAAATGGAAAAAGTAATGCAACTTCGAGAAGCGTGACGCATCAGCACCTGTTTCCGACGCATCGCCGAAGAAATCGTCGCAGCGCCTACCCGCAGCTTGAGAAATCACTGCACACCGCATCGAGTGCACCGATCTCCGAAGTTCGAGATCACTGCACCGATTCCGACGCAAGGTCTGCTGTGCGGCTGCAAGAATCCACGCATCGTCCCGGATCGTCGCATCGCATCGAGGCGCCAAGTCTGTTGCATCGTGGGGGGACACAGTAAGAAACAGACGCATCACCTCCTCTCCGGTAAGGAACCGACGCATCACCTCCCCTGCACAGCAGTAAGGAACCGACGCATCACCTCCTCCGGAGCAAGGAACCAACGCATCACCTTTCCTGGGTGTAAGGAACCGACGCATCACCTTCCCTGCGACCCTTTTTGTTTGTATGTGCGACGCATCCAAGGTACTTTGTGTGAAAAGTGTCGCATCTGCAATTTGCTTTGAACTGAACTATTTCTACCATTTGAAAGTCATCTTTTTATTACTGTATTGTGGATTTTTGTTGTTTTGGTCTTGTTTGGTTTAGATAAGGATTACTTATTTTTCTAAACTGGTGTGGTGTCCATTTGTAGTGTTTTCACTGTATTACTGTATGTGTTCACAAATGCTTTACACACTGCCTCTAAGATAAGCCTGTCTGCTCATGCCAAGCTACCAAGGGCGGTGAGCAGAGGATATTTTAGAAGTGTATCCCACTTAGCAAGGGTCCCTATTTGGGCAAAGGTACCTACCTCTGCCAACTAGAGACCCCCATTTCTAACAAAGGTGCTATACTCCTTTTAGAAATTCTGGTGTGTTCTCGTGTGATTTTACTGTATGAAAAATTCTGACACTCTACTGGGATTTCATGAAACATGTTTTAGAGAAAAACGTTTTCCCTCATTGTTTTCTCACAGAGGTTATGGAAGGTGCTCCAGAAACTAAAATGAGAGCACATTGCTTACAAAATTACACTATCTTCCTCAGCCAGTGAGAAAAGACTGATATTCTGAGTAAACATCTATTTATAAGAGCAGTAGTAGCCAGTCAGTTGATTCCCCAATGTTCTACTGCACCTCACTATAGTATTCCAATACGCTAGAGCACCACATTTTGTATTTATGACAAAGGTGTGGCACACCTGACCACAATCTTGATGGAAACAAAGTTGTAAAACAGAAAGAAATTTCTTACAGAGGATTGTTGTATTCTACATTCTGTTCCTTTATGTGTTCAATGGCAATTTATGTTCTGCATTCTGTATGATGTAAGATGTATTTCTTTGTATGCACATCCTACAATTGTAGTTCCATGTTCTGTCCTCTTGCTGGTATAGGTTCCCGTTCTTCTAGGCTGTTGTTGCAAGGGCATAGAGCTGGAAGGACGCTTGTCGATGGACTCTACATGCAATCTACAATAAACCAATATGTCGACATTCAAGAGGATTGCTTCATTATTTCTTCTCTACTTACCCATAACAAATTGGCGACAATTTGGGATAAAGCAGTCTTTCTCCAGTTTTTTTTGTTTTTTTCGTCTCGGAGCCCATTTGCTGTTTATAAGTATTTTATACTTATTTGTTTAAGTTTTCCAGCATTAATTGATTGGGAGCCTGCTACCAGTGGAATCACCGCACACTGATAATTTTTTATTGCGATCTTCAATTGGAGCTGCACTGACGTATCGGAGCTGCGAAGAAGTGCGGCAGCGTTGCAGTTTGCAGTTGATCGTCAGTACTCTTAGCTAACCGGCACTGGAAATTTCCAGCAGCCGTGGACGTGCGAGCGTGTTATTACAGCCGACTGCCAGCAGTTTCAGCCAACCAGCGTTGAAGATTTGACACGGTCTTGGCTAACCAGAATCTTGCGCAGCTGTTGGAGTTCTCGTCTCTGGTTGCCGGGCATTTTTCTATTGCCTGACGTCACACCTCCAGGCAAACGTTTGACACCCCACGCTTACATCCAGCATATCACCATTTTGGGATTCCTCAAAGCTTGTTTACTTCGTTGCTGCAGAGGGTGCACTGACACGTTTGTGTTAATTCAGCATCAGTGTTATCGGAAACTACGTCGTGCTGTATCCGGCGGCTGCAGATATATTTTTCAGGGTATTTGGTCCGACTTTTCTGGATTGGAACCACACCAACTCAACTGTGCCTTGATATTTTATTTTTGTTATTATTCATTCATTCTAGTCATTCTATCATTATAGTATTGTGTTTTTTTCCTCATTATTTTTTTTTTTCTTTTGGTTGTGCTGTTGTGTGAAAGAACATGTCTAGTGGAAACGCTGTGTAACAACCTCCACATTTCTTAGACAGTTCGAGCAAACCTAAGATGGAATGGAAACATTGGTTACGTGTTTTTAAAAATTACCTAGTAGCTATTGATGGCCTAAGTTATAGTCCAGATAGGAAAGCAGCTATTTTATATAGTTGTCTAGGTTCAGAAAGTCAAAATGTTTTTGATAATCTACCAGTCATTCCACCTCCTGGAGAAGATTCTGGGGATGCTGATAATTGGGATGTGTGTTTAGAAGCTGAGAAAAGGTTAGTTCGGCAATTTACTCCAGAACCAAGAATTGTTTTAGAACAGGTAAAAAAAATTTCAAGGACACAATCTTCAGATGAAAATATAGAACATTATGTAGCACCACTTAGAATTCTAGCCAGCACATGTGAATTTGAGAATTCCAAAGATCAGTATCTCAGGGATCAGATTATTTTTAACTGTTACTCTAAAAAAAGTTCAAGAGCATTTGCTGTGTTGCACCAATCTTTCTTTAGAGGAGACAGTAAAAATAGCTAAGGGCATAGAACGTTCAGCAGAATCGGGGAAAGTGTTGGCTGGCGCAGCTGCAAGTGCCACAAGTAATTTGGAGAACATAGGTGTGAATGCAGTTAAAAAAGTTCAGCATAATCAAACAGTATAATAAGCCGAACAGTGTGATTAAAGTTAATTCATGTTATAGATGTGGGTCATAAGTAACCCTGGGCAAAGCACTACGCTACGCTCGCGTAGTTTGCGCTACTCGCACAACGCGAATTGCACGTAGCACAGTGCAAACACATGTAGCGTAGTGCAGCGGTCATTTTGCTTGCTCGCGGTCCTCAACGTCAAGTTGGCGACCGCGAGCAAGCAAATGACATCTCGGCGAGATTCTCAACGCAGGGAGGTCAGGTTTCTCATTGCGAGTGGTCGCGTATGCTCGCGACCGCTCGCGATGAGAAACTACCAGTCCGCGTTGAGAAAGCTGCCGCTCGAGTATAAATCTACTCGAGCGGCAGTAAAAGACAGCTCGCACTGTGCAAGATGCCGTTTTCAATGATTGCACAGTGCGGACAAGCATCCGGCACTGTGCAATCATTGCGAACAGTGCACTACGCAGTTCGCGTAGTGCTACGCGTAGTTCGCGTAGTGCGAACTGCACTTTGCGTAGCTTTGCGTAGCGCTACTTCGCGAACTACGCCCAGGCTTAGTCATAAGGGCAAATTGGTAGTAGTGCAAGTTGTCCAGCCCAAGGAAAAAGGTGCAGTAAGTGCAAAAAAATAGGTCATTTCATGAAAGTTTGCAAGAGCGGTAATGTTGTCAGTCAATTGCGTTCCTGATGTGGAAAGCATCCAAAATCAGAAACAAGAAAGTATTAATACTGTGACTATTTTAACAGTGGGTATTGATCATTATAAGGGGAATGCACAGAATTGTGATCAGGACAAAGGGGCCATCGCTAAGTGTAACGGGCCTTTTTGTGAAGCTAAAATTGGACAGGTGTGTGTGAAAGTTATGGTGGATTCTGGTTCACCAGTAGCTATGTTGTGTGAAGCATGATTTAAAGATAACTGTAACTATGATATACTCAGACAACCTGATATTAGAGCTGTTGCATATGAGGAAACAGAGATTGAGACTCTGGGATTTTTTGAAGAGGTTCTTAGTTTTTCTGGCAGAGAGGTCTTCACTAAAATGTTTGTGGCAGTTAATGGACGTGATATTATGGGGTGGGTAGACCAAGGTAAACTAGGTATTGTATTGAGACCTGGTACCACTACCCCATCATGCGTTTGAAAATCTCAACCGACTTTTAGCTAAATACCCTCCGGTGTTTTCTGCAGGACCACAAACCCCTGTTGACTCCGTGGCAGGAAGCCGCCCGTGCTGTCTTGCGCGCCAGGAGGCGCAGGATAAAGCCCAGCAGGGCTCCCACAGCACAGGTGCTGTTCTTTGTATGCAGGAGGGGGCAGGACCACAAGCCCCAGTTGACTCCGCGGAAGGAAGCCGCCCGTGCTGTGTTGCATTCCAGGAGGCGCAGGAAAAAGCCCAGCAGGGCTCCTGCAGTGCGGGGCACGCCCAGGCAAAGACCGGGCCAAAAACAGGCCTGTCTGCGCCTGTCCGCAGCCGGATGAGGCTGGGCAACTCCCCTCGGTTTCTAACCCAGAGCCACGGTAAGAAGATTCTGCTTAACTTACTTTAAAGAAGTGCTATCTTAGTGAAATACTAACTACAGACATGGGAAAACGGAAGTTAGCATTTAACTCTGTGGGTAAGGGGAAAAACACCACCAGAATTAGTACTCCTATAACAAACTACTTAAATAATGCAATGGGGCTAATCAGTAACAAAATCGTCAATGGCGAGGAGCGCTTAGCTGCTACTAAGACAGCATTAAACGCAGCCATAAAAGAAACTAGGACTGACATAGTAGCCTTAGAGCCTGGACCAAATATTGACACTTCCCTATGGGATAGATCGCTGACCCGGCAAAATACAAAAAAAGCCCCATGTGTCTCGACTTCGCCATTGGAGATATCAGTTTTATCAAATAGCTCTGATTTGATATCCCCCCCACCAAAAAGAGTAAACAACCTTATAAAGCAATAGCAACTGAACCTACCATGCCGACAAAAAAGATGAAATCGAAGAAATTATTATGTGTGACAGAGGATGTTTCAACACCAGACTACCCCCAAAATCTGGAAACTTTATTAAAAAAACTCCATGGAAAAATTGACACTATTTAAAGGCGATTATTGGCCGAGATAATAACGGTCAAAAGCGATGTTGCCCACATTGCGAAATTGATTACAGATTTATCACCCCTTGATAAAATCCCTAGTGCAATCCACTCGGAGGACCCAATTAGCAGTATCGTTGTGGGACTACGCCAACATGTAGCGACCAATGCCACTCCATTAGAACTAGTGGCCCCTTGTCAAGCGAAAGAGAATACAATCACATATACAAGGCCTTCCCTTCCGATCCTTCTACCAAAGATACAGCTAGAACTACAACTAATAATAGTAATAGGGATATATGTCTATCAACTTCCAGGCCATCAAGAAATTATCAGGAGTCTTTACATCTACCACCTCAAGCAACACCATATATAATTGTCCTGAAAAATGTGCTGAAGTTGACAGATAAGGCTAAAGAGTCATGGGGGGACCTGAAGAATAAGGCTGTATATTGGCTTACCAAGAATAGCAATTATAGTACTAACTCCCTTTTTCAAAGTATCATCATGATAAGAAGAGTAAATTGGGTCGGGAACTCTGCAAAATGCTACCAAGGGGGCTGTGCTGTCGTAACTTTTCGTTGCCCAGAGATGGTAAAATCACTAATTAGTGAATTCCCCTCTAGACAGATAATGACATTGAAACATCATGATGACACCATTATTGAAGTTCCATTGGGGTATTTTATAAACCCGGTACAGAACAATTCTCCTATGCTAGCAATGGGCTCACACCTGCAGATCAATACACTACCCTACCACTGACGAATAGATTCTTGCCTCTCAGAAGATGTAGCGAAATTGACTGACTACATAAGGATACAGATAATGAAACTGTTGTCAATCAAGGTACAAAAAGTAACGGAGAGCCTATACAAGTTCAAACTAGTCATGAACCTGACCCAAATAAGCCCTTACCACACACAAACTTGATTGTTACCACATGGAATATAGCTGGAATAAAAAATATGATGAAAGACGAAGGGTGGCTCGAATCCATTAAAAACTGTCATATAATTTTCTTACAAGAAACTTGTCATATTGATGACTTTCATATTGATGGGTTCTCTACAGCTATTACCCCAGCTACCCCTTCCCGGTATGGAAGGGCTAAAGGAGGACTAGCCACATTGGTTTCAGTTACATCACCATTGGTTTTTTTAAAAGCCTATACTAATTCGCAGTTTTTCCAATTCTTGTAGTTTCAAACTATTGAAAATCAGTGTATATTAATGATAAATTTTTATAATAATGTATTTGATAATTCGAGAAATAAGGTAGTAATGGCCCTAGAGAAGGAGTTAGATATATTTATAAAACACATTAGGGGTGATTTTAATTGCAGGAAGTGTGATATTCTGGAAGGGGAACATTGTGGCTATAGGGATGAACATGGTGAAACCTATCCCCATTTTTCTCATAACTTATATGGAGAGACAATTAATGGTGCAATACACAAATATGATCTTGAGCTCCTCGAGCAGATAACTGTAGAAGGACAAACTACGGTACCAACATACGATGGTTATAGATACTTCTCGACTATCGATCATATACTGATCTCAGAAAATGGCCGAGGACAAATTGAAAAATTTGATGTGAGAGAAAGCCCTTTTAGAGATCACCATCCGCTCTTGCTGACCCTCAGACTTAGTACGATGCCTCGGGAGAGGGTTTGTCTAGCTGCTGACATCGAGACGCAAGAAGTGAACAGCATTAGTATTAAATGGTCTGGCACTAACCTAACCTCTTTCCAAGACAAAATAGTGCATTGACAGACAACATGATTTTGATACCTGCATGAAGGGAGACTCCACTGACATATATTATCACAGCTGTGAGAAGTTGGCCTGGTATATGCTGTCCACTAGTTATAGTGGGCACCTTGCACCAGTCCAAACAATCCCTTATGGATGATAGGTTAAAGACAACCTTTATTGAAAGCTATCCTAGTGGTAGCTATGGAGAGCAGCCTTCAGGCTAAGTCTTGGAGGAATGTAAAGCAGCTTGTTTTACCAGTCTATAATCTCTTGAGTGACTAAATGAAAGAGGACCACACCAGGTATATATATATAAAATATAAGTATTTAGTCTTAAACACACCCCTCTAGTCTCTTTATGAGGCTAGAGTTCGAAGTACATAAGTTACAAGTCAAATATCAGCAGTATTTAGCACAATACACGTTTGAGCCCTAGGGGCGTACCAAACCATATACTAAAATAGTGGTATAAGAACCACGACTGAGCTAGACACAAGGCCTAGAGCCTGTAGAAGTGCTTGGACCCCAAGGAACCCACCCAAGGTAGTGACACAGGGGACCCACGGGGGACGCGTGCAGTGTGAGAACACAGCCGCGGTTGGATTTTTAAAGAAAAAGGACACTTCGGAGAAGACTTCCAGTTAACCCCTTAAAACTTAAGAGTTTCTAGGGCCCACACCCACGTGAGTACCGAAATACTCGAGTTACCTCACCCAGGGAAGCCGGGTGCATACGTGTTAAAAGGTGTCGGGAATCGACGTCGTTTTCAATGGCGACCTCTTGGAAAGTGCTGCTGCCGTGAAGGAGAAGAGTGTCCGGTGCGATCCAAGCATGGATCGAGGAAGAGGAAGACCTGAAAGCAGAGGGGACAGAGTCTGGGTCACTAGCCAGTGACCAGGGGCACGATAGTCGAATGCCCTCAGATGTCGGGTGCTTCAGGTGAGTTGACGGGTGCCTTGACTTCAGCCAAGAGGTCCAGGAGGCGTCGACGATGACTAGGAGCTGGAATCAAGCTGTCCCACGAAGTCTGTCGAGTGCTGCGGTGTCGGCGACCAGATTGGACCCAACAAGCCTTGGCAAAGGCAAGTCACGGGGAAACAAAGAAAAGGCTGCGGTGCAGACCAGCAAGGTCTGAGGGACTCACCCAGCGAGGGTAAGTCAGGGCACTTCTGGAGCAACCAGGAAAGCCCAAGCAATTGAAGGGTTGCCTTCATGGGGACCCACTAGCCAACGGACTAGAGATCGCACAGGAGCCTCGAGCGGTCGCACTTGGAGCTGGCCCACGGAACACTCGTGGAGTGTAGGCCAGTGATCTTTGCTGCAGTTGGTGCTCGGGGCTAGGGCTACTTGGAACCCAAAGCACGGCTTCGAGAGATGTCAGGAAGTTGGTGCACTTGCCAATGTGTTCAGTGTCCAGGGGTTACGGTTCAACGTTACCCACGACAGCTACGGGCCTCAGCTTCGCTGGGGACTCAGGGCAGCCTCGGGGAAGTCTGGAAATCCACCTCTGGTGATGCAAAGACTTCGGCGTCCGGCGGGAGCTTCAGTGATGCAGACCAGACAGATGCTTCGTTGGTGCCTGCCAAGCAGGGGAGTCACTCCTTGACCCCAAGGGAGATTCTTCAGTCCTCTAATCTTGATGTAGAGCGTCGAAGGTCCAGGATTCAGCTTCAGAGTTTCGTCCAGGGATATTTAAAGTCCTGTTGCCAGGGTTCCTTTACTTATACTAAAGAAGGGGGTTGGACTAACTCTGGGGACCCACCTATGGGAGGGTTTGGAAAGATGGGTGGCTACACCCATTTCCTTTGTCCAGTTTCGCGCCAGAGCAGGGGCTGGTAGCCCCTGCAACCGGTTTGAACTGGGGTATGCACGAGGACACCAAATGTGCCCCCAGTGCAGGACTTCAAAGCACTCAGAGAGTGCACCCACCCAGCCCCAATCCACTAAGGCCTGTCTGGGAGGTGATAACACCTCCCTGCAACGGGAAACCTATTGTCCAGGCCTCCCCTGCCGGAGTTTCGGTCAGCAGCAGGAGGCCAGACTCTTGTGTCTGTAGCTGCAGCATCCATTTTGTGATGCCAGGCTCTGTTTAGTTGGTACCGGGTATACCGGTGCTGTCATGTCTCTCCCTCTAGAAGGGTGGGATCATACTCCCACACCAGGTACTGGTGTGGGGGTATGATTCCAAGGTGTTGGACACCAAACACAACATGTTTCCGTGCAGCCATCCCAAAGTTAGCATTTACCGTTTAGATATAATGCACTTAAGAGTATATGGTCAGGCTGCACCACAGACAACCCCGGAGAGGAGATTCCGAAGGCTGCAGAGGGGCTCTGCTCATGCATGGGCACCCTCTCACATAAAACCAAGCACCCTGCCTTCAGGATTGATAAGGCCTGCCATAGGGGTGACTGATAGGTTTCTATGTGCAGTGATAGGTGAGGTATAGTGAACCTATATCTCTGTAAGGGGTGCATGCACCACCTTACTCAGGCTGCAGTAGCAGTCCTGTGGTGTCATTTGGAGGGCCTTCCAGGGGTGGCACAATACATGCTTCAGCCCCTGGTAGGCCTCTGGGGTACCTATGCCCTGGGTACATGGTGTACCATATACTAGGGACTTATAAGGGCACTCCAGAATCCAATCTGGGATGTACATAAAGTACATGGAATCAATTTAGAGAGGAAGCAGCTAGGCTGGGGTCCTGGATAGCAGGGCCCCAGCCAGACTAAAGTCGAAAAACAGTGATACACCAGCAAAAAGTGGGGGTAACCATAAGAGGCAGATCCTACTCTCCTACACAACCCCCCAAACGCAGGGACATTAAACTAACCTTGACCAGTTAAGTCTTCATGTTCTAAGTGGAAATATCTGGAGAGTCCATCTGCATTGGCATGGTTACTCCCAGGTCTATGTTCCACTGTATAGTCCATCCCCTGTAGGGAAATGGACCACCTCAAAAGTTTGGGGTTTTCACCCTTCATCTGTTTTAGCCATAAGAGGGGCTTATGGTCTGTCTGAACAAGGAAGTGAGTGCCAAACAAGTATGGCCTCAGCTTCTTCAGAGCCCAAACCACAGCAAAGGCCTCCCTCTCAATGGCTGACCAACGTTTCTGTTAGACCTGGCATCCTTGGCGTGGGTCTCCCTTCCATTTTTTCGTAATGCCTCCACTGTTGCCGATATGTTTTTGCTGGACTAGATGCTCATGGGCACTTTGCCGCTGCTAATCAGTGCCAAAGTGCAAGTGCTCCCTATCGTAAATTGATGTATGTATTAATGACTCCATGATTGGATGATTGGTTTACTTGTCAGTCCCTAGTACCGTGCACTGAGTGTGCCCAGGGCTTGTAAATCCAATGCTGCTGGTGGGCTTGCAGCACTGGTTGTGCCACCCACAGAAGCAGCTTGTAAAGTGTGTCTCAGGCCTGCCATTGCAGAGCCTGTGTGCAGCCTAGGGCTGCCATGTCGACTTGGTGAGTGCACCCACTTACCAGTCCCTAAACCTTCCCTTTACTGCGTGTTGGTCACCCCTAAAGTAGGCCCTAGGGCAGGGTGCATTGTAAGTATAAGGTGGGACATGCCCTGGTGTGTGTGGCATGTCCTAATAGTGAATTACAGCCAGTTTCGTTTTTCACTATTGAAAGGCTACCTGCTCCCCATAGGCCAGAATGGGCGGTTTTGATTATTACACCTTATAATCCTAACTGACCCGGGGAACATGGTAGAAAAACGAATTTAGTATGCCTGAACTCAGGATGATAACATACAACTTTTAGTGAAGTTGGTTTTAACATTCTGTGTTTGAAAATACCACTTTTAGAAAGTGGGTATTTTCTTGCCTAAACTATCCAGCCTGCCTCTGCCAGCTTGTGTATTGTGTGTCTGGTTTTTGCGTGACCGGGGCTGGGGCTGGCTACAGGAGACAGGGTGAGTCAGCACAGGGCTGAATAGAGAGTTCTGCATCCCGAGTGGAGGGAGGAGTTGCACCTGGGTCTGAATAGGGCTGTGCCTGCCTTCCACAATGCTGGCTCCACCCCCTGCCGGGCGTCTGAGTACCCTGCCCCACATTCTGAAAGGAAAGAAGGAGTCATGTACACAGAGTGCTCCAAAGCTGCACAGAACTGGTTTAAGCTAGGCAAAGGCCTCTCTGCCTCCAGAGAACAAAGAGAATCAGGGTATAAGAGGGGCACCCAGACCCCAGGAAGATTAGATCACTTTTGGGAACAAGAAGAAACCTTTGCTGAGGAGCGGAACCAAGAAGAAACTGAGGAGAGACTATCCCTAAGCCTGAAGTGCTGCTTGGGGGATTGGCCTGCAGTGGTTTGCCTGACTGCCAAAGAAAGGAGAAAGGAACTTTTGCTTTGCTGTGACTTTCATCAACTTGTGAAGGATCTCCAAGGGCTTGGAAGAGAGCTTGCCCCCTGATCGAAGTCCCAGGGCCATTGGACTTCACCCCTTTGTGAATTGCTGCTGGAAACTCTGTTTCAGTGGCTACAGAGGTAGGGAGCTGTGACTGACTCTCCCGACCGGCTCGGTGTCCTGTTGGCACCGCATCGAGCAACGCCTGCATCTTGCAATGCACGGCCTTGGTCTCACCGACTCCGTCAACGAACCGCTGCCTGCACCGTAACCTGTGAGCACCGCACCTTGCAACGCCTCGCTACACCGAATCCATCTGGTCCGACCGACACGGTCACTGTTGCTGAGTTCGAGTCCTGTGACCGCACCGGAGTTGGGCACCGCTCGCACGCTTCGCGACGCACCGCCCGACTCGCACCGCTGTCCGGACTGATCGATGCCAGCTCCTAAATCCGGCTCCGTCGCCGCACCGCAACCTGCCAGCACCGCCTCGAAGCACCGTCTCGCCCTGCAACGCATGGCCTTGGTCTCACCGACTCCGTCCTGACGACGTCAACGAGCCGCTGCCTGCACCGCATCGAGGGACAACGCGTCCTGCAACGCTTCCATCTTGCATCGCGATCGCGACGTACAGCCATCCGGCTCGCACGCCCGTGCCTGCCGCTTCAAGTAAAAGGTACTGTGACCGAGTCTGTCTACGCTGTGTTGGCCCGTCTCGACGCGGTCAGCTGGATTTGTTAGACTCTGTTTGTTCTCGACATCGCCGTATCCGGAGGAGGCTACCGACTCGCACAGAACCTTGAATTAAGCCTTTTTGATCAGAACTAAGCACTCTTGACAGTATTGTGGATTATTTTTGTCGTTTATGGTCTTGTGATAAATCTATATAAAGTATACCTATTTTTATAAATATATACCCTGTGTGGTGTCCATTTGTAGTGTTGTCACTTGATTACTGTATGTGTTCACAGATGCTTTACACACTGCCTCTGAACTAAGTGTCTGCTCGTGCCAAGCTACCAAGCAGGGGTTATTTCCGGAGTGTACCTACTTTCCCTGACTAGACTCAAGGGTCCCTATTTGGACAAAGGTACCTACCTCTGCCAACTAGAGACCCCCAAATCTAACAGTTTCTCTCTGGGGGTCAGCCTTCTGCTAATAAAAGCTACTGGCTGATCCTGACCATCATTCAACTGTGATAGTACAGCCCCTACCCCCAACTCAGATGCATCTGTCTGCACAATGAACTTCTTGGAGTAATCAGGACTTGGCAGAATGGGAGCAGTGCACATGGCCTGCTTCAGGTCATCAAATGCCTTTTGACAGCTAACTGTCCACTGAACCTTTTTGGGCATTTTCTTAGAGGTTAAGTCATTCAGGGGTGTCACTATTGATCCATACCCCTTGACAAATCTTCTGTAGTACCCAGTCAGGCCTAAAAAGGCTCTCACCTGAGTCTGGGTAAATTGGAGCAACCCAGTCCATGATGGTGTGGATTTTGCTCTGCAATGGTTGAACCTGGCCTCCACCCACAAGGTGGCCCAGGTACACAACCTGACTCTGCCCTATCTGGCACTTGGTGGACTTGATAGTTAGGCCTGCCTTCTGCAGGGCCTCCAAAACATTTCTGAGGTGGACCAGGTGATCCTCCCAGGTGGAGCTAAAGACAGCAATATCATCTAGATATGCTGCACTATAGGCTTCCAGACCTGTAAGGACTGTGTTCACCAACCTCTGAAAAGTGGCAGGTGCATTTTTCAAACCAAAGGGCATCACCACAAATTGGTAAAGCCCACCAGGGGTAGAAAATGCAGTTTTGGGTTTTGCATCATCAGCTAGTCTGATCTGCCAGTAGCCAGCTGTTAGGTCAAATGTGCTTAGATACTTGGCTGAGGCCAAAGTGTCTATTAGCTCATCTGCCCTGGGGATTGGATGGGCATCAGTCCTAGTGACTGCATTGAGGCCTCTGTAGTCCACACAAAACCTCATCTCCCTCTTACCATCTTTTGTGTGAGGTTTTGGTACCAGGACCACTGGACTAGCCCAAGGGCTATCTGAAGGTTCAATGACACCCAGTTCCAACATTTTCTGGACTTCTGTCCTGATACAGTCCCTGACCTGGTCAGGTTGCCTGTAAATCTTACTTTTAACAGGCAGACTGTCCCCGTGTCCACTTCATGAGTGCACCAGGTGGTCTGACTTGGAGTCAGAGAAAACATGTGTCTGAACTGATTGAGCACCTGTCTACAATCAGTTTGCTGCTGGGCAGTGAGGCTGCCTGCCAAGGCTACACCATCCACTGACCCATCATCAGGGTTCTGTGAGAGCAGGTCAGGGAGAGGGTCACTCTCCTCCTCCTGTCCCTCATCAGTTGCCATGAGCAAGCCCATGTCAGCCCTGTCCACATATGGCTTCAGCCTGTTGACATGGAGCACCCTGTGGGGGCTCCTGGGAGTTCCCAGGTCTACCAGATAGGTGACCTCTCCCTTCTGTTCAACAATGGTATGGGGGCCACTCCACTTGTCTTGGAGGGCTGCTGGGGCTACTGGCTCCAGCACCCACACCTTCTGTCCTGGCTGGTAAACAGTCAGCACAGCCTTTTGGTCATGCCAGGCTTTCTGTAATTCCTGGCTAGCCTCAAGGTTTTTGGTTGCCTTTTTCATATACTCAGCCATCCTGGAGCGGAGACCAAGTACATAGTCCACTATGTCCTGTTTAGGGGGTCTGAGAGGTAACTCCCATCCTTCCTTCACCAGGCACAATGGACCCCCGACAGGATGGCCAAACAAAAGTTCAAAAGGGCTGTAGCCAACCCCCTTTTGAGGCACCTCCCTGTATGCAAATAAAAGGCAGGGCAAGAGTATGTCCCATCTTTGCCTAAGCTTTTCTGGGAGCCCTTTAATCATGCCCTTCAAGGTTTTGTTGAATCTCTCAACTAAACCATTGCATTGTGGGTGATAGGGTGTGGTGAACTTATAAGTCACTCCACACTCCTTCCACATTGCAGTTAAGTAACTGGACATAAAGTTTGCATCTCTGTCAGATACTATCTCCTTAGGGAAGCCCACTCTTGAGAAATTTCCCAGGAGGGCCCTTGCCACCACAGGGGCTGTAGTGGTCCTAAGGGGAATGGCTTCTGGGTACCTGGTGGCATGGTCCACCACCACCAGGATAAACCTGTGCCCAGATGCTGTTTGGGGATCCATGGGACCAACTATGTCAATCCCCACCCTCTCAAAGGGAACCCCCACCACAGCTAGTGGTGTCAGGGGGGCCTTTGTGGTGCCACCTGCCTTCCCACTGGCTTGGCAGATTACACAGGAGCGACAAAACTCCTTGGTGTCTTCAGACATGTGGGGCCAGTGAAAGTGAGGGACAATTCTGTCCCAAGTCTTGTTCTGGCCCAGGTGACCTGCTATGGGAATGCCATGGGCTAGTGTCAATAGGAAGCCCCTGAACTTCAGAGGTATAACCAACCTCCTGGCTGCTCCAGGCTTGGGGTCTCTACACTCTGAGTAAAGGAGTCCATCATCCCAATATATCTTATGGGTGCCACTAGCATTCCCAGCAGCCTCAGCAGCAGCTTGCTGTCTGAGGGGTTCAAGAGAGGGGCAGTTCAGCTGCTCCTGGCTCAGATCTGCCCTGGAAGGGCCCCCTGTCCCCAAGAACTAAACCTGATCAGGTTCAAGCTCCTCTGGGACAGTTCCTTCTTCAGGCCTGAGGTCATCTTCCTCAAAAGACTGATCTTCTTCCTGAGCCAAGGGGAAGGCACTGCCTTAACCCTACTGCTCCTCCTCTTGGGAGGCACCTGGTCCATTATTCCAGAATCCAGGGCCTGTTCAGCTTTTGACATTTTTGCCTGTGACCTAGTCACAGCAAAGACATGTGCAGGGATCCCTAGCATTTCTGCATGTTTCCTGAGCTCCACCTCTGCCCAAGCTGAGGTTTCAAGATCATTGCCAAGCAAGCATTCAACTGTTAGGTCTGCACTCACCACAACCTTCTTAAGGCCAGTTACCCCTCCCCAGGAGAAGTTAACAACTGCCAGAGAATGGTCTGTTCTGACATTGCTAGCATTGGTCACTTGGTACATTTCACCAAGTATAATCTGCCCAGGATCCACAAGATCTTGTGTCACCATGGTGACACTTGCTCCTGTGTCCCTGAATGCCAAAGCCTCTCTTCCATTAATTAAAGGCTGCTGTCTGTATTTGCCCAAATTATTGGGACTCACAAAGGGGGACATATCCATGCCCCCATAACAGACTAGGACAGCCTGAGTTGGCACTCTGACTAGGCCAGAGCACATCTCAGTACCCAGGGTCAACCCTACTAAACCCTTATTCTGAGTGTTTCCACCACCACTTGTAGCTGGACTAGGGGGAACAGTTGCCTTAGGGGCAATGGTGGCTGGATTGGAGTCTTTGGACTTAGTGCAATCACTGGTCCAGTGAGTCTTTTGCTTACAGACTTTGCACCATGGTTTCTTTTGGCCTTTTCCTTTATTAGATTGGGATTCCCCACCAGATGCAGATTTTTGGGGACCTTGAGAAGACTTCTGGTCTTTACCCTTCTCCCCACCCTTATCAGAGTTTTGGGAATTTTGCTTCTTCTGGTCACCACCTTGGTTCTGTACTTTCTGCTTCACCCTGGTTCTGACCCATTTGTCTGCCTTCTTACCCAATTCTTGGGAAGAGGTCAGATCAGAGTCAACCAGGTACTGATGTAGCAACTGATTTTGACAGTTATTAAGGATCTGCTCCCTCATGATTAAATTATACAATCCTTTGAAGTCACACACCTTACTGCCAAGTAACCAGCCTTCCAGAGCCTTAGTAGCACAATCTACAAAGTCCACCCAGTCCTGTGTCTGTGCCTTTTGGGTATCTCTGAACTTTAACCTGTATTGCTCAGTGGTTAGGCCAAACCCATCTATTAGGGCACTCTTCAGGACTTGGTAATCATCAGCATCCTCTTCTCTTACAGTGAGGAGCTTGTCTCTACCTTTGTCTGCAAAGGAGAGCCACAAGATTGCTGCCCACTGCTCCTGAGGGACCCTCTGTACTTTACAGGCCCTCTCCAGTGCAGTAATCCATTTGTGGATGTCATCCCCACTCTGGTAGGGAGGGACAATCTTGCTCAGGTTTATATGGTCATAAGACCTTTCCCTACCGCTAGGGAAGTTGCTGCCACCATGGGACTCTAGTCCCAACTTTCTTCTTTGTCTTTGAAGCTCTAGGGACTCCCTGTCTATAGCCAACTGCTCTCTTCTGATCCTAAGCTGAGCTTCTTCATACTGGAGCAGTCTCTTTTTCCTTTCATGAGAGGATTCCCTCCTATGAGAGGAAACAGAGGTCCCTACTGAGGTGTCAGAATGGTTGGACTCCTGAGAAGGAGATCTGGACCTTCTAGGCACACTCACAACTCTTCCTGGTGGGACAAAGGGGAGGTCATTCTGATCCTCCTCCTCATCTTCAGGAGGAGCTGGATTGTCCAGGGCAAGATCATTTTCATCTTCCTGGCCAGTTTCAGAGGGCAGGTCCTGGGTATTTTCACCCCTGGTCCCTTCCTCATCTTCTGCCCCACCCTCTCTGCCTACCCCTCCAGACCCTATGGGTCTTCTGAGATCATCCAGCAGAAGCATCTCCATGAGACGTTGGGTGTTGGCACTTTTGCCTGTCTTCAGCTTCCTAATCTTGCACAACTCTCTCAATTCCAAGAATGGGAGGTTGTCATATTTGGAGGATAGGAGCCCACTGGTTCCTGGCAGGGACCTACTGGTTCCTGGCCCTGAACACATCACTAGTGAGGTGTGGTGTATGCACTACCTACTCTAGTGTAGCCTACTAAACTCTCTTGAGTTGTAGAAAGGGTGTGCTAAGCCCTTGACACACAACTCTAAGTTCAGTAGAACTTACTGTATTTCTAAGCTTGAATTTATATGTACATCAGGTACCTTTAGTGGTTTTCAGTTAGTCACACACTTGAGATTATCTGGTAAAACAATAGCAAGCTGGAATCCCACACGCTGCACACCAATGTGAGAACTTGGCCTGGTATATGCTGTCCACTAGTTATAGTGGGCACCTTGCACCAGTCCAAACAACCCCTTATGGATGATAGGTTAAAGACAACCTTTATTGAAAGCTATCCTAGTGGTAGCTATGGAGAGCAGCCTTCAGGCTAAGTCTTGGAGGAATGTAAAGCAGCTTGTTTTACCAGTCTATAATCTCTTGAGTGACCAAATGAAAGAGGACCACGCCAGGTATATATATATAAAATATATGTATTTAGTCTTAAACACACCCCTCTAGTCTCTTTATGAGGCTAGAGTTCGAAGTACATAAGTTACAAGTCAAATATCAGCAGTATTTAGCACAATACACGTTTGAGCCCTAGGGGCGTACCAAACCATATACTAAAATAGTGGTATAAGAACCACGACTGAGCTAGACACACGGCCTAGAGCCTGTAGAAGTGCTTGGACCCCAAGGAACCACCCAAGGTAGTGACACAGGGGACCCACGGGGGACGGGTGCAGTGTGACAACACAGCTGCGAATCGCCGTTGACTTCTATGGGGAAAGTCGCGGTTGGATTTTTAAAGAAAAAGGACACTTCGGAGAGGACTTCCAGTTAACCCCTTAAAACTTAAGAGTTTCTAGGGCCCACACCCACGTGAGTACCGAAATACTCGAGTTACCTCACCCAGGGAAGCCGGGTGCATACGTGTTAAAAGGTGTCGGGAATCGTCGTCGTTTTCAATGGCGACCTCTTGGAAAGTGCTGCTGCCGTGAAGGAGAAGAGTGTCCGGTGCGATCCAAGCCTGGATCGAGGAAGAGGAAGACCTGAAAGCAGAGGGGACAGAGTCTGGGTCACTAGCCAGTGACCAGGGGCACGATAGTCGAATGCCCTCAGATGTCGGGTGCTTCAGGTGAGTTGACGGGTGCCTTGACTCTTCAGCCACGAGGTCCAGGAGGCGTCGACGACGACCATGAGCTGGAATCGAGCTGTCCCACGAAGTCTGTCGAGTGCTGCGGTGTCGGCGACCAGATTGGACCCAACAAGCCTTGGCAACGGCAAGTCACGGGGAAACAAAGAAAAGGCTGCGGTGCAGACCAGCAAGGTCTGAGGGACTCACCCAGCGATGGTAAGTCAGGGCACTTCTGGAGCAACCAGGAAAGCCCAAGCAATTGAAGGGTTGCCTTCGTGGGGACCCACTAGCCAACGGACTAGAGATCGCGAAGGAGCCTCGAGCGGTCGCACTTGGAGCTGGCCCACGGAACACTCGTGGAGTGTAGGCCAGTGATCTTTGCTGCAGTTGGTGCTCGGGGCTAGGGCTACTTGGAACCCAAAGCACGGCTTCGAGAGATGTCAGGAAGTTGGTGCACTTGCAAATGTGCTCGGTTTCCAGGGGTCACGGTTCCACGTTACCCACGACAGCTACGGGCCTCAGCTTCGCTGGGGACTCAGGGCAGCCTCGGGGAAGTCTGGAAATCCACCTCTGGTGATGCAAAGACTTCGGCGTCCGGCGGGAGCTTCAGTGATTGAGACCGGACAGATGCTTCGTTGGTGCCTGCCAAGCAGGGGAGTCACTCCTTGACCCCAAGGGAGATTTTTCAGTCCTCTAATCTTGATGTAGAGCGTTGAAGGTCCAGGATTCAGCTTCAGAGTTTCGTCCAGGGATATCTAAAGTCCTGTTGCCAGGGTTCCCTTACTTATACTAAAGAAGGGGGTTGGACTAACTCTGGGGACCCACCTATGGGAGGGTTTGGAAAGAGGGGTGGCTACACCCATTTCTTTTGTCCAGTTTCGCGCCAGAGCAGGGGCTGGTAGCCCCTGCAACCGGTTTGAACTGGGGTATGCACGAGGACACCAAATGTGCCCCCAGTGCAGGACTTCAAAGCACTCAGAGAGTGCACCCACCCAGCCCCAATCCACTAAGGCCTGTCTGGGAGGTGGTAACACCTCCCTGCAACAGGAAACCTATTGTCCAGGCCTCCCCTGCCGGAGTTTCGGTCAGCAGCAGGAGGCCAGACTCGTGTCTGTGGCTGCAGCATCCATTTTGTGATGCCAGGCTCTGTTTAGTTGGTACCGGGTATAACGGTACTGTCATGTCTCTCCCTCTAGAAGGGTGGGATCATACTCCCACACCAGGTACTGGTGTGGGGGTATGATTCCAAGGTGTTTGACACCAAACACGACATGTTTCCGTGCAGCCATCCCAAAGTTAGCATTTACCGTTTAGATATAATGCACTTAAGAGTATATGGTCAGGCTGCACCACAGACAACCCCGGAGAGGAGATTCCGAAGGCTGCAGAGGGGCTCTGCTCATGCATGGGCACCCTCTCACATAAAACCAAGCACCCTGCCTTCAGGATTGATAAGGCCTGCCATAGGGGTGACTGATAGGTTTCTATGTGCAGTGATAGGTGAGGTATAGTGAACCTATATCTCTGTAAGGGGTGCATGCACCACCTTATTCAGGCTGCAGTAGCAGTCCTGTGGTGTCATTTTGGAGGGCCTTCCAGGGGTGGCACAATACATGCTTCAGCCCCTGGTAGGCCTCTGGGGTACCTATGCCCTGGGTACATGGTGTACCATATACTAGGGACTTATAAGGGCACTCCAGAATCCAATCTGGGATGTACCTAAAGTACATGGAATCAATTTAGAGAGGAAGCCGCTAGGCTGGGGTCCTGGATAGTAGGGCCCCAGCCAGACTAAAGTCGAAAAACAGTGATACACCAGCAAAAAGTGGGGGTAACCATAAGAGGCAGATCCTACTCTCCTACAACAGCATTTTGTAATATTATCTCTGCAATTTCAGGCGGCCTAAAAATCAGGAATAAAAAGACTATTCTCCAAAGTGCCAGTTGGTTTGACCGACAATGTACCAATGCAAATCAGGCCTTAAAAAGGCCCTAAGGGGCAAGCCTAGAAATGGCGAAATGATAAAATGTTAAGGAAGTCCAATAAACAGACTTAAACAAAAGGAGAGAAGAGATACAAGAACAGGCCTGGGGAAAATTAGTACAAGCGGCAGATACACAGGATGTTACACTATTCTGGAAAACAATTAACCATCCCGCAGTTAAAATTGAGACCTTGGTACAGTCTTCAGATTGGCTAAAACACTTTGGACAGATTTTTAATCCAAATAATGACAATTTATCATTTTTAGAAAATAGATATTTTATAACTATAGACTCCCCAAATTTGACTCCTGTCACTTTAGAAGAGGTAAAAGTTGCTTTAGACAGATGTGCAAATGGGAAGGCGCCCGGCCCTGATGGGGCTCCTATAGATATTTTGAAGTCAGACATTGCTTTTGGGCCCCAATCCTACTAAGAGTCTGCAACGCTTCAGCGGGTGGCCTTTTGCCTGCAACTTGGACGGAAAGTGTGATCGTTCCAATATTCAAGAAGGGAGATAGACGTGAAGCAAAATGCTATCGTCCTATATCCCTTCTTGACTCAACCTCAGAATTTATGGTTAGAATCCTTTTGGAAAGACTAGAAATTTGGGCAAACAACTTAATCCTTACAGAATCCCAATATGGATTCAGAAGCGATATAGGGACTATTGAGCAGTGTGTCAACCTCCATTTAATAATTAGTAAATATACACTTTACAAAAAGGGCCACCTGCACTTATGCTTCGTAGATTTAACAAGCACTTTCAATTTAGTCAACCATGCAAAACTATGGCAGGCCCTGGTAAGGATGGGTGCCCTCAGTGACATTATCATTTTTTTATCACAGATACATAAATTACTATCTGCAAGAGTTCGATATGGGCCCAAAGACGAGTGCACTCCCCGGTTCAGAGTAACGCATGGGATTAGGCAAGGTTGTGTCCTCGCCCCGTTTTTGTTTTCCCTTCATATCAACGGTGTTGACAAATGCCTGCAAAAGCTGAATGCCGATGCTCCCTAAGTAGGCAAATGCACCATCCCGGTCCTGCTATATGTGGACGACGCGGTTTTGTTATCTAGAACCGCAAATGGGCTTCAGTGCTTAATTGAAAATTTTGCTGATTATATGCAAGAAAAGGATTTAACACATAACTTTAAAAAAACCATTCATGATGATTTGTATGGAGAGGTGTGGTGCAGCGGCCAGGGCAGCTGACTACGGAGCACAGGGCTCACGGTTCGATCCCCGGCGGCAGCTCAGCTCAGCACCATGTGACTCTGGGCAATAGCTCACTTAATTTCCACGACGGCCCCCAGCGCCATGAGACCCCTAAGGGTGAGTAGTTCGCGCTTTACAAATACGGATTTACATTTTTTACATTTTTATATTTTTGTGGAAAAGGGAAACCAAAAACCAGGACACACCATGTCAAGGAGGTGCCCATAGCGGAAACACATTCATTTTCATATCTGGGCCTATTATTCACATCTAAGGGGCATTAAGGAGCACACATTGAATCATGCAAATCAACATTTTTGCAGTCAACAGAGGCCATTTTTAGATTTTCAAAAAAATGGGGAATAAGCCAATCTGGGAAATTCTGACTCTTTATAGGAGCAAGTGCCTTACAGAAACCTGTTACGGTGCTGCGTTATGGGGAACGGCTAACCATGAGGCTCTCCAGACCCAAGAAAATATTTCTTTAAGATTATTAGCAGTCCCTAATTCAACCCCTTCATACATTGTACATAAGGAATTAGCAGCTCCCTATATTGACGACTATATCAGTGTAGCAGCTCTCACTGTTTGGTATGGGATCTGGAGTAAAGATGGAACCAAATTTACTCAGGAAATTATAATGAATTGCCTCGCCCTTGAGCATAGTAAATAAACCCCATGGTTGTCATATATCAATAAACTCTTAAATGAGTGCATTGAGAACGTCGATTTTAATGACCCCATGCAAATCCTGTGTTATAGCAAAAAAGGATTTGAAAATCGGGCTTATAGAGGCAAGAGAACTGCTAAGAGGAACTGACGCAATCTCAAAGCAGACGATCAAGGCATATTGTGAAGGGCCAATTGCGATAGGCATACAGTAATATTTACTCCTGTTAACAAATTTAAAACATAGATTTTACCTTACAAAGCTGAGAATGGGTACTCTTTACTTTTTAATAGCTTTCCCTATTATGGGCAAATGGAACCGAAATCTCCCAAGTTGCCTTTGTGACGGAAAATCACATCAGTCAACTCTACATTTTATCCTTTTTTGTAATTTTTATAGAGACATTAGAAAGAGCATTTTACTACCTTTATTTCTAAATGGGAAATTGTATTCTTATAAACCAGCTTTTGATTTTATCAGTAGCCTAGAAAATGAGAAAGTATGTAACGCAGTGGTTGTATATACACAACTGGCTGTCAAACGAAGAAAGATTAATTCACATCTCAAGGCTTTAGTTTATGAAAGAATACAGGATATATATTGATTGGTGTCTCCTAGGAATGTTATTACCTTTTTAAAACTTTTTGGATAGGATCAAAACTTATTTTTACATTAATATTTGTATACCTAAATTGTAATTTTTACAGTTTTCTGAATGAAATTACTTTTCGAGATTTATGTGTAAATTATCTGATGTATTATATATCTATGGTATTGAATAATTGATGTATTATGTTGACCTACTTTTAGAATATTTGAAAAGTTTATACCATGTTTTAAGGTATTAACAATTGGCTTGAATTATGTGGAGACCATTTTTTTAGAATGCTTTTATGGTTGTACTTTTTAACTGAATAAAGCTGAATTGAATGAACCAATAAAGTCGAATATTTAGGGCACTGCATCACTTCTGAGGGTGTGAAACCCAAAGATCTTGTCAAAGCGTTAAAAGAATTACTGGCTCCTGGTAACAATGATGAACTAAAGTCCTTCATAGGTTCTCAGTGACTATTATTCTAGGTTTGTGTTAGGGTATAATAACACAAAACAACCTCGGGTCTATGTTAGCACACAAGAAACTCACATCAGACAATGTACAAGAAAAGTAGACGGACTGAAGTCACTCACAATCTCCCCTATAAAACAGGGGGAAATCCCTTTAAGGACGAAAACCCTCACCCACCATAGGTGGCATGCTTCATCATATGGGTTTCTCCTCCCAGTAGGAAACCTAGTCCTACTGAGGGCTACAACTCCCTCATTGTGAGGTAGGAGCTCAGGGATGTTTTTATTAAGATGTTCGAAAACTATCTAGGATGCTAAAATCCCATATGTAAATGATGGATGTGGTGAGAGTGCAGCGCAATAAAACGTAATAGTAAATGTGTACTGTGGTGAGATAAAACTACCTAATGATTGCACAAAGAAATCTTTATTTACTTGCTATCACTGGTAGGATTAAAAAAGCAATGCAAAGAGTAGTATTGATTTAAAACTACTCAATGAATATAGGTCGACATGTTTCAGCCTTTCAATGATCAATATAGTGTATCCAGGCTTTCTTCAGGACCAAGATGAATCAAAAATTGCGACTGCTAAGGCAAAATGATAAAATTAGTGAAAAAGATAATGAAAAAAAAAAAGATAATACAAAACCAGTAATCCTATATGTTGATGTCAGGTATCACTGGGGATATCTATAAAGGTGAAAGAAAACAACAAATCAAACGCCAATCCTTCATTTTCCATGTTGTGCATATAGTGCTATAGGGTAAAACTTTAAACCTTAAATAGCAACTTCTCTCATTGTATTGGAGAAAATACACTTACCCATATAATTAGGATAAGTAGCCTCACCTCTACCTGGCAGCAGCTCAGGGGAAGGGGGCCCCGCTCTGTGAAGAACAGAATCACATGTCACACTTCTCGTCTAAACATGTGGACAGTCTTCTCAATTTTTGCTATGCGTGTGCAGAACAACAAACCATACAGGACAGCAAGTGTAGAGAAATACTAGACCTTAAAAACATATCTATAGCTAATCATCTGGCTACTAGCTCCAAAAGATAAAAACTCATAACTAACCATAAGAGTTAATCATGTCTGTACAAACGGCACTATTTCTAATACATGCCAAAATTCACCAGCAGTGAAAACGCTGCTTTTCATATATCAGCTATATCTTAGATCTTGGGTCAAACTAATGTGGCCATCTTACTCAAATAAAAGCCATAGATACATGGCCGATAGGGGCCTACATAAGTCAATAACATAAACACATCGAAAGTCTCCAATGAGACAACAAAGTGAATACATCTCACTTTTATAGACAACCGTCAACATGTGACGGTGTCGATTAATAGAGGCAACCAGTCTGAGTTGGAAAATAGTGGCTAAAAACTGCGGGTATCGAAGCAAGCAAGTATGTTAAAAAGCCGCTTTCAAACACCCAAAACACATCCCACTACCTAAACCAGCATGGATAGATTACAATCCTCACTCACCTCTCCGTCGGTACCCCGTCGCGGTACAGAAGCTGCGACCGGAGGTACCGACCGGACGGAAAGCCCACCCTTAAATAGTGATAGCGTCAGTCTAACAACCTTACTCGGTATTAGAGGACCCATAGGTGTCCAACCAACTTGCCTGGGCACCACCATAAAGAATCAGCCCTGCGCATGTGTCATAATCAGAAGACTATACCGAGTACCAAGTATGCGTCATTAGCGTAATGCGCATGAGCGCAGAGAGAAATGTTAGTTCCATTCACGAGTGTAATTTGAATGGAATAGCTTTATCGAGTCACACGCTGATATTGTGATAGTATAACACCAGAGCAATAATAAAGTATGAGTTAATCAGGGGCACTATCGCCACATGATGTACTAAAATGTCTAGGTGTAAAAAGGTATACAGCCCACAAAATAATACTACGCAGATGTACAGCAAATGAAACAATCAACGCGCATTCACTTTGCCATCCAGAGGTCAAATCTAAAAGAGAACCATATTGCTATCCAGAGACCAAATCCTAAAGATCACCGTATAATGACCTATATAGCAAAAGATGGCAAAAAGAATGTAAATGAACACAAGGCAGGTGAAGTTATGTATAAGTGTTTATCAGAAACACGAAGCCTGTTATCTCAAAAAGTATTACAGAACAGAACCCTGCCTAAATCGTAGCATGGACCACCCCAGTGTCTCCAGATATGTACTACATAATCATTAAATGTTGTTATAGAGCCAACCAGGGAATATCATCATTCAATCCTGTGGAATCACTCTTTATTCTAAACACCCAGCGTTGTTCTCGTCTAAAAGGAATTTAGATATGTCTGTTATGTGTGCCGGAATCCATGGATGTTCTAAAACTACCCAACGGAGATCATCGGCAGTGTGATTCATATCAAGAAAGTGATTTATCAACTTAGTTGACCTCTTCTTGCACCGAATGGTACTCTTGTGTTCCAGTATCCTTGTCCTGATTCTACGAGTCATCATGCCCATGTAGCGAAGGCCACATGGGCACCAAATCAGGTAGATCAATCTATCACTGTTGCAATTAGTGTGTTTCAATAATGACCAAGGTCTATCTGTACCAATATCAATTTCTGTTGTTTTCTCAGTTTGTGGGCAAACAGCACATGTACCGCACGGAAAATGACCCTTAACAGGGGGTAAACCCCACATGGCTTCTTGTCCATCAGTCTTTTTCTGTCTCGGACGGGTATGTACTATTTGATCTTTGATATTGGCACTTCTCTTAAATGCAAACATGGGAACTGGCAATATTTCTTTACCGATGTTCAATATTTTCCAATGGTTAATAATACTTTTTTAATCTGGTTAGAATAACCACAAAACGTATTAACAAATGTCAACCTTGAATTTACTTCTTTTGGTTGGTGGATTTCAATCAGAGCCTCTCTGTTATTATTAGCTGCTCTTTTCCTCGATTTTCGTATCGTAGTCACCGGATACTTCTTCTCTTTCAGATAGTTTGTAAGAGTACTGGCATGCTCTTTATATTTCTCAATAGAGGAGCAGTTTCTCCTGATCCTGAGAAATTGCCCAAAGGGCAAATTCTCACGGAGAGCTTTAGGATGATAACTTTGATATGAAAGCAATGAATTACACGCCATTGGCTTTTTATATAGTTCAGTGCCTAAACCACCACCCTCAGGAAAGATCCGAACATCAAGGAAAGCTAAACTGTCCTTGGAGAATTCAAAAGTGAATCGTAGAAAGTCGTTTCTCTCATTGAGCCATACATGGAAAGAATTAATGGTTTCAGGAGGGCCTCTCCATATAACAAAAACGTCATCGATGTAACGTTTCCAGACACGAATGTGTCTGTTAAAGGGATTATGTTCTTGTAAAACCACAGTCTGTTCGAATTGATGGACATAGAGGTTGGCCAGACTTGGGGCGAAAACGCTGCCCATAGAAGTGCCCGATGTTTGCAAATACAGATCATCCTCGAACTTGAAAATTTTTTCTTTCATGGCTATACGGGCACATGACATAATAAATTGTATAGGTGTAATGCTGTCAACAGGGTGAGATTCAAGTAAAAGCTGTATGGTGGTTAGAGTCTCATCCTGGGGTATACACGTATACAAAGACTCAACGTCAAATGAGACAAGATAGTCTTGGTCTATATCAAATGATGTCTCAGCCAAAAGGCGTAACAAGTCCTTTGTGTCTTGTAGGAAGGTAGGCATCTTAAGTACCAAAGGCCGTAGAAAATAGTCAACAAAAGTTGACAACGGCTCCAGTATAGATCCTATGCCCGAAATTATGGGCCTCCCTGGCGGTGGTCGCTTCTCCTTATGTATTTTGGGCAATACATAAAAATACGGAATTGTGGGAAAAGATGTCTCCAGATAGGATGCTTCATGATCTGTAATCCAGCCGTTTACTTTAGCCTCATCTACCATCTTCTTGATCTCACCAGAGAGACGTTTTGTGGGGTCCATCTTAAGCGGTCTATACGATCTCCTGTCCTCAAGTTGGCGTAAGCACTCTGCTCTGTACGCCGAGGTGTCCATAATGACTATGGCACCCCCTTGTCGGCGGGTTTCACCACAATAGAATCATCCTGAGATAGTTGCTGCAATGCGGATCTCTCAGAATTGGAAAGATTCTGATAATGTCGAGTGTTCTGTTAGAACAAACTATTCACATCATGTAAAACCGCTTCTTCAAAAGTAACAACTTGTGCAGGAACCAAATGTACAGGAGGATTAAAAGTAGAACGGGGTCTCAGGCCCGTGTTCTTCGTTTCCTCTCGAAGATCACTCATAGGTTGATGTTTAAAAAAAGCATTGAGGCGGATCTTGCGAAAGAAGCCAGCCAACTCTTGTCTGATTTGAAAGGCATCGCCTTTATAAGTTGGCACAAAACCAAGACCCTTCTCTAGGATCGATGTATCACTTTCTGTGAGTATTCGTGTACTCAGATTCACAATCAGGTCAGCTCGTGGCTGCCCCCCGGTTGTACTGGGGGCCTGGTCATGCTGCGTGTTGTCGTAGACGCCAGCGGAGTATTCCAACGCACTGTTGTTTGTAAATTTCTTCTTCGGCCCAGTGTTCGTCCTAGACCATGCCCTAAAAAAGGCTGGTTGGGAACCATGTTGTTGTAGGGCTGAAACGGAAGCATCTGCGGTTGAAAAGGAGGTTGTGAGTATCCAAAGGGTACCGGGGGCCACCATTGCATCAAGCCCTGGCCAAATTGGCCACCTCTCCTTTGTCCTCTTCCTCTTCCTCTTCTGTTAGGTCCTTGCCAACCTCTTCCGTCATTTAGTGAAGAATCAGAATCGGTGGAACCTTCCTCACTTGCAGAAGTGGAATAGTTTGAACCATACCTTTTACCTCTTTGGTTAAACTGGGGAGGTACGTAGGTATCACTGGTGTACGGATACACTCTTTCAAAAGAGAATTTTTCAAGATCTTTTCTGAATTTGGTGATTTTAGTGGCAAGAACTGAGTCTTTAAACTCTTTGTTACTTTTATTGGTTTCATCAGCCTGTTTTTTGTAAACTGAAGTCACCAGTACTGACTTAATCTGAGCTTCCAAAGTCTGTATTTCCACCAAAATGGTGTCAGCGAATCGTTTAGCTGTAGTAATGATCAAAATTAACCAGTCCCTAGTACAGCGCCAAGCTATAAGGGACCAGTCTTTTAAAAATGTTTTATCTTCTAGAAACAGATGTGGTGCGTTCGTTACAATCAAGCCAGTAGGTGCACAATTTGCCCTCAAATACTCGGTCATAATTGCACCGTGTATATATGTGCGAGAATGGGATCGTTTCAACACGAGTAATTTTGCCCAGTCGTCTCCAGATGTGGAGCTCAAACTAGGGCGTTTTCAAGAATGCTGGGTGTCGTAAGAATATCACGGGCCATATCTTCGTCAAAAGCTAAGCCCAACATTTCTAAAATTGTAATATGTCAAATGGTGACTAAGACCTAAAACCCTACACTTGGTCACAAAACAGTAAGAAACTGCAACACACACAGACTCAGTAATGATCCACTAACTAGTTAGACCACGCATGAACAAGGACCCGTGGCCGCACTAGATACTAGAACACAAACAGGATGGGGGAGGGTCCAAGGGAATTAATTTAAAGACCAGCGAGGAGAATATCCCCTAATCTTCATTGATAATAACACAAAACAACCTCGGGTCTATGTTAGCACACAAGAAACTCACATCAGACAATGTACAAGAAAAGTAGAAGGACTGAAGTCACTCACAATCTCCCCTATAAAACAGGGGAAATCCCTTTAAGGACGAAAACCCTCACCCACCATAGGTGGCATGCTTCATCATATGGGTTTCTCCTCCCAGTAGGAAACCTAGTCCTACTGAGGGCTACAACTCCCTCATTGTGAGGTAGGAGCTCAGGGATGTTTTTATTAAGATGTTCGAAAACTATCTAGGATGCTAAAATCCCATATGTAAATGATGGATGTGGTGAGAGTGCAGCGCAATAAAACGTAATAGTAAATGTGTACTGTGGTGAGATAAAACTACCTAATGATAGCACAAAGAAATCTTTATTTACTTGCTATCACTGGTAGGATTAAAAAAGCAATGCAAAGAGTAGTATTGATTTAAAACTACTCAATGAAATAGGTCGACATGTTTCAGCCTTTCAATGATCAATATAGTGTATCCAGGCTTTCTTCAGGACCAAGATGAATCAAAAATTGCGACTGCTAAGGCAAAATGATAAAATTAGTGAAAAAGATAATGAAAAAAAAAGATAATACAAAACCAGTAATCCTATATGTTGATGTCAGGTATCACTGGGGATATCTATAAAGGTGAAAGAAAACAACAAATCAAACGCCAATCCTTCATTTTCCATGTTGTGCATATAGTGCTATAGGGTAAAACTTTAAACCTTAAATAGCAACTTCTCTGATTGTATTGGAGAAAATACACTTACCCATATAATTAGGATAAGTAGCCTCACCTCTACCTGGCAGCAGCTCAGGGGAAGGGGGCCCCGCTCTGTGAAGAACAGAATCACATGTCACACTTCTCGTCTATACATGTGGACAGTGTTCTCAATTTTTGCTGTGCGTGTGCAGAACAACAAACCATACAGGACAGCAAGTGTAGAGAAATAATAGACCTTAAAACGTCTTGTCTCATTTGACGTTGAGTCTTTGTATACGTGTATACCCCAGGATGAGACTCTAACCACCATACAGCTTTTACTTGAATCTCACCCTGTTGACAGCATTACACCTATACAATTTATTATGTCATGTGCCCGTATAGCCATGAAAGAAAATGTTTTCAAGTTCGAGGATGATCTGTATTTGCAAACATCGGGCACTTCTATGGGCAGCGTTTTCGCCCCAAGTCTGGCCAACCTCTATGTCCATCAATTCGAACAGACTGTGGTTTTACAAGAACATAATCCCTTTAACAGACACATTCGTGTCTGGAAACGTTACATCGATGACGTTTTTGTTATATGGAGAGGCCCTCCTGAAACCATTAATTCTTTCCATGTATGGCTCAATGAGAGAAACGACTTTCTACGATTCACTTTTGAATTCTCCAAGGACAGTTTAGCTTTCCTTGATGTTCGGATCTTTCCTGAGGGTGGTGGTTTAGGCACTGAACTATATAAAAAGCCAATGGCGTGTAATTCATTGCTTTCATATCAAACTTATCATCCTAAAGCTCTCCGTGAGAATTTGCCCTTTGGGCAATTTCTCAGGATCAGGAGAAACTGCTCCTCTATTGAGAAATATAAAGAGCATGCCAGTACTCTTACAAACTATCTGAAAGAGAAGAAGTATCCGGTGACTACGATACGAAAATCGAGGAAAAGAGCAGCTAATAATAACAGAGAGGCTCTGATTGAAATCCACCAACCAAAAGAAGTAAATTCAAGGTTGACATTTGTTAATACGTTTTGTGGTTATTCTAACCAGATAAAAAAAGTATTATTAACCATTGGAAAATATTGAACATCGGTAAAGAAATATTGCCAGTTCCCATGTTTGCATTTAAGAGAAGTGCCAATATCAAAGATCAAATAGTACATAACCGTCCGAGACAGAAAAAGACTGATGGACAAGAAGCCCTGTGGGGTTTACCCCCTGTTAAGGGTCATTTTCCGTGCGGTACATGTGCCGTTTGCCCACAAACTGAGAAAACAACAGAAATTGATATTGGTACAGATAGACCTTGGTCATTATTGAAACACACTAATTGCAACAGTGATAGATTGATCTACCTGATTTGGTGCCCATGTGGCCTTCACTACGTGGGCATGACGACTCGTAGAATCAGGACAAGGATACTGGAACACAAGAGTACAATTCGGTGCAAGAAGAGGTCAACTAAGTTGATAAATCACTTTCTTGATATGAATCACACTGCCGATGATCTCCGTTGGGTAGTTTTAGAACAACCATGGATTCCGGCACACATAACAGACATATCTAAATTCCTTTTTAGACGAGAACAACGCTGGGTGTTTAGAATAAAGAGTGATTCCACAGGATTGAATGATGATATTCCCTGGTTGGCTCTATAACAACATTTAATGATTATGTAGTACATATCTGGAGACACTGGGGTGGTCCATGCTACGATTTAGGCAGGGTTCTGTTCTGTAATACTTTTTGAGATAACAGGCTTTGTGTTTCTGATAAACACTTATACATAACTTCACCTGCCTTGTGTTCATTTACATTCTTTTTGCCATCTTTTGCTATATAGGTCATTATACGGTGATCTTTAGGATTTGGTCTCTGGATAGCAATATGGTTCTCTTTTAGATTTGACCTCTGGATGGCAAAGTGAATGCGCGTTGATTGTTTCATTTGCTGTACATCTGCGTAGTATTATTTTGTGGGCTGTATACCTTTTTACACCTAGACATTTTAGTACATCATGTGGCGATAGTGCCCCTGATCAACTCATACTTTATTATTGCTCTGGTGTTATACTATCACAATATCATCGTGTGACTCGATAAAGCTATTCCATTCAAATTACACTCGTGAATGGAACTAACATTTCTCTCTGCGCTCATGCGCATTACGCTAATGACGCATACTTGGTACTCGGTATAGTCTTCTGATTATGACACATGCGCAGGGCTGATTCTTTATGGTGGTGCCCAGGCAAGTTAGTTGGACATCTATGGGTCCTCTAATACCGAGTAAGGTTGTTAGACTGACGCTATCACTATTTAAGGGTGGGCTTTCCGTCAGGTCGGTACCGCCGGTCGCAGCTTCTGTACCGCGACGGGGTACCGACGGAGAGGTGAGTGAGGATTGTAATCTATCCATGCTGGTTTAGGTAGTGGGATGTGTTTTGGGTGTTTGAAAGCGGCTTTTTAACATACTTGCTTGCTTCGATACCCGCAGTTTTTAGCCACTATTTTCCAACTCAGACTGGTTGCCTCTATTAATCGACACCGTCACATGTTGACGGTTGTCTATAAAAGCGAGATGTATTCAATTTGTTGTCTCATTGGAGACTTTCGATGTGTTTATGTTATTGACTTATGTAGGCCCCTATCGGCCATGTATCTATGGCTTTTATTTGAGTAAGATGGCCACATTAGTTTGACCCAAGATCTAAGATATAGCTGATATATGAAAAGCAGCATTTTCACTGCTGGTGAACTTTGGCATGTATTAGAAATAGTGCCGTTTGTACAGACATGATTAACTCTTATGGTTAGTTATGAGTTTTTATCTTTTGGAGCTAGTAGCCAGATGATTAGCTATAGATATGTTTTTAAGGTCTTATTTCTCTACACTTGCTGTCCTGTATGGTTTGTTGTTCTGCACACGCACAGCAAAAATTGAGAACACTGTCCACATGTATAGACGAGAAGTGTGACATGTGATTCTGTTCTTCACAGAGCGGGCCCCCTTCCCCTGAGCTGCTCCCAGGTAGAGGTGAGGCTACTTATCCTAATTATATGGGTAAGTGTATTTTCTCCAATACAATGAGAGAAGTTGCTATTTAAGGTTTAAAGTTTTACCCTATAGCACTATATGCACAACATGGAAAATGAAGGATTGGCGTTTGATTTGTTGTTTTCTTTCACCTTTATAGATATCCCCAGTGATACCTGACATCAACATATAGGATTACTGGTTTTGTATTATCTTTTTTTTTTCATTATCTTTTTCACTAATTTTATCATTTTGCCTTAGCAGTCGCAATTTTTGATTCATCTTGGTCCTGAAGAAAGCCTGGATACACTATATTGATCATTGAAAGGCTGAAACATGTCGACCTATATTCATTGAGTAGTTTTAAATCAATACTACTCTTTGCATTGCTTTTTAATCCTACCAGTGATAGCAAGTAAATAAATATTTCTTTGTGCAATCATTAGGTAGTTTTATCTCACCACAGTACACATTTACTATTACGTTTTATTGCGCTGCACTCTCACCACATCCATCATTTACATATGGGATTTTAGCATCCTAGATAGTTTTCGAACATCTTAATAAAAACATCCCTGAGCTCCTACCTCACAATGAGGGAGTTGTAGCCCTCAGTAGGACTAGGTTTCCTACTGGGAGGAGAAACACATATGATGAAGCATGCCACCTATGGTGGGTGAGGGTTTTCGTCCTTAAAGGGATTTCCCCCTGTTTTATAGGGGAGATTGTGAGTGACTTCAGTCCTTCTACTTTTCTTGTACATTGTCTGATGTGAGTTTCTTGTGTGCTAACATATACCCGAGGTTGTTTTGTGTTATTATCAATTAAGATTAGAGGATATTCTCCTCGCTGGTCTTTAAATTAATTCCCTTGGACCCTCCCCCATCCTGTTTGTGTTCTAGTATCTAGTGCGGCCGCGGCCGCGGGTCCTTGTTCATGCGTGGTCTAACTAGTTAGTGGATCATTACTGAGTCTGTGTGTGTTGCAGTTTCTTACTGTTTTGTGACCAAGTGTAGGGTTTTAGGTCTTAGTCACCATTTGACATATTACAATGGCAGAAATGTTGGGCTTAGCTTTTGACGAAGATATGGCCCGTGATATTCTTACGACACCCAGCATTCTTGAAAACGCCCCTAGTTTGAGCTCCACATCTGGAGACGACTGGGCAAAATTACTCGTGTTGAAACGATCCCATTCTCGCACATATATACACGGTGCAATTATGACCGAGTATTTGAGGGCAAATTGTGCACCTACTGGCTTGATTGTAACGAACGCACCACGTCTGTTTCTAGAAGATAAAACATTTTTAAAAGACTGGTCCCTTATAGCTTGGCGCTGTACTAGGGACTGGTTAATTTTGATCATTACTACAGCTAAACGAGTCGCTGACACCATTTTGGTGGAAATACAGACTTTGGAAGCTCAGATTAAGTCAGTACTGGTGACTTCAGTTTACAAAAAACAGGCTGATGAAACCAATAAAAGTAACAAAGAGTTTAAAGACTCAGTTCTTGCCACTAAAATCACCAAATTCAGAAAAGATCTTGAAAAATTCTCTTTTGAAAGAGTGTATCCAGTACACCAGTGATACCTACGTACCTCCCCAGTTTAACCAAAGAGGTAAAAGGTATGGTTCAAACTATTCCACTTCTGCAAGTGAGGAAGGTTCCACCGATTCTGATTCTTCACTAAATGACGGAAGAGGTTGGCAAGGACCTAACAGAAGAGGAAGAGGAAGTGGACAAAGGAGAGGTGGCCAATTTGGCAAGGGCTTGATGCAATGGTGGCCCCCGGTACCCTTTGGATACTCACAACCTCCTTTTCAACCGCAGATGCTTCCGTTTCAGCCCTACAACAACATGGTTCCCAACCAGCCTTTTTTAGGGCATGGTCTAGGATGAACACGGGGCCGAAGAAGAAATTTACAAACAACAGTGCGTTGGAATACTCCGCTGGCGTCTACGACAACACGCAGCATGACCAGGCCCCCAGTACAACCGGGGGCAGCCACGAGCTGACCTGATTGTGAATCTGAGTACACGAATACTCACAGAAAGTGAAACATCGATCCTAGAGAAGGGTCTTGGTTTTGTGCCAACTTATAAAGGCGATGCCTTTCAAATCAGACAAGAGTTGGCTGGCTTCTTTCGCAAGATCCGCCTCAATGCTTTTTTTAAACATCAACCTATGAGTGATCTTCGAGAGGAAACGAAGAACACGGGCCTGAGACCCCATTCTACTTTTAATCCTCCTGTACATTTGGTTCCTGCACAAGTTGTTACTTTTGAAGAAGCGGTTTTACATGATGTGAATAGTTTGTTCGAACAGAACACTCGACATTATCAGAATCTTTCCAATTCTGAGAGATCCGCATTGCAGCAACTATCTCAGGATGATTCTATTGTGGTGAAACCCGCCGACAAGGGGGGTGCCATAGTCATTATGGACACCTCGGCGTACAGAGCAGAGTGCTTACGCCAACTTGAGGACAGGAGATCGTATAGACCGCTTAAGATGGACCCCACAAAACGTCTCTCTGGTGAGATCAAGAAGATGGTAGATGAGGCTAAAGTAAACGGCTGGATTACAGATCATGAAGTATCCTATCTGGAGACATCTTTTCCCACAATTCCGTATTTTTATGTATTGCCCAAAATACATAAGGAGAAGCGACCACCGCCAGGGAGGCCCATAATTTCGGGCATAGGATCTATACTGGAGCCGTTGTCAACTTTTGTTGACTATTTTCTATGGCCTTTGGTACTTAAGATGCCTACCTTCCTACAAGACACAAAGGACTTGTTACGCCTTTTGGCTGAGACATCATTTGATATAGACCAAGACTATCTTGTCTCATTTGACGTTGAGTCTTTGTATACGTGTATACCCCAGGATGAGACTCTAACCACCATACAGCTTTTACTTGAATCTCACCCTGTTGACAGCATTACACCTATACAATTTATTATGTCATGTGCCCGTATAGCCATGAAAGAAAAAAATTTCAACTTCGAGGATGATCTGTATTTGCAAACATCGGGCACTTCTATGGGCAGCGTTTTCGCCCCAAGTCTGGCCAACCTCTATGTCCATCAATTCGAACAGACTGTGGTTTTACAAGAACATAATCCCTTTAACAGACACATTCGTGTCTGGAAACGTTACATCGATGACGTTTTTGTTATATGGAGAGGCCCTCCTGAAACCATTAATTCTTTCCATGTATGGCTCAATGAGAGAAACGACTTTCTACGATTCACTTTTGAATTCTCCAAGGACAGTTTAGCTTTCCTTGATGTTCGGATCTTTCCTGAGGGTGGTGGTTTAGGCACTGAACTATATAAAAAGCCAATGGCGTGTAATTCATTGCTTTCATATCAAACTTATCATCCTAAAGCTCTCCGTGAGAATTTGCCCTTTGGGCAATTTCTCAGGATCAGGAGAAACTGCTCCTCTATTGAGAAATATAAAGAGCATGCCAGTACTCTTACAAACTATCTGAAAGAGAAGAAGTATCCGGTGACTACGATACGAAAATCGAGGAAAAGAGCAGCTAATAATAACAGAGAGGCTCTGATTGAAATCCACCAACCAAAAGAAGTAAATTCAAGGTTGACATTTGTTAATACGTTTTGTGGTTATTCTAACCAGATTAAAAAAAAGTATTATTAACCATTGGAAAATATTGAACATCGGTAAAGAAATATTGCCAGTTCCCATGTTTGCATTTAAGAGAAGTGCCAATATCAAAGATCAAATAGTACATACACGTCCGAGACAGAAAAAGACTGATGGACAAGAAGCCCTGTGGGGTTTACCCCCTGTTAAGGGTCATTTTCCGTGCGGTACATGTGCCGTTTGCCCACAAACTGAGAAAACAACAGAAATTGATATTGGTACAGATAGACCTTGGTCATTATTGAAACACACTAATTGCAACAGTGATAGATTGATCTACCTGATTTGGTGCCCATGTGGCATTCGCTACGTGGGCATGACGACTCGTAGAATCAGGACAAGGATACTGGAACACAAGAGTACCATTCGGTGCAAGAAGAGGTCAACTAAGTTGATAAATCACTTTCTTGATATGAATCACACTGCCGATGATCTCCGTTGGGTAGTTTTAGAACAGCCATGGATTCCGGCACACATAACAGACATATCTAAATTCCTTTTTAGACGAGAACAACACTGGGTGTTTAGAATAAAGAGTGATTCCACAGGATTGAATGATGATATTCCCTGGTTGGCTCTATAACAACATTTAATGATTATGTAGTACATATCTGGAGACACTGGGGTGGTCCATGCTACGATTTAGGCAGGGTTCTGTTCTGTAATACTTTTTGAGATAACAGGCTTCGTGTTTCTGATAAACACTTATACATAACTTCACCTGCCTTGTGTTCATTTACATTCTTTTTGCCATCTTTTGCTATATAGGTCATTATACGGTGATCTTTAGGATTTGGTCTCTGGATAGCAATATGGTTCTCTTTTAGATTTGACCTCTGGATGGCAAAGTGAATGTGCGTTGATTGTTTCATTTGCTGTACATCTGCGTAGTATTATTTTGTGGGCTGTATACCTTTTTACACCTAGACATTTTAGTACATCATGTGGCGATAGTGCCCCTGATCAACTCATACTTTATTATTGCTCTGGTGTTATACTATCACAATATCAGCGTGTGACTCGATAAAGCTATTCCATTCAAATTACACTCGTGAATGGAACTAACATTTCTCTCTGCGCTCATGCGCATTACGCTAATGACGCATACTTGGTACTCGGTATAGTCTTCTGATTATGACACATGCGCAGGGCTGATTCTTTATGGTGGTGCCCAGGCAAGTTGGTTGGACACCTATGGGTCCTCTAATACAGAGTAAGGTTGTTAGACTGACGCTATCACTATTTAAGGGTGGGCTTTCCGTCTGGTCGGTACCTCCGGTCGCAGCTTCTGTACCGCGACGGGGTACCGACGGAGAGGTGAGTGAGGATTGTAATCTATCCATGCTGGTTTAGGTAGTGGGATGTGTTTTGGGTGTTTGAAAGCGGCTTTTTAACATACTTGCTTGCTTCGATACCCGCAGTTTTTAGCCACTATTTTCCAACTCAGACTGGTTGCCTCTATTAATCGACACCGTCACATGTTGACGGTTGTCTATAAAAGCGAGATGTATTCACTTTGTTGTCTCATTGGAGACTTTCGATGTGTTTATGTTATTGACTTATGTAGGCCCCTATCGGCCATGTATCTATGGCTTTTATTTGAGTAAGATGGCCACATTAGTTTGACCCAAGATCTAAGATATAGCTGATATATGAAAAGCAGCGTTTTCACTGCTGGTGAACTTTGGCATGTATTAGAAATAGTGCCGTTTGTACAGACATGATTAACTCTTATGGTTAGTTATGAGTTTTTATCTTTTGGAGCTAGTAGCCAGATGATTAGCTATAGATATGTTTTTAAGGTCTTATTTCTCTACACTTGCTGTCCTGTATGGTTTGTTGTTCTGCACACGCACAGCAAAAATTGAGAACACCGTCCACATGTATAGACGAGAAGTGTGACATGTGATTCTGTTCTTCACAGAGCGGGGCCCCCTTCCCCTGAGCTGCTGCCAGGTAGAGGTGAGGCTACTTATCCTAATTATATGGGTAAGTGTATTTTCTCCAATACAATGAGAGAAGTTGCTATTTAAGGTTTAAAGTTTTACCCTATAGCACTATATGCACAACATGGAAAATGAAGGATTGGCGTTTGATTTGTTGTTTTCTTTCACCTTTATAGATATCCCCAGTGATACCTGACATCAACATATAGGATTACTGGTTTTGTATTATCTTTTTTTTTTCATTATCTTTTTCACTAATTTTATCATTTTGCCTTAGCAGTCGCAATTTTTGATTCATCTTGGTCCTGAAGAAAGCCTGGATACACTATATTGATCATTGAAAGGCTGAAACATGTCGACCTATATTCATTGAGTAGTTTTAAATCAATACTACTCTTTGCATTGCTTTTTAATCCTACCAGTGATAGCAAGTAAATAAAGATTTCTTTGTGCAATCATTAGGTAGTTTTATCTCACCACAGTACACATTTACTATTACGTTTTATTGCGCTGCACTCTCACCACATCCATCATTTACATATGGGATTTTAGCATCCTAGATAGTTTTCGAACATCTTAATAAAAACATCCCTGAGCTCCTACCTCACAATGAGGGAGTTGTAGCCCTCAGTAGGACTAGGTTTCCTACTGGGAGGAGAAACCCATATGATGAAGCATGCCACCTATGGTGGGTGAGGGTTTTCGTCCTTAAAGGGATTTCCCCCTGTTTTATAGGGGAGATTGTGAGTGACTTCAGTCCTTCTACTTTTCTTGTACATTGTCTGATGTGAGTTTCTTGTGTGCTAACATAGACCCGAGGTTGTTTTGTGTTATTATCAATTAAGATTAGGGGATATTCTCCTCGCTGGTCTTTAAATTAATTCCCTTGGACCCTCCCCCATCCTGTTTGTGTTCTTGTGTTAGGGTATGCCATTTTCATGGAACTATTAAAGAAAATGTTAAGAAAAAAGAGGAAATTTGTCTGGGGGCCGGAGCAGGAAAGAGTGTTTGTTGAAATCAAAGACTTGTTACCCAAAGTGCCTGCATTAAAAACTTATGTCAGTGGACATAAGTGTATCATCCTGGTGGATGCTAGTGCAGTCAGCCTAGGTGCCATTCTCTGTCAACGCATTGATAATGTTTAAAGGACTGTGGCTTTTGCATCTAGAGTGCTGTCAGATACGGAAAAAAGGTACAGTACTATTGAAAGAGAGCGTGCATAGGCTATAGACAAATTTAAAGCATATGTGTGGGGCACTCATTTCACTTTGTGTACGGATCATAAACCACTCATGTACCTACCTGTTGGGGGACAAGAACACGTTGTCTGCCTCATCCAGGCTTATTAGGATTTTATCAAAGTTACAAGAGTACAGTTTGAATATTGTGTACATTCCAGGCAGTACAAATGCAAGAGCTGACTGTCTTTCGCACTTTCCCATGCCTGCACCAACGGGGGTGGTTAATGAGGACATTTTTGAGAATTAATGTATTGTTGCAGGTATAGACATTCTGGACAAATATCAAGGAGTAGTTTCTGAAGAGGAATGGTTTTGTGGATATAAGGAGGATTCTGTGATGAAGCAGGTTTTGTGTTTTGTACAACAAGGTTGGCCTCATATTAAGCATTGTAAAGGTGAGTTCTTTTGTTTCTGTCAAATACCAGATCAACTCACATTTGAAAATGACATATTGTTGAGGGCTGGTAAAGTTGAGGAGCAGAATTATTATTCTAGCTCATAGAGGACATTTAGGAGCCACGAAGAAAATATTAAGAGCTTGTTTTTAGTGGCCCTATATGGACAAAGGAGTTGATGACTTTGTAAATCTGTGTCAGGAATGCATTTTATCCAATAAACACTGGAAACTTAAGAATACTCCTTTGAATGCCACACTGTTACCTTATGAGCCGTGGAGTAAGTTGGCATTAGATATTGCAGGACCCACGTCTGCATTACCAGACAAATCCAGGTATTTACTCGTGTTGACAGATTATTATTCCAAACGGATTTACTACAAATTTGTAGGTGAAGTATCCACTCAAATTGTTATTCAATTTTTGGAGAAGATCTTTACTTTAGACGGTTATCCAGATGAAATACTTACTGATAATGGTGTTCAGATGATTTCTGAGAGTATGAAAATGTTTTTTAAAGATAAAGGCATAAAACATTACAATGTTGCTCTATATTCTCCTCAAGCCAAAGGTGCTGTTGAGAGGGCTAACCGTTTACTCAAGGAGGGTAGCCAAACAGCTGTGATGTGTGGATTGAATGTAGAAAAGTTTATTCAGGACAAAGTTTGGGTGTATCATAACACACCTCACAGCACTTCAGGAGTTTTCCCTTTCACACTTTTGAGAAGCAGAATTTCCCGCACAGGACTATGTCCGAATTGGTTGCAGGACAAACATCATGAAGGGTTTGTGAATTTAAAGGAAATGCAACATAAAGTTGAGGCTATCCAAGGTGTAATGAAGGTATTTCATGACTCCAAGAAACGTGTATGCAAACAGGAAATCTGTGTAAGAGCATGGGTCATGTTGAAAGTTATGAGAAACAAGAAATTTAAAATTAATTTTTACTTTAATGGTCCCTATAGAGTGTCCAACGTCGCTCATTCTTCGGTCATGTTGGAGCATGGGCGTTGGTGGTCCATTAGGAATTTAGTTCTACTCACAGAATTTCAAAGTTCTATTATAAGAAATAAGCTGCCTTGTCATCAGGGGCTGTTTTTACCAGCTGTAAGTGAATCGTTGTTGGGAAGTTCTTCTTCTCGTTCTATGATCACAAAGGACAAAACCCTTGTGAGGGTGCAAGGCAATTTAGTTGGATCCTCCCAGGATGTAATTGAGGCAGCTACCAGCTTTTGTGTGCTAGAGCTTGCTAAGGAAAGTTGTATCACAAGAAGTGGTAATGTCTCTAAAAAACCTGCCTATTTGAATGATTTCTCTGCATAGTTATATATATATACATTTTAATTTTTAACTATAAAAAGGGGGAGATGTGTTGTATTCTACATTCTGTTCCTTTGTGTTCAATGGCAATCTACGTTCAGCATTCTGTATGATGTAAGGTGTATTTCTTTGTATGCGCATCCTACAATTGTAGTTCCATGTTCTGTCCTCTTGCTGGTATAGGTTGCCGTTTTTCTAGGCTGTTGCTGCAAGGGCACAGAGCTGGAAGGACGCTTGTGGATGGGCTCTACATGAAATCCACAATAAACCAATACCTCGACATTTAAGAGGATTGCTTCAATATTTCTTCTCTACTTCCCCACAACAAGGATACTGCAGTAAATTAATACAATGAGGGGTTTTATTTTGCAATAGAACTTATGGTTAGTGCTCTAGAAAGCTAAAATGAGGACACATTTTCTCATATATTGAAAAAAATCAATGTGTTTAGATGTGTTTTCCATTAAACTACCTTTGGCCGATATAACTGGGTGTCCGGGTGGTGTTTATGCATCCTTGTGGACTTTTGGGATATAGAAACAAAGGTTAAAGTGGCGTTATAGTTAGGTGAAAATTTCAGTGACAACATTTTAAACTCAACAAAACACATCTGATCTTGAAGATTTAAATGGCACTTACTAATTTATTTCTTACTTATTTCTTTTATAGCGCTACTCGTCACAATGTAGTGCCCCAGACTACTTTTCAACACATGCAGAGAAACAATAACTCATACTAGTGTGTAATTCAATGTACAGGAAATGTTACATAGGAAAATGAGGGTTCCAATGTGTAGGATTCACATATCATCCATGCTTATAGACACTATATGTTAAGAGTACATAGTCGTGAGAAACACAAAGACAGGATCTAAAATGTAACACAGTGATTGGAGTTTTCTATACTAAAGACACTTTATTGCTATCCGGAGGAACCCTTCTTTGCAATACAATCTTAAAAAAAAACAACAGGTTGAGAAAACAAAATGAGGATCTAAACCCTTGACTTGCAGTTTGCATGCAGCTCCTTGATGCCGCTTCATAGCTCACTGTGCTATTGCAGCTTATGAACTGGAAGTAACAAAAGTATCTCTGTGTCAAAAGCATTAACCAATTGAGGTATCTACCTAAAATACAAATCTTTGATCTGTAGTTACACAGTGTGCTCTGCAGCAGGCACATTAACCCTCTGTGCTACTGTATGAGTGCAGAAACTGTGACAGGACAAACTACAGGCCTGTGCCAGAACTACATTAACGACCAGAGGTAGCTTAACGTCATTATGTATATTATCCCCTGAAAATTACAGGGCACACAATTATCTCTGCAGCAGGTGTGGTGTCATAACCCAGTAAAATATTTTAAAATGCAGCCTCTTTGTGTCCAATTAAGAGATCTAGAACAGATGTACTCTCACATTTGTCTTTGTTGCCAAATTCTTTGCAGCAGATTTTTTATTAAATAGTTGACTGTCAAATTCCACTTTTCATTACTTTGCCAATCCTGACTCCATCCCCTTTGCTGTGACCTTGACCCCCAATTTATGGGTTTCCAGAGTAAATTTTTCCAATTCCAGCAAAGCCATCGGCTGAAGAAAATACCAGAGCCCCCAGATCAGGAAGTCATAATCTAAACACAAAGCCGGTCATTTTCGGGAATGTTGGTTTTCTTTAAAGAAGTGGGGAGGAGTCACGTGAGGACATAAAGACCTCCCAGGCCCACAATGAGGCCACTGGACACCTCGTCCTGCTCAGGGACAGGACAGTAAGTGAGGGGAGGAACATTCTTATGCAGGGGCAACATGGGCAAATACAAGCTTACCTAAAGTGAAGGAACAAGTGGTAAATAGAAAGCAAGTTATAAAGACTAGTCTAGCAACGTACCTGTGTCCTTGTCTTCTGTACATCATGCACCACCCAAAAACATAACAAATGTAGTCAATGGAAGTCTTTGACCTTCTCGCTTATATTCTTAGGTCTCGGCTAGACATCGCTTGTGCTGTCTCTTCGAGACATGCTGCATCAACTTAGTGGGCTTAGAGCCCGCCCATGGGCATCCCATTCACTGGCTCCATTGTTGCTCTCCTATTCTTTCCCCTCATTTGTCCATGGCATGCATTTGTCATGCCTCTTGCTGTGTTTAGCCGTCTCCAAGAGCAGGGACTCTGCACCATTTTAGCGTGCGTATCAGGAACTACTTTCTTCTTTCTTGAAAAGCAATTGACACACTTGGTCCTGTTCTTATCTCCTTACATTTGCTGTGCATTCCAAGACTGCATGCCCCTACTGCCTCGCGGAGCAGTCTGTGTCAGGCCCAAGCGGTGCAATTAGGCCTCATCGCTGCTGACATATGGGGCCTTCTCAACCAGGCCTGTCCGGGCCCTTTATCTCTTGGCCGCCATTGTCCCAGCCAATTCAGATGTTATCAAGGGCCGCATTTGTTTTAAACACACTGGGGTGAAAGAACTTTCTATTTACATTTTGAGGCCACGTTCTGTTTAATTAGTCTCACTGAAACAATTTGAGCAACACCAGCTCCTGTCGTCCACCAATTACATCCATGTTAGCTGCAAGTCAGTGGAGATTGCTCAGTGGGTAAAGTGCCTAGTGACTGGACCAATCATGCTCCTGTAAATATGCACCCCGACGGTTCAACAGCTGATTAAACTTCAACGCTTAGACATTAGCCAACGTGACCAGGAATGGCGAAGTGCTGGCCTTTTTTTCAGATGATGCCCTCGTGTGGAGGAGTTTCCAAATTACCACTTAAGTGTTTTAAATTCATCTAAGGCTGGCCCTTGAAACTGGAAACTCCCTTGCCTCAGCACTAAAGTTTGTGAACGTCCCTGGCTCAGTTTTTAACAATTAAGAATGGAAAAAGACACAGAGGCCTGTCTACCCCTATTTGCTTGTAGGGTGGTCTTAAAGGAGACACTTGGGGAACGGGAAAAAAAAGTCTTACTTCAGCCAGTCCTGCATCCCCAAAGACACTGTGACATCACTCATTTGATGGTTCCTTTAATGGACGTTAGTATCCCACCGTTTGAGACCCTTGGTCTGGGACCTATGCAGGCAGACTAAGCCACAGGATTTAATCAGATGAATACTTTCTATGGTTTCCTTTACTTGGCCTTCCCCAAGCTGCTAAGCCGGACATGTGAAGCCGACAAGGAACAAAGGGTGGGGTCAAGAAATTAACCTCTGATGACATCAAGGGTCAAACGGCGTTTGAAGTAACAATCGCCCCCGCCTTGGCATTTCCATGATTCAACATGCATGATGTCTTATATGAACAGCCAATGACATGCATCAGTCAGGTTCTCCCATCTCAGCACCGCAGCATGCACGTGGAAGGCCACGTGGACCCGAGCGGGCTTCTGGTGCAGCCTCCCCGTTGGCCGCAGTCATCTCACCCGGCGCGCCCAGGTAAACAGTTTCCTCTCTCGCGGAGATCAGGGCCGGCGGATGGCCTCCGATTCTTGTTCTCCGCTCTTTCCCTCTGTGTGCTTTTAAAGGCCGGCGGGGAGGGAGCTGCCTCTCCATCACACGCCCCTCGCGCCAGCAGAGCCACGCGACCGGTTCTTGCTCCGGCTGTAACTCGCGCGTGCCTTCCGAGCTCCCCATCACTGCGCTCGCCTCCCCCACACCGGGCGAAGCAGGGTGGGCGCTCTCAGGGCCCAGGGGACGCTTCCTCACAGGACAAGACCCCGAAGGGCCGCCCTACTTGTTGGTAGGCAGGGGTCCGCGCATCTCTCTGTTTTATTATCTTCGGAAGCGCGCGGTGCTGCGATGTGTCTCCGAGGCTAGTTTATTCAAGGTGAACCGCCACAGGTTCGCACTCTTCCTTTTACTCAGTGCGCGCGGGGCTGCTTAGGAAGCGCTGGCTTTCTGTCTCCTCCGCAGTTCTGCACCACATACCTGGCAAGTTTTCAGGCTGATTAGGAGTGAAATTAAGAAGTTTTAAATTAACATGCACACCCTGTGCGCTCTGTATTACTGTCTTGTTTATTTCTGTTAAGGCACTCTACAAGAGGGCTTGTGTTTTTAGGTTTCGCCTGCACAGCTTGAGAAATCTATTGTTTTTAATATAAACTTAAAAGGGACTTACATCCCGCCTCCTCTCCTTCCTGGCTTCTCATTGACATCCCACCTCCTCTCTTTCCTGGCTTCTCATTGGTTCATGTGCGTGCCATTTACCTTTCCTCCATTTCTATTGGCTGTAGCATATTTTCCTGCTGTAACCAATGCTTGTTCCTTGTCTGCTTCTCTTATCAGTTTCCTGCTGCTGAAATACTGTTAATGTCCGCTTTGGTGGAACTATATTTCCTTAAGGTTTTGCCTTTTACTATTGCAGCATATTTTTAAATAAGTTTATCACTGGGAGAGGTTAAGTGATTTGTATAGAATCACAGGATGTTGAGCCCTCAGACTCGAAAAGGGATCCCCAGCGCTTGAGTCATCAGCTCTGGCCACTGCTCCACATCCCCTCCACTCCCCTGTTATCTGTCAGGGAGCTCTTTCCTTCTCCCAGACACTGATTGATGAAAACAGCTCTTTATTCATTACATAGGCGTAACCGATACAATACCAATGCTTGTTATGCTGTGTGCCATATCCCCATCCCTTGTTGCTTCTTTTCCCTGCCACCCACCCAGTCCTCCTTTCTTCTTCACCCCAACCCACCCCTAGGTTCATCTCCTCCCTACTCGCCCTCGTTCGTGTCTGGATTTTACAACTCTTCTTGTGGCTTGTGAAGATGTTCTCTAGAGTTGTGGGCTTGCTGTTCCTCTCGACCCCTCCCTGTGATGTCAGCAGGCGCTGTGTATCCTTGAGGATCACATAAAAGGCTTAATAAAGTTTAGATGCGGGTGTGTTCATTTACGCTTCCAAAGACTTCAGCTCCTGGCTTCTTCACTTTATCAAAATAAGTAAGTCAGTGGTAAACGCCATTTGTCCAAGTATATCAGTTCAGTTCCCCAAATGCAATGTAAAAAAAAAATACCATTTACATTTGGTCTTGGTTTTGTGATAAATAAAATTGTGAATAAACAATGCGTATTACTTTTGTTCTTACACCTTTTTAATTAGCAGCAGTCTACACTAGTAGAAAAAAAATGATCATGACTTTCGGATGTACAAAGTTGGTGCGATTTTGCACTTTTTGGAGAGCAAGTGCTCAAACAGGGCGAGTAGGCAAAAACCCGGGCTGTTCTGGTGCTGGCAGCCGTGTTTTTAGATGTGCAGACCATCTACGGTCTCTGGCATGGGCTTGGGGGTTTCCGGAGTGGGGAAGTACTATATTCGGAGACCTCATGGTAATGTGTTGTATTATGTTGTAATTGCATTTATGTAATAGTTGCTAAAGCGAACACTTAACAGCAGTTCACCCAAAACATATTAAGGGAAATCTATAAATGTTACTTTATATTCCCGACTGCTACATAAAATGGCTAAAAGACATTGCAATTGAGTAAACCAATAGCTCTCGCATTGCAGTGACCGATCGGCTTTGCAAATGCTTGTTGGATTTGTTGTGGCTTTTTCTGGACTTTGAAACGCCCGAGGAAGCTTAACTAAAGCACGGGATGGTTTGCTCCTTCAACTCCTCTTACTGACAACATATTAAAACAAAATCTCCTTTTGTGATATGTTCCACGATTAGGTGAAGTATTGACTCCCCTGGGTAGCTGCCCCTACTCTTTGGCCAGTTGACTCAGGGTGTGGCTCTGTAGCAGTCAACAGGACACAGTCAAATTAACTGTTAAGAAACTAAAAACTTTTACAGAATTTTATAAAAGTAGCTTTAAAACAAACTTCTATTTTAAGTTAATCTGCTACACTGTGGGCTCCAAACCAGATATCGAGGTGTGAGTCAGCAACCAGAGCGGCTGACTGCGGAGTGCGGGGCTCACAGTCGATCGCTGGCGGCAGCTCGGCATCATGCGACTCTGGGCAATAGCTCACTTAATCTTCCCGACGGCCCCCAGTGCCTTGAAACCCTTAATGGGTGATGGATATGTTCGCGCTTTACAAATAGGATTTTTTATTATATCAACAAAACCATAATTTGAAAAAGGAAAACTTACCTCTTGCAAACTCTCTTTTCTTGCCCCGGAAGCTGTGCCACCCTGAACACTGTGTAATACACAATGGCAACTCCAGACACCACCAGAATCCAAGCCAGGTTTTGAACCAGCCGCATCCTTTTGTGTTTATGGCAAAGTGTGCAAATCTACACAAGGCCACACTTCTGTAGATAGTGTTTCTTCTTGAGTGGGAGCTAGTAAAACAGGCGGAGGTGTGATCCACGTAATTTTTTGTTATTTGTTACTAAGAAAGATTAAAACCGATAATTTGGAATTCCAAATCCAGAAATATTCTGCTGGGAAGACGCCTAGTCTGGTAACTCTTGGTCAGCTAGCGCTGTAGGCTTCTCGCTGGGCTTGGGTGAAGCTTGGGGATGGAAGGGGGCTCCTTCCTGGCAAGAGTGTCAAGAAGACCTTGTGAGGAAGGTAAGTGTTGACTGTAGACTCCTGCGGTCACCCGTTCAGAGACTGAAGGAGATGATCTAGCGGTCAGTCCTCTATGGAGAAAGGCTTGGCTCCCTCTGGGTGCAGGAAGTGCTTCCAGTGGCTGTGGTGTTCAGGTTTGCTTGACAAGGGGCAGGTCAAACACCATCAAGTTGTATTTGCTCTTGTATGTAATACAGGTGTGGCGGGGCTCTTGTGTGGCACGACTCCATCACAGTTCCCCTGCCTGTCGTAGAGCTGAAGTCTAATGCGAGTTGATATGTATACATTTACTAATAGGGAAAAGAGAAAAAGCACTGAAGCAGGATTGTGTTCCTACTCCACCGACCTCTGACCACAGTTCAGTTTGAGCAACAACTGAACTGTGTTTTCTGTACACAGAGCTGGCCGCCGGTTGCAAAGCCAGCAGTGGCCTCAGGGGCACTGTCCAAAGTAAATGGAGATCTGCCTAAAAATTAAACTGTTGCCAGAGTACACCATTAGCCTGTCATGGAAAGCAGAGTCAGTGCTGCATTCGGTACAATGCAATTTCTGAGGCCTGGCACAGCTCCTGTGATCAATGTTTATAACTCTGCCGTGGTGAACCTGTGTATGTATGTGAAAATATATATATATATATATATATATATATACATACACATATTTTTATAATATCAAAGACTTTTGTTTTAAGTTTCACAGCGATTCATCAAACCACGCCAAAGTTACAGGGAAATCAAAAAATGCTTTTGAGAAGGAAACGCGTTCCTAACTATATCTACCCAGTGACTACCTCCACTAACGTAATATTTTAAACTAAAAAAGAACACTAAATTCAGCCGTTCTAGTTATCTCTAGTAACTATAGCTCATGCTCTAAGGTAACTATAACTCGCTCGCTCACCGTGCACTGCATCATTGATAACATCACTGAAATGGTTGAAATAATATCATTGACGAGAGGGCTGTGCATGGCGGGGGCGCGAGTTATAGTTACTAAAGATAACTATAACTGGTGAATTTCAACAGTGTTTTTTTGAGTTTAAAACGTTATGTTGTCACTGAAAGTTTCACTTAACTTTAAATGCACACGCTACTCATGCATTCGTTCAATACAGTTTGTAAAGGTATGTATTATGATGTGAAAATACAAGTGACTTTGGAAGCCATTCCCTTGAATGTAGATTCCAATGGATATTGAAAATGAAGATGATTCTAGGTGTTGTTTTGACAGGCCTGCCAAGTTTCCCAGGTATGCTGCCCCACTCCAGCATTTTTCTTTCAATTCTGGTAATTGTATTGTCAGTGCTTAATTTGAGCCGGTGCTTTCCGGTGCTCAGCACCACCACTTAATTGGTTTCCAGTGCTCGGCACCGGCATCTAATTGTCAACAGCTTAGAACAGTCCACCACATGGTGGCGCTGCTCATCTAATTTAGAGATGAGCAGAACAACAGTAGTTTAGGAATACAATATACATTAAAATAGTGCTAATACCTGCCTCCCCAGCCATTCCTTTAGCTTTGGGGACCTGGCATAATCTGAACTGTCGCATTTACATGCGAGAGAGATAGTAGTTGTTTTGTCAGTGATGGCAAGGGCGATGGGTGGTGCAAGCTGCAGTGACCTCCTGGTCAGAGCCCTGGCACTTAATATTTTACAAATTATGCCATTATAAAACAGAACTATAAGTTACAGAATTCAAAACTGGGCTGGAGCAACAGCACATCAGACATAAACCTGACAGCTATGTTTCAGGTAATTAAAGAGGAAGACATATATTGCATTGGGCATGCTCCTTTGCTGCTGATGCATAAAGAATTATACTAATTCTCAGAGTTGTTCACAAATTCAAAGTTCGTTTTTGCTCTAGATAATTAGTGCAATCAATTGCCTATTTAACCGCTTCGCCGCGATCGGAATTCCGCCCAGGTGCTGGACATTCCGATCGCGGGCGTGGTCGTGACGAGCTCAGCTCGTCATGCGCACACGCCGACCGCGCAGCATGACGAGCTGAGCTCGTCATGAGCATCGAAGGGGTTAAAGAAAGTGCTGCATAGCTCAGTCTCACTAATACGAATTGTCTGAATTTTATCTCTCTTGTCAAAGTTAGAACGAGGCACATGAGTCTTGCCATGGACAACATAAACTTGATCTGTTTCTCTGCTTCATGTGTATAATAATTGGCTGGTAGGATAGCTCAGTGAGTTGAATGTTCAACAGTAAACTATGCATAATCCAAGGCTTGGCATGAATAGATTTGAGGCCATTTTCTTAGCAGTACTACAGTAGTAGATTTAGATGTAACGTTCGTTGGTGTGTCTGTGGGTGTGTTTTAGTATCTGCATGAACTTCTCTAAACCCCTCCTTGTCCTTCCCTTAACTCCATCTATTTAGTAGAAGATATATCCCATTTTCCTACCAGTTCCCCCGAACCTTTCCACATTTAGGCCTAAAACGTATACTTCAGCACATGGAGTTCTCCCACTCATAGTAGAGAACTCCTCACATAAGAGCTAGGGCAGGCATAGGCAGAGATCTCCTGCCGTAAATTGGTCCATAGCATTTGTGGTAGTGCAGAGGAGTACAACTTTGTGCACTCAAAAATGCTTTTGTGAAAATGCAATAATGTATTCAACATAATCATGTTCTGTAACCACATTTTTATGGACCAACTTTGTTTATTGGTTTTCACTTGAGTCAAATAATACAATTGAGAAGAGAAGAGAAGAAAACAAGAAAAAAAGAGAAAGAAAAACACCACCACGCCTGCAACCTAGAGGCCGGCCTATCCCCCCCATCCCCTACCCGCCCCTCTCCCCAGCACACAAAGAGCAAGGAATTAACCATATTTTTAAACAGTTTAATTTGAAGGACGAGATTCCCTACCATCACTCAGAAACTAAAAGTGTAAGCAATGCTGAGATTGGTTCAGATAATCAGATTGCTTAGAATGTGGGTATTTGCCTGGTTATTTACTGGTAATCTTTACTACTCAATGTCCAGGTATTCCTTGATACAGTCTTGAACCCCTCCCAGGGATATGGGGGATTGATTTTTTGCTCCCTCCTTATGCACTTTTTGGCTTGAGATACAACAGGATATCCTGTGGGAAGCTCCTCCCTTGTACTGGCTGCTAAGTAACAGCGCCCATATTGGGGAACTCATTTTGGCGTAGCTCACATGGCACTACTAGTAGGCTGCAACGGTTCATTAGACACTGTCATGATTGACACCCCCCGGTGTCAAGAGCTAATGCTGGTCCAAGGAAGGTGGACCTGACACACGGCTGTTACTGGCAAACACAACACTTAACACTTTAAGGTGCAATACTGCACACTGCCGAACCAGGCGACAGTTACGGTTTGCTTGTTACACTAGTTTAAATACATAGCATTTATTGCTACCGCCAACAATCTGTTTATTCCTTATGTGGAACTCCTAGGAGCTCCAAATCATAATAAAATTGAATTGAATTGCTACCGCCAACAACAAATATTTCTGGATCTACAAACTCACCATGCAATCAGATGGTCGAGGCAATGGAATGTACTGACTCCTGGGGCACAGCACTAACTATGAAAACTATTAAGAGTGTAACATACAAAAAGCGATGGGAGGCTGCTTGCAATTAGTCTAACCACTGGCAATAGCTTGGGGTAGGACTCCAACCCATCATTCTATTAAGAATTTGACATGTGAAATCACTCCGTGGTATATACTGTTGAAATTGCAATAAACGAATGAATTTTTTTTTGATGCAGCTGGGGAATAGACTTATTTCCAATATACTTATGTGTAACAGCGGCTAATTTGCTTTTCCCCACTTTATGCACCCTCGCCGTTGACTTGTGCCTGTAGGGTGGGCAATAACAAAAGGTAACACCCTCATCAGATGGCACAAATGCCGAATTACTCAAAACCAAATCCTCCCAATTTATTCATCACAACCTATGTGTTGTGTCCTAGTTACCCACCCAAATTTTTGTCACACCTTCTATGTTGAGGTGTCTTCAATACTTAGGAGTAATACTATTTTTAAGTGACCTCTCACCCTCAGGGTCTACTTACGATACAATGGGTAATGGTAACTCACGGGAGGGAGAAAGGAAATATTAGGGGGATTATAAGGTGTAATCAGAAATCTCCAAGTGAAATGCAGAGGATGTACTCTGTTGCCATAGATTATCTAATTTCAATGGAGCAGGTAAGGCCCATCACCAGGTGTATTTTAATTACAGAGGCTCTTAACACCAGAACACTAGGAGCTACAAAACTTGGGGAGCCAATTTTCCTTCTACTATCTGAGAGTGGGGGTTTGGGGCGGTAGCCGACCTGGGAGGTATGCCCCTAGGGTGATTTTGGGCACGTGGTCCAGTCCAAGAGGACTGATGTCGCCTTTTGGGCTATGTTGGTAGGAGGGTGGTGGGTTTTACCTAAAAATAAAAAGGGGAGAATTTGGGCTTCCAGCCATCATTTTGAGTACAGGCTAATATGATGGCTGGGAGCACTGTAGACAGGGAAGATTTAATTGGGCAGTTTTTGTGGCTTTTTTTTTGTGACATCAGGGAGGATCTGCGAGGTGCGGTGTGGCTGCTACAGGAGGCAAGCAGTGCTGATCTGCTGGAGAATGAGCCAGGAGAGGCGCGCAGGGGCTGAGCAAGACTCTGAGGCGGGCCTCAGAGGGCGTGGCAGTGGTTTTAGCAACCTTGCCACTGCACCCAAAGTTGTTTGAACAGGAGGGCTGAGTTTTCCCAAGGAGTGCGGGGGGGCAGCAGGGACAATGAGCCAGTCGGGGCCCAGTGGGAGGGACTGATTGGAGCCAATTGGCTCAGGGACCCTGAACCTGTTTTCAGTGAGCGTGGGGTAGCGGAGATACGCCAGTGGGAGGGAGTGGGGCAGTGACAAAATGGCACCGCCGTCAGTAGAGCATCCACAGTGGCGGGGGAAGATATTTTTAAGGCCAGGAGAGGGAGACCAAGCAGGGTGCCTTGCAGTCACGGGGAGGCATGTTGAGGGTTCAGGGGTAGGAGCCTGGGGATATTTTTCAGTGGGAGCCGGAGCATAAACAAGCTACAAGTACTGTGTAGGAGGGGGGCCTCAGGAGAGAAGCCAGCAGCCATGGCAGGGAACGGGGGAGTGTCTCAGAGCGTGACAGTATTGAGCATATGGGCCCTCAGGGGTGTGTGGACCAGCAGGTAAATCCTGGGGCCCGTCATCAGTGATAGTGCAGGCCATGTTGGAGTGAAGTTGAAGAGGAGCAGGACTCGGGATTGGAGGTGGGGGGCAGGAAGAGCTGGACTGTTTCAGCTCCAGGGGGACACATAAAAAGCCTTTAAAAGTGTATGGGAGGAAGTTAGAGGGTAGGGGCCAGAAAGCAGCAACATGAAGGGGACATTCCAAAGGAGCAGTGGGACCCAGGATGAAGCAGGCCATACATTGTTTCAATAGGGGTTGAGGTCAGCTCGGGGGATGGCCAGAAGGGTACAGATGCGTGGTTGCAGCAAGGGACATAAGTGATGGACAAGGGAATTGGGATGGAAGAGATAGAGGTGAAAAAGGAAGACTACAAGGAGTAGCAGTATAGCTATATCTAAGCACTCTGGGGTGCTACACGCAATTAGGACCAGGTTGGAACAGCTGGAGAAACGCCTAACTGAGTTGGAGGCGGCATTATGTAGTGGTGGGGCGGTGGAGGGCGATGACGAACTGCAAAAAACACTTGTGGAATATCAGGAGGCTGCTGATAGTGAAGTCCAACACATGGGGAAATACGAGGTAGCCAGAAGTTATGGGGAGGGAGAACGGCCGGGAGTCACGCTAGCGGCGCTGATGAGAAACAGGAGAGGGACACCTACGATCACGGCAATACGATCGGAGGAGGGTGAGATGCTGGTTGATCCTGAAGGTATAGCCAACCAATTCAAACAGTACTACACAACCCTTTATAGCTCTCGTTCGCAGGCAGACGACAGTGCTATTCGCGACTATTTAGAGCACATAAAATTACCCTGGCTTACAAACGACCACCGTGAGTATTTGATGCGACCCTTGGAGGCCTTGGAACTCCATGAGGCGTTACGCCATATGAGATCTGGCAGTGCCCCGGGGCTAGACGGCTTGACAGTGGCCTTCTATAAAGAATTTAAGGACCTCCTTATTCCACATTTAGTAACGCTTTTTGAAGAGCTCTGTGAGACAGGGGAACTTCCCCCTTCAATGAGGGAGGCCATGATAGTCGCTATACTTAAACCTGACAAGCCCCCAGAGGAATGCTCCTCTTTCCGACCGCTGTCACTACTGAATGTGGACACTAAAATATATGCCAAAATATTAGCTAACCGCCTTGCCCCCTTGGTACCGAGTCTGGCCAGCACAGAAAAAGCAGGGTTTGTTCCGGGTCGCAACCTAACATACAACCTGCGCACTTTCTTCGGAGTACTTCAACATGTCAATCGAGAGGTCTAGGCTACAGCGGTATTTTTAGACGCAGAAAAAGCGTTTGACTCGGTGGAATGGCCGTTTCTGCAGGCAGTGCTGGAAAGAATGGGAGTAGGTGGGGTTTTCCTGAAATTAATAGCAGTACTGTACAATTCTCCAACAGCAAGAATTCGCATGGGTGATATGGTCACTGCCCCAGTAAAAATCTCCAGGGGTACTAGGCAGGGATGCCGGTTGTCACATCTGCTATATGCTATTGTAGCAGAACCCCTCGCCTGTGCGCTCAGGGAATATCATGGATTCCGAGGGCTCCGGTTCCCGGACTATAACTTAATAGTGTCGGCATACGCTGACGACACGTTACTCTATATTAGGAACCCAGAGGTTAACCTATCCGCAGTGCTCAGGGAAGTTGTTCGCTTTGGGGAACTTTCTGGTTTAAAAGTTAATTGGACTAAGTCCATAATTTTCCCGCTGACGCCATCCACCACTCCTATTGAGCTAGCTTTCCCCTTAACTTGGACTGTGGAGCCGGTCCGCTATCTGGGAATACAAATTCATACTGACCCAGAGATAGTTTTTAAAGAAAATTATGGTAGGGCTATCACGAAACTGGAGGAGGACGTTGAAAGATGGAAGCGACTGCCTTTCTCACTCCTTTGGTGGATTTCGATGATGAAAATGGTGATATTGCCGCGGTTCCTATTTTTAAATATCCCTGTGGTCCTTCCAGCACATTTTTTTAAAAACCATTACTTCCATATTGATAAACTTGGCGTGGGCCGGGAAGCAGCCGAAAGTACAGTGGAAAGTCCTTACACTACCCTATCATTTAGGAGGCCTAGGAGCTCCAGATATGGACTTGTACTACCGAGTAGCGCAGAGCTCACATGCGTTTCACTGGCTTCATCCGACACTAGACCCCCCGCATTTACACATCGAGAAAGTGGCTGTCGCCCCGTCGGCTCTTCCCATTAGTATATTCCGGTCTCCTGATCGCCGCACGGGCATTCTAGACTCTATCAATTCTACGGTTCATGCATGGCACGACCTGGTTAAAAGGCAAGATTGTAACATTTTATACTCTCCATTGGCCCCGCTGGAATGGTGCGCTTGGCTCCCTATGTACAAAGACCGCTCTGCGCTCAAGGCGTTGCGGTCACTGGGTGCAACCGTAGCGGGCGATCTTTTTACTGAGGGGAAAGCTCGTACGTGGGACGAGATAGCGACAGAGGGCACTGCGGTCACCCCATTAGTCCATAGGGTGAGACACGCTATGCATGAGATACTAGGTGAGAATATGGCAGAACCCCCCTGAGGTCACCCCACTTACACTTATGCTAAAAGCAGAAACTCCTACTAAATTAGTGTCTAATTTTTATAGAACTGCCCAAAACTATTGCACGAACTTCTATACCAAGTCCAGACTAGAGTGGCAAAGGGACCTAGGCTTGAATATAGATGACGATACTTGGAGGTATAGCTGTGAGATGACCAGTAGAGTGTCCCTAAACGGTCGACATCGACTAATTCATTTTAAATATTTGCAGAGAGTCTACTATACTCTGGAGCGCCTTTTTCGTTATTGGCTGGCTGAAACGGCTGAGTGCGAGAGGTGTAGGGGGAGGCCGGCAGACTTTTTACACGCAGCCTGGTTGTGCCCGGCTATAGCCAGGTACTGGGGAAAGGTATTTCAGACACTAAGTGAGATCACTGAGACCCCAATACCCCCTGACCCGTTAATAGCATCGTTGGGCTATACCAAAAAATGAAAGAAGGGAATCGGACGATTGATTGAAATGGGGGTTTTAATCACAAAGCGCAGATTAGCTATGCGTTGGGCACGTGGTCCTCCGCCCACCATGCAGGCGTGGTCACGAGACATGCTGTACTGTAACACTCAGACTGAATTGTATATCGAGCTACTCCCCCCCCTCGAAGTCGCCTCAAAAACGTTTGGGGGCTATACCAAACATTCCTAGCTGGAAAGGACCCTTTTACCACAGACACAACCCCTGACACGGGGGGTAATGCAGGATAAACGTTAATAGGATTAGCTAATGAGGCACGGATGCCTGTAATTAAGCTGTGTATCTAATCTATCGACTGAACTGTAATACAGAGATAAGGAGATGTACCTGTAATGATCACCTAATGCCTTCACTGCGGCTCTTGTTTGTTTGTGTTTTTTATTGACGTACAAAAGGGTTACATTGCGTCTTTCATGGCACATATATTCATAATAAGGCTTCACGAACGTTTACTTTGTAATAAGTCCTACGTATTGCATAACTTGCAGAAGTGTAACATGTTTCTCATTTACTGTGTAACCTAATAAATATAACAATAAAAAAAGGTATATATATGTGTGTGTGTGTATATATATATATATATATATATATATATATATATATATATATATATATATATATATATATATAGATATTTTGTACAACTAAAAAAAAAAACAAGGAGGGGCAGAAGGGTTTAGGCAGGGAGAGTAGTGGGGAAAAGATAGATGGGACAGAAAATAGCCCTGGGCATAAGGATGCGCGGACAGTGAAGGACAAAGGGAGGGAGACACGAGGTAAAAGAGAGCGAGAAAAAAAGAGGGTAAGGAAATTAAAGTGAAAGAATTGCCTTACAGGGGTGTAACCAAGCCCTTAGGGGCTCACTTAGTGGGGGCCACGAAGGAGAGGATTTCAAAAGGGGAATATAAGGAGGTGTTTAAGCTTTTACACACGGAAATGTGGGGCAAAGAGGGGTCAAAGGAGGAGGAGTACGACCTGGCAAAGAGACCCTGAGTCCCGGTCACCAATGAAAAATAGGCAGTGTCATTTTTGATATACGCCAGTGTGGATTGCGAAAAATCTCCAGAGTGATGTGTAGCTTTGGTCGAATGCATGGATGTGATTAGAAAAGCTCACATAACCTTTGGTGGGTTCACTTGGATCCGGTATGATGAGGAATTTAGAGTGCGATTGGCAGAGATGCAGAGGGTAAGTGGGGTGAGCTGGATAACAATCTATGGGTGCGGGCCATCGGACCTGCGCGACCCACACTGACAATGTTTATGGTTAGTGGGTTGTCAGTAATTTATTGGTCCTTTCTGGGCCGTCCCACCCAGGGAGAGGTTGGGACAGCAGGAAAGGGACAACCAGGTCAGGGAGGAGCATGTGGGGCATATAATCGGAGATCCTCTATCAGGGAATAGTGCAAATTCAACCATGAGTGTTCAAATTTAGTAGCACATCATCCCCTCATCCTTTATGGGTGGGTATGCAGGAGGTGCACAATGAATGCCAGGGGGCCAGTGCCAGAGACAACACAGGGGGGCTTGAAGGGGGGCACAAGGACCTGCGGGGAAGGGCTCATATGCCAATTAAAGTAGACAGGTTGCGCTATTGACTGCAATGTTATGAAAACCATAGGGTAAGCTGTTGTTGTTTGAGGGGTTTCAGCACGGTTTTCAACTAGGGTATGTGGGACCTAGGGGCAGGAGATGGACAGAGGATTTGAAATCTGCGAGGGAGCACCATGAAGCGGTAAAAGCAAAATCGGACAAAGAAGTTCACGAGGGTAGAATGGCTGACCCGTTTTATGACTGGCCACTGGAGAGATTGATTTTTGTCACCGATATGGGTAGTGGCAAAGAAAGAAAAAGGGCAGTTTAGACTTGTGCAGCATTTGTCATGGCCAGAAGAGCAATCAATACATTATTTAATTCCAGAAGAGCTGTCCAGGGTCTCATAGTCTTCAGTTGATGTAGCCATGGATTTGGGGCACAGAGCAGGTCCTGGGATGCAAATCGCCAAAAGTGACATTAAGTCCTCATTTCTACTGCTGCTGGTACGTCCGACTGATTTCGAGCTGTTAGGTATACAGTTCGAGGGTCAATGGTACATGGATAAAGCGCTGCCAATGACCATATGCATTGTTTGAAAAATTCAGTTCATTTTTACAGTGGTTGTTCACATTTGCGACTGGTCACGTTTCAGTGATGCACTACATAGATGATTTCTTTTTTGTGAGCTCCATGGCTCCACGCTCCCCCAGCACATGTTGGTAAGTTTCAGGAAGCTCATGGCAGATGTGGGGGGTGCCCCTGGCTGAAGAAAAGACAGTAGGTCCTAGACTTTTCTGGGCATAAAGATTGACACAGAGATGCAGGAAGCAAGGTTATCAGAGGGCAAAAAGAGGACGATGAAACGGTTGATTAACTTCATGTTGGAAAAGAAAAAAGTGCAAGTGATAGAGGTACAGGTCCTGCTGGATCATTTGAACCTCACATGCAGGGTAGTGTGGGCAGATAGGGCATTTGGTAGGAGACTCAGCTTGGCATTATTGGGTTTGAGTATTGTGAGAAGTTGGCCTGGTATATGCTGTCCACTAATTAAAGTGGGCACCTTGCACCAGTCCAAACAACCCTTATGGTGATTTAAGAGGTCTAAGATAACCTTAGAAAGCTATCCAAGTGGTAGCTGTGGAGAGGAGCCTTCACGCTTAGTCTTGAAGGAATGCTAAGCAGCTTGTTTCACCAGAATGTAACCTTATAATATTGGTTAAATGAAAGGAGAACCACACAATAGTTATAAAAATATGTATTTATTAATATAACACTCTAGTACAACACAATATCTCCTACATGGAGATAGTCACAAAGCACACAATACTTAAGCACAGAAACAATAGTAAATAGCACTAATACACAGTGGGCCCCAGGGGGGGACCAAACCATGCACTAAAATAGTGGTATAAGAACCACGACTCGAGTCAAGACAGTGTCTAGAGGTTGTAGAATTGCTGGGACCCCAAGGAACCACCCAAGGTGAGTAAGTAGGGACCCCACGGAGGACGGGTGCAGTGTGAGAACACAACCACTTGCTCCGTACAATTCTATGGGCAAGTCGCGGTTGAAGTTATAGAGTTTAAGGACCCTTCCCAGTGGACTTCAAAGAAACCCTGTGGAAGTTAGGAGGTTGGAGAGCCACCCCGCCCGTGGATACCGTAGTATCAGAGTTACCGATCCCAGGGAAGCCGGGTGCATAGGTCTGGAGTGGCGTCGGAAACCGCTGTCGAACCCAATGGAGGACTTGGAAAAAGAGCCGCTGCTGGAAGGAAGAAAAGTGTCCGTTGGAATCCAAAGGTGGATTCTTGTTGAAGAGTACCTGAAAGCAGAGCGGACAGAGTCTGGGTCACTCAGGGGTGACCAGGGGCTCGGTAGTCGAATGCCCACCGATGCCGGGTGCTTTAGGTGCGTTGATGGAGTTCTTAACTCTGCAGCCACGGGGACCAGTAGACATTGAGGACGACCAGGAGCCGGATACGAGCTGTCCCACAAAGGATGTCGAGTACTGAGGGGTCGGTGTCCGGCGGGAGCACCAACAAGCCTTGGCAATGGCAACCCACGCAGAAGGTCAAGGATGGTTACAGTTCGGACCAGCAAGGTCCAGGAGACTCACCAAACACAGGGGAGTCAGGGCAGGCCTGGATCAACCAGGGGAGCCCAAGAAAAACAAACTCTCAAGTGGACCCACAGGCCGGAGGCACAGGAGTCGCGAGGGGACCTCGAACGATTTCACAAAGCAGCAGCCCACGGAGCACTCGGTGCAAGGAGGCCGGAGTTCTTTGTACGAAATGATGCCAGAGGTTGGGGCTACTTGGAGCCCAGTGCACTTGTTCGGGAAACGCCAACAAGCATATGCACTTGCAAATGTACGCGGTGCACAGAGGTTCGGGTATTGCAGCCCCCACGAGGGATTCTGACCTCAAACTTGGTGAGAGGGCAGCTCGGACCTCGAGGGACGTAGAAACCCACCTCCTGTGCTGCTGAAGCCTTCGCAGACCGTAGGAGCTCAGGGTCAGCAGACCGGACAGCAGTGTTGCGGTGCCTGCGAATGCAGGGGAGTGACTCCTTCACTACAAGGGAGATATCTTCGGTTGTCCTTGATGCTCCACAGGTCCTGCACGGATCCTGTGCGGTGCACAGGCACAGATGATGCTTCAGACCGAGAGGGAGACTAAGTCGGGCCCAAACGAAGTCCAGCGAAGTCCAGACAGTCGAAGTTCAGTGGTTTCTGGTTCAGAATCTTGTCCACGTCAAATCTAAGGTCCTACAGTCAGGTAAGCCCTTTTGTACACACGGGAGGGTCTGGACAGTGCGGAGGTTACTCCCATGTCCTTTGTCCAGTTTCGCGCCAGAGCAGGAGCCAACGGCTCCGAGGACTGGTTTGAACTGGACTATGCACAGGGACACCAAATGTGCCCCTCTTGCAGACTTTCGGTCGCTGGCAAGCGCACCCACCCAGCCCTAATACACTAAATCCTGTCTGGGAGGTGGTCACACCTCCCTGTGACAGGATGCCTATTGTTCTGCCTTCCCCTGCTCGAGCTTGGCTCAGCAGCAGGAGGGCAGAAATGTGTCTCTGGTCGGCAGCAACCATTTTGTGCTGCCCGGGACTAGAAGGCTGGTACCGGGAACACCAGGGACCCAACGAAGCTCGCTTCTGAGGGGTGGAATCATACCTCCCACACCGATTCCACAATGTTTGACACCAAACACGTTAGGGTTACTTTCAGCCATTTTAGAGTTGGTCATTACGGGGTCGCATAATGCCACTCTATATGTCGTAAATGGCTGATGCACTGACAACCCAGGAGAATGGACTCCGTAGGCTGCAGGGGTGTCCTGCTCATGCCGGGGCACCCTCTCACTTAGAACCACGCATCCTGCCTTCAGGATTGTTAAGGCCTCCTATAGGGGTGACTTATAGGTTTTAAGTGCAGTGACCCTTAGATATAGTAAACCTATATCTTAAGTAAGTGGTGCTAGCACCAGCTTACACAGGCTGCAATGGCAGGCCTGTAGGTTCCATTTTGCATGGCCTCTCATGGGTGGCATAATACATGTTTCAGCCCATGGGAGGCCTCTGGGGTACCTATGCCCTGGGTACATGGGTACCATATACTAGGGACTGCCAAGGGTACCCCAGTATCCAATCTGGAGTGTACCAAAGTACATAACAATTAGGTAGAAAGCAGATAGAGTGGGGTCCTGATTAGCAGGACCCCAGTCAGACTAGTCAAAAACCAGCACTGCACCAGGCAAAAAGTGGGGGTAACTATGCAGAAAAATCCTACCTTCCTACAAGTATGTTCCATCATAGGTTGAGGCTGAAGGCAGGGGTCAAGGACGATTAGAGAATGTGACCCTCTTTTTTGATGCAGTCAAATTGCATTTTTCCAGAATGTTTTGGAGAAGAAGCAGAATACTGGTGCGAGTAGCAATGAAATGAAATGAAATGAAAATGATATTTATAAAGCGTATAGTTACCCGCGGGCATCCCAGCGCTGTGGGCAAGTCGAATCGTCTGTGACACGATCAATTGGGGAAAAGCCAAGTTTTAAGCATCTTACGGAATGACATGTAGTTGGGTTCCTTTCGGAGCTGCAGAGGAAGTGCGTTCCATAGCTTAGCGGCGTTGTAAGAAAAAAGACGTCCGCCGCTTCGGGCCTTCTTAATTCTAGGCACAGACGCCAAATGAAGATTATTTGAGCGAAGGTCCCTAGAAGCTGAATAGGGCTGGATCAAAGATGAGATAATAGGAGGTCCATTCCCTCCTATCAGCCTGTGAGTGATACACAAAGCTTTAAAATGGACTCTTTCCAAAACTGGAAGCCAATGGAGAGCCTTTAGGGCAGGCATTGCTGTTTGGCGGCTTTGAATTCCCATAAGAATCTTAGCGGCACAGTTCTGCACAGTTTGAAGTTTGGCCAACACCAGGCTAGGGGCAGCAAGGTACAGTGCATTTCCGTAGTCCAAACGAGATAAAATAAGCGATTGGACTACAAGCTTTCTAACCTGGTGGGGTAGCAGAGGAAGCACTTTGCGCAGCATTCTTAAAATGCCAAAACAGGAGGCAACAACCTTTCTGGCTTGGGTTTTAAAACTGAGCTCAGAGTCAAGCCAAACACCAAGGCTCTTTATCTCTGATTTAGGGGCTGGCATGGGGCCCATACAAGTAGGCCAAGTAGAAGCTATTTCAGAGAGAGAAGGTTTGCCAAGGAGCATAAGCTCAGTCTTGTCCCCATTAAGTTTAAGATGGGAATGTTTCATCCATCTCATCACTTCCTCAAGACAAGGGCCAAGACAAGTAGATGCTTTATTGGTGTGGTTCAAAGCGACGACCAATTGTGTGTCGTCGGCATAAGTGACAATTTGCACCCCAAATGGAAGAACAATGTCAGCAAGAGGAGCCATGTAAACATTAAAAAGTGTGGGGCTCAAGGACGACCCCTGAGGAACCCCACAATGAAGAGGACGAGGAGTGGATGTAGCCTCACCCTCGACTACTTGGAAATATCTGTTCTCCAGAAAAGATTGCAGCCAATCCAGAGCAATTCCAGTAATACCCAAATCCTGAAGCCGTTGGATTAAAATACGGTGATTAACCGTATCGAAGGCCGCGCTAAGATCTAAAAGAAGCACGGCCAGGGAGCCTCCTGCATCGAGGATCCTTCTGGAACCCTCGGCGACTGCTAGTAAGGCGGTTTCTGTCCCATGTCCTGGGCGAAACCCAGTTTGGGACGCATGGAGAAGGTTCTCCCTTTCTAGGTATCTGGAGAGTGATCGATTTACGTACTTTTCTGCGATTTTGCTCACCCCAGGAAGGAGCGAGATGGGACGATAGTTACCAAGACAGTCGGGATCTAAGTTCGGTTTTTTCAATAAAGCCTTTACCAAGGCTTTTTTCCAAAGGAGAGGGACCACCCCAGAGGAAAGCGAGGCATTGATCAGTTCCATAATAGTGGGGCCTACTAAGACAGATACAGATTTCAAGATGTTAAAAGGAGCCGGATCACTAGGTGATCCACTCTTAACCGGCCGAGTATTGGAGGAGAGGAGGAAGGAGCATAGCATTCCTGGAGTTTTTTCCTTTGGTGGTTGCCCTGGCACTTTGGGGGTGATGAGAGTTCGCCAACAAGGAAGTGCAGTTCAATATCGATAACATAGCGGTGGTGCAAGTGGTCAATAAGTAGTCTGCAAACGATGTGGGAGTGCTGAAGTTGTTGAGCGGTTTTGTATTGGCGTGTTTAAAGCAGCATACTGCTGAGGGCATGTCATGTACCAGGTCTTGAAAATGACATTGCAAACGCCTTGTCTCATTTTCAGTGGGTGACGATCTGTGGTCTTGCTTCAGGAGCAGACAAGGACAGGACACTAATGCCAGAGGACTTGTGGAGAATAGGCGCAAAAGAATGTTACAGTTGATAGTAGAATCATTAGCGCAATCTACGAAGTGGGCATTCGGCCAGGCTTGGAGGGAGTTTGTGGATTCAGGGGCACAGAAGAGATGATTGGAGGAAGAGGCCGGGAAAAGACAGGAAGATGTCATAATCTTCATTATGTCTATGATCGAGAAAGGTTGATCAAGGGTCACAATCGCTGGGCAGCTATCGGGTATCGCTTTTGTGGGTAGGTTTTTGTGGGGTTATGCGCTCTCGGCAGTGTAGCTGGGTACAAGGTTGCTGGAAGGATGGGCAAGGGAGGGGGATCAGGGGGCGGAAGAGGAGACCTTTGTTGTGGCAACATTTCTGTGAAGTAATGGAAGCTTTGTAAGTGGTGCATACAGGCATGTTCTAGGGGGGCTTTTAGAGTATAAGAGTTGTTGGGGGGGTGGAGCAGTTGTAAGGCAGTGTTCAAATCTACATTAGGAAGTCTAAGACAGACTAAAGTGCAAAAGACAATCAGATTTTGCAGAGTCTACATCCTGTAAGGCGATATTGCCCAGTTAGTTGGTGCTGGCAGTTAAGTTTGTGGGAGCAATTCACACAGGCCTTAGCCTTTCAACACAAAGATGGGTCTCTGGTAACTACTTTTCAGTTGTTTGCAGTGTTACACAAGGAGCTACAATATCCGAGTTTACCTGAAGCTGATTATTGGACACATATCTTTAGGATCTGGGTGGCAACTGAGACAGGCAGAAGGGGATGGGGTAAGGATCCGATTAAGAGGTCGGGGAGATAGTCATCAGGCTGTTATAAGTTAGAAGTGTGTTTAAGCTTATGCATGTTATAACTTTCCATTTTGTTTTATTAAAGGTTTGGTACCGGACAAGAAAGTGAGGACATGAACGTCTGGATTATGGGTCATTCGTTTGTGAAGTGGGCCGAGAGGCTTTGGCAAACAACTTGGCTTCACTAAGTGCAGTGTTAAGGTTCTTTGGCAGGTAAAAGGTGTCATGTTATGGGGTGAACTGTTACCTTGTTTGAACAAAATACTAGGTGCGGGCGGTTGCCCAGACAAATTAGTGATTTATCTTGGCAAGAATGATTTGGTTTAAAGAAAAGGTTTAGCTCTTTTGAAGGCCATGAAGGCAGATGTGGGCGAAATAAGGAAAGGATACGCAGGGACCCACCTTCTGTGGACATAGCTGGTTCTGTGGAGGGAGTGGCGAGGGATAGACAGGCCGACTGCCATAGATAAAGCAAGGAGGAAGATCAGTAGAGAATTGAGGAAGTTCAGCCAGATGGAGGAAAATTGGTAGGGTGGTTCAGCCGTTGTTAAAATTTGAGGTAAACCAGTAGGTCTGGGGTGACGGCGTGCAATTGTTTCCCATGGATCTATATTTGACGCAGCTAAAGGATGCGGATGGAGATGCTCTGGGTGTCAGGTGGTGGCCAAAGGGGTAAAGGGAAGGACATAATCAGTAGGGGATATATTCTGGGAGAAGGTTGTGGGGATGGGGGGGGGGGGGAGCAGAAAACCTCCCAAAGGTGTTTTTATGAGTGGTGGTTTGCCGAGAGGTTTTTACTGTTTCAATCGGTTTTATTGCTGTTGGGGGGAGGGATGAAGCAGTTTGAAAGGGGGATGGGGGGTAAGTTTATATGTGCAGAAGACAAGAAGTTAAAGGTTTACAGTTGTCAGAATAAAAGTTAGTTCATTAAGTTTATGATGTAGAGTACTGATGTAGGGACAGATGGTTGAGTTGGAGGAAGTGTGCAGGGGTAAAAAGAGTTGGGGGCTGGAAAACAAAATAGGGGCGTAGGTAGGACATTTAGTATGTGTTCTTCATGTAAAGTGAGGAAGATAATTTTGTAAGGCATTTTGCCTAGGGTGTTATAATGTTGTGTGATGTGAATCTGCTTCAATAAAGCAGCCTTTTTCACACTACTAGCTGTCAGTGGTCTATGCTGCGTCCTCTCACCCAATGGGGGCTTGAGGAGCATCCAATCAGACAGGTATGCTTCCCTTGGCAATTTTGAGCGAGTTGTTCATTTCAAGAGGACTGACATTGCCTTTTGGCTTTGTTGGTAGGAGAGTTTGGGAGTTAACTCAAAAAGGGGAGAATTTGGGCTACCAGCCACCATTTTGCATATAAGTGAACAAGGTGCCAGGTTGCATTGCAGGCAGGGCAGATTTTATTGTCCCCCCCAACCCTCTTTTTAGAGGAGGGTTGTCTGGGATTTTCATGAAGGGTGGAAGACTAAGGGCCTGATTACGATGCGGGCTGGAATGGCTCCAACCGTCGGAGCCTCCAGCCTGCATCGTAATCGGCTGGTCGGATTCCTTTCCGACCGACCCATTTTGATGGGGTCGGTCAGAAGGGAATCTGAATCGGTTTTCCGAATGACCTCAGCCCGTCCGCCATTCGGAAACCCTGCAGTAATCCCTCGGCCGGCTCTTTCCGTCCGAGGGATTACGATGGCAGATTCCCACTGCCTTTCTGTGCCGGCCTTTCCGGCACAGAAAGGCATTGGGAATCTGTCTTTGGGGGCCCCCAGCAGGGCCCCCATGGGTGCAAGGCCGCCGAATGGCAGCCGAAGGGGCATATATGGTGCCCCTCTGTTGATCCCTGCACCTGGTGGCAGGCACCTAAAGGTGCCTGCCACCAGGTGCAGGGATGAACTGCACCTCTGCTCTTTGCAATGAGAGCATGCATTCCGTTCGGAATGCATGCTCCCATTATAAAGTATAGGATTGCGACCAAACAGGGTTCGGTCGCATCCTACTTCCTGGGCTGGAACCGACGGACAGGAAGTCGTTCAGTTTCAGTTCCAAACCGATGTCGGACGGACTCCGGTCCGTCCGACATCGGAATCGGGCCCTAAGTTAGAACTGGTGCACAGAGTAGGGTAGTTGTAATAGATTGTAGCTTTGGAGCAGGTGCATGGGTGGTGGTTTGCCGAGAGGTTTCCATGGTTTAAATCAGTTTTATTGTTGTTGGGGGGTGAAGCAGTTTCAAAGGGGGGTGAGGGTAAGTGTATACTTGCAGAAAACAGACAGTTAAAGGTTTATAGTTGTAAGAATCACAGTTAGTTAATGAGTATAGATGTAGGGACAGATGGTCGAGTTGGTGGAAGTGTGTGGGGGTAAAAATTAGGGGTGGGGTAGGACAAACAGTAGGTGTACTCATGCATAGTGAGGCGGATAGTTTTGTAAGGCATTTTGCCTAGGGTGCTATAATGTTCTTTTGATCTGCACCTGCTTTAATAAAGCAGCCTTTTTCACACTACAAGCTGTCAGTGGTCTATGCTGCATCCACTCGCCCAACTAGTTTTCCAAATCATGGCACAAACTCACACAATTTAAATGTAGAAGAAGCTTAGTGGCCCCAGGAGCAGTTGCTCTTGAGACCCATGTGTCACCTGGGAATGACGTAATCAATTGTACACATGCACAAACAATTGATGAACATAGGCAAGCACCAAGCATTATGTGATTTGCTAAAAATTCCAGAAGCACAACAATGGCCACAGAATCTTGGAGCCCCTTACCACAGCAACCTGTGGAGTGAGTGGGGAAGACAGTGTGGGAACTCTGTCTTCATGACCGAGGCTTAGAGTTAGCAACAAGCAGGTTGTGATGGAAGGAGGCGCAAATTTTGTTTCTCAGAGCGGAAAAGGCTTTTTGCTTAGTGAGCACACACAAGAAAATTCTTATTTGTCAGTATACGATTGCAGCTGCGTAAATAAAAACTGCATTGCGCAAATGTGATAGTTAATTAAAACAAGCATTTGCAATGCAATAGGTCTCGCATATGCAAGAGTTTGAGCTATTGGTATTGTAAATGACAATGCCTTTTATTTATGTTTTAAAAACCAACACGTAAATAAAGGCATTGCCATTTACAATGCCAATAGCTCTAACTCTCACAACTGCGAGACCTGTTGCATTGCAAATGCTTGTTATTTTTGCAGTGTCCTACTCACAGAAAACATATATTTAAGTGTTGCCTATTGAATAAAACCCAGTTTGGCGTCCTCTTAATGTAAATTGGGCAAAAATGTTTTCCGTTAAGGACTTTAATTGTAAAGCTCTCTGAGCACTGGGGTCTGGTGCATACATTAAAAACAGCTAACCAGAAAATAAAGCAACTCGTGGCATAAATGTCCAAGGAGCATGCTTGCCATCTCATCACTAACTGAAATTATTTGAAGATTTTTGGGGGCCGGGGCAATAATTGCATACGAGTGTTTTTCCTCCCTTAAATGCCTCATGGGACGAAATGACTCGAATAACGTACTTTTTTGTCTGTCTAAATAAAGTCCAGTGACACCTGGGAACTCATTGCAAAACCCGAGCCATTTGGCAGGCCCTGCCACAAACGCTTGCTTTAATACATTGATTAAACATTTGCACGTGGGAGGACTACTCGCTGCCATTAGAATGAAGCCAGGATTACATTTTCCAGAACAGAGTAGCAGGAGACCGAAACGGAAACCACTAGGCTCATCCAAAGATGAAAGAAGACGGAAGAGACGCCGTGCACAACAGACGCCGTGCGCGTGCACATCATCGCGCGTGTCTGCCGCTTGTTTATATATGCATTGCGCTTTCACCTTAAGTGACAGCGCGATGCAAAAATAAACACGCGTGTCTGGAAGAGACGCTGTGCACGAGCGTGCGCAAGCTAAATCTCCAGTCAGGGTGGGCGGGGCCTAAGGGCGACAGGGCGGACACAAACCCCGCTTCCAAAGAAGCCGGACAGCAAAGCAACAACAATAGATCTCGCTAAGGCGAAGCAGCGCATGCGCGCTGCAACGCAGGCGAGACCTAAAAACTCAATGCAGTTCCACCCACACACACATAACTGTGAAGTAGAACAAGAAAAGTGCCACACATCAAGTGCCCAACCAATGAAACACTGGCATGGAGCAGACAATTTGCACAGGAAACTATGAGAAGCAACAGCACCCAGGAGCAGCTCACTGTCAATTAGGAACAGGCAACACGCACCACTGCCACATAATTGTTTGTCAGGTTTTGTAATGCGTCAACTTGTGACCACAGCCTCTTTGTAGCACTGGTTATATACCTGACGGCAGGCTCTAAAGTTGACTCGACCCCTTCTCACATTCTCTGAAGCACAAACTGTGAGAACCAAAGGATCTAGTGGGGATGTTAGATCTGAGAATCAGCAATGTTTAAGCTGAACTCTGTCTAACCCTGTCCCTTTTTAGGTCTCGCCTACGCAGCGCGCATGCGCTGAATAGGAGAGACCTTTAGCGATCGGCACAGCTTTGGGGGCAAAAACGTGCACGCGTTGCATTGCTTGCAATGGCAACGCGTGCACGTCTGGCGATTCCCTTGCGGCAGCGCGCGGTGCCATATGGTGGCGCCATATGGTCACAATCATCGCGCCTTGCTGCACGCTCCCGCAAGGGAATCGCGCAGGCCCCCTCCCCCTGCTGCCGCGCGAGGCGCGCGCTTGTGCTGTTTTTTTGGGCTCTGTCGTCTGCCCTAGTTCTGCTCTAGCTCTGTTCTGGCTTCTTCGTTCTGGCTTCTTCGTTCTGACTCAGTTACACATCGGTCTTTATTCTGTTCTGCCTCAGTTGTGCTCTGCTTTGGTTCTATTATCGCTCAGTCGTGGTTCTGATGTAACTGTGTTTTGGTTCAGCTCTTTGCTGCCTGTACTCCGTTTCCCTTCTGGGTCTACTCTGCCTCTATTTTCCCTGCACTCTGTGTCACTGATCACACCAGGCGTGACTCCCAGATCTGGGCAGCAGTTCTTAAAGTAGTAGAGCGGCAGGCAGAGCTCGGGGCTGTGTGAGTTATATACAACGCTGAGCGTAAATGACAGAAGCCAGTCTAGTGAATCTGCTAAGTTCAGTTTATTTTCACATGAGACAACGTACTAGACAAACACATGAAGCAAAACAACCCAGAGCCTCACGCGCTACGAGGTCATATACGTGCTCACATCACCAGAGTAGAGTGCAGGTGGGCCTGGCATCCTGCTGAGGGCTAGCAGTAGGGTGCTGTGCTTGGCGGTCGCTGACTACTACCGGGATAGACGTACTTGCTGTACCCACCCTCCACGCCTCACTGTCGATACAAACAAGCATTTGCAATGCAATAGGTCTTGCATTTACGCGAGTTTCAGCTATTGACATTGTAAATAACAATACCTTTTTATTTTTGTTTTCGTTTCTAAAACATAAATCATTTACAATGCCAATCGCTTAAACTCGCGTAAATGCGAGACCTTTTGCATTGTAAATGCTTGTTGGAGATGGCAGGGGTTGTCCTATTGGCTTAATCATGGCAAGGAAAGGCCTCTCTGAAGAGGTTTGTTTTTAGTATTTTGTTCAATGCAGCCAGGTATGATTGCAACCAGCGCTTTACATGGAAATATCGAAGTACTAGTATTCACTACATTGAGTATTTTACTTATGAGAAGTACCGGTACTCACTATTAAGAGTACCTATTTACTCTTTACAAGTGCCGGTAAGTACCTGCCCATTTAAAGCACTGGTGGGAACCTTCGATCGGGCTAGAGTTGATTCCAGTGATGTGTTTTTGTATTACCCGGGTATACTTGCCTCCAGGTGATTTGTGGGTCAGTCTGAGAAATCAGGCTTGCTACTGGCCTCAGGGTTTGTCTCAGTGTATATTTTGGGGAAAATGCCCGTAGGTATTTTGGGCTGGGACCCACCGTGCTTCGAAAACAGTGCAGAGAAGTTTTTTGTTTTTTTTGTTTTTTGTTTTGTTTTATATAGCGCGAAGTCAACCAGAAGATATCGGGTATCAAAGCGCTTTACATGAGCACCAGTTTTGTTACAGATGGACACATTCATTTTTGTTAGGCATGGGGAGATTAAGTGATTTGCCCAGAATCACAGGATGTTGAGCGTCGTTACCGAGACTCTAACCCGGTTCCCCAGCTTCGAGGTCGACCGCACTAGCCGTAAGGCCACCTCCTCTCCCCAAAGTTTAAACTTTATTCATAGAACAATCCCATCAATGCAAGGTGCCACAAGAAGAACCCCCTTCAGGAGAGCTCAACACAACCACAGCCTCTAATGTCCGAGACAAGGGATAAAGAACTGTTCTTGTAGTTCAGAGACTCGTGAAACACTGGAACATGTATGTGCTCCTGCAGCATACTTGAGCATACGAGGCGCTATGTTATGAGACTTCTTTCATTCAGAATAAGCTGTTCGTTTAGCTGGGGTAATTAATGCTCGTTAGCTTCCCCGAACTGTTGGAAAATTGGGACAAGGCATTTTAAAACCAAAATGTTAAGTACACTATATAGGGCCAGATTTATCAAAGTGTTGGTTGCCCTTGCATCACGCAAGGTAATGCAAGGTGAACGCAAGGTTGCCTTGTGTGGGTTGTAAATCTGGAGTAATGCAAGGCAGTTCAAGTCGCTGCTTTGTGTTACTCTGCCCCAGGGAGGCGTTCCATGGGCGGTGCGGTGGTGTTCTCATGCATCCACCCAAGGATTTTGGCACATTCCCAGATTTACCATATGTGGTAGACCTGGGAATGCATCACAATGCTATGCCTTATGCCTTCCCAGGGGAGGTGTAACGAGGAGAAATATATTTATTTCTCCTTGTTTTTTTCTCTTTTTACGTGTGCTGCAATGTGCAGCACACGTAGAACGAGGAAAAAGCTTACGAGAATTGTTTTTGTACAAGAAGGTGTCCCTTGGTGCAAGGTTGCCTGCGTTGGAGGTAGCAAGCACATAGTGCACCAGTGCAAGGAGAGGACAGGAATGCGCCATATAATGTTAAATATGGTGTATTCCTGCCCGCTCCCTGTCATGCAACGCAGTGCAGCAAGTAGTCTAGTAACTTGAATAATCTACTCGACCTAACTGTAATGTACCTGACCCGTGAACTGGTCTAAAATTGTATTGTAATTGTAATTGCATTTATGTAGGACTTACTACCCCTGACGAGGCGTCGAAGCGCTTTTTCGGCGAGTAGCACTCTACTCCGGAACCCAAGAAGGATTAGTGTTGAATTAGTATAGTGCAATATGAAAGTGATTTGAGTGGTGGATAGGTTAGTCAGTTATTTGGATTCAGAAGGATAGCGGAGGGATAGAAGAGGGAAAAAGGTTTGCATTTATATAGCGCTTGGTACCCCTGATGGGGTGTTGAAGTGCTCTTTTTGGCGAGTAGCACGCTACTCCGGAACCCATAAAGGATTAGTGGTGAATTAGCATAGTGAAATATGAAAGTAATTTGAGTGGTGGATATTAATCAGTTATTTGGATTGAGAAGGATAGCGGAGGGATAGAGGAGGGAAAAAGGTTTGCATTCATATAGCACTTGTTACCCCTGTTGGGGTGTTGAAGTGCTTTTTTGGCGAGTAGCACGCTACTCCGGAACCCATTAAAGGATTAGTGTTGAATTAGTATAGTGAAATATGAAAGTAATTTGAGTGGTGGATGATATGTTAGTCGGTTATTGGAATTGAGAAGGGGAGCAGAGGGATAGAAGAGGGACAGAGGTTTGCATATATATATATATATATATATAGCGCTCGTTACCCCTGATGGGGTGTTGAAGCGCTTATTCAGTGAGTAGCACGCTACTCCGGAACCCATAAAGGATTAGTGGTGAATTAGTATAGTGAAATATGAAAGTAATTTGAGTGGGGGATATTAGTCAGTTATTTGGATTGAGAAGGATAGCGGAGGGATAGAAGAGGGAAAAAGGGTTGCATTTATATAGTGCTTGCTACCCCTAATGAGGTGTTGAAGTGCTTTTTTCGGCAAGTAGCACGCTACTCGGAACCCATAAAGGATTAGTGGTGAATTAGTATAGTGGCATATGAAATTTGATAAGTGGACATGTTAGTCTGTTATTTTGATTGAAAAGGATAGTGGAGGGATAGAAGAGTGAAGGATTTAGATGCTATACAAATATTTTGCCTTATGGAGCCGCCTTTTCTTTATTATCACGTAAGAGAGCACCTTCAAATATGCAAATTCACTATTTCTGCTGTACAAAAAACTTTGTATTTACTAGACTAAATGTTTGCTCCATGTATAGAATCAAGCCCATATATAGGGTACACATGATTCCTGGCTTGCCTCTTTGGGCCAGATCTATGACCGTTTTATGCGGTCACAAACAGGAAATCGGCCCGTTTGCGACCACAAAAAAGGTGGTGGTATGTACAAACGCTATTTTGCGAGTAGGTGACTTGCGAAATAGTGTTTGCGAGTCGCTGTTAGGAAGGGGCGTGCCAAGGGTGTCCCTTCCTAATAGTGAGTCAGGATGGTATGTACCATTGTTTTGGTCGCAAAACACTCGAAGTTTACCGCCTACTTCAAGTAGGTGGTAAGCCACTCGCAAACAGAAAGGGGTCCCAAGGGGACCACTTGCCCTTTGTGAATGGGTGAGAACATACTTTTAAGAGCAGGCAGTGGTCCCAGTGTCCACAGCTTACCCTTAAAAAATAAAAATAAAATTTTAATTTTTTATAAAAAAACATCCTGTTTTCCTTTAAGGAAAACGGGCCGCATTTGAAAAAGTTGCTTTATTGAAAAATCAAACACAGACATGGGGGGTCTGCTGTCCCCAGCAGGCCACTATCCTGGTGTTTCCATGCCATTCCCAATGGGTTGCAAATTGCGACCTGCCACATGAATATTAATGAGGCAGGTCCCTAGCGACTCATATGAGAATCGCAAAGAGTGTCTCAGACACTGTTGTGCATTCCATTTTGTGAGTCGCAAATTGTGAATGGCAAAACGTTGCAATTTGCGACTCGCAAAATGGAATGGTCGTACATCTGGCCCTTAGCTCACTAATAGCACTGTCGTCTGGGCAGGAGCAGTAATAATTCCCAGTTCATGTTTTAAAACTCACTTTTCATAAATATATTACTAAAGCATGATGTGGTAGTGCACTGCCATTTACATATAGCATATTTTCCATTGAAATGGCCACAAAACGTTCCCAGTAACCTGTAGTTTCACTGATGATAGTGCATAAACAATGTTTGAAAATTGTGTTTCAGAACAAATATTTAAAATTTGCACATCACCAAGTAAAGTGTTCTAATTTGTTTTGAGCCTGTAAAAATATTTTTTTCACAGCAGAATTACAAAAATGTGTCTTCATAACTAGTGAAATATATTTGAACTGTGTGAACAGTTCACTTAGCTATTTCAGTGTTGTATTAGAAAAAAGCCTGACCTCTTACAGCCTTTCATTTCACATGCTTTGCACAGTTCAATTGTAACACAGTTCACTTTTCAAAATCCTCAACTTCAGTCACAGAAAAATAAATGTAGAAAGAAAAACTGACTTTTGACCTCTGTCTCTGAAAGCCGAGCAAATGTGACAAGATAACAAGTTTTAAAGGTATATTTATTGCTCATTCACTTTGTGAGCAATAAAGATGCCTTTAAATCTTATCTTTTCACATTTGCTTCACTTTCAGAGACAGAGGTCAAAAGTCAGTTTGTCTTCCACAGAAGTTAGAGGGTTCTCAGCTAGCCAGAAAGGACGAGTAGTCCCTAAAAATAGCTCGTCCTGATTTAATCCTGCTCAACATTGCGAGTGGGCGAGTGGATTTTTAGAGCCCTGTAAAACAAATAACATATAATGGACAAGTTCCCAGAAATATGCAATAAAAACTATAGACATTGCGTAACATGGTGCAAATAAGTTATAAAGTGCCTAAGTGCGAGAGCTGTAAACATTATGTAACATCGTGCAAATGAACAATAAGGTGCCTCTATGCTTTATATATTCTTTAGAGCATGATTACAGAAGTTGCCTAAAAACAGAATTGTTCGGTTAAACTGCAAAGACATTCAAAGTGCCAGTAGCCTAAAAACACGGCCTTATATTTTCTGAACCATTAAAATATTCCTTGACCATAGTTATTTATACACAGGTAGATTTAAATTACAGACATTTCAGCAATTTTTATCATTTGACATAACAATGAAATTAATTCACCCGATAAACATAAAATTAGGGCCTGGCGGGCTGATCTTACCCCAGCCTTAAGGAATAGAGGTTTTAATAGTGCACAACGTGTTTTAAGCAATTTAGGACACACACAATATGCAATAAGGTTTCACACTGCCACCCGCACAGTCTACATTCTGAAGTTGGCCATTGTTGTATCCAGGTCAGCGTGCCCTCCTTAGTTGGGTATATGGCAAGTCTTAATTTTAAAAATGTTTCCTTCACATGAGCCGAAAAATAGGTTTTCAAATAGGGCTGATTTCGCAAGGACTGATTAGAATTAATCACAGACCAAGCATGTGTTTCTTTGTCACTAGAACTACCTATCCGCATTAAGTGAATTCATTGTAATCTTTTTTTTTTTTTAAAGCTGTTTAAAACTGGGCATTGTCATTCTTTGAAGCCCTGACTGCAGGTCAAAACACTGAAGGCATGTTAAAATATGGGAACACCACGTGTCTGTGTAGACAGAACCAGTTATTTCACACCAGCAGTTATTTACTAAAGAGTCATGGTCAGATAAAAACAGGGAATACATACATTTCACAAATGACCCCTGCACCGCCATGGACTGTCTTTGGAGGCCAAACTCCAATCTGATTTCAGCTTGGCCAATTGACCTGGGGATTCCAAAGACTGATTTATATGCCTTAATTTCTAGTAAATCCAATAATTTAGAATCTGTCCTCCGGTGATTGGCGAGTCATATGCAATTGTTGCCTGTAGCTTCGCTCCCAGGAGGAGATGTTCGTACAATTGGCACCTCAATGATTTACGTAAGCATTTGAAGGCATAAATAAAAATTGAAGTTTTCCCCCTCAAAACTTTAAAATGGCTTTTAAACGAAACTCTATTATCAAATAAAATGCCCAGATATTTATATGTCTTCACCACTTCAATTGGCCCACCTCTAGCTCTCCATGAATCAGTCTGAAGTTTCACAGGGCCAATTTTCATGATTTTAGTTTTTTCAACATTCAATTCCAGGCCATTAGCTAAAATATAATCATCGAATGCATTAATCAGTCTTTGTAAACCTATCAGAGTTTGACTCAACACAATGGTATCATCAGTGTATTGTAAATAGTTAAGATGCACCTCAGCAAGTTTCGGGGGATGGGCGTTTACAGACTCAAGGTGCTGTAGTAGGTCTGACATAAAAAAGTTAAAAAGACAAGGTGCAGGTACACACCCTTGTTTAAGACCATTATAAGTTAAACATTTTTGAGATAGAGCGTCACCTAACTTGACCTGGACCCAAGTATTGGTATACAGGAGTAAATTGACCGTACAATGCTATTTTGCCAGGACATGGGGACAATATTCAATCAATGCCAATACCTCAGGGAGTAAAGTGCTTCAAGCAGAGGCCAGCTTGCAAGCTACAAAGTATAAACTGAACTCCATGCAGCGCCTGCTCTGGCCTCCCGTCATCTGAGGAGATTGCAAGTTAACAAGTATCTCAAGAGTAAAGTGCTTCAAGCAGAGTCCAGCGTGTAAGCTACAGAGTACAAACTGAAATCCATGCAGGGCCTACTCTCGTCTCCAGTCTTCTGAGGTGATTGCAAATTAAGAAATATCTCAAGAAGCCACATGTATCAACATTTGGACTAGCGATTAGCTAATTGCAAATTTCAGCGAATTGCAATTAGGTAATTGCTATTTCAAATGTATGAAACTCCAAGAGTTTCATTTAGCGATTCGTAGGGGGTAGCATATCGACCTACCTCATGAATATTATTGAGGTAGGTCGCAATTTGCGACCCCCTAGGAATCGCTATAATCACGGTGATGGTGGCCTGCTGGGGTCAGCAGACCACCATGTCCGTAATTGCTTTTCAATAAAGCAATTTTCTTTTTTTTAAATGCAGCCCGTTTTCCTCAAGGAAAAATGGGTTGAGTTTAAATTTAAAATAGAAAAATGAAAAGTTTTCTTTGAATTTTTTAACAGCAGGCAGTGATCCGTGGGACCACTGCCTGCTCTTAAAAAATGTTTTCGCCACCATTCCCAAAGGAGTCTCTTGGGGACCCCTTCCCATTTCTGAATGGGTTACCACCAACTTGAAGTTGGCTGTAAATTGCGAATGTTTTGCGACCACATTCAGGGTCACAAAACATTCCTACATATCACTGCGATTCGGTAATTAGAAGGGACGCCCTAAATACGCCCCCTCCAAAAAGCGAATAGCTAACCCATTTTGCGATTCGGTAATAGGTTACCGAATCGCAATAGGGTTTGATACAGGGAAAACGCCTTTTTTGCGCTCGCAAACAGGCCGATTCTGCGAATCCTCCCCTGTTTTACATTAATTTTCTTAATGTGTGTATTTGTGTTGGTGTATTTTACGTTTTTGCTTCTTTTTGTATTTTCTGTGACTTTATACCCTTATTAGTTTTCCCCTAATTTCTCCCTCTCTAGTCTATTCCTTCTCTTCCTCGTATCTTTCTTTTTTTTTCATATTCACCCAGCGCCATGGCAGAGCTTGGGAGAGGTGGCACCAGTGCAGGGGATGCAGCAAACCGCACACCCTACGGGCGCCGGTGCAACCTCGTGCCATTTTTAGCAAGGAAGAGGTGGCCACCCTCATTTTTTTGTGCAGCGCCACCTCCCCTTTATGCTAGCAGCAGGCGGCAGGCCCAGGAGTGGGTACAGCCTGCGGGAGCATCAGCTGCTATGGTGGAGGGTGCGCCGTTGCGTTTGCCAACGCACTGGGTTCGGTGCACCCAGCAGCAACTGATGCACCGCTGAGCTGACATCCTGGACCGGGAGAGGGACCTGCTCGATCTGCTGGGCATCCAGGTTGCGGGACTTGCTGAGTACTAGTAATTAATTATTACTAATTTGTCGTGTCCTATCCTATAATGCTAATTTCTTTTCCCCAAAAACCATGCTGCTCACACTCAGTGGTAAGTTAAGTACATGTAACATAACATTACGAATATTATGTGATCCAGTTTGAGCAAGCCAGGTGCTCATTGCTGTAGGCACTCGCTTGGGCTAATTACGTAAGAAGTTATGCTGACTCCTCTGTCCTCCTGTCACTAAGATAGTGGTAACGTGGTGGTGGTAGTAGTAATATATTATCAGTGAGTTAGCGTTCTCTGAGTCTTTCTTTTTATGTAACTTGTACAGTCCCAAGTAATCTACCAGTGATGTAGTATGCAAAATGTGCATCTATGTATGGAAAATGGAAATTGACTGAGTTAGCTCATCAAATTGGGTGCGATTTGTGAAGCAAAGATCAAGTATTTCTAAAAGTAGTTTAGGAAATTCGGAATAGGGCTTAGGTAAGGTTTCGGAAATTAGGAATAGGTCAACTCGATAATATAGGCAATCTGATTTAGAAAAGTATATGTTAATAAGTTACTATGTTTGCCTTTGCCTGTCAAAATATTAACTGTACCACTAATCTATTTTTATTATCTTCTTTTTCTTACATCAGCACCCATGGGCAAGAAGAGGGCATCAAAGGGTCGGGCCGAGGAGGGTGCCACCACCTGTGCCGCTGATGGTGGAAATTCCACCATCAGCACCTCGGCAGACGGCACTGCTGGTCCTAGTAAGTTCTTGTTAATATTATTCATTTCTGTAACTTTTACCTCTCCCCATTAGATACATTTTTCCTCCTTTGTTATACTGTGACTTTTTTTAAATGCTCTTCGTTCTATTTAATGTTTATTCTTGTTGTCCCTCCCTGCATTATCCTTTTTTTTATATTTCTTGTTTCTGAAGCGGACTTCCTCCTGTGTTTGTACTCATCTGTAGCTTAAGCTTTCTTCTGCTTGGTTATGCTGTCCCTCTCCCCTAACTTTATACCCTATGGACTGGTACTGTAAAACTAAGACACTAGATTAGGTAGTCCACTGTGAAGATTGCAGAGTTTGCAGACCCAAGCAAGCTCTTCTGCGCTTCTTTGTTGAGAAGGCTTTCTATTTCTTGCTCATGCTCAAATGATAAGAGAGTGGCCATGGTTATGCCCCCCCCCCCGGCATGCTGTGTTGTATGTATTATTATTCAGTGTCCCAGCAGTATCGATGGCAGTGCAGCATGACAGGAGAGTAGTATTAGGACGGTCCCATTGCCTTTGCCAACCAAACCAAAATGTCCTTCATTGACCAATTTATTCTACTCCTTCATTGTGATTTAAATGACTCCCAGTCATCATATTTCTGCCCCTCCATTCCGGTTGGCTTGACTACTGTTTTTTCTAACATTGTCAACCAGCAAAATGCTCAAAGTGACATTTTAGATGAGAGAGGAGACACTGCAAACTGAATTGTAGTCATGTGTTACTGTTGCTGTTGTATTTTGTTTAAAAAAATAAAAAGGGGAGGTGTATCTGGCATTTAAAATGTGTAATGTTTTTCTATCCGCACAGACCACCAGTGACGGGGCCAGCAGCACCAGTGCGCCACAGTAGCTGAAGGGGGAGTCTATGTGGCGCCAGGGATGGGCAATGGTAAGTCACATTGCTTGGTTATTGACAATTACTAGTATACCCACTGTACTTGTTAAGTGAGGCAGATCCCAACCATGGTTATTCATCCATGACCTCCCTGCTCATGGCACTTCATGAGTCGCGATCCATAGGCCATGACCCCACCCAACTGCAGCATGGTTCAATCCGGCACTGCACTGTTGGCTGTGCAATGTGCGTCTGTTTCTGTTAATGGAGCATTTACAAAGCTTTCAATGGATTGCAAACCAAAACAAGGTGTCTTTCTCTTACCTCCCAGTGCCTACTCAGTCACTCACCTCCTAGTACCGCCCTCCTTTATTTGTTCCTAAATTCTGTCACAGCGTACGAGAAACATTGGAAAAAAACATTTATGACATGCGCCACATGTTACGGGACAAGTGGTTCAAATGGCTTCCATAATGGATTTAATCCTGTTAAAATTTGACATTCATCAACATTAGGTTTCAACTACAGTGACCGACTACGCCTAAGCTATGTCATCAGTGGAACCCCCGCCACCCCCCAATAATCTATAGCAAAACCTCTACCGTACCTATCCAGACTTTTCCCTGTACCTTACCCTACTGCAGCAGACTAAGGGCCTGATTTTAAAGTTTTGGCAGAGATGTCACAAATGTAACGTATATCCCATCTGACGTATTCCGAATTGTAATATGGCGGACGGGATATCTGTCACATTTGTGACAGAGTAATCCCCCCACCTAACTCTAGTCTAAATCAGTCATTATACCAAAATGAGGTATAGTGTGCACAGAGTCCAGTGGAACCCCAAAGGTAGGCAGAGGTAAAAGTAGATTGCACCTTACTCTCTATTTGTGGTAGTGTGGGCGAGCAGTAAGGCTTTATCAGAGGGTAGTGTTAAGCATTTGTTGTACACACTCAGGCAAGAAATGATGTCACACACTCAAAGACTGAACTCAGACCAATTTGTTTGTATAAAAATATTATTTATTTAGATTTCTTTTCTAGAACCAAGCAAGCCTGGTACAGGTAAGTGTAAATGGTACTTTTCAAGGCAGGTTGAACAATACAAGCAAGCTGAATGAAAATGACTTTGTTACACGTATGTAAACACTTTGAATACAGTTGAAATTACTGTTAGGTTACTTTTCGTTACTTTACAGATTACTTTTAGATTACTTTTTCTACTGTGTGATATGCCTAGATATCACACTGGGACATTTCCTAGAGAAAAGGTAAATAAAGTAGTTTTTAGATTTTTGCAGTTTTTCAAGTTTTCATACAAAACCAACTCCACACTTACAACAATTTTCACAAGAAAGCAGTCAATGCAGTCCTTTGGGAAGAAATGTGCTTATCGGTTAACAGGTAAGTACTTGGTTGTGGGAGTTGATATTCTGGGGTTAGAACCAGGGTTCCCCAAGGGTCAAGGATGCACTCTCAAAGCACCCTCAGCAGCACTAGGGCGGCCGGGTGTAGAGTGCTGAGGCCCAATGTTATCCAATAGGGGTTAGGGGGCCTCCGGTTGGTGGCTGCTCACGAGCAGGCCACAAGGTTGTGGGAGCAAAGCTCCTGGTGTTAGGTTCAGGGCAAAGGGGGATCTGAGTTAGCACCCAAAGTACACCCGCAGCGGCGGCTGGGTGCAGGGTGCTGTTTTGGCGTTGGGTGCCCTGTTGATTTCAATGGGGATTCTCCGGTTGCAACAAAGACTGCAGCTTCGGGAACGAAGATCTTCTGGAGGTGACCACTGGTTGGAGAGGTAAGTTGGGATGCCTGCGGATGCTGGGACACCGTCGGTTGGGCCACACAAGGCCGTGGGACATCGGGTGCAGGGGTGTCTTTAGGCATCAGGTTTTCTTACCAGCTCCGGTCACGGTCGGGGATCCTCCAGAAAGAGACTGCAGGCGTCGTGGAGAGGGTCGAGGCAGGTCAGAGATCACCAGATCTCAGGTCAGGATTGCCGGGGAGACCTCCTCGTGGTGTTGGGCCACTCGGACTCGGGCCGTGGGCTTCGGGTGCAGAGTGGTGCAGACTCGCGGTTTTGGCCGGTACCAGAGTCTGTTGGTGAGTAAATCCGGTGCTCACGGGAGACAAAGTCTTTGGCTTGGAAGGCAGAGCAGGTCCTCCGGGTTCTTGAGGTTGCTGGCTGCAGGACACACCGGGATTTCACTGGAGCAGGTTCGAGTTGGGGACAGGCCAGTAGGGCTGGGGCCAAGTCAGTGGGCTTCCTCCTCTTCTTAGTCCAGCACTGCTTCTTCGGTCCTTCTTCTCTTCTTCTTGTCGATTCTTTTCTGAGGAGGCAAGGTTCAGGGTTGCCCCTAAATACTAGAATTAGGGGTGTTACAGTTACGTAAAGGTTGGGACCAATGGGTCCCTTCCCTGGGGTGGGTACCTCTATTATGCCACCCTCCAGTGGGAGGAGGGCATATGCCTCTCTCTGGTTGGCTGGGTCCCCCAATCTGCAAGATGGCGGGGATTGAGAGTTGTGCTTCACCTCGCCTCCCCCCCTCGAGGGGTAGGGTTGGCAAAGGTGGGCACATCTTCCTTCCTCACTTGGTTTTCCCGCCGATTCTCCCACCCAAAGTGGGGGTCAGAACCGGTGGGAGCCAGTTGCTGGAACAGCAAAGGGCTGGGGTAGCTCACAAAGGCGGCAAGCCTTTGAAGCTTCCCCTTCGTGGATCCTGCCCATCCTGGGGTAGGAGGCTTGGCACCTCGCACCAGGATGTGCATTGTTTCAGATCCCTGAGAGCAGCAGGCTCTCGACCCAGGGGTCCAGAAACATGTCTGGTGGTGGAAGGTGGCGCACAGCCACTCAGCCAGGACACTAGAGTTAGGACGTTTTTCAGGGGGCTTCTCTAAGATGCCCTCTGAGTGCATTTTTCATAAAATCCAACACTGGCATCATTGTGGGTTGAATGTGCTGAGAAGTTTGATACCAAACTTTCCAGTTTTCAGTAAAGCCATTATGGTACTGTAGAGTTCGTAATGACAAACTCCCAGCACCATATACTCTTAATGGCATTACTGCACTTACAATGTCTAAGAATTGACTAAGACACTGTAGGGGTACAGGGTCCATGCACCTGTACCCTCACCACTGGTATGGTGTAGTGTACCCAGCTAGAGTGGTGGCTGAACAATGCCAGGGCAGTGGGTTGTAGGCATGGCACACCTCTTCACTTTTTTCTGCACCAAAACACGCAGCCTGCAATGGCAGTGTGTGTGTGTGTAAAGGTATGGGGCCTCTAAGGGGGGGGGGGGGGGGGTACAATAAGTGCTGCAGCCCTTAGAGGCCTTCCCTGGTCCCAGTGCCCTGGGTACCTGTGGTACCATTTACAAGGGGCTGACCCGTGGCCAAAGAGTGCCAATTGGGTTTTGTCTTAATGCAGTTTTAGGGAAAGAAAATAGGCCCTGGGTACCTGTTTGGCAGGAACCCAGGGCACACTCAATCAAAGTACATCAGCAGTTTGGCAAAAAGCGGAGACAACCATGCAAAAAAAAGGGCACTTTCTTACAATTGGAATCAAAGATAATGTTTTGTCCATTGCAGACAGTAGAGAGTAGCAAATTTGTACCCGATGCGCTAGCTAGCACGCTTCCAGTCATTTACCAAATCAAGAATAGAATACTTGTACTCCAAAGTGGATGATACTTTACTCATTAAACAGTTATTTTTCGAGGCATGCTGTATTCAGGTATGGAATGCAAGCTCCGCCCATTGCCCGCCTATCTTTTTAACTGGCTCCTGTTATTGTCCTTTCGAAATCGTTGCTTTTGATTGATAAATAGGCTTAGTAGTCCCTCCTTGATACTGCTTTGTCTGCATTTGTAACCTCCCTTGAGGACTGGCCCTTTTACTTGTGTTGTTACTCCGGATGTTTTAATTACAGACTGAGCACTATTTTCTTAAATAACTTTCTCTTGCCTGCTGTTGCAGCCGCAGGCAGGACAGGCTCTTCCGCAACTACTTTTTTTTTTTTTTAACCAGTGCGGCTTGCCTAGCTCGATCTTGACTGCACACAACATAATATATTTATTTAAAAGCAGCATGGCTCGACGCACTGTTTTTTAATGTATTTTTTCAGCCACCGAAATAATATTATGTTTTCATTTCACCGCCTAAAATATTATCCGTTTATTTCAGCAGTGCTGGCTTCTGCGTTAACAATAGGGGCCACGGCTGGCACAACTTGTTTGAAAATGAAAAAAAGTGAACACATTGAGAATCGCGATGTTCCCATTAAACATGGCAAACCAAGGTACAGAATTTTCATTCACATCCCTGATAGATTAATCTAATTCAATAAATTGGGTAACAAAATAAACCCCTTATAATCATTATACGTTTCAGGGAATGTCATGCAATTATGTAATTTTAAACACATCAGTAGCTTAGATCAACATCGGGGTAACCACTCACGTTCAAATTGGCCGTAATTTTATGGTACTATTGTCGGTCTTCTCTTTCCACCTTTCACACTGTGAAGTTAGTGAGAGACCGTTTTGGTATCTGGATCCATGGTACTGTACATCTGACATCGGAAATCCTCTTTCCTTTCCACAGTCACTTCCGACATACCAGTCACATGCTGCTGGTCGACATCTTGTGCAGAGAGGGGGAGGAAATACTGCAGAAATCGTGAATACATATGCACCTTAGCATGCGACTTTGTGGAAACCAGGATGTTCAGGGGGCGCCTGCCCTTCACTTGTGACTTCTGGGGATCCACAGTGTGACCTGATTCGCCAGACTAACAACAAGTTTCATAGACCCGCGCTTCTTATTGGTAGTGTGGTTTGTTTTATTTAATAGTTTTTAATAGCTTTTGACTTTTGTTTTTTTATAATAACGGGTTAATTGTCTTTAATCTGGTATTTTCTATTTAGAATTTGGTTATTATGTTCCCTATTACGAATCTACCAATTTTATTATCCTAATTGTTAGCATAACTATGCATTATGAAAACGTGCTGTCCTGTTTGTTCATTCGAGCCTCTCGAATGCCTGGGGGATTCCGAGCTTTCACTACCCTTTTGCAAGTTAGTGGTGTTGTGTGCATGTAACGGCTATTGTCCATATGCACTCCTACATTGTGTGTGATGGTACAATCACTGTTCAATGCAAACGTCATCATGCATGGCTTCAGTCAGTGTGCACTACCACATTTATTCAACAGCGTAATTAGTTTGCAGTGTAAAGGTGTGCAGTTCTAAAGTCATTGCTCTACTGCACACAGCTTGCAGCATTGCAATGTCACTGAGCAGTGTAGCAGCCAGTTTGTAGTGTTAAAGCCAATGACCAGTGCAGAATAAAAATCAGTGCACTGTGCTAATATTTGCTCACATTAAATACTGCACAGTGACGGCTGGAGTGTGTGGTGCTAAATATAACGTACCGGAATACACTGCAGTACTTCAGCGAGAGCATAATGCTGTGACAGGCATTCTACCAAGTCTGCCTCACTGAATTATTACATATATTGAGCAGTGTTGGTCATGGCAATCGAACATTTCACAAATCTCTGATAACAGGCTATTCAGTGTACAGCTTATGACCACCAGCTTCTCCGCTCGTAAACACACCTCTGGATGTCTACAAACAGTGTGCAGCGGTAATTGGCGCGCAGTGATACTCTGCTAAATGTCCAATGCTGAGGAAGGGCCATTAGCTATGGCCAATGTGCAGTGCCATAGTTAATTTTAAATTAAGTGAGCAGTCTACAAAGTGGTTAGCCTTCCCACAGATAGTGAGCAGTGCTACTATACGCGACCTGTGTTGCACACAGTGTGCATTGCTGTAAACTATGCTCTTTAGTGCAGTTAGTTTGCACTGCAACAGACTGTGCAGTGCAACTGTTGAGTGCCATAAATAGTTTACTGTGCCACAGAGTCAAGTGCTACAACCAGTGTGCAGTGCTAGAGTTGATAAATACACAGTTCTGCAGCCTGTGTACAGTGCTACTGTGTCCAGTGTACATTACTACTGTCCGTGTAGTGTTCAAGTCCTCACACGTTGCAGATCCAGATGGAGTGTTCGCGTGCAATGCTTCAATCGTTTCACAGTGAAACAGCCTGAATGTACACATTTTGGTTGAGACTTTACTGTCTATGATGCTCTTCTGCGTTGCGGCAATAATATTTTTCTAAGTGTAGTCTTATTTCCAGAACAATTTTTAGATCCTTTAACGTAGTTTTCAACCCAAAAAAAATCCAACTAGATTTCACTAAGAAAAAAACACCTAATTCGTGCTACAGATTGCTGAAACTTGCATTCTACGTCCCAGCTATTCTGCTGAAGGGATAAAAACAATGTTTGCAAGTTCCCCCTGTATGCTGCTCCCGGATTCCACGTCTGCTGGTTGCGCTTTAAATTGCCCCATTTTTGGCTATATTCCCTGCAGAGTAACCGGCAGGCATCACTAGAAACCAGACACAAATGCTCCAGATCTGAGCTCAGAGGGTTGCGGCAAAAAATGTCAAGCAACATTACACTTGCTGGAAACCTGTGATCAATACCTTGTTACACTCATCCGTCCAAAATATATTTACCCTTTTTTTTAATTTATTGTATTTATTATTAATAAATACCAGAACCACGTGGGTTGCTACATGGCTTCCTCTACAGAAAAGCTTTGTTGCCCAACTGCTGGTGCACATTTTAATCACTTCAAGAAGATGAAGGGCAAAGATCTGTTGGCTTGAATCTGCAGTCATGACGTCACATGCATATTCAGATGACCGCAAACCCAAATGCTATGCATGTTGGGCCCGGCTCTTGCATTGGAAAGTGGTGGAGGTGCAAAACTAAGATTTCAGTGAATGGTTTTGTCATTAAACACCAGGGATCCTTCAGAAGAATGAAAATTAACTTAGCAGCTACTCTCGTATAACAATGCAGCCTTTGAAATTATGTGAACCTTGTCCTTAAATAAGTACATTCCTCCTCCTCACTCTCCATCCTTGTGCCTCACGCTGCTCTTCTCATCAAGCGGAGCGGAGACTGAACACAGAAGGTAGAGGTGTTCCGTGGCGTACCTCTAGCGCCCTGTATTTTATCATTTTAATTGTTTAACTGTTTGAACCATTTTAGACTATTTTTGCACCATTATTTCTGCGAAACACTTACCAGTAGTGAGAGAGGGTGTTCCTCACTCAAGCAGGCAGGCAGGTAGGTACCATAGAGTGCGGTAGAGAGGTAGAGTTACCACTCTCTACCATAGAGTGCACTCGGCGTTGGAGGTCAGCAGTCTAATTCTAGACCTCTGACGCTTTAAAATGAAGGCTGGGCAGTGCATCGGAGACTGAGCACAGAAGGTAGAGGTGTTCCTTGGCGTACTTCTAGAGCCCTGTATTTTATAATTTTAATGGTTTAACTGTTTGAACTATTTTAAACTATTTTTGCACCATTATTTCTGCGAAACACTTACCAGTAGTGCGAGAGGGTGTTCCTCACTCAAGCAGGCAGGCAGGCAGGCAGGCAGGCAGGTAGGTACCATAGAGTGTGGTAGAGAGGTAGAGTTACCACTTTCTACCATAGAGTGCACTGTCAGCAGTCTAATTCTAGACCTCCGACGCTTTAAAATGAAGGCTGGGCAGCGGGCGCGCCAAAGGCAAGCCCGTCTGCCCCCGAACGGGTCCAGGGGCCAGGAACCCTGCCCTAACTCAGCTGCCACAGGCCATTTACACCAGTAACCAGCTACGCAGTCTTAGGCCTCCTCATGAACCTTGGCAATTCGATATTGGGTTAGCAAGAGATCAGGTATGTAGGCTCTGCAATTTTGAGATAAAAATGCCTGCAGAGCTTAAGATGGACGCTTGCTGTCCACGCACGGAGCTGAAGGCCTGGAAGCTAGGCCTAATTAACAGCCAATCCCTCCCTAAACACAAAACCGAAATCTGCCTGTTATTAGAGGAGGCAAATCTCAACATCTTGTTCATAACTGAAAGCTGGCTTAACGACAGCTCCACCCCAGATATCTTAATGGCCGTCCCTCCAGGATTTCAAATCTATAAAATGGACCGCATAGGTCAGGTGGGGGGTGGACTTGCCGTTCTGATAAAAAATTAATTTAAATGCGTCCTTAACCCCCTTTCCATCCTTGGCTGTGAAAGCTGCCAATTTACCATCACGTTCTTGCCAACATATACCTTTTCAGGGCTACTAATATACAGGCCCCTGGCCCCTATGGGGAGTTCTTAGATAGCCTGACCGATGCGCTAGCCAACTTTTTGGTGAAAAAAGCCCACATCACCATTCTAGGAGATTTAAATCTTCATTTTGAGGACCAGAATCTCCCCAGTGTCAAGAGGTTGTTGCTAGATCTCGAGGGACTACAACTATCTCAGCTGATCACGTCTGCCACACACATCAAGGGTCACATACTTGATCCAGTAATCTCAAATGACCCTAATATCTCAGTCTCCACCCCAATACCAGTACCCTGGTCAGACCACTTTCTTATCCCGTTTGCACTTGGCAATAGGGAAGCTGGAAAGAAAAAGCACCTAACTTCGGGAGTTACGAAGACAAGAAACTGGTCTAAGCTGAACACGGACACATGGGGGGATCTCCTAACTTCACTGGCCACTAAGATACAGGACAAGGCTGATGAAGCTTACTCCAGCTGGGAAAGCAGGATTACACTATCATTGGATAAACCAGCCCCTAGAACATCTACTAAACCCATGCCCAAAAAGCACCATGGTTTAACACTCAACTAGTATCTCTAAAGAAACACTGCAAAAAAATCGAAAGGGAATGGAGGAAGACTTATGACTTACAACTCAAAGCCAAGTATAAGGCAGCTATTAGACTGTACCACAATAGTATCAAAGAGGCACAGGCAAAATTCTTTGGCCTAAAGATCAAACAAGCTCAGAATTCCTCAAAGGAACTCTTCTCGGTGGTCGAATCTCTAACCTCCCTAACACACGACAACCACACTGCTGAGGTTACGGAGGAACGATGCAACGAGCTAGCCACTTACTTCCTCAAAAACGTTACGGACATTTATAGCTCCTTCATGACCAGGAGAGAGACATCTACGAGTCAGAAAAGAGATCAGGCGCAGATACCACCCACCCCCCCCCCCACACCCATTCTCAGTAGCTTCCCACCAGTCAATACAGAGGATGTGAGATTACTGATGGATAAGGTGAAATCAGGCTCGCCTTTAGACCCTGCTCCACCTCATGTACTTAAAAAGGTCACAGAGGTTCTGCTCCCGACACTAGCTAAAATCACGAATCTCTCACTAACGGGCGAAGTACCAAGTGCATGGAAACATGCAATAATCAGACCATTGCTAAAAAAAAATAACTTAGACCCAGCCCATCTAGGGAACTATCGTCCCATTTCACTCTTGCCATTTGTTGGTAAATTGTTAGAGAAACATGTAAATGGAGTGCTGACAGAGTTTCTGGAAACAAACCAATGCCTCCACCCCACACAGATGGGTTTCCGCGCACAGCATAGCACGGAATCCGCACTTCTGGCAGTGGTAGAGGAACTTAAAACTACGCTGGACCAAGGAAGGTCAGCCGCTATACTACTTCTTGACCTCAGCGCAGCATTTGATACTGTGGACCACCACACTTTGCGAAATAGACTGTTGGACCTTGGCATCCAAGACAAAGCCCTGGAGTGGCTGTCATCCTTCCTGGAGGGCAGAACTTTTCAAGTTATGGAAACCAACCTTTTTTCTAAGAAGATGCCATTGACTTGCGGGGTGCCTCAGGGCTCCTCGCTCAGTCCCAAGCAGTTTAATGTTTACATGGGACCACTAGCACGGATAGCCCAAGAGTGTGATGTCTCCATAATTTCATATGCAGATGACACCCAGTTGGTGGTCTCCCTAGATCCAACGGTGACTCTGACAGCTTAGCACCCTGCATGGAAAGGGTTGTGGAATGGATGACAAACAGCTGTCTGAAGCTGAACGGGGACAAAACGGAGCTGATGGCCCTCGGAAATAATGCGGTTCCCAGGCCTCTGATCAACTGGCCTAACTGCCTGGGTAGCCCACCAACTCCGAATGTGACTTTCAAGAATCTTGGCTTCTGGCTCAATAAGGATCTAACAATGGAGATCCAAGCCAAAACATTGGCAGGTATATGTTTTTGGATTACTCAGAATGCTCGGCAAAGTTTTGGAGCGTATCCCCGTACAGCTTAGAAAGACAGTAGTCCATTCCCTGGTCACATCACGTTTGGACTACGGAAATTCACTCTTCCTAGGGGCACCAAAATATGTAATCAAAAGACTCCAAGTGGTCCAGAATGCCGCAGCAAGACTGCTCTGTAAGGTCCCAATACACGAACCAGTTGGAAAGCATTTAAAAGCTCTTCACTGGCTCCCGATTGAGGCCAGAATCAAGTTCAAGGCACTCTGTCTGACACACAGAGGCTTACACAACAAGGCCCCTGGTAAAATCAAAGACCTGTTGACCCCCTATGTCCCAAACAGAAGCCTCAGATCCTGCTCTGAACGGCTATTAAAAACCACCAGAATTAGGAGAGCCAGATGGGGAGGTGGATCCTTCGCCCATCTGACACCCAAGCTGTGGAACTCTCTTCCACGCGAATCTAGATTTCTGGAAAAGGAAGTATCCTTCCAGAAATCGATTAAAACCTAGCTGTTTCATCAGTATCATTAATCCTCCTCCAACTTCCGTCTGGTATCGGTCTCCTAGCACTGGGAAGCCTTTGAGCAGCTATGCGCTCTATAAATCTCATTAATAATAATAATCTCCTTCCTTGTGCCTCATGCTGCTCTTCTCCTCACTCACCTTCCTTGTGCCTCATGCTGCTCTTCTCCTCACTCTCCTTCCTTGTGCCTCATGCTGCTCTTCTTATCACTCTCCTTCCTTGTGCCTCACACTGCTCTTCTTATCACTCTCCTTCCTTGTGCCTCACACTGATCTTCTGCTCACTCTCCTACCTTGTGCCTCACACTGATCTACTCCTCACTCTCCTTCCTTATGCCTCACACTGACCTTCTCCTCACTCTCCTTCCTTATGCCTCATGCTGCTCTTCTGCTCATTCTCCTTCCTTATGCTTCATGCTGCTCCACAAATAACAATTCCAATCCAACCCACATAATTCCACTACACACCACATCCATACACTCCATCACACCTGGGTAAAATACATTGCCATTTACAACGCCAAAAGCTTGAAATCAAACAAATGCGAAACCTATTGCATTTCCAATGCTTGTTTTTTAATCTTATGCTGCCTCCTTTCAGCCAGGTAGTGTTTTTATATGAGGCATGTGTTGTTAAAATCATGTCCCTGTGACTGACTTTCCTAATCACATCAAAAATTCCAGTGGCCTTAGAGGACCAGCAAATGTACTTATACTGTGCCACTATATAATTAAAAAAAAACAAGTGTTTGCACAGAGCATTCTTTACAATTTGTCTGTTCTATTTTTTTTTCTTTCTCGATATAGCTACTCCTGCCAGTTCACCACCACCAAACCAGCAGGAGATTGCGGCCCGGCTCCATCGGCAGAGACTGGAGGCCACCAGGGACCACTATCAATGGCTGGTGGATGAGGAGGGCCCGACACATGCCCCTGCTGCTGGGCCCAGTCTTACCGGCCAACCGCCTGCACCTCCAGCCTCCAGGCCACACCAGCCTCCAGGCCACACCAGCGTGCCAGTCCCCATGACGCCCCCCTTTCAGACTGGCTCCACCATAGCCCCATGCTGGCGCACTTGGTCCGGAGGATGGCACGGTTGAGGCCAGCATCCAGCATCTGGAGACCCTCGTAGAGAATGCCCTCTACTAGCTCTTTTTTTAATTTTTTGCTTTGTGGGAAGGAGTTGTCGGTGGGGATTTGGGCAGGGCATTTTTGGACAATTTGGATATGATTTATTTTATTTTGGACATGCGTTGGGGATGGGGAAAGAATGTGGGAGAGGGGTGGGCCTGTTGTGGGTGGAGAGGGTGGATTTTATATTTTATTATATATATGCTAGTAAAGGGGAAATCTTTTATAGTCCACTTTATGTCTGAAGTTTTTTTGTGTTTTACATTAACTTTGGACTGATGCCTTTTTAAGCAAACTGTCTTTACTATTTCTTAAAGTGTATGCCAGTTAGGAGGGTATGCTGCCATTCCCTATATTGCCTACAGAAACATAGATAAACAATGGCGTTATCTCATCTGCAGTACAAGTTAGTTACGTTCCGAGTAAAGTAGTTCAATTTACCCCATTGTTCTCTTACCTGAATAGATGAAGTGATGGCTGGGGGATTCTCCCTCTGTCAATCTTCTGACACCTTACTGGAGGGATTCCCAAGGTGCCTTCTTTATGGTAGTGCACTAACAGGGAAGGCATCACAGCGAGGTCCCACTCCCACCTAGGTGATCTCCAAATGCAGGATTAATCAAAAGGATCACAGACAACTAAATTGAAAGACAAACCAAGAGTTAGTAGGCTATACATATACATTTATAATATAGCTTTAGAAAGACTGAGGACAGACTACTACTACCATGACACATCAAAGAATACCACATATTATAACACAAACTAGCAATAGTAAATTATTCTGAGCAATGGTGAGCATGGAATTTAAAAACCAAAGTTATGAAATCATCAAGTCAGGGAAAATGTATTCAAAGTTTGTACTCAACAAGGTTAATCATTTTATTTACACATAAAGGCCTGAAAGATGATAGTGACGTTGAGGAATGATGTTTTTACTTATGCTTGGTTGGGTAAGTAAGACTGGTGTGGGCTACTGCTAAGGTAATAGAAGATCCCGCAGTGAGGTGGTATTGCATTTAATCACATCCGCCCCACCAAGTATGTGATCTATTTAGTGTATATTAAGACGCACCTCCAAAGAAATCGCACATCCTGGGGGAAGAGGGTTAGGGGTTTGATGAATGGATGGGAAAGGGGATTTGGGGAAAATTGTGACAAAGACAAACACAACACAAGAACAATATTCATCAGGGTGATGAGCAGCACATCATCATCATCATCATCATCAATCTGTTGTGGAAGGAAACAAAGGAATTAGTATGACACAGTACAGTTAAATGCATTTCAAACAATCCTTCTGCCCCAGAGACACAAGTTATCCGATATCTAAATGTTCTGTCTTCTAAGTTTGAAAAAATCAAATTATGGAGGAGCGAATTAAACCCACTTAGTTCTAAAAATATGATTGTTAAAAGGAAAATTATACTGGATTGCCAAATTGAGCAGTGCATTCTCCTCTGGAATGTCCGTCACTTCTGGGTGCCTGCCTGGACCAGTCCAGTAGGTAAGCAGGAGTGTTGAGCTCAGCTTTCACCTTTCGTTCGTGCAGGAGAGGAGAAGGCCTGTGGATTGTAAAACAGAAACTGTATTGTAGAGTCAAGGAGAAGTACAGAAGGAAGGTAAGCTTCATGAGGAGTATACCAAGAAGACTCAGAGGCAGAGCAAAAAGGAAGAGGACTCGGAGTTTCACTTTTGCCACCAGTGCAACACACAAACTCAGCAGAATTTTCCAAATCAACACACCTCCCTCAATTCCACATAGCTAAGTACAAGGCCACAGAGTCATGGTTTCCCTTTGAAGTCGATAACTTCCTTCTTCTAGCTGTTGATGAGGTACTTCCGCCCTGAGTCCATCCATCCTCCTCTTGACTCTGAGTAACTCAGTCCCAGTCCCGACTGAGCAGATAGACGTGTAGTGCATTGCTGTTGAAGGACAAGTAGAAAAAAAGAACTGCAGTATTTTGTACAGGTTTGTGTTTGTTAACTTAAGTGACTGGTCTGGTCTCTGAAGAACCCGAAAAAAGAAGTGGACCGTACAGGTAACTTTTTGCTAAGTAAGTTTGTAAAGGTCAATCACCTTCAGTAAAAATGATCAATCAGGCACCAAACATTGCAATTCATCAAGATCAAGTTTACTATTAATTGAACACCCTCACTCACTGTCTGCCACCACATAAATCATCACTCACAATCACTCACTCATTGGTGCAATAGTTGTAGTTACCTCTTCCAAACCAAGCACGGGTAGGTTAGGTAGTAGGTACACAATTGTATCTTTGACACAGGCAAAACATTGGAATTTGGTATTGGCACTCTTGTAAAGCAATAATCTTCTGTGGCAGCCCTTTCTAAGTGATGCAACAAAGAAGGATAGGCATTCAAGGGAGACAGGCCTTGTCCCCAATGTCATAAAGGAATTGTGGAGGCTTCTTCACTGCACACTGGTCCAACTTCAATCCGGCCATATATGTGACTAAAAAATGGTGGGGCAGCATACATCTGACAAAACAATGTTCCACTAGCTGCTTTTTTTTTTTTGTTTGCAAAGAAGTTTAACGAGAAATAATTAAAAAGCTCTATGGTGGAACTGGCATGCTGAGTCTGTGAAGTAGAGTTTGTCCTCAAACTCCGGTAGTTTACCCAAAAGTTGGTCAGCTAACCTACTTGATTCTGACCAATCATCCTCCTCCTCCTGTGCTGTTTCAGGAATGGTGAAATTGTGTGGTATGAAATGTTGGTTCATTTTGATCATGGTCAATCTCTCCACATTGTGACAACTGCACCACCTACACTGAACACACGCTCAGCAGACACACTGGTGACAAGACATGCCAGATACTTTATTGCCAGCCTGCTGAGTTTTGGCCATTGGCACTTCTTTCCATACCAATACATAAATGGGTTTTGATCCACATAGACTCTTTTGGATCATCCAGATACTCCTGGAACATCCTCTGAAAGGTCATTGGTGCTGTCACTTGCTCAACTTCTTTTGCCTTCACCTCTGCACTGGACTTAAGACCTGCCACTTGAAACCAAGCCAATGCAGAGGTTGGGTCCGATTCGTCTGTTGCTGTTGTTGCTAGTGTTCTGGTTGCTGGTGTTGGCTGCTGTGATACAAGACTGCCCTCTCTGGAAGTTGAAGGCAGCACCCCAGAACTGCGGCGTGGGACTGTTAAATTCCAGACGTTCTTTTTCCAGGTCTCCGGCTTGCTCAACAATCCACCTCTTGTATTTTGAAACATCCCCTTCAGAAAAAGGAATGAAAGTGGGGAGATATTTTTTGTACTGTGGATCGAGTAGTGTGGCACAGATGTACTCTTTGGACGAGATGTCATTTTGCAGCCTTGCATTACAAGCCAAGCGAAAGATTAAGCTCTCAACCAAGGCATGCGCTTATGTGTTTTCGTTCACACATGCGAGTGTGAACCTTTCAGACACCTTCTTTAGCTGGTCCTGTAGCAGATGCAACAATGAGATAGCTTGGCTCATCATACTGTCCTCCTTGCTAACTTCCCATGTGAAAACCTCAAAAGAGAGTGGCAGCTGTGTCAGGCATTTGACTAGGCCCCATTTTTCCGTATCCATGGTCATAGCTTTCCCAATTGCATCTCCTCCTCTTTGAATGACAGTCATTGATCTGTCTGTACTACTCAAAGAGAGGTTGCAACATGTAATAGGTTGAGTTCCAATGTGTTGGCACCTCCTGGATCATGGCTTTAACTGGTACTCTATTAGCATGCTGAATAATGTGCAACTGCACCGGGGCTTTAAAAGAATGGTTGAAATGAGTGCAGATTCTTCTGCAGGTGGCCAGTATGTTGCTGATTATGTCTTCTTTTTTTAGAAAGTCTTGCACAATCAGGTTGATGCAATGCCCCAAACACAGGACCCTGAAAAACCCACCGTCTGCCCTGGACAATGTTACTGCTATTTCCCGTGGAAACAAATCCTATTCTGAGACCTCTGGGTCACAGCCATTCATCAGACACCTTGCTGTTAAATTCATCCAAGATGTTTGCAGCTGTATGTGATTTCTCCATGGCAATCATGGCCACTGTTGCATGCTGCCAAACGCTCTTAAAACTTTCTTCAGGGCCAAGACGTGTAGATAGCTGTTGCTTTACCCCCGCAAAAGAGTTCCAGAGTGCAGTGATGCACATGTAACCAGTTGGCTAACAACTGGTCCACATGTCTGTCATCAAGTGGATAGTGTGAACAAGACTTTGCTGCAAAGCTTGTCCAACCAGTTGCAGCAGATCATATTGCAGCACTGGAACAGCAACTCTGGCAAAATAGGTGCGACTTGGAACCTTCCATTTTGGCAGATGGTTGCCACAAATTCTAAGGATTCCACTCCTTCCGCAAAAGAAAAAGGGAGGAGATCCAGCACCAGTATTTTTGACAGCTTCCCATTGTACAAACGCGACGTTGGGTGGCTGCGGGTGTAGGGCTCCTGCTGCCTAAACATGCCCATAATAGTAGCCTGTATTTTTTGGGGCAACTGACGCAGGCGACTTTTGAGAAGTAGGTGGTGTAGCTGGTTGCCCCAGCTCCCTTCACCTTCACCACCATGACCACGTTCAGCAGTTTTTTAAGGTGCTCCTCCCACAGGATTGCGTGATGTTTTTCATTAAGGTCATTTGGCCTCCAGTACCATAATGTGAACCAGGCTTACCTCAAGGAACACTTGTGTGGCAAATGGTGCATATTGTAATGTTCTTCTCATCTTTGCTAATCATTAAAAAGTCCCAAACTTGGGAGAAGTACTTTCTTACTGTGCCACTGCCTGAAGATGAACTGGAGGTAGGTGGGTGTGTCGTCGATTGCCTCTCTATAGTGCATACTTCTACTGAGGTTGGTGCAGGTCTCAGCTGGGGCTTTGCAAATATGGGAGCTGGCGGTCCTACGTGTGCCACATCCTTCGGAGCAGGTTGAATAGTGATGTCAGACTCCTCTGTGCCAGCTTCCCCAATGACTAGCTCATTGGCGTCATCCTCCTCATTATCCCCCTTCCATATTTCTAAGGCTTTCAGGAACTTTTCTTTTTCCTTGCCTCTCCTGGCATCTCCTAGACTCTGCCGGGGTCCAATCCACGTCCCTATCATCACCATCGGAAGTGGTCCTTGGAGAAGAACATGGTGGAGTAGTACCCTTCCTTTTCCATGCTGGAGATCTGGGAGCCAGTGATTCTAAAAGAGGAGGTTCTTGCTCGCAGGAAGCTCGACCTGTTTTGCTCCAACTTCAGGAAGATGCACTGTTGCTGGCTGTGGCTGCTGTCCACTTTGCTCTTTTTCCTGAAATGATTAGGTACTACTTTGCAAAAGGGACAAATCAAATTCAGCATCACTGCTCGTCGGCGTTGCCATGATTGTAGTGGCTGCCTCACTGACAGACATAGTCTTGGGCTGAGGTTGGTGTGGCACTGTTGATGCAGGCGTGCTACTCCCAGGAGGCCCGTGCGACAGGCACACGTTTTCCGAAAAATGTTGTGGTCAGCACACCACTGGTTGAAAGCTGCTTTTTTTCACTGACCACTTTCTTGGGAGAAACTTTCTTTATGGTCATCTTAAAGCTCTCAGTTGGCAGTGGCACTAATCTGCGCAAGAGATTGGAGGACTGACGTAACTGTACAGGCCTTCCGTTTGGCAGTACTGCGGGTCATGTTTCTTCTTCTCTTGTGTACCTAAAAGCAAACAAGAAAGAAAAACTTTTAATAAAATGTGGCATTGTTGCAGTTTGAATTAGTACAGGCAAAGGCAGTATTTGGTTGGTTGGTTTCTTAGGTAATAATAAATCAACCACTTTAAAGTGAAACCACACCACCATACCATAAAATTTAATTTCCAATCAGGATAACACATGATACAGATATAGCTCTTTGCTTTATGTCTAGCTATTCCAAAGGAGACACCTGTGGCACTCAGGGAACTGCATGGGTAAATGGAATAATAATCTTTTTAAAAAAATGAAGGTTAGTGTTTGCCTATGGCAGGCAATGTGGTCCAGGGGGAAATGGAATAATCATTAAAAAAAAAAAAATGAATGATGCTGATGTGTCTGCAGTGCACCGCAGCCAGGGTGTCCACGAGGAAATGGAATTATACCTAAAAAAAACTGAATGCTGTTACGCGGCTGCGTGCATAGGGTGGGTGGATGGATAGATGGACTAAGGCAAAATGCAAAAAAAAGTAAACAAATAAAAAAATAAACAAAATTTAAAAAATCAATATAAAAAAATTAAAACACAAAATAACAAAAATAAAATTAAAAATGCAAATAAAAAATGATCAATAATTGCTAATGTTTGTATGGGAGGATGAGAAGAAACCTATTGTGAGGCAAGGAGGTGAAAAATAAAAATGCAAAAAATGCATGTAATATATGAGCACTGTTCATCAAACTCATATTCTTAATATACATACACTACAATGATATTATTAAACTGATATCACATCCATCCATGCAAGCCTATGGCAAAGGCACACTGGGTGGATACACAAAATGGCTGCCCGCCACATGGTCAAACGACAACAGCAAGCAAGGAGGCATGGGGAACAAAGAACACATGCAAACCTATGGGAAAGGCACACTGGCTGGAATCACAAATGGCTGCCAGCCACATGGTCAAACAACAACAGCAAGCAAGGAAGCATCGGGGACAAGGAAAACATGCAAGCCTATGGCAAAGACACACTGGGTAGATGAACAAATGGTCCCAGCCACATGGTCAAACAACAACAGCGAGCAAGGACAACAAGGAACACATGCAAGTCTATGGCAAAGCACACTGGCTGGATGCACAAAATGGCTGCCAGCCGCATAGTGAAACAACAACAGCGAGCAAGGAGGCATGGGAAACATAGAACACGTGCAAGCCTATGGAAAAACACACTGGCTGGATGAACAAAATGGCTGGCAGACACATGGTCAAACAACAGCAAGCAAGGGGGCATGAGGAACAAAGAGAACACATTTAAGCCTATGGACACAGACTCCACAAAATGGCTCCTGGCCACATGGCATGTAGAACAAAGACAAATGGTGGCCTATGGCAAGCACAGTCACTGGCCAGACAAAGGAGGCATCGTAACACTGAAGAAAGCACTACCATTAATTCTGCAATGCCAAAAACGAAAATTACCTGAGCTATAAAAATTTTACAACAACACACATCCTCCCAAGGCATCAAATATTACCCCACATATAACATATACACTTTTTGTATGTAAAAAAAGTGAAATACAAAAGAACCCACATTTTTAATTTAATCCAATGGCATCCCCGTCCTAAATGATGTTTTAAAACAACATATATAACAGAAACAGTTGTTTCATGTACCCATGACTAGTACTGGCCTGGGTCTACTCACTGGATGGCTCGTTGGCAGACTAGGCCACATAGTAAAATAAATAAATAAATATTACAAATTTAACAAACATGGAGAAAATGTACTCAACTGTGCAATGTTGTTCCTTTACAAAAGAAGAAAAATTAAATACAAAAATAAGACTAGGCCCCTACTGAAACTGTAGGCCACCCACCACAATAAATTTGAAAAATCGAATATAAGTACAAATAAATACTGGTGCATGTCCTCTGTGAAACAAACAACACCCTTATGCAATAGTTTTTGAACTTACTTGTGTAATCTCAAATACAAAGTCCTTAAATCCAATGGTATATATGCAGCAGACAGAGACTGATCCTTCCAAATCCAAATGAAAAGTGACCAGGAGATGGACAAAGCACTGGGAGGAGCCTACTGGACAGGAAAGGAAGTTGGAGTCTCTGGGGCACTTCCTTCCTGTTGGAAAAAAAAGTTTTAATAGAAGGCTTCTCGCACCAAAAAACAACTTGAACGGTCACAAAAGCTACTTGCGTGGCGAGTTCGCAATAGACCCTATATTGATGCCCTCGAGGGCGGAATCTTTGCAAGCAGGAGCGAAGTCTTGCACGCGCTCGCTAGCGGCCCGAGAATATCGTGGCGCTGATGAGCGAGCGCCAAAATAAATCTTGAGTGCGTGAACGGAAACAGAAACTCCTCTTCACGACAGAAGGTGGACTCCAGGAACTCCATGCTCTGCTGCGGAGTGCCAAAATTCCCAAAACTCCACAAGCGAAGTGGAGTTTTCCGCCCGGGCCTAGTGGGCAGCCAGATGAGAGGGGCAACTTAAACTGGAATGTAGAAAGTGAGGAAAAAGAAAGAATAGAGGGCCCAATGTACAAATGTATTTTGATGTCACAAAAACAGCGATTAGAAAAAAGGCAAGATTAACGACCACAAAACATCTTTATACAAAAAATCTTTCTGACCCTTTCCAGATCACAAATAGGAGAAGGCATGAAAGAGGCATTCAGTCCTATTTGTGAGATGCAAAGGTATGTATCAATAGTTTGTGATGACGTTGCAGCCGTAAACCACTGATCTGTTCACTAGGCACAGGTTGGGTGGTCAATGATTCGCTTACGGGAAGCTGTCTCCTTGGGACAGCTTCCCCTTTGGGAATCATGGCTGCCGGCCTTATCCCTGCTCTTATCTAGGAATAAACCACTTGCTGTGTGTGAGCTCTGTGGTGCTTCAAGGCACAGATGTGTTTGGGAGTCAAGTGGGGCATTCACACCAGTGCTGGGGTCTGATCTGACAGCTAATGAGGCCAGGCCTTGTTGGAGGCATCAGTGAGGTAGACCTTGAGTGAGTGGAACTGCCACTTAGATTGCTTTGCTGGCCATGATTATAGGGTCTGCAGTGAAGGAGATAGGTGGGTACGGGGTTGCAGTCTGTGCAGTCCGCTGGTCCTGCTGGGTGGCAGGTGAGGGTGGCATGGAGACAACAATGTATTGGGTGTTGACTTTGATGTCGTTTAGGAGTGAGATGTGCTGTTTATGGTCAGCACTGTTAAGGTCAAAGCATGCTTCCTTCATTAGGCAAAGTTTCCTTGGCAAGGATGCTATGAATCAGTTGTTATTGGCGATCTTTGACATGTGACAGACATCACGTGGCACTGCCAGATACAAAGATTACTGCAGGAAGCGCAGGGAGGCAGATGCAAATCCCCTCCTTAGGACTGAAGTGGTTCTGCTCCCACCTGTTTGAATGTTTGGCCTGCCCACTAGCTTGGCCTTCCATGTAGCACACATGCCAGTCCTCACCAGCAGTGAGTCTCTTTACTTAGTGACCTCAGTCTAGTTACTGTTAATGCAAGGCTAGAGATCTGTGGCCCCTGGAACTCAAGGAAAAGTAGGAAAACTTATAACAAGGATTGCGAATTGTCCCTGGAACCACAGGAACCAGTTACTTCTGCAAGCTCACTGAAATGTCCAAAACATCCTAATTACCCTTGGCCTCTCAGGAGCAGTCAAGGCCTACACCGGGAGGATGATGTAGGTATACAATCTCAGGGACAAGTAGGCAAACCTTATAATAAGAATTATGATTTGTCCCTAGAATCACAAGAACCAGATACTTCTGCGAGCTCAATGAAATGTCAACAACTTCCTATTTAGGCTCAGGCTCTTATGAGCAGTCAAGGCCTACATCTGGAGGATGATGTAGGTTTGGAATCTTAGTTGTAGGTGATGTAAGCGTAGAAACTGAGATAGAAGTAATATGGGAGTGATGCACAATAAACTGAATGTCCATGGCTATATAGAGTCATACAATAAGTATGCATGCCTTCAGCATTACAGAGGTAAAAAGCTAGCAGTGGTTCCTTTCAGAACCTTCTAGCTCTACAATGTTCTTGCCCCAACATATATATTTACTCACATCACACGTCTATGGAGATGTTTGGCCAATTGCAAAATGCATACCTTCTTGCTCTTGTTTAAAGGTCAGAGGGGCTGTTTACCGAAACTTTCGGTAGCCAAAGTGGAGGTCAGCTCAAGGACATGCACCTTACCATGTGCTTATTTATGGTCTATGAACCTTCAACACTGAAGCCATGGTTATAAACTCCACCATCATGGTAGATCTGATCTAAGTTATGGAAGGTCATGGTACCAAGTGGTCCGTATGTGCCTTATCCTTGCTTTGCTGAGGGAATATGGGAACAGCCTTCTTAATACAGTGAACCATTCAATAGGCCCTTGCTCAGGACGACTTACACAAATCTTGTTCTGGGAAACTATCCTATGCTACTCCAAGATGCTATGTCTACTACTACTAGGTGCTGCCCCTTCGTCTAGGTGCTATACTAAGTGTTCAAAAACATCAGTCCATTACCAATGGAGTAAATGCCAAATTTAATTAAAGTGTTCTAACAGAAGGGTCCTAGAATGGCTGCACAGTACAAGTGTCCTGTTGAACTAGGTTAGCAACTGGCTCCACATCGGGCGACCCTCGTGCCTTTTTCCACAGCCTCATTGCTCACTGTTGCATGCTTTTGACGAATTTGGCCACAAACGTGTTTCTGTGATTGTTCTTTAGCACTTGGCAGAGGGTTGCAAACAGCATGTTCTTGCAAGTTGGGACACAAATATTTAAATGGTAGATCACAGTTCAGAGGCCAAACTTCGTCTCTGCAGGCCTGTCTCAACGAAGATTGTCAACATAGGTGCACATCATGCTCCACTCTCCTCCATAATGTGCTTTTATGTTGTAGATGAAAACCTCATAATAATAGTTTAGCTTTGATCTCATCGATACACTCACAAATGAAGAGGTCATGAGCGAAACAGTTGAGCTTATGTCAAAGTCTGAACTCAGAATCAGGTCATTAATTCCCACCCATCGTTTTCTGTGGTTCACGAACATGAGAGAACTGTGCAGACCACTTTGTGGAAAATGCTTCCATGGGACCACATAAGAGTAGGAAAGGGTAGTCATGCCCCCACCACCAGCAAGGGCTAGGGTAATTTCAAGACAGATGATACATTTTCTTTTTTACCACCAGAAAAACAGGCAAATTTGCCGATTGCTGGGACACTGTAAGTAAGTAAAATCTTTATTGTATGATTACCCTAAAATCATTTACAAAAGACAATGTACATTGCGTCATAAACTACATCGAATATAAAAATATAAAATGTCACAACATTTGTTGCCCAAACAAGGTTAACAGCGTCAGGAAGTGCTACAGCCCAGTGATATGGGAGCAGCAAATAACCCAAAGAGTAGTTTTGTGTGGCAAATACAGAATAAGGCAACACTGGTCACAGCCAAAAACCAAGTTGTACGTGGGCATGCAATATTGTGCCATGCAGACATGCATAAAATTAAGTTGTGCGTCAGAATTGGTGCAACATATAATGCGAGTTAAAAACAGTACTCCTCCCAGATCAATGATGAGGAGGTATTAAAACCGGTGGTACAGGTAAAGCACGAGTCTATGTGGCACATATTTATGCAGAGAACCCCACAAAGAGATTGTGCCAGAGGTAAATAAAACACTAGATGTAAACTAAGACCTGCGCACAGGACCCTCGAGTAATGCACCCTTCGTGCGTACCAATGTGCTCCTCGGGGTCCTAAGGTGCGTGTGTGAAGTCATTTTGCCAATTCATATGGAGTGCTCCCCCAGAAAGTGTTACTGCGGCAATAAACGTTCAGCGGCTTGTATATTGCAATCTTTTGTCTCCGTTTCTTGGATTGTTCGTAGAATCCTTCCTGCTTCTGCGTAAAACTTGCCAATTCGTGCGAGGACCATCAGCACCGTGGTGGTGTAGATAAACGTTCGGGCCTCTGTGCATGAACATTGTTCTTGGGTATAATCGCCTCTGTCCCAGCAGGACTGGGCAGCAATAAATGATATGCTCGGCTGATTCTGTGATATTGACACAAACAACATCCCTTGTTTCCTGGCAATGTGTTTTTCCAGTGGGCCCTGTAGTCCCATATTGGCAGTGTTAGGCGCCTGGTTCTCAGTATGTTCAGTAAGGCTTGCCTTCCCAGCCCTGCTTTCAGATATGGTTGACTTGCTGTGGTGACTTTCGTGTGAGTAGACAAGGCCCTCTGCGCCAGGAGTATATCTAATTCATTCAAGATCCTGTTCCCTTGAAATGCGCTTACCCTGTTTCTTTAACAAAGTTTTTAGGCTGGCCATTGTTAAGGATGTGTCAGTTATAATATCTGAGGGCAGGCCCAGTGACTCATTTGCCTTCATGAGATACCTAGCCCAACGGCTGTTATTGTCCTGGAAAACTGCTTTTAGCGCTTCCCTGATTGTGTCAGGACCCTCCTTAGTCACACGATGGTAAAGTTTGACTATATCCTTTTTGCGTTCAATGTCCATTGTTGAGATATTGAACTCCAGCCGAATCAATGTGCGCCGTGTTGAGTATGGGGGATTGAATACCTTTCAGTAGGCCATTATGTGCAGTCGCTCCAATTTTTCGGTAAGCAGACCCAGAAAGACAAGATGGCCATAGCTCAGTGTTGGAATTAGTTTTGCTTGCATGACCCGTCGAATACCCTCTGCGGAATGGCTTTGGAGCTTGTAGTTTAGTTTACCTAGTCCATGTGTAACCTTAGCCGCCTTGGCTTCCAGTACCTCGGCCTGCAATGTTGATCTGCCAGTGTCTGAGAATTGTATTCCCAGATAATTATATTTGTTAGCGGTGGCAATCCTTAATGGGCCAAGATACCATTCCAGCAGTTGTTTTTTTGGTTTATGACCAAAGACCAGAACCTTCGTTTTTGTGGCATTAGCGTGGAGTTTGTTTTCCATGTTATATAGATGTAATGTCTCCAATGCCCTTTTCATTCCAATTCTGGTTTGATCCAGTAATACCAGATCGTCCGCATACTGCATAATAGGGAGTCTAAGATGGTCTAGTTTGGGCGGAAAGATGTTGACTTTCAATAGCGCCTCTCCCAAGTCCGCGGTGTATAGATTTAACAGGGTGGGAGCAATCACACAACCCTGTTTGAACCCTCTGTTTGTATAGATCTTGGCCGTTATTGCTGGGACACTGGGAGCAAGCAGACTGGGCACAAGGACTCCCTCGTTCACCAAACTTTGTGGCCCTCATTCTAACGGACTGACAGGTCAAGCAGTGCATGTCTCCCATGGTGCTTCCCTACGGATAATTAAAACTGCTTTTCCTGATACAACATGGCTAATGTTTGATGAATTAGGAGCATTTCACATATGACACTTAGCTGTCTGAGTGCAACTTTCACGCAACCATATAAAAGTCACACAAGATAACGACTGAAAGTTTTGGGCTGCCATCTGTGTGACAATTACTGCTCATACCAGTTTTACTCATGCAATAAGTGAATGGGCTCATTAAATGTCTCTCACATTTTGCTTCCACCGATGGTCAGCCCATTTCATCTGCTGGCTGTTATGCACTGTGAATGATGACATTTTGTTACTTGTTCACAACCACCAGAAAAAGACTACACTTCGGTGCCAGGGCTGGTGTGCCTTGGCTGCTGGCCCATTCCTTGATTTTGTATTATTTTCATGCATATTTAATATGGTTGCAATAGCAAAATAACAAAAAAGCACTTGCCAATGCCAGACCTATTGGGTGTGCCAATGCTTGTTTTTAATTAGTATTTTAATCAATCAAATCAAATAACACTTGATAAAGTGCCCAGCTGCTTCAAGAGAAGGGTCCCGGTGCTCTAGCAGACAGTGCGAGGCGGGCCGAAGTGACAAAGAGGCTACAGAGTCAAATAACTAGGTTTTGAGTTGCCTTTTGAAGGATTCCAAAGACATCAATCCGACGCAGATTAGGTGGAAGACTGTTGGGATCCGAAAGAGGCGGCTAATACTGGATCTGAGTATCTTTTCTTGAGTGTATAGGGACAGTCCGTTCAACAGATAACGTGGGGCCTCACTGTAGAAACCTCTGAAAGCCAGCGTGAGAGCTTTGAATTTAATATGCTGTTCCACTGGGAATGAGTCCAGCTGTTTCAGATGTGGAGACATATGATGGCGCCGCGGGACTCTCCTGATTAGTCTGCCTGCTGCGTTCTGGATTAACTGAAGTCTGCGTATCAGATACGCAGGGAGACCAAAGTAGAGACTGTTAGAGTATTCCAGGCAAGAGGTAACTAAAGAATGAACTTGTCTCTTCAGGAACGAGTTATAGGAACTTCTTTAAGATTTTTATCTTCATAAAGCAGACAGGTAAAATTTGTTTAATATGTGCAGCAAGGGAGAGTGTGAAATCAAAGATGATGCCCAGATTTCAGACTGAAGAGGTTGGATTAGGAGGAGTGTTGAGTTCAACACTCGGATGACAAGGAAAACATGACTTTGACAGGAAGGAACCAGACTTTTAAATATTAAATCAGTCACCTATAAGTAGGCCTTGCAGCTCACACGGTAGGGTGCCAAAGGTGGAACATAGGAGGGTTATATGCTGGCATGTTCCTATAGTGACTAGCCCCTAAAAGCTATTTTCACTGTAAAGGGGCTGTACCTCATCCTATGAGAAAAAATGAAGTGCAATAAAACACTATTATCACTAACTCTGATTTTAGATAAGCTACAGAAATTATTTAGCCATAGTTTTTAATATTTAAATCCAATTCAATGGTGAAGTTTGACTTTCGATAGATATACAAGAAAAGTGATTATTACGAAATTAGACTGTGCCTGCCTGAAGCTACAGTATCCTAATAGGTATTAGCCATAATGAGGCGTGAAAGTGATCACTACCCTCTGTCGCACTCCATGCAGATGATGCCTGGAAGCATGGGTGGGAATGGTTTCACTGAAGTCTGTCTTTCTTCTATCACGAACAATTGCAGCGGGATCAGGTGACCAATGATGGCCAACAATCTGGATACCCTGGATGCGCTCTATGGTGTTGTTCTGGCACCTCTGGTGCCCCAATTACATTGTTCCATGAGTGATATTTCAATTATGGATGTTCATTCTGTGAGGAACTCCAGTTCCAGATCAAGTACCAAGAATCAGGCTTCATGGTGCTCAAAGGATTGCAGAAAGGTCACATCAGAATTTGAGACTGCTGCGAAAAGCCGCAACAGGGAGGCGATTATACACTCCCACAAGATCACTAGCTGACAGCTGAAAAAATGGGAGGAGTCAAATTAGAGGGATATGTTGGAGCCTGTTTCCAGAAGAAATAATCATCCTTTCTGGCATATAGTGGCTTATGGGAGTTTGCATGCAACTAATCAGGTGGAGTTTACAATCCCCCCGAAATATAGGAGAATCATTTCTTGGAACTCTACTCTGTCGCTTGTCCCAATCGAAGCTGTACACTCCAAGCTGCCCTTACTCCCAGGTTAACTGTATATTGTTTTAGGCAATATACCCCTCTCCAATTGTGTTTAAATTAAGAGACACATTTACTGCAATCTAGAGCATGAAATCAGAGAAGGCTCCAGGACCCGATAAAATTCCTGGCGATCTTTACAAATCCGGACCAACAATATGAGCACCATATGTTTACTTTCTCTTGAATGCTATTATGGCAGGAGCTGATATTATCGGGTCTTGGAGAGGTGCACAAATCATTCCAATTCATAAAAAGGGCAGTATGGATTGTAGATCCAATTTCTGGCCCGTTAGCCTGCTACATCACTTACAAAAATGTTTTTGCCAGCAGGTGTTGGATTAGTTACATGATTGGCTAGATGGCAAGCAGATGATTTTCTGACCTCCAAGCACAATTTAGACCTCAGGTGAGCACCCTAGATCAGGCATTTCACTTTGCCATGTTACATTGGAAATATGCGTTTCATATGCAGGGGCATTGATGTGTTGCCTTCAGTGATCTTAGGGCAGTGTTTGCTCTTGGAGCATTGATGTGTTGCCTTCACTGATCTTAGGGCAGTGTTTGTTCTTGGAGCATTGATGTGTTGCCTTCAGTGATCTTAGGGCAGCGTTTGCCCTTGGAGCATTGATGTGTTGCCTTCACTGATCTTAGGGCAGCGTTTGCTCTTGGCGCATTGATGTGTTGCCTTCACTGATCTTAGGGCAGTGTTTGACTTGGAGCATTGATGTGTTGCCTTCACTGATCTTAGGGCAGCGTTTGACTTGGAGCATTGATGTGTTGCCTTCAGTGATCTTAGGGCAGCGTTTGACTTGGAGCATTGATGTGTTGCCTTCAGTGATCTTAGGGCAGTGTTTGCCCTTGGAGCATTGATGTGTTGCCTTCAGTGATCTTAGGGCAGTGTTTGCTCTTGGAGCATTGATGTGTTGCCTTCACTGATCTTAGGGCAGCGTTTGACTTGGAGCATTGATGTGTTGCCTTCACTGATCTTAGGGCAGCGTTTGCCCTTGGAGCATTGATGTGTTGCCTTCACTGATCTTAGGGCAGCGTTTGACTTGGAGCATTGATGTGTTGCCTTCACTGATCTTAGGGCAGCGTTTGCCCTTGGAGCATTGATGTGTTGCCTTCAGTGATCTTAGGGCAGTGTTTGCTCTTGGAGCATTGATGTGTTGCCTTCAGTGATCTTAGGGCAGTGTTTGCTCTTGGAGCATTGATGTGTTGCCTTCACTGATCTTAGGGCAGCATTTGACTTGGCGCATTGATGTGTTGCCTTCACTGATCTTAGGGCAGCGTTTGCTCTTGGCGCATTGATGTGTTGCCTTCACTGATCTTAGGGCAGTGTTTGACTTGGAGCATTGATGTGTTGCCTTCACTGATCTTAGGGCAGTGTTTGACTTGGAGCATTGATGTGTTGCCTTCAGTGATCTTAGGGCAGCGTTTGCCCTTGAAGCATTGATGTGTTGCCTTCAGTGATCTTAGGGCAGCGTTTGACTTGGAGCATTGATGTGTTGCCTTCAGTGATCTTAGGGCAGCGTTTGACTTGAAGCATTGATGTGTTGCCTTCAGTGATCTTAGGGCAGCGTTTGACTTGGAGCATTGATGTGTTGCCTTCAGTGATCTTAGGGCAGTGTTTGACTTGGAGCATTGATGTGTTGCCTTCAGTGATCTTAGGGCAGCGTTTGACTTGGAGCATTGATGTGTTGCCTTCAGTGATCTTAGGGCAGCGTTTGCCCTTGGAGCATTCATGTGTTGCCTTCACTGATCTTAGGGCAGTGTTTGCCCTTGGAGCATTGATGTGTTGCCTTCACTGATCTTAGGGCAGTGTTTGCTCTTGGAGCATTGATGTGTTGCCTTCACTGATCTTTGGGCAGCGTTAGACCTTGTACCCATGCTGCTCTTTGAGAAGTGCTCCACTCTGTGGCATTCTGGAACAGCTGCTGAGAGCGTTGATCTGAGAAGTTATGTTATGTTGTTATGTTAGTTTAATTTGTAACGTGCAAGAATCACCCCGGGAGGGGTATCTTGGCACCACGCAGATGACAGACAGATGATCACACGAATAGGCCACAAGTGGTGGGAATGTGGAGCTATCAGAGCTGATCAGTGTACTGAAAGGTGGAAGGCAGGGGTGCGACCTTGTTTCTACTCTGTTCACACTTTACATCAATGGTGTTATCAGTTTCCTAAATAACTGCCAAAATGATTCCCCTTTATTAGCTGGTAGTAAAATCCCAGCCTTGATGTACGCAGTTGACCCTCTCTCAATCTTCAGAAACCTTATGGGGCTTAAATCTCTGCTGGGTTATTTTCTAAATGTTTGTAATCTTTGCAGCCTTGAAATAAATACTGCAAAAATTAAGTACCCAATTTTCAAAATCACAAGTTTGTAAAAGTAATTTGTCTTTAAAATATAGAGCTTCATCACGTCTCAAAATGTTCAAACATCTGTGTCACCCCTGCTACGAATTTATTGTGCCTAATGCTTAGGGGAAGCACTTTATGCAGCAATGATGTGGGTACACTGCTACATTGTGATGTTTTCAGTGGCTGAAAAGGATTCCTCCCGTTCTTGTTTTAGTCTCCCTTCACGTGTTCCTTTGCTCCCACTCTTCTTGGATTTAGGCTCAAACAGGGGTGGGTGACATTATAACCCTGAGGCCATTTTTGTACTGGTTAAATACATAATCAACACCTGTACCTGATCCTTAGGAATTCTTGAAAGGAATTGCTTATATTGGATAGACCATCTAATACCCAGTGGCTATTTTTTGTAAAATCATCGCTCTATTAACTGGATATGAAAAACCTGTGAGTTTCACCTGGGAATATTATTGCAAGATCTGCCAGTGAACTCAAAAGCAGTTTCTGCATGTTAGTCAGGGAAAGATGTGCTGCACAAGCTAAGACAAACGGACTGATAGACCCTTCTTTTAGATCATAAATGGATTCCTGCTTTTGAGGATTATACAGATAATAAAATGCCTCCCTTTGCTAAGAATCTCTGCATCAAATTCCGCCTCGGAATTCTCCCTATGAATAATTTTACATGTAAATGGGCTTCATTAACATCTCAGACCGATTTATGCCCTGTAGGCCTATTGCCAGCTAAAACTGAAGAGCACTTCCTGTTTAGCTGTAGGGGTTATGTTCATTTTAGAAAACAGTGGATTATCCCAGTATGTTGGTGGCTGGGGTTTAGATTTTATTCTGAATCCCTGTGCATACATAATACTGAGACAAGCAACTTGATCATTTTAGCACTATCAAGGTTTTTATTCACACATGAATTGTAAGAAAGCGATGTGCTTCATAGACTAATACCTGTTAATGAATTTATTAAATCTGTATTGCTTTTAAAATTAGGATTGTATTTAGACATAGCATAAGAATTGTTATGCAGTATGTTTTAAGGAACTTTGTAAAATGTGGTTTTATGTGTTTTTAGGGGATTTGTTTTCCGAAATAAACAATTACGATGATGATGAGGTGTGAAAACTGCTCCCAGAGCAGAAGCAATGGCTTAGGCCTTTTGTCAGGAAGGACCGAGTGTGAGGAAAGTGACTCTTCCTCTCTCAGGAAGAGCAGTTGGGGAGAGTTCAAGAACATATTTAGCTTGAATTGGACTAGGGTGAGGCCTGCCCATTCATAGTTAAGAGTAAAGTGAGACATGGGGTAGAAATGTCTTTTGAACACAAAGCACAGTCTAGTCATCCTGACAACACTCCAGTGGGAGAGGAAGCTGGTCTCAGAACCATTTTGGTGTGGATGAAGTGGGGACTGCTCATTTCCCAAGACATACCATTGACTGTCCTACCATTTCCTCCAGGGGTAGAAAGGTACTGCCATGTTGTATTTCCCAAATAATAATGCACTATGGGGTAGTTTACAGTAAGGCAACCAGGGGTGCTCCAAAATAAGGAGCTGCCCCAGGAAACGTTTGTGCCCACAGGTTAGGAAGTGTCCTAGAGTCACTGCCACCCACTGGCTAGTGAATCCTATAAGAGTGGTACCTCACCCCCAAGCTCATCAGAACACTTTGTGGATCTTTGGACAAACAGAAGAGGACTTGACCTGCTCTTTGTGAGCTGTGTAGAGACCTGACAGAATGGGTGTAATCCCACTTGTACCCAGGACTGAGAAGTGGACTTCAAGGATCAGTTGGCTGATCGCCTGTGGGACTACAGGGACACCAGCTGCACAAGGACATTTTTCTGGTGTGACCAGATGACCAGTAGCAATTGGACATGGAATGGACCCTGCTGGTGGCCTCTGCTGGAGTGAGTCCTGGACCTAAGTGTTGTTCCCGGAGCCTTAGATGAGACCAAAAGGAAATGCTCCAGAAAGTCTGAAAAGTTAGGACTTCCAAGCCATCCAGGGCGGTTGTATGACTAAACAACTACCACTTAAACAGCGAATGCCTAAACCACGAAGGCTAAACCACTACCAAAGCCAAACCACTACGTTCAGTTCAATGAATTACTAAACCACGAAAATTAATCATTTTTCATATTACCGTAATCTACCACTACGTTTAAAAAAAATCGCATGTTTGAAACACGGATAAAAAATGTAATTAAATTACACATGACTTTTAAATTAAACAATTTTATTTAAATAATCTTTAAATTATCAATCTAATAATCGTTATTTACAAATATTGACAAATTTACAAAAATACAGCTCTCACAGAAAATATTTTTTTTTTTAAATGGATTGCAGTACATATTTTTATTTGTAAAAATAATTCTCTTAAATGAAACATATTAAAAACGGCCATCCACCATTTTACCATTTCAACTTTGACAACAAGAGAGAACATTCTTATCGAGCACTGATCTTAATCGCATCACTGAAAAACAAACCAACACTGCCATCTACTGGCATAACACGCTAAATTAAAACAAACTCAAATTTTTCTACATCGTATTTAAAATATGGAAATGTACAAATGAATTTTTATATTAATATTACACATTCCTAAATTATTAAATATATCCAAAAATCAACATCCCGCTCCAAATTATTTGATTATAATTGCACTTGCATTTAAGATTAATTATTTACATTTTGACACTTTCCTCTTTCCTTAGTAAGTCGTGGTTCAGGTGGTCGTCGTTCGTGTACAGTAGTGGTTAATGAGGTCGTGGTTCTGGTAAAGGTCGTGGTTAAGGATTCGTTGCTTAACCCCTTGACCGCGATCAGAATTCCGCTCGTGTGCTGGACATTCCGATCGCGGGTGCGGTCGTGACGAGCTCAGCTCGTCATGCGCACAGCGCTACCGCGCAGCATGACGAGCTGAGCTCGTCACGCGCATCGAAGGGGTTAATATACTCGTTGTTAAGGATTCGTTGTTCAGGCTGTTTCCCATACAGGGCATCAACGAGATCTTGCAGCAAAGGTATCGAGAGGACTTTGTCAGATACAGCTTCAGGCTTGCCCGCTGGGGGAGTTTAAGCCTAAGAAAAGAGACAAAGGGCCTGATTTAGAGTTTGACAGAGAAGGTACTCTGCCACAAATGTGATAAAGTACCCTGTCCATCTAACCCTAAACCCGCCCGCCTCATTTAGAGTCAGGTTGACCGCCAGCTTTCCATTGATGGAGCTCAGTTGGTTCTGCCAACGGAAAGATTCCTCCGATGGCCCAACAGATTAGAGCCGTTGGAGGAAGAGCATTACACCGCCTGCCCTATTTAGTGTGGACGATGTAATGTCTTTTTTCCTGTCATTAACTGCCTGGTAAAACCTTACATTAAATATATTAATGACATTATAAATATTAGTTTTAAAACCAATAATTTTAAACAAAGACTCAACATCACCACATTTTTATTTGTATTTAGCATTTAGTATACTCGGTTAAAAGTTATATATTTAATTTGAAAACGTTTTACATTTTGAAAAAAATTATAAGCTTAGTGTAATTTTTGAAAAAGGTTTATTACATTTAAAAACAAAACAAATTATAAAAATGATATATCATTTTTTATTCATTATATAATGATTGCTTCCTCCACACTACCTTACGAGTGCATAGAGCATGAATGACTCATCCTCTGTGAGTTGTGCAGGGAAACCTCTGGTGTTTGCACAGGAGGATTCATGCATGTCAATAAGTACCGGGAGCTTCTGCGACTCGATCTTATGTTTAGAGGTTCATTTATCTGAAAGGACAATAACAGTCAAGACGCAGTCATGGTGATTAAAAGAAGCGAACTTGATTTGCTCTCAGCACCGGGGCGGAAACACACAGGGTGCTATATGTCAAATGTTTCGTCTTGTTAGAGCTGAGATGCCCCTTGTATATGTTTGAACTCTCATGGCCTAGCATTATAATTGCCCAACTCGTTATCAACGTACAGCTGCGAAATTCAATCAACAAAGGAAAGGTAGATATATTTCAAAAGGAAAGATAAGTCTATCAGAAAAGCAAATGTACAGTGATGACATCTGAGGGGCCTGTGCTCGCCTCTCATCTCAGTTTTGAGGCTGTTTTTAACCAAACGACATTCTTCATGCAAGCGGCCTACCCTCCCCTGTAGGGTGCGTCTTGGTTACATATTGCAGAAGTCATAATTCCAAGCATGTCACCTTTTATCTAACCTAAAAGGCATTATTCTCACAAACGAGCGCTCTGGCAGAACAGTCATTGTAAAACAACTAATTATTTTCTTGGTTCCTTTAAAGGTCGAGGCCACAAAGCATGCATAGCTGAGATAAAGCAGCCTTGCATGCAGGCTGCATCTGGGTTTTATCATTAACAAGCAAAAGACAAAAACTTCACATTTTACCTCAAGTGGTCACTTTCACAGAAACATGAGCATGTTTTAGAAACCATTCTAAAAGCACAATTCAAAATGGGCATCCATTGCTAATGTTTGGACAACGGTTCAAATCTATATGTTTGTACTGTTAGCTTTCACACCTCGCTCCCACATCAGTGACATCAGCCTGCTGTACGACATGCTGACATGATCATCCCACCAGACAACACAGCCAGTATGGGTGCAGCACGCATTCAACAGGCTATTGCACCCCACTGTAGCATGTAGACACATGGGAGAGGAACTCTTGGAAAAGGGAGAGATTCTCCTTTCTAAAGGTGCCTCTCCCAACTAGATTCTGCTCAGGGATTGCTGCCCCACCACAGTCCCAGAACAGGAATCCACCACTATAGCACCAGTTTTTTATTTCAGGGAGAGGGTCTTCAGTCCCCAGCATAGCAGCGGACTTCCCCATGGGGGAAACTTCTATGAGTATTTTCTCTTCACTGCGGGGTGAAGATGGAATCACTCTCTCCAACAGCCCATGAGCCCCAGGGCTGCAGACATTTTAAATTTCACGCACAGGGGCTTTGTGCCACCCCTAGACAGAATAAATTATAATGGACATCATCAGAAAGGAGAGAGGACTTGTCTTTCCCTTGATGCCACTCTACCATGCATTTCTCCTTAACTTGGGGTGGTGGGTGTTCAGGGTCCCCAGCAGTCTGAGATCACTCCCTACCACAGAGAAGGGAAAATGGCAGCAGACATTTTTGAATTTGGGCATTCACGCCTGGATGTTTGTTTTGCCCCTCATGTACAGAAATATTGGCCTGAGAGGCACATTTGGAAAGGGATAAGGCTCATGTTTCAGAATCTGGAAGTGATTTTTCAGCTGGCGTAGTTCCATCCCTGGCGGAGTTCTATCTGATGAGGACTCCTCTTTCGGCGATTCTGAAGGTCATGGCTATGCAGCACAGAAAGGTAGTCGTGATGTCCCTTTGCAGGCTCAACTTGTGCCACTCAGAGGCAGTGGCAGTGTAGTCTAATCTGGAGTGCAGACATGTACCAGGCAGAGCACAGGAAGAGGCTTATTTAGCAGCCCCCTAATAGATTCCAAACAAATATTCCTCCTTTCAGTGGAGATGACGGGTGCAAAGTCAATAATGCAAATGTGTCCATTGACTACTTACAATTTTTAGTGAATAACATGTTTGTAGAGGAAATTGTGCAGCAAACAAATTTGCATGCCGAAACGTTTGAGGGACTCTGGTGCCTCATTCTAGGGCACACCAGTGGACTCCCACTTCACTTGGGGAGTTGAACAAACTTTGGGGCCATACACTGCTCATGGGAATTTTGTACAAACCATCAGTAAAGTCTTAAAGGTCTTCCCGTACAGTTTAGCCATTATCCAGCTTCCCATCTGTCATGAGCAAAGATCGATTTTTGATTCTGCACCATATTCTGCATTACTATGATAACTCTGCAGTACTGCCATAAAACTATCAAGGCCATAACAGGTTGTTCATTTATTTGGCCTTTCATGGAGCATTTGTCTGCCAAGGTTTCTGAGATTTATGCTCCAGGGAACATTATAGCGGTCGACGAGCCTCTGATCCTGTACAAAGGGCGGCTGGTATTTAGCCTGTACATGTTGTGCAAGAGCCATAGTGGTTATGTATTCTGCCAAAGAGTATATACTGGGAAGAACTCCAGCATAAATCCTGCAGGCTGATCACATTAGGAATTAGTGATACGATTGTGTGGGATCTTGTTAAATTATTCTTACATTAAGATTACAACCTTTATGTGGCTCATTTTGACATAGGATACGGCTGATCAGCGAGTTGTACAACAGTGATACTGTGGCTTGTGGTACAAATCAAAGGCACCGCTAAGGATTCCATCAGTTGCATGTTTGTAAGAAGCTCCAAGGTCAGAGCAGTGTGTTGCAAAGTACTTCTGGCTGTGAAATTCTCAGAAATTTGGAAAGTGCATGTACTCATTATATAATTCACGATGAGAGTGCTTCTTCTGTCACGGTTTGTGGTCAATCAGCAAATGTCCACAAGCCCTACTGGATACCTGATTATAACAAATACATGATTAGAGTCTATATTTTTTAATTTATTTGTTTATTTCGGATTAAAAATCCATAAAACATACAAAAAAATAAAATAACATTTCATAGGTGTGCAGCTAAAAATATCCATATACATTCTCTTAGAATACTTAAATAGTTAATTATATCCCAATCTAATCATACACAGAAGTTCATGTGTTGGGTTCCACGGTTTAACATTTTTATCTAATTACTGCTTTAAAAATAGAAGACAAAAATAGCAGCGTCCCAATTAGCATTTTTTGCGCTATATGAATCCTATGCCTAATTCAGTGATCACCTTGGAAGCCTAAATCATCATTCAAGGCTCTATCTGCCGGTTCCGAATTATCCATACTTCGTACAAATATTTAGCTAGCCTGATAATGATCACCTCCTGTGTATCTGTTTTTAATATCCTAAGTGCTGGGCCCAATGACCTTATATCTTGTAATCTGCAAAGGGGGAGGATCCATTTTCTCCTTGGGACTTTATAAGCCACACAAAAAAATAATATGTGGCTTAATGATTCAGAAACAATACCACAGACAGGACAAATGGTGATGGGGTTTTTGGGGTTTGCCCATCTAGCTGTATATTCTCACAAGGTCCCATATCTAAACTTTCGATATAACTGTCGAGGGAGTGAGCCCTGAACAACGTCTAGAGAAGGTTCGTACTGAAGGACAATCTTATGGTCAAGAAATTGATCTGTTAGACTCCCTAATTTAGTGTTCTTTACTGTTTCTCCCCATAAATACTGTTTCTCCCCAGAAATATTCTCTGCACCGTTCCTTTAATTGCCTTGATGTCAGATGAGTCTTCTGGAGAGTCCCAGAGATTCTCAAGAGCGAGAGATTGGAACATTTTCTTTACATATTGCAACCATGAGATTCTCAGATGGCCCTCTGATATTAGACTCTCCCTGAATGGAGCTCTATAGGGATCCAGGTCTGGTATTGACCACAGTCTGTGCCAGAATAGTAATGGTCGCACCTGGGTAGTCAATGAAATGGGATATAATCCCATATCTTGCAAAACTGGGTGGTTTGGGGAGCTGTATGGAAGGTATGTTAAGAACTTGAGAAATGTACTTTTCACTACTGTTAACTCATTGACCAATTTATGGCCCCAAAGCTCTGCGTCATAAAGGGCAGCACTTTTCGCCCTAGTCTTATATACGGTGCCTGTAGCGCAGGGGCTATACTAATAGATTTTAGCTTTTTTGCCATTTTTTGGATGGCCCCAGTCTCTTGTTGTAGTTTCAGTGTGCGCTTTCTTACTTCGGTCTTCCATCTAAGATTGTGCGACAAAGTCACCCCCAAGTAATTAAAATCAGAGACCTGCTCTAGAGAGGTATTGCTAACAATAACACTTGGTTTGGTAGATTTATATGGATTAACAGCCATGGATTTAGTCTTGTATTCAATTCTAAACCATGGTCAACACAAAATTCTAAAAAATCAATTCAGAATTGCTTGCAGGCCTCTAGGGGTCTTTGAGATAAGAAGCGTGTCATCTGCAAATAACATCACAGGATATTTCGTGGAGCCAATCTTAGGGGTATCATTATTTTGAAAGTTCAAGGATTCTTCCAAATCATTAATAAACAAAGAGAAAAGAATTGGGGCTAAAACACAGCCTTGTTGTACTCCTTTCTCTATTTTAAAAGCTTCTGTTTGTTCCCCATTCCTCCCATACCTCAACCGTGCTGTATTGTTCTCGTAGATTTAAAAACAAATTCTAAGATGATAGTTGGAACTCCCATGCATGCTAATACCTCCCATAATCTGAGTTTCGAGACAGTGTTGAATGCGGACATTAAGTCAACAAGAATGACATACGTGCCCTTTACCTAATAGGACTGTTTTCCAATCAAATTGAATCCAAAAATTGGGTCCAGAGTACTTACTTTTGGGCAAAAGCCAGCTTGTAGATTACTGAATATATTATTTGCCAGTGCCCAAACCGAAAGTTTATCCAGGACCTGTAGACAAAAAATCTGTTGAAGCCCATTGATTAAGCTAATGGGTTTATAGTTCCCGGGTTCATCCCACTGACCTTTTTTTTTATAAATTAGAACTATCTCCTCACTGTGCCAGGACTCTGGTACGGGCCACCTCTTAAAAGTATCCTTGTTAAGAGGTTTAGGTATGGAGCCCAAATATTGAGTTCTGAGTCGTAAAGATCAGAGGGGATACAATCTGGGCCCGGGGCTTTGTTAGCTGCGATTGACTTCAACGTCCCAAGGGAATCCGTATGAGTTATCTCAAGACGATCTGCCCACCCCACGTTGGTACTGCACTGGCTTAAACCAGTTCTATCTGTTTGGACACTACCATCCTCTATAGAATGTAGATCAGTGAAATGCTTGGCCCACTTGCAGGGTTCAATATGAAATGCAACTGAGCTAACTACGGAACAGCTACCATGCGCCAATATAGCCCAAAATGTTTTTGAGTCCCCCTGTTTTGCTGCACTAGTTCTGCCCAGACCTTAGCCTCCCAGGTATTTTCCGCTCGCCTTGTAGTTTTTCCGAGCCTCTGGGACCTCATTTTGATCTTCTATTTTTATACATCCCATGAGTAAAGTTTTTACTTTCCTGCACTCTGCTTTATACCAATGATGCTGTTTGTTTGCGTTCCTAGTTTGTTTCCTAGAATATCTGGAAGTCAAATCCCTTATCAATGCAAATAAATCCTCATGAACTTTTATAATTTGGCTAGGTGCTACACCTTCCTCAAACAGTTTGTTCATATTCTCCATAGCAGTGCCGACATTTGTGTATACCTGCTCTAGTATTTCAGGATGGGCCTGGATACACTCCCATTTGAAAGCCTTTTTGTTGTTAGTAAGGACTACATTCCCTAGTATGCTAGGCTTAATCGCTTCTGTATAGGGTTTAAATGGCCCGATAAGTTCCAGCTTCAAGGAATTGTGGGGACTATCTGCTCTTCCCACTACTATCATGTCACCCATATAGGCCCAGAGATGCAAAGAAAGAAATATATATTCTATTCTACTTGTGCTATTTGCGTGTCTAAAGGTCATAGCACCTTCTTGGTCTGACGGTGACCTCCCATTGCAAGCTCTTAACCCACTTCTTAATGTAATACCCAGTAATTGCAATGCCAGGGTTGAGCATTTTTTTACTTGGGAGATGCCCACTCTTGGAATGTTCCATGAGGCGTCCTCCATATCGGATATGGATGAGATACAGCTATCCCAGGGTTCCATTGTAACATTAAAATCACCTGCCACTATTGTGCAGGCTTCACAAGGCAAGGAACTTAGCTGATTTCCCAAAAAGGTTAATATTAAGGACTCCTTGTGCTTACCCTGGGGTCTTCTATAAACATTGAAAAGGTATAGACAAGAATAGAGTCTATAAAATCAACCAGCTACTTTCACACATGGTCTCTCAGTGGACCAATGCATCGGCTCTATCGATCTGTGTTTGACCCCATGGACACAGGTTCTAATCCAAGCAGAGCACCCAGCCTTTCACTCTTCCATGGTTAAAAAAGGAGAGATGTTCAGTTTGTTAATGACAAACATCCAAATCTGTCAATAGCAACAAGAGACCACCTTTGGGGCATGGAGGTGCACTCTACAAACAAGAATGTTTTTATGTTATGTTCACATTAATTTAATTATACAAACCACAGTTTGCAATAACCACAGATTGATTCATATTTATCCAGACCATTCCTACTCCGAAACAGATTCCATCGTTGTTGCTAATTGACATGGGGTTTTGATGCAATCTTCCCTAAAGGTGAATGAACTGATTTTCAGAGTTTCAACATCTCTGTTTGGATCACAAAGAGTGCACCCACAAGAAATTCCTTTTTGCGCCATCTGAGACTCTGCATTAAATCTTTGTGGTAGAGTAATATTGGTGTAGGAAAGTGCCCTTGTTTGCATGGTTACCCCCTAACATTTTGCCAGATACCTGATGCCAACTTGACTGAGTGTGTGCTGGGATCCTGCTAACCAGGCCCCAGCACCAGTGTTCTTTGCCAAAACTGTGCATTTGTACCCACAATTGGCACACCTGTGGGCCACATGTAAGTCCTTTATAAATGGTACCCCTGGTACCAAGGGCCTTGTGACCAGAGAGGGCCTCTGAGGGCTGCAGCATGTATTATGCCACCCTCAGAGACCCTCACGTTAGCACTCCCATCCTGGCATTGCAGACTAGGTGTTTTGGTGCAGACCAAACTAAAGAGAGTCGACATGACACACACTCCTGTGTGCCATGCCCAGCTACACTGCCTGTGGCATGGGTAAATCACCCCTCTAGCAGGCCTTACAGCCTTAAAGGCAGGGTGCACCATACCACAGGTGAGGGCATAGCTGCATGAGCAATATACCCCTAGAGTGTCTGTGCCATTCACAGACATGTAAGTGCAGTAAAGCCATCTTGAGTTCATGGGCTGGGAGTTTGTCAACACAAACTCCACAGCTCCATGATGGCTTTTATGAAGTCTGGGAATTTTGGTATCAAACTTCTAAGCACATTAATCCCACACTGATGTCAGTGTTGGATTTAATGATTTAAGATTTAATCTTAGTGATGCCCCCTGAAAAACGACCAACTCTGGTATGGTTCCTGACTGGCTCCCAGCCATCTGCCACCACCATACAGGTTTCGGGACCCCTGGGTAGAGAGACCTCCGCTCTCTGGGCTCGGAAACGAAGCCCATCCTGGGCAGAGGGGTCATTCCTTCTCCCCTGGATGGGCAGGGTCCTCGAAGATGGAGCTTCAAAGGCCTGCTGCCTTTGTTAGCTACCCCCAGACTTTTGCTGCTATCAGCAACTGGCTCCCACCGGTTCTGACCCCCATTTTGGGAGCAAGGACAAGCGGGAAAACCCAGCCAGGGAGGGAGGTGTGCCCACCTTTGTCAATCCCACCCCCTCAGGTGGGGGAGGCGAGGTGAAGCACACATCTCAGTCCCTGCCATCTTGAAGATGGGGAATCCCTCCAATCAGGAAGAGGGCTATGCCCCCCTCCCAATGGAGGGTGGCATACTAGGGGGGTACAGACACCCAGGGAAGGGACCTATTGGTCCCAACCTGGACACCCCTGTAAAGCCCCTAAATCTAGTATTTAGGGGCCCCCTGAACCTGGCGTCTTCAGATTAAACGTGACAAGAAGAGGGACTGAAGAGCCGTGCTGCAGAAGAGGAGAGTGACAACAACTGCTTTGGCCGCAGCCCTACCGGCCTGTTTCATGCTCTGAATCCCTGCAAGCTGAACCCGGCGTGTCCTGCAGCCAGCAGCCTCCAAGAAACCCGGAGACCTGCCCTCCCTTCGCAAAGAACTCCTATCTACAGTGGACACCGGATTTGTCCGATTCCAACCAAAGTCAAGACTCCAGATCCGGCCGGATCCGCGAGGCCTCACCACTCTGCACCCGACGCCCACAGCTCAAGTTCGAGTGGCCCAACACCCCAGCGAGGTCTACCCGGCGATCCTGACCTGAGTGCCAGCATTAAATGACCTCCACCGACCTTCACCTCAACGCCTGCAGCCTAAATCCGAAGGGTCCCCCCCCAACCACAACCGGAACTGGTGAGAAGAATTTGACACGAAACGACACCCCTGCATCTGCAGCTCCTGTGACCTGAGGTGCCCGACCGACAGTGTCCTGGTGTCCAGCAACTCTTCAACCTAATCCTCCAGTCGATGGTTCCCTTTGTCCAGTCTTCTGACTCCAGCCCTTTTTCGCAACCGACATCCTCCATTGAAACGCATTGGGCTCCCGACACGTACTAAGCACCCGGCGGCCCCTGCGCTGCTGATGGTGTGGACTTGGTGCTAACCTGGGACCCCCTTTGCACTGATCTTAACCCTAGGAACTTGGCTCCTGAGACCGAGTGGCCTGTCCATGAGCAGTCCCCAACCAAGGTGCCCTTAGCCCCATTGGCGAACATTGGCACCCTGCACCCGGCCGCCCTAGAGCCGCTGGTGGTGCCCCTTGAGTGCCAACCTGAACATTGGGGAACCTTGGTTCTACCCCCCCAAGACTCCAATTCCTAAACGGTTTTACTCACCTGCAACGTAACACTTTTTTTCCCTATAGGATTGAATGGTAGGTTTTCTCTAAACATTTTTCTGTGTTGAACTGTCTTGTACAGCACAAAAAGTAACAAGAATTAACCTGCTTATAAATGTCCTATGTGGTGTAAACTGTGTTGGAGTGTGTATCATACCAAACCAGAACTGTAATCCAAAAGTAATCAAAAAGTATTACCAGCATTTTTTAACTGTTTTCTCAACTGCAAAAAGTAATCTGAATGTTCCTGCAAACCCAATATTCACTGTCTGGCTGAAAGTAACGTTGTATGAAGAGGTTAACTTTCCTGCTAATAAGTCAATCGTGGTTGTAGAAATAAAATAACAGAATAACTGTTTATACAAACAATTAATCTGGATTCAGTCTTTGAGTTTGTGAATTCATTTGTTGCCTGAGTGTGTACAACAAATGCTTAACACTACCCTCCTGATATTTGACTGTTCAACCAGCCTACCACAAAAGAGAGTAAGGTATTATCTATGTTAGCCTCCGCTATAACTCTGGGGATCCACTGGACTATGTGCACACTATACCTTACTTTGGTGTAGTATATACTGAAGCAGCTTCCTACAGTCGGTGAAAGCATGTTTTCAGATGTAGGTCAAATGGCAGCCCAATTCTGTGGAAAACACTATTCTAGTATAAAAGTACCTCTGGACTTCCGGCAGGCCCAATCAAATATTGCGTTCCAAGCTACCCCAAGGATTTAAATGAACTGGATATTTTAGAAACAACAACTGTTGAAGTAACTTTAACGCCAAGACTGTATTCTGAAGTCTGCACACTGGTTTAGTGCTATTCAGGACCAAGTGTATGTGCCCTGACCCATGAAACATGTTAGAATTTGCTAATCATCCCCAATGGGTATATCTAATTATCCACTAAAACCACAGTATATGGGGCAGGAAAATAAATCAATAGCATGTAAAGTTAAATGTCACCTGTGGACTGCAGGGCCTATTGTGCCATTCACCTGGCTGACACGCAAAACATGGCTTCCAGCCTACATGTGTAGCCAGACTGCTGCAGCTTATAAACCTGCAGGCAAACCTGTCAAAATAACCCTTTTGACAGGATGGAACCCGACTTTTAAATATTAAATAAGTCACCACTAAGTAGGCCTTGCAGCTCACACGGTAGGGTGCCAAAGGTGAAACATAGGAGGGTTTTATACTGGCATGTTCCTATAGTGGCTAGCCTCCACAAGCTATTTTTACTGTAAAGGGGCTGTACCTCATGCTATGAGAAAAAATAAACTTCATTTAAAATACTATTACTAACTCTGGTTCAGATAAGCTACAGAAATTATTCAGCCATAATTTTAAATATTTAAATCAAATTCAATGGTGAAGTTTGACGTTCAATAGATGTACAGGAAAAGTAATTATTACAAAGTTAGACTGTGCCTGCCTGAAGCTACAGTACCCTAATAGGATTAGCCTGGCTGCAGCTGCCCCTTGTCAGTGATTTCCCCTTAATGAGGTGTGAAAGTGATCACTACCCTCTGTCGCACTCCATGCAGTTGATAATGCCTGGCAGTATGGGTGGGAATGGTTTCACTTGTCTGTCTTCCTCCTATCACAAACAATTGCAGCGGGATCAGGTGACCAATGATGGCCAACAATCATTTCTTGGAACTCTACTCTGTCGCTTGTCCCAACTGAAGCTGTACACGCCAAGCTGCCCTTACTGCCAGGTTAACTGTATATTGTTTTAAACAATATACCCCTCCAAATGTGTTTAGATTAAGGGATACATTTACTGCAATCTAAAGCATGAGGTCAGAAAAGGCTCCAGGACCCGATAAAATTCTGGGCGATCTTTACAAATCCGGGCCAACAACATGAGCACCATATTTTACTTTCTCTTGAACTATATTATGGCAGGAGCTGATAATCCCCGCTCTTGGAGAGGTGCACAAATCATTCCCATTCACAAAAAGGGCAGGTAGGATTCTACATCCAATTTCCGGCCCATTAGCCTGCTGCATTATTTGCAAAACGTTTTTTGCTGGTGTAATTATGTTGTTCTGACTAGTCTGACTGGGATCCTGCTAATCAGGACCCCAGACTCTGTGCTTCTCCCCTAAATTGGACCATGGCGAGTACTTGGGTACCCACCAGATTGGCTACTGGTGTACCCTTGTAAGTCCCTAGTATATGGTACTAAGGTACCCAGGGCATAGGTACCCCAGGGGTCCCCTATGGGCTGAAGCTGGCATTATGCCTTCCATGGGAGACTACTCAAATTGTGACTACAGGTCTGCCTTTGCAGAGTGTGTAAGCTGGTGCTAGCACCACTTACGACAGATATAAGTTTCCTTATATCTGAGGACACTGCACTTAAAACCTATAAGTCACCCCCAAGGCAGGCCTTTCAATCCTGAAGGTAGGGTGCTCAGTTATAAGTGTGAGGGTCCCCTACAATCCACGGAGTCCATTCTCAAAAGGGTTCTAAGTGCATCAGACATTACGATACATAGAGTGGCCATGCGTCATTACGCAATGCTCAACTCTAAACCGCCTATAACGAACCCAGTCGTGTTTGGTATCAAACATGTTAGAATCATACCCCAACACCGTAAATGGTGTTGGAGGTATGATTCCATGCACTGTGGGGTCCCTCAGGGAGGCCCTCAGTGCTCCCGGTACCAGTCTTCCAGACCCGGACAGCAAACTGTGGTTGCTGCCGACTAGAGACACGATTCTGCCCTCCTGCTGCTGAGCCAGGCTCAAGAAGGGGAAGGCAGGACAATAGGTTTCCTGTCACAGGGAGGTGTGACACCCACCCAGACAGGACTTAGTGTATTGGGACAGGTTGGGGGCGCTTGCCAGCGCCACTAGGCTGCTTTGAAAGGCACATTTGGTGCCCTCCTTGCATTCTCCAGTTGGAGCCAGTTCAGGGAGCCGTTGGCTCCTTCTCGGGCACGAAACTGGACAAAGGACATGGGAGTATCCTCCCCACTGTCCAGCCCCTCCTGTGCGAGGGACCCCTGAATTGTCCCAACCCTTTCCTTAGTGTACTTAAGGGCTTACCTGTCGGTGGTTCCTTAGATTCGTCGTGGGACAAGATTCAGATCCGAAACCACGTCATCTTCAACTGTCTGGGCACTTTGGACTTCGTTGGACTTTGCTTTGGGAACTGAGACTGCAACTGGGAAGACTCCTGCTGCTCCTGGTCTCGTCGTCTTGCTAGTCTTCTGCGTCGTCTGTGCCTGTGCTCCATACAGGTTCTTCACAAGGCCTGTGGACATCCAAGACACCAGAAGGAATCTCCCTTGGTGTGAAGGAATCACTCCCCTTCACCTGCAGGCACCGCAACAAAGCTGACCGGTCTGCTGCTCCTGAGCTCCCACAGACTCCGAAAGGTTCTGCAACCAGGTAGTGGTCCTGCAAGTCCCTCGAGGCCTGCACTGTCTTCACAGCAAGTTTTAGAGCAATTATCCCTCGTCGGGACCACTGAAGCAGTACCCCTGTGCACTGTGTGGACTTGCCGTTGCCAAGGCTTGTAGACTCTCTGCTCCAGAGATCTTCGGGCTCCAAGAAGCTCCAGCCTCCAGCATCTCCTGCAACCAAGATCTTCGTCCTCACCTCTTACTCTGCACCGTGGTCCTGCATCATTGGTGAGCTGCTCGAGGTCCTCTTGCAACTCGTGTGCCTTCAGCCTGTGGGTCTTCTTTGGCTCTAGTGGGCTCCCCTGCTTACTCGGGGCCTACTCTGACTTACCTGCTCGTGGTGAATCCCTTTGACCTTGCTGGTCCCGACATTGCACCTTTTTTGTCTACTACGTTTGTTGCCGTTGCAAAGGCTTGTTGGTGCCCCTGCGGGTCACCGACCCCCTGGCTCTTGACATCCGACGTGGGACAGCTTGTGAACGGCTCCTGGTCTTCCACAGTGTTGCCCAGCTCGTGAACGGCACAGCTGCAGCGCCAAAGTCACCGTCAACTCTCCTCAATCTTCCGACAGCGGTGGGCACTCATCTCCCCTGCCTCCTGGTCACTCCTGAGTGGCATAGACTCTGTCCCCTCTGTTTTCAGGTACCTCTCATCTTGAATCCACCTTTGGATTCCACTGGACTCTTTCACCTTCTTCACCAGCGTCATCTTCACTGACGTCCTCCATTGTGGTCTACAGCGGTTTCTGACGTTACTTCGCACCTATGCACCCTGCTTCCCTGGTGTAGTTATCCTGGTTCCTGGGGTATCCACGAGTGGGGTGACTCTCCAACCTTCCATCTTCCACTGGGTTTCTTCAGGGTCCTCCGGGAAGGGTCCTTCTTCTTAAAAACTGCAACTTACCCATTGACTTGTATTGAGCACACGGTCGTGTTCCCACTCTTCACACGGCCTCCGTGGGGTTCCTGGGTACTTACCTTGGGTGGTTCCTTGGGTCCCCAGCTCTTCTATATCCTCTAGGTCCAGTCTCGACTTAGGTCGTGGTTCGCATTCCACTTCCTTAGTATATGGTTTGGTCTCCTCCTGGAGACCACTGTGTGTTAGTGCTACTTACGTGTTCTAGTACCAAAGTATTGTGTGTATTGTGATTATATCTCCAGGGGGGAGATATTGCAATGTGTTTATAATAAATACATATTTTTATAACTACACTGTGTGGTTCTTTTTTACTTAACCTACACTATATGATTAGTCACTGGTAAAACAAGCTGCTTTACACTCCTTCTGGACTAAGCCTGAAGGCTGCTCTCCACAGCTACCGCTTAGAGAGCTTTCTAAGATTGTCTAAGACCAATAAAATCACCATAAGTGTCGTCTGGATTAGTGCAGGGTGCTACACTTACATAAGTGAGCACCATATACTAAGCCAGCCTCCTACATTGGTGTGCAATGGCTGGAATTTAAACGCATTGTTTTACCAGCTAATCCAGGAGTAGATTAATTGAAAAACCATCACTAGCATTAGGCACATATCATATTTTATAGACAAAGTAAGTTCTACTGAACTTTTAGATTGGTTGCTAAGGGTCTAGCACAAACCTTTCTCCAATCTTAGAAAGTTTAGTTTCCACTAGGGTAGGTAGGTGCAACACCACACTGCTCCCAGTCGCCATGTCTTTAGTTGGGGATCTCAGTGTACCCCAGTCTGCTAAGTACAGTGGTCTGAAGTTCCAGGAACTAAGGACCCTGTGTAGCCTTAGAAGGATAAAGGCAGGTAACAACCCCACTACAAAGTATCTCTTAGAGCTACTTCACCAGGATGGCTAGAATCCTGGTGGGACCGAGGAATAGGACCATGTGGGTGGGGAGGTTGCAGCAGAGAGGCCAGGAGGAGTTCCCCCTACTGACCTTAATTCAGAATATGTCCAGGAGGAATCTGGGGACTCCACAATGGCAAATTCTGATCCCCCGGGAAATAGTGCAGATGGCACAGAGGGTGTCCCCTTTGTTCGGCCTGGGAGGGTTTAGAGTAGGCAGAGGTGGTCTAGGTCCCCCTCTGTCTAGTCCAATGTTTCAGATCATTCCATAGGGACCTCCATCTCTAGCAAGAGGGAGGACTCCTTGGAGAGGGAATACCACCTGATCAAGCTTGAGAGAGTTAGACTCGGGCACGATCAGTTGGCCCTTGACAAGAAGACCCTGGACGTACAGAAAGCTAGGAAGAAACTGAGACTAGAGTCCCATTGTGGCTGCAATAGTGTACCTAGAATCAGGGAAACATCCTTTGACACTAGGAACCAGAGCAGGATAGTCCCTCCTTACCAGGAGGGGGATGATATCCATAAATGGATCACTGCCTTGCAGAGGGCCTGTAAAGTTCAGAAGGTCCCTCAAGGGCAGTAGGCAGCTATCCTGTGGCTCTCCTTTGCTAACAAAGGTAGAGACAAGCTCCTCACTGTTAGAGAAGAGGATGCTGACAATTATTCAGTCTTGAAGAGTGCTCTCATAGATGGGTTTGGCTTAACCACTGAACAATGCAGGATTAAGTTTAGAGACACCCAAGACTGGGTTGATTTCATAGACAATGCTATTAAGGCTCTGGAAGGCTGGCTTCATGGAAGCAAGGTACAGGACTATGAGGGATTGTACAATTTGTTGATGAGGGAGCACATCCTTAATAATTGTCAGAATCAACAACTGCACCAGTACCTGGTGGACTCTGATCTGACTTCTCCCCAAGAATTGGGAAAGAAGGCAGGCAAATGGGTCCGCACCAGGGTTAAGCAGAAAAACCAAGATTCTTCTAAACCCAAGGAGAAGGGTGGGGAGAAGGGCAAAGACAAAAAGGACTCTTCGCAAGGTCCCCAAAAACCTGCATCTGGGGGCAAGTCCCAAAACTCCAAGAAGGGTAAAAAGAAACCTTGGTGTTATTTAAGTAAAGTAAAGACCCATTGGACAAGAGATGTTGATTGTCCAAAGGCCAAGGAACCTACTACCACTGCCCCTAATTCAACTGCTCCCCTAAGCACCAGTACAAGTGGTAGTACAGCAACCAAGGGATTAGTAGGGTTAACCTTGGCTTCTGAGATGGGATCTGGCCTAGTCAGAACTCCCACTCAGGCTGTCCTTGTCTGTGATGGTGGCATAGATCTTGCCACCTTACTAGTAAGTCCCACTAACTTGGGCAATTACAAACAGCCTTTAATCAATGGACAGGAAGCTATGGCTTACAGGGACACAGGGGCCAGTGTCACAATGGTTACAGAGAAACTTGTGTCCCCTGAACAGATCATACTTGGTCAGATGTACCAAGTAACCAACGCTAGCAATGTCAGGACTGATCATTCCTTGGTAGTTGTGAATCTCAGCTGGGGAGGGGTAACTAGCCTTAAAAGAGTTGTGGTATCTCCAGACCTACCTGTAGATTGTCTGTTGGGCAACTATCTAAAAACTTCAGCCTGGTCTGAAGTAGAGTTCAGGACTCATGCAGAGATGATGGGCATCTCTGCCAGTGCATTTGCTGTCACCAGGGCTCAGGCCAAACAGCTCAGCAATGAGGGAGCACTGGATCCTTAAAGAATAGTTTGCTCCTAAGAGAAGGAGCATGAAGGGTAAGGATTTATCCTCCTCCCAAACTCCCAGTGAGGATCAGTCTCCCGAGGGAGATGATCTGAGTCCCTGTGAAGGAACTGTCCCAGAGGAACTTGGGCCTGAACAGGCAGAGTTCTTGGGGACAGGGGGCCCCTTCAGGGCAGACTTCAGTTTGGAACAGCAATCCTGCCCCTCTCTTGAATAGCTCAGACAGCAAGCTGCTGCTGAGGAGGCAGGGAATGTCAATGGGTCCCATAGGATGTATTGGGAAGAAGGGCTCCTGTTTTCTGAAGGTAGAGACTCCAAGCCTGGTGCTACCAGGAGGTTGGTAATACACCAGAAGGTCAGAGGTTTTCTTCTCTCCCTGCCACATGACATTCCCCTTGCAGGACATCTTGGGCAAAGCAAGACTTGGGACAGGATTGTCCCTCATTTTCACTGGCCCTATATGTCTGAAGACACCAAGGAGTTTTGTTGCTCCTGTGTCACTTGCCAAGCCAGTGGTAAGTCAGGTGGCACTACAAAGGCCCCCTTAATTCCACTCCCAGTGGTTGAGGTTCCCTTTGAGAGGGTAGGGATTGACATTGTTGGTCCCTTGAACCCTCCAACTGCATCTGGACACAGTTACATCCTAGTGGTGGTGGACCATGCCACTATGTTTTCAGAGGCTATTCCCCTTAAAACCACTACAGCTCCTGTAGTGGCCAGGGCCCTCCTGGGAATCTTTTCCAGAGTGGGTTTCCCTAAGGAGGTCTTAACAGACAGAGGTACCAACATCACATCTAGTTACATCACTACAATGTGGAAAGAGTGTGGAGTAAACTATAAGTTTACCACACCCTACCATCCACAGTGCAATCGGCTTGTTGAAAGGTTCAACACGACCCTAAAGGGTATGATCAAGGGACTCCCAGAAAAGCTCAGGCAAAAATGGGATGTCTTACTACCCAGCCTTCTCTTTGGCTACAGAGAGGTTCCACAGAAAGGGGTTGGCTACTGCCCATTTGAACTTCTGTTTGGACATCCAGTTAGGGGTCCATTGTGTCTAGTTAAAGAGGGCTGGGAGCAGCCTTTCAAACCTCCTAAACAGGATATTTTGGACTATGTCCTTGGCCTGTGTTCACGTATCGCTGAGTATATGAAGAAGGCAAGCAAAAACCTTGAGGCCAGCCAGGAGCTTCAGAAAGCTTGGCATGACCAAAAGGCTGTGCTGACAGTTTACCAGCCAGGACAGAAAGTGTGGGTGTTAGAGCCTGTAGCCCCAGCAGCTCTCCAAGACAAGTGGAGTGGCCCCCACATCATCCTTGAAAACAAAGGTGAGGTCACCTACTTGGTGGACCTAGGTACTCCCAGAATACCCACAGGGTACTTCATGTGAATTGTCTGAAATCTTTTGTAGACATGGCTGACATGAGCTTGTGCATGGCCACTGATGAGGGACAGGAGGAAGAAAGTGACCCTCTCCCTGATCTCCTCTATCAGAACCCTGTTGATGGGTCATTTGAAGGAGTAGCCTTGGCAGGCAGCCTCACTTGACCAGCAGCAAGCGGATTGCAGGAAGGTCCTCAATCAGTACAAACACATGTTCTCTCTGACACCCAGTCAAACCACCTGGTGTACCCATGAAGTGGACACAGGTGACAGTCTGCCTGTAAAGAACAAAATTTACAGACAGCTGGACCATTTCAGAGACTGCATCAGGACAGAGGTCCAAAAGATGCTGGAGGGGGGGGGGTGGCCAGCCATCATGGCCGCTCGGACGTGACTCCGATCGGCTCCGTCCCAGGCCCCGTGAATGGTGACTATTAGAGGGTACTAACTGCCCCTCTGACCCAGGCCCCAGCAGTGCGAGAGATGGAGGAGTCCCGGGAGTGCAGCACCGTGCCCTAGGGTGCCTTTGCATCTCCGCAACAGAGGACGAGAACGACGGCCTTCAGATCGCTGCAGCGCCTCGCAAAATGGCGGCAGTGCGGGTCTGGCGGTAGAGGGAGAAGATCGGCTGCCAACGATCAAACCTGAGGCCCCTTTGGGCCCCTTCGCCTCCCGCTGAAGATTGCCTCCGGTGGCGCCATCGGGACAAGTGAATTCCCCCGGGGCCGGGAGTAGGATTTTCGCCGCACGCCCGCCTTCGGTACGGTCGCGCCAGGGGGCCTCCCAGCTGACTGGCGGGAGACGGAGGCTACGGGGGCCCGCCCAGGCTGTGGGGGAGCCCCCGCATGGATGTGGAGTGAGCCGGGGGGTTCCGAATCGGCCGATTGACCCCCCGTGTATGCTGCCTGACCCCAAAATGGCACCGTCCTCCTGCCTTGAGTCGCCAGCTCGGTGCGGAGGACAACAGTGACTTGAGCAAGAACTCCCCCAGGACGCTGAACTTCGGGGACAGGCGCAGTCTCCACCAAGGCGGTCCCCACACCCGAGTGTGGCGCAGGGGTGACGCCTGACCACAACATGGCGCTGATCGCCCGCAGGGCACATCCAGCTTGGCGCAGGGGTGAGTTTTGACCCGTGAGCTCAACCCCACCTTTAGCAGACTGCCAGAGAAATAATCGCAGTCTCCCCCCTTGGAGGTCCCAGCACTAGAGTGCTTGTCACGAAGTCGGGGGAGGAAGCGAGTGCCTAACAACCAGAGGCGAACGGAGTGACCATGCTCGACCTCACCTAACGGTCAGTGGGATACTGAGACCGGGAGAGCAAGTGGCCCACGGCGAAGCGCCCCAAGGAGAGCAACCACTGGACCCACGTGCAGGCCATCGGTGAGGCGGCCCCGAGCTGGCTGTCCCCTCCACACCCATATGCCACCCAAAAAAGCCATCACCAACAAAGTCTCCAATTACTTTGCCCCACCAGGCGCCGAATCAGGCAGGGAGGGGGCGTCGCAGCCGGGGCCCAGCATGGCGCTCACCAGGGAGGAACTGCTGGCGTCTCTCAGGGACTTCCGAAAGGAGTTGAGAGAGGATATCAAAGCCGACATGGACGCCTTCTTCGAAGCCTTCAGAGCGGAGATGAGGGGGAAGATGGTGGCCATGCAGGCATGCGTGGACTCAGTGGGCTCGCGCACACTGGATTTGGAAGCAAAATGCCAAGACCTTGAAGAGCGCCTGGGAACAATGGAGGAGTGCACGACGGAACTTCGAGACCAGCTACGGGCAACTGCCCTCAAGTGCGAAGATTTGGAGAACCGCGCCCGGCGAGACAACATAAGAGTCAGGGGCCTGGAGGAAGGCTGCGAGGGACATGACCTGGAGGCGTTCCTGGTGGGCCTCTTCTCCACAGTTATCGGGGAGGGAGGCCCGGAGGTGGGACTGTAGCGGGCGCACAGAGTGGGTCCGAAGGTGCCCGGATCCAACAGGAGACCAAGGGACATCCTAGCGAAATTCAGCTCCTTCAAAATAAAAGAACTGGTGCTCCAAAAAGCGAGAGGTTCTGACAAAATCACCTTCCAAAGCGCCACGTGCTCTCTGTTCCAAGACGTGGCCCAGGCCACCCTGGCGCGACGACAGCAGTTTCGGCCAATCACAGAAGCCCTGCGTGAGTGACAAATCAGGTACCGTTGGACTTATCCCTTTGGTATTGCCTTCCAAATGGATAACAAGCAATTTCACTACACAGTGATGGAGGAAGCGACGGCCCTGCTGGGACTTAATCCCCTGCCCCCTACAAGAGGGAACACTTCAAAGCACGGCGAAGGGGAACAGCCTAAGGAACGGAGGGGCGGAGGCCCGTGGAGAGCAGCGGAGCGCGGAAGCAGAAAAGCACCGGATTGAGGGTGGAGAAACTCAGACCATCTGGCTCAGCTTCCTACGGGTAGGCCGCCCAAAGCCAGCCTGATACAGCAGCCACGGTAATGGGGGTTCCAAGAAGGGGAATTGAAGAGACGGTGCGCCCCTACTGACACTTCAAGAACTAAGACTATCAGTTAGCCGGACATCTAGCGTTCTTGGTTCACGAAACAATGAAGGTGGGAGGGGGTTCGAGGTGACCGCGGAGACAAAGGAGTTAGTACCCAAACGACGAGATATTAGGGGTTTCTGGGAGCGGAATTGGGCTCGCTCCTAGAGTTGGACACAGGGAGGTCTTCCTCTGGGATGGAAGTCCCCACAACTCTCAGTTCTAGTTTTTCTTTGTTGTACCTGTTGTGTATCATGGTGACTTTTTGAAAAAAATGACTGTGGCGGGCAGGGTGGGGGGCAGGGAGGGTCCGGGGGGTGGCTGGGGGGGAGGGAGGCCCATTCACTGAAACATGGCAGTTAACTGCCTTTCCTGGAATGTCAGGGGGCTTAACTCCCCCAACAAGAGGCAAGCCCTATGGAAATATCTAACTGATCACCAGATCCTGATAGCTGCTCTGCAGGAGACCCACCTAAAGAAATGTGATGAGGGCAGGTTGAAACACAAGCAATTCCCCCAGGTTTTTCGATCCTCGGCCCTTACGAAACAAAATGGTGTGGCCCTACTCTTCCATTCCTCGATCCCCTTTAGCCACCAAGCCACAAAAAGTGATGCAGCAGGGCGTTTCTTAATGGTACGTCGAGAGATCAGGGGGCGAGCCTGCACCATTGCCACAATATATGCGCCTAACACAGGGCAATTAGAATTTTTGGATTCCTTTCTCTCTGCCCTGGAGGGGTTTTCTTCGGGGGACATTTTACTGATGGGGGACTTCAACCTCATATGGGACCCCACACTGGACACGACTCACCCTCATAGAGCGGCAGGAGGGACATTCAGTAAGACTCTCGAAGCCTCCCTCCAGCGCCTGGGCTTACAGGATGCCTGGAGGGAGGCTCACCCCACGACAAAGGATTACTCCTTTTTTTCCCACTCCCATAGGACCCACTCTAGAATAGATCAAATTTTCATCAGTCAATCCCTTCTCTCCACAGTAGCAGACACCAGGTTCCACCCAATCTGCCTCTCGAATCACGCCCCCCTGGAGCTATTACTAAACTGGCCAGCTCCGCGCCCAAAACATAGGAGATGGTATTTCCCCAACTTCCTCACCAGGGATCCACTCCTTAGGGATGACTTACGAAAGGCCATCACAGACTACTTTAAAGACAACGATCCCACCCTCACCTCTTTTGCCACAAATTGGGACGCCTATAAAGCGGTTATTAGGGGCAAATGTATAGAATTAGCCAGCACACTTCGCAAACAGCAGAAAGGGGAGAGGCTCCTCTTAAAAAAGGAATTGCAATTAGCGGAAAAAACCCACCAGGAATCCCCTTCGACCCACACTCTCCGAGCAGTCACCTCCCTAAAGGGTAAGCTAAAGGCCGTATACACGAATAGAGCAGAGAAGTCTATCTTAAGGCTGCAGGCCCGTGGATACGAAAGTGGCAACAAGATAGGCACCTTATTGGCGAGACAACTAAGGGTTAAGCAAGAAAAAGAATATATCAAGCAGATAGTGGATGAAGAAGGCGTCTCCCATCTCAATGAAGAGAGTAAGGCGAATGCCTTTGGGCAGTTTTATAGCAATTTCTAGTCTGCGGCGCCAGTTGACGTCCAAGCCCAGGAAAGCTACCTGGGATCTCTGAAATTACCGCAGATTTCGGCCCACTCCAACGAGGAACTTAGCCAGCCCTTTACGAGGGAAGAGGTCCAGAGAGCGATAGATGCTTTGAAGTTGCAGAAAGCCCCGGGCCCCGATGGGCTTAACGCCCACTTCTATCGTACGTTTGCTCCCGAACTGACTCCCCACCTGGTGAGCCTTTTTAATGAAATAGCGACTGCCCAAAGGGTGACCGACTCTATGGGAGAGGCACTAATCTCTGTGATTCCCAAACCGGGAAAAGACCCAAAGGCTTGCGCCTCGTATAGGCCTATTGCCCTCTTGAACCTGGACGCCAAATTGTACTCTAAGATTCTGGCATCCCGCCTAGAAAATCTTCTCCCTGCACTGATCGATCCGGATCAGTCAGGGTTCATCAAGGGTAGGCAGACCCACAACAACTTGCGCAGAATAGTGCACTTCATCGAGAAAGTGCAGAAGAAAGGTATCCCCGTGGCCCTGCTCTCATTGGACGCGGAGAAGGCCTTTGATCGGGTCGACTGGGCCTTCCTAGTGCGCACCCTGAGATGGTTCGGCTTCAACGAAACTTTTATTGGTATGGTTCGGGCCAATTATCACTTCCCCAGGTCGAGAGTCCTGGTGAACGGGCAGCTTCAGATGTCTTTACGCTCTCGCGGGGGACAAGGCGGGGTTGCCCCCTGTCCTCCATGCTATTCGCTCTCTGCATTGAGCCTTTTGCAGAGAGGATCAGAGCGAACCCTGACATAAAAGGAGTGGCCTTTGGCACAGACGCCCACAAGATCTCCCTCTTTGCGGACGACGTGCTTCTCCCTGTCACCGACCCACTGCTCTCATTACCCGCCATACAAGACGAGCTCGACCATTTTGAGTGCGTCTCAGGCTTCAAGGTGAATCGCGCAAAGTCTTTCTTGCTCAACCTCACCCTCTCAGGGGAAGTGTTGGAGCAGGTTAAGGAGACCTCTCCCTTTTGTTACACGAGCAAGGACATCACATACCTAGGGGTTAAGCTTACTCCAAAAATATCAGGCCTTTATAAGGCCAATTATCCACCCTTGATGAGACAGATTAAGGCTGATTTGACACGCTGGAAAACGACCTACACCTCCTGGATAGGGAGAATAAATGCGGTGAAAATGAATGTCCTCCCTAGATTCCTCTACTTATTCCAGGACCTCCCGATCCCTGTAGATAGGGAACTATTTACTGACCTGAAAAAGGCGATCACGAAATTCATATGGCAGGATCAAAGGGCCCGACTCTACCGGGTTTTAACTAGGCCGCGAACAGAAGGGGGACTAGCTCTCCCGGACTTCAAGGGATACTACCAAGCGGCTCAGCTCCGTGTCATAACGGAATGGTCTCTTAGAGAGTCCGAAAAACACTGGCTCCATATGGATCGCCAGATCACGGGCAGGACCATCTGGGACCTCTTATGGTTAAAGAAACACCAGAGGCCTCTAAATTCATACATTCGTACGCCCACGGCTACTACCCTGCGAGTGTGGGACCTTCTTACTAAAACACTTTCCCTGACTACCTTCCCCTCGCCATACACCCCCATACACTTTAATCCAGATTTCCCCCCTGCAATGCAGGACGGACCCTTTACGCAATGGAGATTGGGGGTGGTGTCTCATGATCTCCCACCTATATGAGAAGGGGGAACTCATGACATTCGCAGAATGCATGGAGGCCTTGCACGTACAGCCCTCGGAGGGCTCCCACTACACACAGCTCAAACACTGGGTGCAGCAACCCCTGGTGCGGCTGGTCGCTACCAGGGACCTGCTCCCCATTGAGAAATTCGCCCAATCGGGGGCTTCCTTCAAGGGATCTGTCTCCTTTCTCTATGCCCTCATTAGGGCAAGGAGCCCACAGGCGCTGCCGAGGCACAGGGTGTTTTGGGACTCCATCCTAGCTAGACCAGTGGAGGAGAAGCAATGGAGCCGTCTATACCAAGACATTGCCAAATACAACCGTTCTATGCACCTGAGAGAGGCTCACTATAAAATAATGTACAATTGGTATTTGTACCCCCAGAAGCTCCATAAAATATTCCCTAACACTTCGGACAGATGTTGGAGGGGATGCGGACTGTTGGGTGACTTCCGTCACATTTGGTGGGACTGCCCCTCGATCAAACCATTCTGGAAAGAAATTCTCTCGCTGTTTAAGCAGATATTAGGGTACCCCATCCCGGAGACCATGGAACACACCCTCCTAGGGATTCGAGACCCGCAACTGAAAAGACAAACATCTGGCGATCGAGCCATCATGTGGCTATACCTTGGCTCTGCTAAGATGGTGATCGCAGCAGCCTGGAAAAAGACAGAAGCTCCGTCCCCTACACAGTGGCACGCTAGACTATGGCGCGCATTAGCGCTGGAACGCTTGACGGACATTACAGAGGGTACAAGGAAGGGTTTTGACTACATCTGGTCACCGTTGGTAGAATATATGTCAGAGGGGTTACCCTTATTTGCATGTAGCCCCAGACTGCGAGCACGCCACCTATTCCATATTTAACCAAAGAGTGAGCCCAATATGGACACATAGATAGGGGGGTGCCCGACCGCGGCCCTCGAGTCCGCCCTACAAAGATTCCCGCACAGGCATACACCCACCATGATACACAGTTTTTCTGTTTTCTTTCTTTTTTCTTTCTCGATTTTCTATTTTTGGTTTTCCATCTGGTCTTTTCTTAAAGCCCAGCTTAGGACTCACAGTTTGGGCATGACACTTCAGTACACCTGAGCAGAGGTCCCGTAACAGGGCACTTGACCAAGGGAAACTATAGACATTGCCGAAGGTTTAGATTGGGACCTAAAGGCGCAGTCACCAATTGGGCCGAGTCCTCGTTCACAAGCTGTGTATACCTGGTAGCCATCTGTAACACTTGACCTGGTTTTTGTACTGGATATGTCAGCCATGTTTATCTTGTATTGATATAAAATTCAATAAAAAAGATTTTGAAACATAAGATGCTGGAATTGGGGGTCATTGAGCCTTCAGACAGCCCATGGGCTAGTCTAGTAGTCCTGGTACCAAAACCTCACACCAAGGGTGGCAAAAGAGATGAGGTTTTGGGTGGACTACAGAGGCCTCAATGCAGTCACTAGGACTGATGCCCATCCTATTCCAAGGGCAGATGAGCTTATAGATACTTTGGCCGTAGCCAAATATCTGAGTACATTTGACCTGACTGCAGGCTACTGGCAAATCCGACTAGCTGAGGATGCCAAGAGTAAAACAGCATTTTCAACCCCTAGTGGGCATTATCAATTTATAGTTATGCCCTTTGGTCTGACAAATGCACCTGCCACATTTCAGAGGCTGGTGAACAAACTCTTAACAGGTCTGGAAGCCTAAAGTGCAGCATATCTAGATGGTATTGCTGTCTTTAGCTCCATGTGGGAGGATCACCTGGTCCACCTCAGAAATGTTCTGGAGGCCCTGCAAAAGGCAGGCCTCACTAGCAAGGCCACTAAGTGCCAGATAGGGCAGAGCAAGGTTGTATACTTGGGTCACCTGGTAGGTGGAGGCCAAGTTCAGCCATTGCAGAGCAAAATCCAGACCATCATGGACTGGGTTGCTCCCACTACCCAGACTCGGGTCAGAGCTTTCTTGGGCCTGACTGGGTAATACAGGAGGTTTGTTAAGGGATATGGGTCTATTGTGACTCCCCTTAATGATCTCACCTCCAAGAGAATGCCTAAGAAAGTTCAGTGGACAGTTAGCGGTCAAAAGGCATTTGATGACCTGACAGGCCATGTGCACTGCTCCCATTCTGCAAAGTCCCGATTACTCCAAAACCTTTATTTTCCAGACAGATGCATCTGAGGTAGGGGTAGGAGCTGTTTTGTCACAACGTAATGCAGAGGGCCAGACCAACCAGTAGCTCTATAAGCAGAAGGTTGACCCCCAGGGAGAGATGTTGGTCAGCTTTAGAGAGGGAGGGCTTTGTTGTGGTCTGGGCCTTGAAGAAGTTGAGGCCATACCGGTTTGGTACACACTTCCTTGTTCAGACAGACCATAAGCCCCTCTTATGGCTTAAACAAATGAAGGGTGTAAATCCCAAACTTTTGAGGTGGTCCATTTCCCTACAGGGGATGGACTTTTCAGTGGAACATAGACATGTTCCATGCCAATGCAGACTAACTCTCCAGATATTTCCACTTAGAAAATGAAGACTCAGTTGGGCAAGGTTAGTCTCATCTCCTTAGGTTTGGGGGTGGGGGAGGGGTTGTGTAGGAAAGTAGGATCTGCTTTAATGGTTACCCCCACCTTTTGATGGTGTCATTATGTTGTTCGGATAGTCTGACTGGAATCAGGCTAATCAGGACCCCAGACCCTGTGCTTCTCACCTAAATTGGACCATGGTGAGTACTCAGGTACCCCCCAGATTGGCTACTGGTGTACCCTTGTAAGTCCCTAGTATATGGTACCCAGGGCATAGGTACACCAGGAATCCCGGATGGGCTGAAGCAGGTATTATGCCACCAATGGGAGACCACTCAAATTGTAACTACAGGCCTCCCACTGCAGCCTGTGTAAGCTGGAGCTAGCACCACTTACGACCTATATCTGAGGTCACTGCACTTAAAACCTATAAGTCACCCCTAAGGCAGGCCTTTCAATCCTGAAGGCAGGGTGCTCAGTTATAACTGTGAGGGTGCCCCTGCATGAGCAGGACACCCCTACAATTCACATAGTCCATTCTCGAAAGGGTTGTGAGTGCATCAACCATAACGATACATTGAGTTTCCATGCGTCATTACGCGATGGCTAACTGTAAACTGGCTGTAACGAACCCTGTCGTGTTTGGTATCAAGCATGTTGGAATCATACCCCAACACAGTAAACGGTGTTGGAGGTATGAATCAAAGCACTGTGGGGCCCCTCCGGGAGGCCCTCAGTGCACCCGGTACCAGTCTTCCAGACCCAGACAGCAAACTATGGTTGCTGCCGACCAGAGACACGATTCTGCCCTCCTGCGGCTGAGCCAGGCTTGAGCAGGGGAAGGCAGGACAATAGGTTTCCTGTCACAGGGAGGTATGACCACCTCCCAGACAGGACTTAGTGTATTGGGACAGGGTGGGGGCGCTTGCCAGCACCACTAGACTGCTTTGAAGCGCACATTTGGTGCCCTCCTTACATACTCCAGTTGGAACCAGTTCAGGGAGCCGTTGGCTCCCGGTCTGGCAGGAAACTGGACAAAGGACATGGGAGTATCCTCCCCACTGTCCAGCCCCTCCTGTGGGAGGGACCCCTGAATCGCCCCAACCCTTTCCTCAGGGTACTTAAGGGCTTACCTGTGGCTGGTTCCTTAGATTCGTCGTACAAGATTCAGATCTGAAACCACTTCATCTTCAACCGTCTAGGCACTTTGGACTTCGTTGGACTTCACTTCGGGAACCGAGACTGCAATTGGGAAGACTCCTGCTGTTCCTGGCTCCGTCGTCCTGCTAGTCTTCTGCACCTGTGCTCCATACAGGTTCTTCACAAGGCCTGTGGTCATCCAAGACAACCGAAGGAATCTCCCGTGGAGTGAAGGAGTCACTCCCCTGAATCTGCAGGCACCGCAACGAAGCTGACCAGTCTGCTGTTCCTGAGCTCCCACGGACTCCGAAAGGTTCAGCAACACAGGTGTGGTCCTGCAACTCCCTTGAGGCATGCACTGTCTTCACAGCAAGTTTGAAGCCAGTACCCTCGTCGGGACCGCTGGAGCAGTACCCTTGTGCACTGTGTTGACTTGCCGTTGCCAACGCTTGTTGACTCTCTCCTCCAGAGATCTTCAGGCTCCAAGAAACTCCAGCCTCCAGCATCTCCTGCAACCAAGCTCTTCGTCCTCACCGGATCCTCTGCACTGTGGGCCTGCATCATTAGTGAGCTGCTCAAGGTCCTCTTGCGACACCTGTGCCTTAGGCTTGTGGGTCTTCTGGAGGGTCTTCTTTGGCTCCAGTGGGCTCCCCTGCTTACTCTGGGCCTACTCTGACTTACCTGCTCGTAGTGAGACCCTTGGACCTTGCTGGTTCGGACATTGCACCTTTTTCGTCTACTATGTTTCTTGTCGTTGCCAAGGCTCGTTGGTGCCTCTGCCGGTCACCGACCCCCTGGCTCTTGACATCTGACGTGAGACAGCTAGTGAACGGCTCCTGGTCTTCCACAGTGTTGCCTAGTCCGCACAGCTGCAGCGCCAAGGCCACCGTCGACTCTTCTGCATTTTCCGACAGCGGTGGGCACTTGTCTCCCATGACTCTGTCCCCTCTGCTTGCAGGTCCCCTCTGCTTGCAGGTACCTCTCATCTTGAATCCACCTTTGGGTTCCACCGGACTCTTTCACCTTCTTCGCCAACGGCATCTTCACTGAAGTCCTCCATTGTGGTCTACAGCAATTTCTGACGTCACTTCGCACCTATGCACCCGGCTTACCTGGTTTAGGTATCCTGGTTCCCGGGCTATCTATGGGTGGGGTGACTCTCCAACTTCCCATCTTCCAAAGGGTTTCTTCAGGGTCCTCTGGGAAGGGTCCTTTTTAAAAACTGCAACTGCGACTTGCCCATTGACTTGCATTGAGCACACGCGGTTGTGTTCCCACTCTTCACACGGCCTCTGTGGGGTTCCTGGGTACTTACCTTGGGTGGCTCCTTGGGTCCCGAGCTCTTCTAGGTCCTTTGGGTCCAGTCTTGAGTTTGTGGTTCGAATTCCACTTTCGTAGTATATGGTTTGGTCTTCCCCTGGAGACCACTGTGTATTTGTGCTACTTACGTGTTCCAGTACCAAAGTTGTGTGTATTGTGATTATATCTCCGGGTAGGAGATATTGCAATGTGTTAGGGAGTGTTTATAATAAATACATATTTTTATAACTAAACTGTGTGGTTCTTTTTCACTTAACCTACACTATATGATTAGTACTGGTAAAACAAGCTGCTTTACTCTCCTTCTGGACTAAGCCTGAAGGCTGCTCTCCAGAGCTACCACTTGGAGAGCTTTCTAAGGTTGTCCAAGACCACAAAAATCACCATAAGGGTTGTCTGGATTAGTGCAAGGTGCTACACTTACATAAGTGAGCACCATATACTAAGCCAGCCTCCTACAATATACCCCTCCAATTGTGTTTAGATTAAGGGACACTTTTACTGCAATCTAAAGCATTAGGTCAGAAAAGCTTCCAGCACCCGATAAAATTCTGGGCGCTCTTTACAAATCCGGAACAACAATATGAGCACCATATATTTACTTTCTCTTGATGATATTATGGCAGGAGCTGATATTCTCGGGTCTTGGAGTGGTGCATAAATCATTCCCATTTACAAAAAGGGCAGGTAGAATTGTACATCCAATTTCCGCCCCATTAGCCTGCTACATCATTCACAAAACATTTTTTGCCAGCAGGTGTTGGAAAAAATTTCATGATTGGTTAGATGGCGAGCAACTGATTTTTGACCTCCAAGCACGATTTGACCTCGTATGAGCACCCTAGATCAGGTGTTCCGCTTTCCAATGTTACATTGGAAGTATACGTTTCATAGACGGGAGCATTTATATGTTGCCTTAAGTGAATGAATAAATGAGATAACTTAGTAAGCGCAGCGATTACCTGGATACACCTTGGCACTGTGAGTGACCAGGAACAGTGAAACCACACCTAACATTTACTTGGAGAAAAGCCACAAAGAGGTAGCAGCCCTCAGACTCCGAGGAAGATGATTCCAGTTCAGAGCGGTGCACAGAATGAATTGCCTGCCCCCCCCCGGAGGACTGTTTAAAGGGTGGCACCACTAGATGTATGGCAGAGCTGAAATGGAGGGTCCTGCCCGGCACACACCATCTCAAATTTTTCTACAGATCAGCAGGTCCCTGTCCTTGAAGAGTCTTAGAAGCAATGCATAATGCTTTGAAAACTATTTGCAGCTTCACCGGCAACCAGTGTAGCCTGCTAATCGCGGATGCAGCAGAGAGGAATTTTGGAACCTTCAAAAGAAGACGTGCAGCCACATTTTAGAGAGTTTGAAGTCTGTTCAAGGAACCCTTCAGTAAGTTTTGGTAAAGGCCATTGCAGTAATCTAATCTGGCCAAGACCAGTGCAATGACCACCATCTTTAAAAGATCAAAGGATATCAGTGATCTTAGGGCAGTGTTTGACCTTGGAGCATTATTGTGTTGTCTTCACTGATCTTAGGGCAGTGTTTGACCTTGTACCCCATGCAGCTCCACTCACATTGCATTCTGGAACAGCTGCTGAGAGTGTTGATCTGTTTGCATCGTGATAATTATGCGCAAGTGAGATGGTGTGGGAATGTGGAGCTATCAGAGCTTATCAGTGTACTGAAAGGCAGGGGTGTGACCTTGCTTCTACTCTGTTCACACTTTACATCAATGGTGTTATCAATTCCCTAAATATCTGATAAAATGATTCACCTTTATTAGCTGGTAGCCTTGATGTACACAGATGACACGCTGTTAATCTCCAGAACTCCTGTATGTTGGTCGCTGGGGCTCAAATCTCTGCTGGATTAATTTCTTATTTTTTGTAATCTTTGCAGCCTTGAAATAAATACTGTAAAAATTAAGCACACAATTTTCAATCCACAAATTTGTAAAAGTGATTCGTCTTTAAAGTATAGAGCTTCATCACGTCTCAAAATGCTCAAGTCCACAATGTCAACATCTGTGTCACTCTGCTACGCATTTATTGTGCCTAATGCTTAGGCGAGGTAGCACTTTATGGAGCAACTATTTGGGTACACTGCAACGTTTTGATGTTTTCAGTGTCTGAAAATAATTTCTCCCGTTCTTGTTTTAGTCTCCCTTCACGTGCTACATTGCTCCCACTTTTCTTGGATTTAGGCTTGAACGGGGGCGGGTGACATTATAACCCTGAAGAACAAGTTACTTACCTTCGGTAACAATGTATCTGTAAGAGACATATATTAGTTATAGATTCCTTACCTTAGAATTACCCTCAGGCGTCAGACTGGATCCGGAGAATTTTTTTCTTAGCAGTACCCCTGTGTGTCAGTAGGTGGCGTCAGTAGGTGGCGTCGGTCGACTCCGCGTCCGTCGTTGGCATCATGGTCGCCGGGATGATGTCGCGGTGTCTACTTAGACACCGCCCCTGCACGCTGACGTCAGTTCTGACACGACTTTCCACGCCAGAAGCGCAGAGCCATGTAAGACACTGTCCACTGGTGCATAAAACTAGGGCCCTGGAAGGGACTCCCTATCCCTAGAAGTCAGTTCGCAGAACAGGGAGGATGGGTGGGGCGGTAAGGAATCTATAACTAATGTTATCACCCTGCGAGCAGAGGTGATGGCAAGCAAGAAAGCAGTCTTCAAAGTAAGGAGACGAAGAGGACAATTATGTAGTGGCTCAAAGGGAGCACACGTAAGATAAGTGAGGACAAGATTAGAGTCCCACTGGGGCATTACGAAAGGATAAGGAGGAAAGAGATGAGAAATGCCCTTCAGAAATCTGTTAACAAATCGGGGACTTGAAAAGAGAAGGCTGATCAGGAAGGCGAAGAAAGGCCGAAAGATAGCCCTTAAGAGTGCCCAGAGCAGAGCCCTGCTGAGCCAAAGAAAGAATGAAGAGGAGAACCTCTGAAAGAGGGGCAGAAAGGGGATCCACAGCCTTTGCTGTGCACCATGCCACAAATTTGTTCCATCTACAGGCATATACCGTTTTAGTGGAGGGGCGCCTGGCTGCCAAGATGACATTACAGACTTCGGGAGGAAGGTCGAAAGCTGTCAACTTTCACCGCTTTTGGGAGGGAATCAGGTGCGACTTCGGCACATTGACTGTGAACCCCAGCGAATGCAGGAGGTCCGCCGTAGTCTGGAGATGGGAGACAACAGCCTGGGGGGAACCCGCCTTCAACAGCCAGTCGTCGAGATAGGTGAAGACTGGAACCCCTGATCTGCACAGATGAGCTGCGACCACCGCCATCACTTTCGTGAACAACCGAGGGGCGCTGGTAAGGCCAAAGGGGAGCACGGTAAACTGAAAATGCTTGTGGCCTACCGTGAACCGCAGTTAATGCAAAGACTTCAGGTTCATGGCCCAGCAGTCGGAGCACGACTTCGGATCCTGGTCGCACTCCAGGCACCAAAGGCACACAAGGTAAGGATCGGTGACTGACATCAACTTGTGACAGGAGTCACAGGGCTTGTAGCCGGTCTGACGATGGCACATCGCTTGTGCTACCAGGAGTTCGAAGACTCAAAAAAGAGGTCGACAAAAGTCAAAAAAGATTTAGTCAAAAAGTGACTAAGGGGCACACTCTCTCCAGATCTGGGCTGGCTGCCGAGGAAAAAGAAAGAACTGACGTAAGTCATCCCGGCGACCACGACGCCAACGACGGATGCGGAGTCGACCGAAGCCACCTACCGACGCGCAGGGGTACTGCTATGAAAAAATTTCTCCGGATCCAGTTTGACACCGGAGGGTAATTCTAAGGTAAGGAATCTATAACTAATGGTCTCTTTCGGATACCATTTTTGTACTGGTTAAATACCTAGCCAACACCTGTACCTGATCCTTAGGAATTCTTGAAAGGAATTGCTTATATTGGATAGACCATCTAATACTCAGTGGTTATTTTTTGTAAAATCATCGCTCTATAAACTGGATATGAAAAACCTGTGCATTTCACCTGGGAATATTATTGCAAGATCTGCCAGTGAACTCAAAAGCATTTTCTGCATTATTCTGAATCCCTGTGCATACATAAACCGGAGACAAGCACCTTGATAATTTTTGCACCATCAAGATTTTTATTTCACCCACGGATTGTAAGAAAGCGATGTGCTTCACAGACTAATATCTGTTGATGAATTGATTTAATCTGTATCGATTTTAAAAGTAGGATTGTTTTAGACAGAGTATAAGAATTGTAATGCAGTATGTTTTAAGGAACTTTGAACAACGTGGTTGTATGTGTTTTTAAGTGATTTGTTTCCAAAATAAACAATTACGATGATGATGATGATGATGTGTCTAAACTGTCCCCAGAGCAGAAGCAAAGGCTCAGGCCTTTTGTCAGGAAGGCCTGGGTGTGAGGAAAGTGACTCATCCTCTCTCAGGAAGGGCAGTTGGGGAGGGTTCAGGAATGTATTCAGCTTGAATGGGACTAGGGTGAGGCCTGTCCATTCATAATTAAGTGTAAAGTAAGCCCAAAGCACAGTCTAGTCATCCTGGCACAATCCCATTGGGAGGGGAAGCTGGTCTCAGAACCCGTTTGGTGTGGATGAAGTGGGGACTGCTCATTTCCCAAGACATACCACTGACTGTCCCACCATTTCCTCCAGGGGAAGAAAGGTAATGCCATGTTGGATTTCCCATGGAATAATGCACTATGGGGTAGTTTGCTGTAAGGCAACCAGGATATGCTGCAAAAGAAGAAGCTGCCCCTGGGAACTTGTGTGCCCACTGGTTAGGAAGTGTCCTAGAGTCACTGCCACCCACTGGCTAGTGAATCCTATAAGAGTGCGACCTCACCCCAAGCTCATCAGAACACTTTGTGGATCTTTGGACGAACAGAAGAGGACTTGACCTGCTGTTTATGAGCAGTGTGGAGACTTGACAGAATGGGAGTAATCCCACTTGTACCGAGGACTGAGAACTGGACTCCAAATATCAGTTGGCTAACCGCCTGTGGGGCTACAGGGACACAAGCTGCACAGGGCATTTTTCTGGAGTGACCATCTGACCAATAGCAATTGGATCTTGAATGGTCCCTACTGGTGGCCTCTGCTGGAGTGAGTCCAGGCCCTAAGAGTTGCCCCTGAAGCCTTCAATGAGACCAAAAGGAAAAGCCTAAGAAAGTCTGAAAAGTTAGGATTTCCAAGCCATCCAGGCCATCAGCGGGACCTCGTGGCAAAGGTTTTGAGAGGACTTTGTCAGATACAGCTTCAGGCTTGCCCCGGTAGCGGAGTTTGAGCTCCACAAAAGAGACTAAGGGCCTGATTTAGAGTAAGACAGACAAGGTACTCTGCCGCAAATGTGATGGAGTACCTTGTACATCTAACCTTCAGTCTGCCCGCTTCATTTAGAGTCGGGTGGGCTGCCATCTTTCTGTTGATGGAGCTCTGTTCGGCTCTGTCAACGGAACGATTCCTCCGATGGCCCGACAGATTAGGGCCATGGAAGGAAGGGCATTACACCAAGCATTACACTGTCCACCCTATTTAGGGTGGACGATGTAATGTCCTTTTTTCTGTCAATAAGTGCCTGGTATAACCTTATATTAAATATATTAATTACATTATAAATATTAATTTTTAACCAATAATTTTAAACAGACTCAACATAACTAACATTTTTATTTGCATTTAATATTTAGTATATTTGATTAAAAGTTACATATTAAATTTAAAATCATTTTAAATGTAAAAAAAAAAATTACAAGCTTAGTGTAGTTTTTGAAAATCAAGTTAATTACACTTAAAAACAAAAAATTAGAAACATTATATATAATTTTTGAATCATTATATAATGATTGTGTGCTCTACACTGCCTGACGAATGGCTCATCCTCTGTGAGTTGTGCAGGGAAACCTCTGGTACTTGCACCGGAGGCTTCGCCCATGTCAATAAGTACTGGGGGCTTACGTGAAAGCACTTCTGCATCTGTGACTCGATCCTCCTTCCCACATCAGTGACATCAGCCTGCTGTACGGCGTGCTGACCTAATTGTCCCACCAGACAACACAGCCAGTATGGGTGCAGCACACATTCAGCAGGCTATCGCACCCCACTTTGGCACGTAGAAACATGAGAGAGGCACTGTTGGAAAAGGGACAGATTCTCCTTTCCAGAGGTGCCTCTCCCAACTAGATTCTGCTCAGGGATTGCTGCCCCACCACAGTCCTAGAACAGGAAACCACCACTAACTTACCAATTTTTTTTTTTTAGGGAAGAGGGTCATCGGACCTCGGCATAGGGGTGGACCCCCTCGTGGGGAAAACATTTATGAGTATTTTCCTTTCACTGCTGAGTGCAGGTGAAATCTCCCTCTCCAACAGTCCATGAGGCCCAGGTAAGTGAAAATGGCTGAAGACATTTTGAATTTGGTAGTTCGTGCCCTGGGGCTTTGTGCCACCCCGAGGCAGAAAAATTGACTGGGACACCATTCGAAAGGAGAGAGGACTCCTCTTTCCCTTAGTGCCACTTTACCATGTATTTCCCCTTAACTGGGGGTGGTGGGTGTTCCAGGTCCCCAGCAGTCTGTGATCGCTCCCTCCCCCAGGGAAGGCAAAATGGCAGCCAACATTTTGAATTTGAACGTTCAGGTCTGGATGTTTGTTCGGCACCTCATGGCCAGACATATTGGCCTGAGAGGCACATTTGGAAAGGGGTAAGGCTCATGGATCAGAATCTGGAAGTGATTTTTCAGGTGGCATAGTTCCATCTGTGGCGGAATTCCATCTGATGATGACTCTTCTTCCAGTGATTCTGAAGAACATGGCTATGCAGCACAGAAAGGCTGTTTTGCTGTCCCTTTGCAGGCTCAACCAGTGCTGCTCAAAGACAGAGGCAGTTTTGTCTAATCTGGAGTGCAGACAGGTACCAGGCAGAGCACAGGAAGAGTGCTTATTTGGCAGCCCCCAAATAGATTCCAGCCACAAATTCCTGCTTTCAGTGGAGATGCTGGATGTATAGTCAATAATGCAAATGTGTGTCCATTGACTACTCCCAATTATTTGTGAATTACGTTATTGGAGGAAATTGTGCAGCAAACAAATTTGCATGTCGAAATGTTTTTGAGGGAATATGGAAGCACTCTGGCGCCTCATTCTAGGGCACACCAGTGGACTCCCACTTCACTTGGGGAGTTGAAAAAATGTTGGGGCCACACACTGCTCATGGAAATTTTGTGCAAACCATCAGTAAAGTCTTACCGGTCTTCCTGTACAGTTTGGTCATCACCCAGCTTCCCATCTGTCATGAGCAAAGATCGATTTTTGATTCTGCATTACAATGATAACTCTGCAGCACTACCATAATGCTATCAAGACTACAACAGTTTGTTGATTCGTTTGGCCTTTTGTGGAGTATGTGTCTGCCAAGGCTTCTGAGATTTATGCTACAGGGAATGATATAGCAGTCGACGATGCTTTGATCCTGTACAATAGGTGGCTGGTGTTTAGGCTGTACATGTTGTGCAAGAATGAATGAATGAATGACCCGTATTTGTAAGTGCACAGCTACTCCTTCCGGAGTGTCCCGGCGCTGGCAATTAACAGGTGCATACCTTACGCGGCTTAGTATTTAAATAGCCAAGTCTTCAGCTGTTTTTTAAAGTGGGAGAGCACTGTTAAAGATCTCAGAGCTGCGGGTAGTTTATTCCAGATGTGGGCTCCCAAAAAGCCAAAAGATCTGCCGCCTCTGCGTGCCAGACGAGCTTTGGGGATGCAAGCCAGGTCGGCGTTGGAAGATCTAAGTGTCCTGGTGGGCACATATCGGCTGACTCATTTTCTAAGATAGGCGGCGCCTGTTCCATGGAAGGCTTTGAAAAAAAATAACCAGAGCCTTAAATTTTATTCTTTCCCTAACTGGGAGCCAATGTGAGGACTTCAGATGGGGGGGGGGGTCATATGTGATCTGGGTTTGAGTTTAAGAATTGCTCTCGCTGCTGCATTTTGCACTACCTGGAGACGCTGTAGCAGGTAGTCCGGCAAACCCAGATAGAGGGCATTAGCATAGTCCAGTCTGGGCGAGATCAGAGCATGAACCACTGTCTTCCTGGAGGAGAAGCGGCAGAAATTTCTTAAGCATCCGTAGTACTCCAAAACAGGTTCCTGCTAGGGCTTGAACTTGGGTCCGCATTGAGAGCTCGTTGTCAATGTTGATGCCCAGGTTTTTCACTATCGATTGGGCAGAGCTGGGAGAGGAAAGATCTGAAGGCCACCACTGAACCCAATTGTTCTCCACCGGTTGACCGAAGAACATAATCTCGGTTTTGTCAGGATTGCACTTAAGCTGATTCTGCTTCAGCCATTTAAAAACATTGGTGAGGCAGCATCTTATTGCATCCCCGTTAAAATCATCCCCTTTCTTGCATGAGAAGATTAGCTGCGTGTCATCAGCATAGGCGACGTAGTGGTTATGGATTCTGCCAAGGAGTAGATACTGGAAAGGACTCCAGCATAAATCCTGAAGGCTGATCACATTAGGAATTAGTGAAAAGATTGTGTGGGATTGAGTCAAATTATTCTTATATTAAGGTTACAACCTTTATGTGGCTCATTTTGACATAGGATAAGGTTGTCAGCGAGCTGTACAACAGTGATACTGTGGCTTGTGGTACAAATCAAAGGCACCGCTGAGGATTCCATCAGGTGCATGTTTGTAAGACGCTCCAAGGTCAGAGCAGTGTGTTGAGTTGCAATGTTCTTATGGCTGTGAAATTCTCCAATATTTGGGAAGTGCATGTGCCCATTATAATTTACGATGAGAGTGCTTCTTTGGTCATGGTTTGAGGTCAATCGGCAAAAGTACAAAAGCCCTACTGGATACCTGATTATAACAAATACATGAGTGGAGTCTATAAAATCGACCAGCTACTTAAACCTTATGATGAGACTCACACATGGTACAATTAGTTGGCTGTCTACCTGATCTATTTGGCAATGTAGAAGGCATATACTGTATTTTGTCAGACTACGACGGGAAGACTAATGTCCTTCCTTGACTTTGAGTTGGCCCATCAGTTTCAGAGAATGTATCTAAGCTGCCAGATCGACACTGCAACAGAGAAGATGAGTAAACCTTACCGCAGATGTAGTTTCTAATCAGCAAAGAAAGAGGCAGGAGACTTTTTATTATTACTGTACCCAGTGCCCACCTCAGCCAGGAGTATACATTCCAAATTCATTGACTTCATACTACACAAAAGTGAAGTTCTGATAAACTGACTGAAGTGGAACAGTCAGCTTAAGTGTTAGTATTTGACTTTAAAAGGTTGTGTATAGATACATACCTTCAGTGGCCCATAGCTTGTCTTGCCCATGCAGCCTTTCAAATTATGTAATCGAATTTGGGAACAGTTATCACCCAAAGATGTACCATAATCCATAAAGGTGTTCTTCCTAAATTAGATTTAAGCCACTATATCTTTAACGACTCTAGTAAATAGATATACATTGGTTATACTTGTGGCCTGCTTTCCACGGTCATCATCTATCAAAACATAGTGGACGTTCCCCCTGCAGTATTAAAAGTGGATTACTGTCAATGCATTGCACACTACAGTGGATGGAACGTCCACCATATTTTGAGAGAGTACCCTTTCGGCCAAACCGTAAGATCTTTCTTCTTTCTGGAAATGCCTTTTATGGAACTTAGGATAGTCCGCCTCAGGACTTTTAGCCCACTTATCAAATGTAAAAATGCTCACACTGTCTGATGAATGGGTCCACAAAAACCCTTGCACACCCCCTAACTTACTACCAGACACTGGAAGGAGTGAGATTCAGCACAGTGAGTGTGCTAAAGGCACAAGAAAGACAAGTCCTCCAAGCCTAAGCAAGCGGTCATGGGAAGATGTTAATGAAAGTTTACCTAGAATCCGTACAGTAATAATCAGGACACAGAGTGGGACAGAGGCGTAAAGAGATAGCCAAAGCTTAGTGTACACACAGGCGCTCCCCACAATGGTACATTCCATTCTCTATTACTAAGAATTTCCATCAAGCAACAGATGATGAACCATTATGGATCAGCATTGCCCCCTTGTTACAGAGGGGAGCACGCCACTACCTGTACAGTAGATGTTTACCACATACAGGCAGTGACTTCTCTGGAAGAGTCGGACTACACTTTCCTTTGTTCCAGGGAGGTGGCAGAGAGGAAACTGCAGCAGCTCTTTCAAAAGGGGGTCAGAAGCATATATCTGTTCAGGAGGTCTCAAACTGAGGAAAATGTGTAGTAAAAAGGACAGGGGCCAGTGGCCTCAAAGAAAACAGCCTCCAATGAAAGGCATGGGCTATGGAAATAGGGGTGCCGGAAGTGCTGCAGCACCTCCAAAATAATCATTCTGGAGTTCAGAAGGTGAACATGCAATAAAGAGGCCATTAAATGTTGTTTTTATCTTGTCATATTTGGTGTGTATTCACAGAATTCAAAGGGCTAGCGAACTGCTGCTTCTTCTTTTAAAAGGGTGCTTGGTGTCTACTTTCCTTTCTCTGTGAATACTTTTCTAATGTGAACTGTTGCAAATGGCCCTTTTTGCAGGGTTATCCCCAAACTTTTTGCTTTTTCCTCCTATTTTTCCCTGACCGGTTTGTGTTGGTTTTAGGACTCTGGGCACTTTACCACTGCTAATCAGTGCTAAAGTGCATATGCTCTCTGTGTAAATTGTGTTATGGATTGGTGTTTCCATGATTGGATATTTGATTTACCTGTTAGCCCCTAGTAAAGTGCACTGCGTGTGCCAGGGCCGGTGAATCAAATGCTACCCGGGGGCCTGCAGCACTGGTTGTGCCACCCCGTGAGTAGCCCTGAAAACGGTAACTCAGACCTGCCATTGCAGAGTCTGCGCGCAGTTTGTAACTGCCATGTCGACTTGGCCAGTGCACACACTGGCCGGTCCCTAACCTTCCCTTTTCAAACATGTCAGACATCCCTCAGGTAGGCCCAAGGTACCCCTGTGGGCAGGGTGCAATGTATGTGAAAGGTAGGACATGTGTGTGTGGCATGTCCTAATAGTGAATTACAGCCAATTTCGTTTTTCACTATTGCAAGGCTACCAGTTCCCCATAGGACAGAATGGGAGGTTTGTTTATAACATCTTATAAACATAACTGGCCCAGGGAATTCGGTAAGAAAATAAAATTTAGTATGCCTGAACTCAGAATCTAAAGATGCATCTTTTAGTGAAGGTGATTTTTACATTCTGTGTTTGAAAATACCACTTTTAGAAAGTGGGTATTTTTTTGCTCAGTCCTTCCGTGTGCCTCGGCTGGAATGTGGATTGCCTATCTGGGTTTTGGATGACAGAAGGCTGGGGGAGCGGGAGGGGCGCCAGATGGTCTAGGTAGGTCAGGAAAGGGCTGAAGAGACCTGAGCTGCGATGGGGGAAGGGGGAGGAGATTTCCTTGCACCTCAAAGGGCCTGCTCTGTCTCTGACAAATGCCGTCTCCACCTCCTGCCAGGAATTCACACCAGAGAAGGCAGAACTGGCCTGACCGGGCACAGGCCCTCTCTGCCTAAGAGATCAATGGATTTTTGGACATAAATGCTGGGTCCCAGACCCCTGAACTTCAGAACTCATCTGGAACAAGAAGACTGCCAAGAAGAAGAGCCGGAGAAGCTGCGAAAAGGAACAACTGCTTTGCTGGGTGTTTTGCTGGGCTGACCTGCAGTGGCTGCTTCTGTCTTGGGCAGTGAAAGGCCTGGACTGGACTTTCTGCAACCTAATTTGTGAGTCTCTCCAAGGGCTTGAGGTAGAGCTTGCCCCCTGTTCACGAAGTCTCAGGAACAGCAAAGACTTCAAGTTCTTCGACCCGCAGCACTGGGGACTGTGTGTTTTGTGCTGCCACCCGAAGAACACCAACTCAAAGACGTCTACGACGCCACTGCCGACTCCGTGTCCTGAAGGCACTGCAGAGGGCACCGCCGCAACGCAACCCTGGTCTCACCGACGACGCCTGTTGATGCCGCCAACGAGCCGCTGCTTGCACCGCGACCTGTGGGCACCGCACTCCGCACCGCCTCGCTTCACGCCGAAGCCTTGGCACCGCAGAGGGCACCGCCGCAACGCAACCCTGGTCCCACCGACGACGCCTGTTGACGCCGCCACCGAGCCGCTGCTTGGACCGCGACCTGTGGGCACCGCACTCCGCACCGCCTCGCTTCACGCCGAAGCTTTGGCACCGCAGAGGGCACCGCTGCAACGCCGCACCGCAACCCGGCTCTCACCGACGCCGCCTGTTGACGCCGCCAACGAGCCGCTGCTTGCACCGCGACCTGTGGGCACCGCACTCCGCACCGCCTCGCTTCATGCCGAAGCTTTGGCACCGCAGAGAGCACCGCCGCACCGTGACCCTGGTCTCACTGACGACGCCTGTTGACGCCGCCACCGAGCCGCTGCTAGCACCGCGACCTGTGGGCACCGCACTTCGCATCGCCTTGCTTCACGAGGATGCCTTGGCCTTCCTGACGCCGCCACATCCTGCAGAGATAGACGCCGCTGCTTGCACCGTGGTTCGGGGGCACCGCTCGTAAGTTACACGACGCACCGCCCTCATCCCACACCGCAGCCTTGGCCCACCGACGCCGGCACCATCGACTCCCGTTCGTCCGCAGACGACAGCGCTTCAACAACGACTCCGCTGCTGCTTGCACTGTGACCTGCTAGCACCGTGGCGAGCACCTCCTTCATCTCGCACCGCGACCCTGGTCTCACCGACGACGCCATCTGACGCCGCCACCGAGCCACTGCTTGAACCGTGACCTGGGTGCACCGCACACTGCACCGCTGCCCTTCGCACCGCCGCACCCGACGACTGTTTGCGCCCGCGCTCCTGATCCCAATGAGAAAGGAGCTCGACCTGCAACGCGAGTGACTTCAAGGGCCCCATCGCCCTGCATTTCTGAAAGGTACTGTTTGCGGGTCTTCCCGACACCGTAGCTGGCCTGCGACCCCGCGGTCAGCCAGAACTGTTTTTGGATTTGTGTGTTCACGACGCCGTGGTAGCCCGGACGGAGCGATCCACACAAGGAACTCTTTTTAATCAACGTATTTTTGAACTGCGAACTTTTAAGTATAGTATTGTGGATTTTTATAGTTTTTGGTCTTGTTTTAATTATATAAAAATATTGGATATTTTTCTAAACTGGTGTGGTGTCCCTTTGTAGGTCGTACACTGTATTACTGTTGGTTATGTGCAAATGCTTTACACACTGCCTCTAAGATAAGCCTGGCTGCTCGTGCCAAGCTACCAAGGGGGTGAGCAGGGGTTATTTTAGACGTGTAACTCCCTTATCCGGACTAGAGTGGTGGTTTTTGCCTTGCTTTGGCCCACGTCCAAGCCTACCAAAAATCCCATTTCTAACATGAACAAACAATCTTGCAGGGGTACAGAGAGTGCGAAACGAAAGGCTTTCATATGTCAAGTCAAAGAAAGGCTGTCAGATGCTAAGGGAAGATTGTCAAACGTTTCCTAACATCCGGCAAATGTTAAATACCTGTAAATGAACTGTACAAATATTAGTTATATTTCAAAATATATCCTCATCAAGACAAGGACAAATGAAGCACATTCATTTTTTGTAATTCTGAAATGTGATGACAAGATTTTAATAGGATCAAAATAATTTGTCACTTTACTTGCGAGATGAGCACATGATAAAGATTTGCTCAAAAGTAATTTCCACACATTATCATTTGTGCCCCATATACTTTTATCAGTAAAACTGCATGTCTGATTTAAACTGAGTGGCCATTTCAATAGAAAATTATCACAGTGTGCAACCACACCATGCTTTAGTCATAGGTTTGTGACTGTGCACCCCATAAGGCACCACTGGACACATTCTACACCCTTACCACTTGTTGAATGGGAGCGGCTCAATTGCTACACTTCTTTGTGTGTTGCTTGGATTTTTCACAATCCCTAGGACTTCAGAAATGTAACACTGATGGCAGCGCCCCCACTCTGAAAATTGTTTCAGCACCACTGATTAAACGTGTCTAGTAATTTTACACCAGAGCCCCAGTAAGCAGCATAATGCACTTTATTTCATAAACATAAGTAACATTGCCTCAGTGCAAAAATGGATCATTTGAGACAGAGGGCTTCTAGTAAAGTTTTGAGATGAACACCCACCTCCACTTTCAGGACGCCTCATCTATTTCCAACATTAAAATCCATCTGTGCTTACGACATTATGAAATAATCATTTCTGCTTTGTGCACAGTGGGCCGAAAACAACCAGAAAGCTTTCTAGTTCAACCTGTCAAATGGGAGTAAAAGAACAGTGCGGAGAAGCAGGAGGCCAAAGACAGACAAAAAGGTACAACTAAGTCTGCAACGTTGCTCCTGCAGCTACCGCCGCATGATGACCAGAGAAGAACACAATCCCATTGCTGAGAAGTAAACACAGCCTGTATTCCTCTTATTTACATGAGTTGGTACGGCAGGACAATAATGAGTGTCGAATTTTCATCACACTCTCTTTGCCTTAGCTCCTGCTGCGCATGTGCATTAGCCCAGTACCCACAATACACATATAAGTTAGAGTGGAATTAAAACTTACCTAATTTGAATTGATTGATAAAAGAAATATGCAAAAGGATGCAGTAATTGTTAAAATACTATAAGATAGACCTGATCAACCATCCTGCATTCTTAAGTAAGTTTCTTCTCAAAATGCTTAAGACATCAACGTGCGCAAGCAGGTAAAAATTGAGAGCTCAAACAGGCGTAAGTTATGGCGGACTACAATGCAGCCAGGTACACGCCACCATGTGCAGTGAAGCCTACTGCTAGAGGTAATGTTGTTGTTCTAGGGTGCAAAATACTGGCCTTGAGGTTGCTCTCTTTCATTCCTAACAACCTAGTGGAGAAACTTATAAGATGAAATCTAGTTTTCAAACTTTTCTCTTCTTTTTCAAGATTTGTAACAGCAACACTGTGGAGACCTTGAAGCTAGTAAGAATGTAACACGTACCCAACAGATCTAGTGAGAAATGGAACTCGTCATTTGTTTTTGTGAAAAGTAAAACCAATTTCATCACCCCAGCATCCTTTTGCGTACTGGATATTGGCGCCACTATTTAGTAGCGACAAGTCATGCATGTCTAATTAAATCTACGCTACCAGTGATCATTTATGCCCTGTGAGTGCACCCTGGATATACTTGTACACTGAAGCCCGATCAGAAGAAGAAGAAAAACCTTTTCAAAATCTCCAAGCAAAAGAGTTGGTCACAGATTGTCCCAGGCACCAGCAAGGCATCCTAAATGCCCTTTCAACACAGCTCGGCACACACAGCGCTGATTCAGCATTGGCCTGCTTGTGTACCAGACTTTTTTTCATAGAGGTCTATTACGCAATTAACTGCAGAATCCTTCACGGCTGACAACTGCTTGTGGTTGGGAAGTTCTTCTATTTTGGTTTCTTCACCAATTGTACTGTGTATTGAAGCAACGCCCCAAGTCCAACAATTTCCTTCATACTGCCACGCCATAGCCCCATACTTTAGGCAGTAACAACCAACACCGAGCATACCTAAGGGCAATTTCAACAACGGAGTGAAGAATTGTCACAGCTATACAGTCCACTTTAGACATCTGTGAAAGCAAGAGGACAAAAAGAGATCAGTGATTGGATAACAGTGACAGACGGTCAAAATCACATGGTACCACTATCTATCTAAGCTCCATTTCCCAGCAACCTGTAATAGGAGAGTAAACCAAAGAAAGGAATACAGCTTAAGAATATTTACCTTGGAAATTGAAAGTTTAAGAATACATTTGACATTTGAGAGGTAGCATGGGAAACAGCGTTTATAACGCTGGTAATACCACGCGGGTAGGTTACAACGTGAACGTTACATCGTCCGCGTTGTTACCACGATGGCATTACATCGCAAGTCGTTTCTACGACTTGTGCTAGATGGCGCGCAACACCAGGGAATGTGATTTTAAATCCAACACATTCCCTGCTGTTGCGCTAACTGGAGTAGGAATAGTAATTTATACTATTCCTAAGTCCAGCGCGCCATCTAGCGCAAGTCGTAGAAACGACTTGCGATGTAAAGCCATGCGTGGTAACAACATGGACGATGTAACGTCCGCGTTGTAACCTACTGCGGGGTAATGGATGGCGTAGTAACGTCATACATTCGGAAACAGCGTTTATAACGCTGGTAATACCACGCGGGTAGGATACAACGCGGACGTTAGGAATTTGAGATCTAAAAGGAATTGGCCGGCCAATGCCTACGGCTGAGAGTAAAAAACAAACAATATGGAGAGGACAATGTACATTGGCAGAAGGATGCTTCTTACTAAAACTAAGAAGTTACAACTATATCTTTTACCGTGCGCATCATTAGAAGTGGCTAACATTTCCCAGCGTAAAAACAAGAATAGCATACTTAGACTATTCCCAGACACAATATATTCCATAGCAAACTTGCTTTCCACCAGGAGGGGTTTTAGTCTCATAAATCAACAATATTTACAACATTTTAACAAACAATTAAAACATTGCAAGGGGAAAATCTGGGGGCAATGGAATACATATAGAGGGATTTAAAAGTACATGAAGGTACAACAGCATAACAAGGCGTGGGCAGAAGACATAGAATAGAAGATAGTATTGAGCTCTGTAGGTGCAACAATATTAGATTGCGTAAGGGTGAGAGATTTGTTTACGACAATTCAGATGTCATTGTGTTGGAAATGTCGGCGTGCATGGACTGTACTGTTTGTATAAGGAAAAATGTACTGAGCAAAGTTTAATAAAAAGATAAAGAAAATTAAGACATTGCAAGAATACACTATTACATTTCTTTTTTAAGCTTTGCACATTTGTTAAAGATGTTATTTAGCAGTTTTAAAAGGACTGGCATAGTTAGTGAAAAAGGATAACAAGCATTTGCAATGCAATAGGTCTCTCATTATTAAAGTTTGAGCTATTGGCATTGCTAAATAATGCAACACCAATAGCTCAAACTTTAATAATGTTATGTGGTATAGACTGGTAGTATGTTGGGTGTATTTATGTGGTAGTGAGCAGTATTATTATTTGTTGAATGAAGTTGTGCTGAGTGGTATTATGTGTAGTGTAATTGTGATGGGTGGTTTTGAATTGTGTGGTGTGGAATTGTGTCTTTGCGTTGAAGCTGGAGCCTTAAACACAAAAGCACACATTAATGCAAGCACAGTGTAAGAGCTTAAATAGGGAACTGGGTGGAGTATGCCTGTTTTTGAAGGAAGCCTCAAGTGACCAGTATAATATACTGGATAAAGCCAAAGGTGTTTGCCTGAATCATTAAAATGAGAGTTGGGAACATTCCATACACAGGAAAACATTATGCACTGACACAGCCAATCGTTGGCGAGTGGTTATAGTGAAGAACACGTTACCACAAACGAGATATATGAGGAAGGGAAGAGAGCAGAGAGGGATGCAGTTTTAAAATCTGAAGAGGGTCCAGAAGAGGAGGGACCGGAAGAGGGAAGACTGGGTTTGACCTGATGGAGGAGAAGAAGGTGCTGGCACAGGACCCACAGCAGACAGAGGTAAACAAACTGGGAAGGGCACCTAGCCTGGAATCCATAAAGCTGATAAAGCGGGACTGGCAACGGGTTTAATTAACTTAAGTAGCATCCACTTCACAGAGATGACAGAATCTCTGGTCCCTGACGAGTTACCAACAAAAAGCTGCACCAAACGAGCATCGTATTTCACAAATGTCATTATTTCAATGCTGGCTGCAGAATAATGAAATAGTTAGATCATGCAAGGAGATTTCTCTGGAATGTCGGTGGAGCTCGGTCAGTCAGTCACAGGTGCAGTTCGTATAATATAGATGGGCCTTAGAATTTAACCTTCCTCTCTGTGTTATGGAGCAAAGCTTTTTAGGGTTCTGGCTGCAGAGGTTTAAAATGCAGGTTGCCATAGTAAAACACGGCGCAGCTATCTAAAATCCTGCATTTTGAAGCTTCATTGCAGTGTTTCATTAAATCCATCGCGCAGCAAGCGAAGCACCGTTTTCATTTGGGAGAAACATATATATTTAGAAAACTATCCCCCGTGGCCCAATTAGCAAAGGTTCAGAGCTCACACCGGTGTTTTTGTCTTCTTTAGCGACTGGTGTGTGCGTGAGAGCAAAGGGTCTTTAGTAAGTAACTAGCAGGAAACCAACCTGTGAAAAGTGAGCTGCTGGTCAGCTGCGGCACCAGGGGATTACTGCAGGGAGGAGTGCCAGCCTCGGAGATCGACCGGTCCTTGAGAGGGTGCATGGTGGCCTAAGAATTCCCTGACACCCTGAGACCAAATGTGCCTCAATCACACAATCTCTGGGGGGATATTTTTGTCACTTTGAAGAGGCACACAGTCTCTAGCAGCACTCATGCTGAATAATAACTTTTCTCTCTGGGATCTCAGCCTCATTACTGATAAGGGAAGGCAAACAACAAATGACCATGCTTCCTAAAAGGGAACAAGGCATGGCTTAGATTAGAACAGGGGCGGGGGGGGGGAAACACGCACACACACACACACACACACACACACACACACACACACACACACACACACACACTTCATCTATCTCAACCTCTGCTCTGATAACTGAAGGCTGCACAACTGCCTGTCCTGCGCACCCCCCAGAAACCAAATACTAAACAATTAGGGAAAACACCCACCCAGTAAAAAGTCAAGCAAGAGCTTCTTGTGACTGCGACTTCACTTCCTGTGAGACAGCTTTCTGCAATGCCATCGCACACTGCCTATGCTAATTTGTCCCCCAGTGGTATGCCCACACATCGTCTTAAATCATCGTCCTGCCATCAGCCCTCTCCCATCCTCACACCCGGGAAACAACAGCTTTCTAAGTCTCTAGGGAATATATATATATATATATAAAAATCTGCTTATATGGAAAGAAAGCGAAACAGCATACAAAAACAAATACAAATAGAAAACGGAAGTGACTGATGTGAGCATTCTAAATCAAGAACGAACTTAGACATGCGGTGATTATAAATAAATAAACTTGGCAGCTATGTGGTCGTGCGCGGAGTAGAGATTAAACGAACAAAGGGATAGGCTGGGAGACGAGGGAGGTCGGAAGTTTGAACCTATCTCCACACTGTAACGCTGGTAGGAAAAGTTACAGTAAAACTACTATTTGGCGATATGCAAACATTTACAAACATACGATGCTGCGTGTAACAAGAGAGACTTCCTAAACCAGTTTCTTGGGGGTGGAGCAGGTTTTGGGCGGGCAACGACGTAATATCAACAGCAAAAGAGCCCGTCTGGCACTCAGTTTCTGTAGGAAGCAAAGTAGATTACTGAATATTTATGTATCTTCGCTGCAAAGTCCCCTTAAACCCTATTGTTCAATTAATTCCGAAAAATACTGGACGTCCCAACATTCTGAAAGGTGCTGAACATGCCGCGCCGCACGGACTGCGATTATTCGTGTCTGTGCCCAAGAGCTCGCGCTACCTACCGGATGGAAGACAGGCGGCTGCAGGAGGAAGCTGGCCGGGACAGGCTACATGGCTCCCTTGACAGTCGCCCACAAAGCCCTCGGCTAGTGCCACGGACTGTTCCTGCGCGCGCACCAGGATGACCTGATGCGCGGCTCAAGTGAACAGCAGCAGCAAGTCACATGAGCGTGTCACGTTGCCTCGAAGAGCATAAATGGCGGCCGCGCGGTTAAAACATAAACAGTGGTGCGCGCGCACCACAGAGGAGCGGGGGAGGAGCGCAACAGCGGCAGCAGGCGAACGCGCGCTGCTGCGCGTTCTGGCCACCGTCGGGGAATGGGTGCGGCAAAGGCGGGACATGCGCCCGCCTTGACCAATCGCGTGCCGCCCCCATAAAAAAAACGGACGATCCAGCCAATGTGGGCTTCTGAAAACAAAACCACACGCACGAGCGTGTAGGTCGTTTTCAGAAGCCCTTTCTAGAGGTCTCGCGCTGCGCGAGCAGTGCTGAGCACTGCAACGCTAGGCGCGAGACCTAAAAAGTAACTACTTCTAGAAATCGCCAAAAGGTGGTGGTATTTCAAAAAGGATATTCTTTTCAATATGGTGTAAACTATTTTACACTTACCTATAAGTATATGTACTCCTCTCTACATATTTCTACCAGTATTTATGTAAAAAGTGTGCGCACACAGAACGAGATGATAAAAAAAACAATCAGTTGTAACCTTCAAAAATACAAACAATGGTGTTGGAATACAAAGGAGAACAGCTTCTTTTTGTTACCCATAATTAACCTTTTTTTTTTTTTTTTACACAGTTTTATATAGTGCAAACTTGACCCGAATCGGGTATCAGAGCGCTTTACATAGCACCAGTTGCACTGCATGAGGACACATTCATTTTTGTTAGGCACGGGGAGATTAAGTGAATTGCCCTGAGTCACAGGATCAATCAATCAGGGGGTTTATATAGCGCGCTACTCACCCGTGAGGGTCTCAAGGCGCTGGGGGAGGAGGGGGGGGGGGGGCGGCAGCTCCGGGTCAGTCGAAGAGCCAGGTCTTGAGGTCCTTCCTGAACGTGTGCAGGGTGTGGGAGCGTCTGATGTTCACAGGGAGCTCGTTCCAGGTTTTTGCTGCAATGTAGGAGAAAGCTCTCCCGCCGGTTCTCTTTCTGCGGATGCGGGGGACCTCTGCCAGGGCGAGGTCGGCGGAGCGGAGGTTCCTCTTGGATGTTCAGCGTCATTGCCGAGACTCGAACCCAGTTCCCCAGATTCGAGGTCGACCGCCCTAGCCGTTAGGCCAACTCCTCACCTTTATTAAAGCATCTCAATTTAAGAGGGTTTGGGATAGACTGTAGGATATCCGATTGTGTTGATTATATTGGTTGGAGAGACAGTATCCTATACCCCGGAACCTCTCTCTGCCCTTCCTTGTCATAGAATTTTATTCTGCGATTAGATATAGGTATCTAGCGGTCTCCTTTCTACATAAGTTGGACACTGAATTTGACCAGTTCAGTCAGTCAGTCAATAGTCTTTATTTGGTCATAACAAAGACCATAAAAGCACAGATTTAAAATACATTATACATCATATGATATTTCAGAATCAAAAAATATTAAGAAAACACAACGCACCAATTAACACAAATTTAAAAACACCATAAAATATAATTTGTGTATACATTTAGCAGGTAATATAAAATTGCTTTATGAGCACCCATGGAGGCTAACATTTGTTTAAATACTATTGACAATCTCATCAGGGCTAAAAAGAAAGAAATATTCTTATGAAGCATACCTGCGCCTCAATTTTATTGCAGACAAGATATAGTGGAGGACAGAGAAGCAAATTGTAGGAGTTTTAAGCATTTAAATAAGATCAGCCCTACTTGGTGCGATGTAAAGTGCTTGTGCTTTAAAAGTGGTAGTAAGAAACATCTTCTCAAGCTGCTATATTGAGTGCAAAAAAGTATAAAGTGCACTGTCATTTGGGACAAAGTTATTGCAAGGGCACCCTGGAAGGGATTCAAACCAGGAGCCAGAGTGCGGGAAAGCAGCCAGATAATGATTTGAATGTTACCTGGGCCTTGTGAGGAAAAACCTGTGTTCTGGTTTTCCCCCCAGGTTAGATACTGCTCTATCTCAGGTGTTGTTGAAATTGGAAAATAGTTGAGAACTGAAGTTAAATGGCTTGATCTTGCAATTCTAATCTCTTCATTCATCCTGAGAACTTTTTCCTCAACTATGGCCTTAGCCAGGGAATCAAAACTATCTGGAAAAATCAAAAAGATTGGCCAGGCCAATATCATTAAAGCTTTTCCTGACGTAAGATAACAAAGGGATAGAGTATCTATTGTCCAACTTCAGGCAATCGCTCAGAATATCTCTCGAAAATCTTGCTTGTTTGGTACACCAAATGTTAACCCAGAGTAAAAGTGGGCCATTTTAACTTTGTCTTCCGAATAGCCCATACCTAATTCACTGCGGGAGATAAAGCTTTGGGTCGATTTAGGGATGGCAAGTAACCAGCAGAGGAACTTCTTTTCGAAGACCTGCATTCTAGCTGGCGCTTAATGACCTCATACGCTAGCTCCATGTGCTCCCACTCGCAGACATTTAGATTTATATAGCTGGATCATCTCTTTTATCAGCTTGTGTCCCAATTTGTCTGTGAATCTAAAAATAGACCAGTTAGACTAGGCAGTAATACCAGTGCATGATTTGGAAAAATGATAAGTGTGGTGGCCCAATTATTTTGTAGTAGCTCACTTCTGGCACTGCTGTATGCTGGGGTTGCTGAATCCCAGAGGTGCATTCTCTTGATTCCACTTTATGCCTCTTTCTTCCACCACCTTACACTTTCTGTCTCTTCATCTCACTCGAAGGGGTGCTTTTTTATCCAACCTTTCTCCCTTTGTTACAGTAGTCACCGTTTCCCTTTCTTCCTTCTTTCTCCTCTTTGTGCCATTCCATTTCTGGGTCAAATGTAATGATGAAAAAAAGTTCTGGTTCCCCAAAAAACGACTGCTACTGCCTACCTCTAGAAGCTATTGGAACATATTGCAATACAACTAAGATTATTCAAGTACACACATTTAACTACCTGGGTATCCTCCTTGATGACAGAAACACTTGGGGCACCTTATGACTTTCGAAAAGACATATGGTAGCTCGATCCTGTGGGTCGGTCATGGATTTCAGCAGCAGGGTTGGCAGGAAACCAATAAAGGCCCCGATTCATATCCATAAAGCCAAATGTGCATCTGCCACATGTTATGGTAGTGATATTTTGGAGTATCGGGATTGCAGTGTTATTCAGGTTGAAGAGAACAAGTTTGCCAGGCGCCTGCAAAGTTCCTCAACTCACGTGGTTCATGAGGAGTTGGGCCTCAAAAATATCTCAGACACTATCAAACTTAGGCCATTGTCACTAGATCTCTATTTGGCACAAGAGTGAGTCAACCCTGAATAGACTGATTATCAGGGACTGCCTCTCCCTAGATAACCTGGGAGCGATTCCCTGGGTGTGTTATATCAAGTCCGAACTCACAGCTTTGGGTCACCCCAGTTTGTTTTCCTGTCCTGAAAGAACTGTCAAAGCGGATTATGCATGGGTCAAACTGAATTTTTTTAACTCGCATTACTGTTGTTAGGGAAGGAACTGAATTAAAGAAATCTGCTGTTCGTGCCCATTGTCTGACCAAAAATGTTCCCTTAATTGAGCCATATTTGACATGGGTAAACAATGTGTATCACTGTCAGCTTCTAACCAGGTTCAGAATTAATCTTTTTTTGCCATTAATGAGGTTCCTTAAGGGCTGGGTGGCTCAGGGTACCCTTAGTTCCTGTGAATGTGACAAAATTTCAGCAACAGCAAGGCATCCTAAATGCCCATTCAACACAGCTCGGTACACACAGCGCTGATTCAGCAGTGGCCTGCTTGTGTACCAGACGTGTTTTCACAGAGGTCCATTTGCACATTCCGTTTTGTACTTTTCATACTTTTCCTAGGAGAAAATGTTTAATACCCATCCTGAAGGCTCTAAAATGTAATCAAGTAAGGCCTGCCATGCTGCTTCTTTTTATGCTTAGGGATGTCCAAACTTGTGCGAATGTAGGGTTCTTTTTAAGCAGCATTGTTAAGTTACGGGAGGCTTGGCCTTTGTTTGGGTGGGATATCTGAGGTTTTTACTTGTTGTAATTTGCCTCTATTTTTGATTGGAAGGATCTATCTGTTACCCAGGTTGATTAGCTGTGCGCTGATGCTCCGGAGAAGCCTCCAAACAAGAACATTGCAAAGAAATGATTGGTAAAATTGTGAATAAATACTGGACAGGTGCTCTGCTCACTATGTCGGGGATTTACATGACCAGGCATAGGAGCTTTATAGCATTGTAACTGAGAAGACAGCTGTGTGCCAAAGCCTGGACTCTTGATTGCTGCCTTCCATTTTAGATTGGGGACAAACCAAAGACAAGGCCTTGCCAGAAGAGCTGTCGATTGCCTGGAGATGGGGAACTAGCTTCTGGAAAACGGGGATTACTGGCCTGCATCCCCCAGAGGAGAACCTGCCTCGTGTAGTCATCTGCTCAGCTGCCTGGTGACTGAGTCGTGCAAGGGACAAGGGCCTTGCTAAAAGTCCTGCATTCGCCTGGAGGGACAAAGGCAGCAATGACTGAAGGTGGTCTGGAAGTGTGCTCCTGCAAGAGGACACTATAAAAAGAGCACAGCTGTGCAAGGAGTAAGATCAGAGATCAACTCTGCTTGTTATCCAAGTGGAGGAACAGCTCTACAGGACCCTGACCCACAATATGCCTTTGGTCACCCCCAACAGGACCTTGAGCTGGCTCTGTCTTTTTTCCTGGCCTGGAAGTGGTTGGTAGGGTGGACCAGAAGAGACCTGAGCAGATCCCTACAAACGGGTTGAAAATGTGTCTGAAAATCTGGAGAGCAGCTGCAGAGAAAGTTGAGTGTAAAGCCACACTTTGGAGGAGTCTTTGTGTGCCCGCTGTGTTTCTTTTAGGGTGGTAAGGGCCTCTGAAGCAGAAAACCTTGACCTCATACAGCTCGTTGTGAAAAAAGGCCCTTGGAAGTGTGCTGCACTGAAAATCTTAAACACAACCTGCGGTTTCATACGTATGGTTATTTGTAGTGCAGTGGCTTTAAAATATCTTAGCAACATTACAAAATAAAACGATGGACAGAATGTTGAAACTTTTCAAACACTCAACCCAGTCACAGATCTGGGTTTAATCCATTGTTAGTTTGCTCGCCAAGTCACCCCAGTTTGGACCCAGCCATATGCAAATCACTCTTGACCCTGCTCCCCATGGGGGACTGATTTGCATATGGCTTGGTCCAAACTGGGGTGACGTGGCGAGAAAAAGCATTATCCTTTGAAAATAAGAGGCTTTTCAAACATGGTGGCTTTTAAAAATCTTACCCACACCCACATTTAGTGGTTTTCATAATATTGCCTTTCAAAGCTACCCCCGCCCCCTTTGTCACTCATAGACTTGGGGATTCCAATGCATGGGTAGTAAAGACAACGTGCAGTGCCCCACATCACAGACTCATGCAACCACTTCTGCATCATGGTGCCAGATGCCAGCTTTGTGCTGCAGGGTGGGTTCTTCACTTTGTTCCTCAGGCCCAGGATCCTAACCCAAACACTGGGGAATCAACTCCAGCAGTGGCTTGTAAATTGAACTGGTAGGTGAGGATTGGATGCAACACCCTCCCAGCTAATTTTAGAGAGGCACCTGTAGGACCCTCCCTTTCCACAGCTGCGATCTCCACCTAAGCCTGCCGGTCCCAGTCTGATCAGGATCTGCGCATGTGTGTGTACAGTGCCGAGCGATGTTTCGGTCTAGAATGGCACAGTGGATAAAAACAACAGACTGGAGATAGTGGCTGAGATTAATTCAAACATTAATTTTTTCACATTGTGGTTTGTGTGCCGACAAGCTTTTTGTCATTCTATTTAACCTAGTTTTTGAAGGATAGGAAAGAATTGCTGTTAAAAAAAACCCACCTGTAACAACTACCAAAATATCAAGCAAAAATGCAGTTACCTCAAGTTCAGACATACTCTTTATCCCAGAGGACAGTTTCTAAAATCAGCTAATGCCCACTTTCAAAGTCATCTTTTATGTATTGGAACTGAAGGTGCCTGGAACACAAGGAAATTACGTTCTCCTCACCTGGTTTCCTGATGTGTTCCCAAGCACTTGACACAACAATATCGAGCTCCACAGGACACGCAGGTGTAGGTGGAGGGAAAGCCACAGATGGCACAGAAATGGCGCTGTGGGAACTTGGATGACGGTGCACAGGCTGTCAGGTAGTTGGGTCCCTCGGTTGCACTCAGGTTCTGCAAAGAAACCAAGGTGGAATTTCATACAGTAAGTTATTTTACTACATTAAGAGAGGTTTATAAATTCATCATTTGAAAAACTGTCATAGGAAGATTTAAGAAAAATGCCTTGGAAAGACTGTGACCCATCAGTCAAAGAGCAGGACTTGGCTCACACCAGGCTTAGGCAAGCACAGGTATAGTGTGGGTGTAGTGTCTACACTCACAGGACTTGTCCATCTGGTATAACCGATGTGAATGAAAGCGGGAAGCCTGTGCCTGGTGCTGGGTTAAATGCATTGCTGGGGGGAGTCTTTGTGAGTGTGTCTGGGTTTTTAGATTTAATGTTGTGGTGGTTGCTTCATTACTACATAAGTAAAGGTCATTACTTTTTTACAGGGCATGCAGTGGTATAATTCTTTACTAGCCTTGGGACACATCCCAGCAACAGTTGGAGGCTCTTTAATGGCTTTTTAAGTCTACATCTGCATTAGCCGTAGTAACGGTACGTGGAAAGTGTCTAAGTTGTGTGCTCTGACAGTGCAATCGCTACGGTATTCGGATTCAGATATACAAGGGTGTCAGTTCCAAAATCTCGATATAAAAATACATACATACGGACAATGGATAGTGTGTGTGGTATTTTCAATTTATTACCAGCACAGATAGTTTTCGGGCCCCCTAGTGAGGCACCCTCAGCTTAAAAACATTATTTACCTGCTCCTCAAGAAGTGCTTGAAAATTCTTCCGGAACCTCAGCTTGAAATGGTCGCCTCTGGTTTTCTTCTTCTTTTTTCCTGAAAGTTGAATTAATAATGATTACGTGAAAAAGAAAATCAAAATTACAACTTTGGGCTTGGCAACGTTGATACCCCAGATAGGTCGAGGGAAATTAAAAGCACACTGGTCTATTTTAGACTGGTTCAACAAATGAAGCTGCCTTTTTGTGAGGAGAGCGTATGATCTCATGATCTGACCACATGACAGTGGACAGAAGCACTCGATACACACTTGGGGAACCTAATGCCGTGAAAGCTGAATATCAATTATTTGAAAAAACTCTGACCGCTCTGTTATTTGAGTACAAACGTTTTGCTTTTAAACTGATCACTGGTAGAACAGATTGTAGGTAAAACTTTAAATGTACATCTAGAAGACGCCCAGCCTGATTTCGATGTGGATGGCAATGTAAAATCCTCCACTTCTTTGCAGTTAAATTAAATCTGCCTTCGTTGGGGTTATCAAAGATGGAACTACCACTGAATGATTAAATGCTGACAGTTGTAGTTAGGGTGCCAGTAATTCCACCTGTGTGAATAATGCCAACAGAAATCCCACAAATAGCAGATTTATAGCATCAGCCTGGAATCAGCTGATTTTACTCTACCACAAATCTCTAAATCGGAGCCTAAGGTGGCATACAGCAAGCAGATTAGAGACAGTCCTGATGCAGATGACCAAAAGGCAGCATGGTTTAAACCACGAGACCTGAGATCAAAAGCTCCAGGATTTCAGCAAAGATACTCTGGGACATGAAGGTAGAGGAGAAAATGAGCAATAAAAATAAACTACTGAGGTGCAAGGAATGGAATTCAGGAAAGAAAGAGTACCAATAAAACTTGAGGACAAAGAATGGGACTGCAGTGGCTTGGAAGGGACATGGAAATATGTGTAGAGGGATAGAAATAGAAGGGAACAGTTGAAACTGTCTCCGATGGGAAAGAGAAGGAGAAAACGAACAGAAAAAATAAGAAATATGCATAATGGAGTGATAGCATGAAGTAACAAATGGTAAAGTTGCAGACTATATGTGACAAACACAGGCAGGCTACAGGTACAAAGAGGTCAGAGTCCCACTGATCCTTACAATAACTAATATTCAAACTGACCAACTAAGCAGATCTTATCCTAATAAAGGAATCCAGGTTCCATGATTACTTATGGTTTTGCGAAAATTGCATCTATGAAAGATTCCTCCCAAATTCTCAATTTTTTGAAATGTCAATGCCACTGATATACTGGTAGTGTTTCTGCAGAATTACCTGTGAGTGGCTCATCTCTCTGCCAGCCTTTCAGAGACATCGGCATGGCAAGCGATGAACTCTTCTCCACACCTTTTATCCCTTCATAAGCACCAGTCTGTCTGGCAAGTTCACACATTTTGCCACAAGCAAGCCTGATTCTGGGGTGCCTCTCAAGCCTCACCTGTCTCAGGGTCGTCATCAAATTGGGGCAGGCGCTTCATCTGCGGCAGGTTGGCATGGGGGTCATCCTGGAAGTTGTCTTTCTCCAGTGCCTCGAGTTGGCGGTTGACGCGCCGCTGACGGGTAGCAGAGTCAAGGACCCGCCTCTGAGCTGGGTCGGAAGACCGTGCTGAGGAGACACAAACACAAATTCAACATGAAAAAAATCCACTCCTGGAAACTTGAAAGATTCATAAGTATTAGGAAACCTTGAGAACAAAATATTGGTCCAGGAAAAAGCACATGAACGTGAAGCAACTGCCACACTGACTCCAGACTTCTTCTACCCCTGTCAGATTCTTTTTCCCCAAAATCCGTAAGAAGGAAACAATACTTTAGGATAGTAGCAAATGGGAACAACTGCAGAGCTTCATAAAGTGAACATATTGCCTGCTTTATATTAAAAACTTTGCATTGTCTCACCACCACTAGACCCACTGCAACTCTCAAGACAAAAACTGGAATACATTCTAACTAAATCTAATCGTCTGCCACCTCCTCAACATAAACTCCAAACACAGGCTTCTTTGACCAAAAGAGCTCTCCTCAACTCACCTACTCCCTTGCCAGTTTCAAAATCTCGTGCCATGGGCAACATCATGTGCAGAACACATGATCACACCATGGACTCTAATGTTTAATGGAATTTCCTTAGTTATCTAGTTGGGTCAACCTCACCAGCCTCTCCCAAATACTGCTTTTTGGTGAATATCCACCGTTAGGTTCCAATGTCCTATACGCAGCAAGTTCTCTATATCTTTTCTGTTGGAGATTCCTGGTAAATAAATAAATAAACGCAAGACAAATAAACAAAGTAAACACATTTACTCTTCTGTGCGTCCACAATATGGTGGAAATGTGAACGTGTAGGTAGGCGTAGCTTCAAGACAAGGGTGAGAATTTCCACCTCTGACTGAGGGTCAGCGTAACCAATAAAATACAATACTGCTTTAATTACATGACTGAGCATAGTAGTTTTGCCAAAATGTGCTTGCATTATTTCTTTAATATATTCTTGTAATAACCAATAATTTTTTAGTTTAAAATATGTGATATGTAACTTAGAGAAATTATGTAATGTTTGAAAATGTTCTGGTCAAGACAGTGTTAGGCCCTCATCTATGTCTCTGGGCTTCTGGTAGCCTTATATATTCGAATGTCGCTACGTATTTGGGTAGCTTTAGCTCACATAGCCAGATGTGCAACTTTTGTTATTCATTCAGGTTTTTTTAAAGACTCTGAATTTTGCTTCAAAATTCCTAAAAAGTCCCTCCTGCTTTACACCGGGCACAGTGGAAAAGGACATGAATTTCATCATTTACACGATCTGTAGGAAGGTGGAATCTGACTACATGGTTACCCCCACTTTTTTCCTGGTGTTTTGCTGGTTTTTGACTAGTCTGACTGGGATCCTGCTAATCAGGACGCCAGGGTATCTGCTTTCTCCCTAAATTGGTTGTGCATGTACTTTAAGTACACTACAGATTGGATTCTGGGGTACCCTCATCAGTCCCTAGTATATGGTACACCATGTACCCAGGGCATAGGTACCCCAGAGGCCTCCCAGGGGCTGAACCATGTATTGTGCCACCCCTGAGTGGCCATTCAAAATGACACAACAGGTCTGCTACTGCAGCCTGTGTAAGGTGGTGCATGCACCCCTTACTTAGATATAGGTTCCCTATATCTATTCTAAATCACTGCACATATAAACCTATCAGTCACCCCTATGGCAGGCCTTATCGATCCTGAAGGCAGGGTGCTGGGTTTTGTGTGAGAGGGTGCCCCTGCATGAGCAGAGCCCCTCTACAGCCTTCGGAACCTATTCTCCGGGGTTGTCTGTGATGCAGCCAACCATATATACTTAAGTGCATTATAACCTCGCGGTAAATGCTAACTTTAAAACGGCTGCTTAGAAACATGTCGTGTTTGGTGTCAAACACCTTGGAATCATACCTCCACACCAGTAACTGGTGTGGGAAATATGATTCCTCCCTTGTAGAACTAATACTATGGGTCACCGGTCTACCCGGTACCAGCTTTCTCGACCTGGGCAGCACAAAATGGATGCTGCCAGCCACAGACACGAGTCTGCCCTCCTGCTGCTGAGCCAAGCTCGAGCAGAGGAAGGCCTGACAATAGGTTTCCTGTCACAGGGAGGTGTGACCACCTCCCAGACAGGCTTTAGTGTATTGGGGCTGGGTGGGTGCACTCTGAGAGTGCCAGAAAGTCTGCACTGGGGGCACATTTGGTGTCCCCATGCATAGTCCGGCTCAAACCAGTTGCAGGAGCCATTTGCTCCTGCTCTGGCGCGAAACTGGACAAAGGAAATGGGTGTAACCACCCCTCTGTCCTGCCCCTCCCCTAGGAGGGTCCCCAGAGTCAGTCCAACCCCTTCCCTGGGTATAAAGTGGGAAACCTGATTACAGGACTTCGGATTTTACCTGGACGAAACTCTGCAACAGAAACCAAGTACTTCGACAATCTACACTTCGCTGGACGACAGAAGAATCTCCCTTGGAGTAAAGGAGTTACTCCCCTGCAGCAGCAGGCACGGAAACGCATCTGACCGGTTTGCATCTCCCGAGCTCCCGAGGACTCGGGAGATTTCTGCAACACAGGAGGTTGGTTCCCGAGCGTCCCCGACGTTGAACTGACCTCTCAGTAATCCTGAGACCAGTATCCCTCGTGGGGACCATGCAACCCGAACCCCTGTGCACCGTGTAATTTTGCAGCAGCATATGCTTTTTGGCGATCCTTGAGGCTGTGCTTTGGACTACGTGTAGTCCCGACCCAGAGCAGCAATTCCACCGAAGATCTCCGGCCTCCACTCCACGAGTGCTCTGTGGGCTGGTACTTCGTAATTCAGCTCGAGGTCTCCTCGCGATCCCTGGTCTGTTGGCCTGTGGGTCCTGGCGAGGGTCACCTTGAATTTCTGTGGGCATCCCTGGTTGCTCCAGACGTGCCCTGACTCCCCATAGCTTGGAGAGTCTCCTGGACCTTGCTGGTCCTCAATGTAGCCTGTTTCCTCTGACCGCGTGGGTTGCTGTTGCCAAGGCCTGTTGGTGTTCAACCCGGACACTGACCCCTCAGCACTCAACATCCTTCGTGGGACAGCTCACCTCCGGACTTTGGTCGTCGTCGACGTCTCCTGGTCCCCGTGGCTGCAGAGTCAAGCATCCTATCTTCTCACCTGAAGCACCCGACATCGGTGGGCATTCGTCTACCAAGCCCCTGGTCACACTGAAGTGACCCAGACTCTGTCCCCTCTGCTTTCAGGTTCTTCTCACCTCGGATCCAGGCTTGGATTCCACCGGACACTTTTCATCTTCCCGGCAGCAGCACTTCTTCGCATCACGCCATTGAAAACGACGAGGGTTTCCGACACCACTTGACCCCTATGCACCCGGCTCCTCTGTGTTAGGTAACACGGGTACCTCGGTACTCACAAGGGTGCTGGCCTTAGAACCTTCTATGTTCCAAAGGGTTTGCTTGAAGTCCTCTCCGAAGTGTCCTTAATCTGTAATTTTCTAACCGCGACTTTCCCACAGAGTTGTACGGAGCACGCGGTCGTGTTCCCACACTGCACCCGTCCTCCGTGGGTCTCCTGTGTCACTACCTTGGGTGGTTCCTTGGGGTCCCAGCGATTCTACGTGCTCTAGGCACTGTGTCTATTGAAGTCGTGGTTCTTATACCATTTTTTTAGTATATGGTTCGGTCTCCCCCTGGAGTATTGTGCTATTTACTGTCGTTCTATTGATTAAGTATTGTGTGCTTTATGTTCTAATCTCACATAGAGATTAGTAGCGAGTGTTTAGTAATAAATACATATTTTTTACATAACACTTGTGTGGTTCTCCTTTCATTTGGTCACTCAGGAGGTTCTGTGCTGGTAAAACAAGCTGCTTTACATTCCTTCAAGACTTAGCCTGAAGGCTGCTCTCCATAGCTACCACTAGGATAGCTTTCATAAAGGTTATCTTTGACCTAATCATCAATAAGGGTCGTTTGGACTGGTGCAAGGTGCCCACTTTAATTAGTGGACAGCATATACCAGGCCAACTTCTCACATTGGTGTGCAGCGGTTGGGATTCAAGCTTGCTATTGTTTTACCAGATAAATCTCGTTGAGTGATTAACTGAAAACCACTAAAAGTGTTAGGTACATATAATACATCAAGATTAGAATAAAGTAAGTTCTACTGAACTTGGAGTTGGGTAAGTCAAGGGTCTAACACACCCTTTCTCCAACTCAAGAGAGTTTAGTCTCCACTAGGTTAGGTAGGTGCCTACACCACATAACACTAGTATGTCTTCTAGAGGAGAAGCCAGTGGCTCTCTGCCAACTAGGTATGGCCATCTCTCATTCCAAGAATTGAGAAATATGTGTACATCTAGGAAGCTGAGGACAGGGAGAAGTGCAAGCACCCAACGTCTAATAGAGATGTTGCTCTTAGATGACCTCAGAAAGACCCCAAGGTCTGATGAAGTAGAAAGAGTGGGTGGGACAGGAGATGAGGAAAGAGCAGGAAGTCAACACTTCTTTGATCTGGACTCAAACCCTGGCCAGGGGGATCAAAATGATTCCAACCTGGAAAATCCAACTCTTCTTTCAGATGGGGGAGAAGGCCCCAGTGGCCCTCTCTTTACTCCACCAGGAAGAGTACAGAGTTTGCCTAGAAGATCCAGAACTCCCTCTGTGGAGTCTAATCATTCAGGTACTTCTGTAGGGACCTCTGTATCTAATAGGAGGGAATCCTCTTATGATAGAAAGTGCCAACTTCTGGAGCTTGAGAGAATCAAGCTTAGGCTCAAGAAGGAGCAGTTGGCCCTAGACAGGGAATCCCTAGAGCTCCAAAGAGCTACAAAAAGATTGGGACTAGAGTCCCATGGTGGCAGCAACAGTGTTCCTAGAAGTAGGGAGTATACTCATGAACATAGGAACCTGAACACGATAGTCCCTCCCTACCAGAGAGGGGATGGCATCCACAAATGGATAACTGCACTAGAGAGGGCCTGTAAGGTACAGGGGGTCCCTCATGAGCAGTGGGCAGCTATCTTGTGGCTCTCCTTTGCTGACAAAGGTAGAGATAAGCTCCTCACTGTTAGAGAAGAGGATGCTGATAATTACTCAGTCTTGAAGAGTGCTCTCATTGATGGGTTTGGCTTAACCACTGAACAGTACTGGATTAAGTTCAGAGACACCCAGAAGGCACAGGCTCAGGACTGGGTTGACTTTGTAGATTGTGCTACTAAGGCTCTGGAAGGTTAGATACATGGCAGCAAAGTGCATGACTATTTAGGATTGTACAATTTGATTATGAGGGAGCAGATCCTTAATAATTGTCAAAACCAGCTTTTGCACCAGTACCTGCTGGACTCGGTTTTGACTTCTCCCCAAGAATTGGGAAAGAAGGCAGATAAATGGGTCAGAACAGGGTGAAGCCAAAGAACCAGGGTGGTGACCAGAAGAAAGATTCTTCCAAGACCCAAGAGAAAGGTGGGGATAAGTCAAAAGACAAGTCCACTACAGGGCCCCAAAAGTCCTCTTCTGGGGGGGGTCCCAAACTCCTTCCTCCCCTGAAAAGAAACCTTATTGCTTTGTCTGTAAAAAGCCAGGCCACTGGAAAAATGATCCCAATTGTCCAAAGGTCAGCAATAAGGAAAATGTTCCTCCAAGCACTACTACCATTCCTCCTGGTACTACCAGTAGTAATCCCCAGGTGGTACTAGTGCACCCAAAAAGTTAGGTGGGTTGGTATGGGGAACTGAGGTGGACCCCAGCTTATCAAGGTCCTCCTCACAGGCCTCCTTAGTCTGTGATGGTGGCATGGGATTTGCCACCTTTACTGTCAGTCCCAATTCCTTGGGCAAGTACAGACAGGAGCCACTGATCAATGGTCAGAAAGCTGTGGCCTATAGGGACACAGGGGCTAGTGTCACCATGGTGACAGGGAAATTAGTCCCCCCAACCCAGCTTTTACCTGAGTTTAAATACCAGGTGACCAACATTGATGGGATCCAGACCAATCATCCCATGGCCATAGTAAATCTCAGCTGGGGAGGGGTCACTGGCCCAAAGCGAGTGGCAGTATCCCCCACCTTGCCTGTAGATTGCCTCTTGGGAAATGATTTAGAAACTTCAGCCTGGGCTGAAGTGGAACACCAGGCCCATTTAAGAATGTTAGGCCTCCCTGAGAAAGTTGGTGGGACCCTTAGGGCCTCAGTCCAACCCCAGGGAAATTTTGGAGTGGTGGAGCCTGAAAGAATGGCCCACTCTACTCCACCAGAGAGCAAAGGGAATGAAGAAAAGTCTTCTTCCCCCCAGAAGGGTCAGCTTCCTAAGGGAACTGATCCTACCCCTTGTGGAGGAACTGCACCAGAGGTGGTCAGGTCTGTCCTGCAACCCCCCTGATGGCAGGGGACCCTTCCAAGGTGGTACCCAGTCTGGAGCAGGTATCCTGCCCCTCTCTACCCTACCTCAGTCAGCCTAGGGCTGCAGAGGTCAGGGGGGTCAGTGGACCCCAAAGGGCCCACTGTCCAGAGGAACCCCCTCATCAACTGATTAGGGACACCCAGTCTAGTAGCACTAGCCAGGTGACAATTCCTCAACACACTGAGGGAGCCCTCTTACCCTTGGGTAGTGGCCTCCCCCAGATGGACTCTGTTGGGCAAAGGCAAACCTGGGACCAGATGGTTCCAAACCTACCTTGTCCCTCCAGTGTTCCAACCATAGGGACTCAACCCCCAGCTGTAGGTAGCCAGAGGTTGACCCCTAGGGCCAGATATAACTCAGTCATGGAAAGAAAGGCATCCATGGTGACCAGTGCTCTGAGGAAGCTGAGACCAACTTTATTAGGGCCTCACTTCTCCACTCAGGCACCCCACCAGCCTTTTACTTTGCCAAAACACACTACAGGTGGTAATCCCAAATTTTGGAGGAAATCCAATACCCCTAAGGGTAGGGACTACTTAGTGGACCATAAGACAGGGGCTATCCATGCCAGAGCAGGATCTTCCTTATATGGCCACTTAGCCAATAAAGTCTCAACTGGACAAGGTTAGCCTTATCTCCTTTCGTTTGGGGGGGGGGGGGTTATGTAGGAAGGTGGAATCGGATTACATGGTTACCCCCACTTTTTTCCTTGTGTTTTGCTGGTTTTTGACTGGTCTGACTAGGATCCTGCTAATCAGGACCCCAGGTTATCTGCTTTCTCCCTAAATTGGTTGTGCATGTACTTTAAGTACACTACAAATTGGATTCTGGGATACCCTCATCAGTCCCTAGTATATGGTACACCATGTACCCAGGGCATAGAGTACCCCAGAGGCCTCCCAGGGCTGAACCATGTATTGTGCCACCCCTGAGTGGCCATTCAAAATGACACAACAGGTCTGCTACTGCAGCCTGTGTAAGGTGGTGCATGCACCCCTTATTTAGATATAGGTTCCCTATATCTATTCTAAATCACTGCACATCTAAACCCTTCAGTCACCCCTATGGCAGGCCTTATCAATCCTGAAGGCAGGGTGCTGGGTTTTGTGTGAGAGGGTGCCCCTGCATGAGCAGAGCCCCTCTACAGCCTTCAGAACCTATTATCCGAAGTTGTCTGTGATGCAGCCAACCATATATACTTAAGTGCATTATAACCTCGCGGTAAATGCTAACTTTAAAACGGCTGCTTAGAAAGATGTCGTGTTTGGTGTCAAACACCTTGGAATCATACCTCCACACCAGCAACTGGTGTGGGAGGTATGATTCTTCCCTTGTAGAACCACTACTATGGGTCACCGGTCTACCCGGTACCAGCTTTCTCGACCTGGGCAGCACAAAATGGATGCTGCCAGCCACAGACACGAGTCTGCCCTCCTGCTGCTGAGCCAAGCTTGAGCAGAGGAAGGCCTGACAATAGGTTTCCTGTCACAGGGAGGTGTGACCACCTCCCAGACAGGCTTTAGTGTATTGGGGCTGGGTGGGTGCACTCTGAGAGTGCCAGAAAGTCTGCACTGGGGGCACATTTGGTATCCCCATGCATAGTCCGGCTCAAACCAGTTGCAGGAGCCATTTGCTCCTGCTCTGGCGCGAAACTGGACAAAGGACATGGGTGTAACCACCCCTCTGTCCTGCCCCTCCCCTAGGAGGGTCCCCAGAGTCAGTCCAACCTCTTCCCTGGGTATAAAGTGGGAAACCTGATTACAGGACTTTGGATTTTACCTGGACGAAACTCTGCAACAGAAACCAAGTACTTCGACGGTCTACACTTCGCTGGACGACAGAAGAATCTCCCTTGGAGTAAAGGAGTTACTCCCCTGCAGCAGCAGGCACTGAAATGCATCTGACCGGTTTGCATCTCCCGAGGACTCCGAAGATTTCTGCAACACAGGAGGTTGGTTCCCGAGCGTCCCCGAGGTTGATCTGACCTCTCAGTAATCCTGAGACCAGTATCCCTCGTGGGGATCGTGCAACCCGAACCCCTGTGCACCGTGTACTTTTGCAGCAGCATATGCTTTTTGGCGATCCCCAAGGCGGTGCTTTGGACTACGTGTAGTCCCGACCCCGAGCAGCAATTCCACCGAAGATCTCCGGCCTCCACTCCACGAGTGCTCTGTGGGCTGGTACTTCGTAATTCAGCTCGAGGTCTCCTCGCGATCCCTGGTCCGTTGGCCTGTGGGTCCTGGCGAGGGTGACCTTGAATTTCTGTGGGCTTCCCTGGTTGCTCCAGACTTGCCCTGACTCCCCATAGCTTGGAGAGTCTCCTGGTTCTTGCTGGTCCTCACCGTAGCCTGTTTCCTCTGATCGCGTGGGTTGCTGTTGCCAAGGCTTGTTTGTGTTCAACCCAGACACTGACCCCTCAGCACTCGACATCCTTCGTGGGACAGCTCTCCTCCGGACTTTGGTCGTCGTCGACGTCTCCTGGTCCCCGTGGCTGCAGAGACAAGCATCCTATCTTCTCACCTGAAGCACCCGACATCGGTGGGCATTCGTCTACCGAGCCCCTGGTCACACTGAAGTGACCCAGACTCTGTCCCCTCTGCTTTCAGGTTCTTCTCACCTCGGATCCAGGCTTGGATTCCACCTGACACTTTTCATCTTCCCGGCAGCAGCACTTTTTCGCATCACGCCATTGAAAACGACGAGGGTTTCCGACACCACTTGACCCCTATGCACCCGGCTCCTCTGTGTTAGGTAACACGGGTACCTCGGTACTCACAAGGGTGCTGGCCTTAGAACCTTCTATGTTCCAAAGGGTTTGCTTGAAGTCCTCTCCGAAGTGTCCTTAATCTGTAATTTTCCAACCGCGACTTTCCCATAGAGTTGTACGGAGCACGCGGTCGTGTTCCCACACTGCACCCATCCTCCGTGGGTCTCCTGTGTCACTACCTTGGGTGGTTCCTTGGGGTCCCAGCGATTCTACGTGCTCTAGGCACTGTGTCTATTGAAGTCGTGGTTCTTATACCATTTTTTTAGTATATGGTTCGGTCTCCCCCTGGAGCCCGCTGTGTATTGTGCTATTTACTGTCGTTCTATTGATTAAGTATTGTGTGCTTTATGTTCTAATCTCACATAGAGATTAGTAGAGTGTTTAGTAATAAATACATATTTTTTATATAACACTTGTGTGGTTCTCCTTTCATTTGGTCACACAGGAGGTTCTGTTCTGGTAAAACAAGCTGCTTTACATTCCTTCAAGACTTAGCCTGAAGGCTGCTCTCCATAGCTACCACTAGGATAGCTTTCATAAAGGTTATCTTTGACCTAATCATCAATAAGGGTCGTTTGGACTGGTGCAAGGTGCCCACTTTAATTAGTGGACAGCATATACCAGGCCAACTTCTCACACGATCCACTGTTGCATTGCTAATATATCCTGCCGTTTTCCAGTTTGCTCATCTGTCTTTCTATGGTTACTTATCCTGTATTTAGTCATTACTTAGCAGTGTTTAGTGTTTTTATTCCAAGTATTCTACAATGCTATGGCACTTGTTTAATAAAGCGTTAAATGTCATATTGTGTTGTGTGGTTATTTGATTTTCCAATTGTTTTTATAGAAGTCCATTCACTTTCTTTAAGCCAATGAACGTAACCTTTATGTCGTTTTTAGGTGTTCTTTTCAGAGTAGGTCGCCGCACTTTTCTAACAATTAAGAATATTGGCTTCATAATAAACTGAAACCCTAGTTTCACCAATAGATTCATAGGCTGCATTTTGGATGTGTCATTGTAAAATGTGCACATTAGTCTTTGCTGGAGGGATTTTGTATCTTGCCTAAAGTTTCATGGGACAGTAAAAATTATGCAGAGACAGGTGTAGCTCACTGTGTGTTCCAGGTGCGCATCCTTGAAACAAACTGTGTAGGTTATTTTTTTTAAAAGCATTATTTTCGATTTGCTTTATTTTATACTGCCCACAAAACGTGTAGGAAGTCCAGGCTTTGCTTAAAATATTCTTTAGTAGGCGAAAGAAATACTGAAATCATCACTAGCATGAAATGTATCTAAATTTCCCAGTCTACCCCTCAGGAACATGTATGATGATTTTCTCGTGGCAGGTATCCCTTGTACAAGAAGGCACATGGATACTTCCTGGGGTGATAAGCCACGCTCTACAAATCCTGCTGATATACGTATGTGAGGGGCGGTTTTTGCTGTGTTTTGTTCAGTTCTTGCTTGCGCTCAGAGACTATTTATTTTGGGATTGCATGAAAGCTGAATTAATAGAACAGACAACATGGCTTGTGTTTTAATCCATCCTATCTTTACACTACCGTGTTTCGCAGTACCTGGAGTCAGGGATACAGGTGCGCAGTAGCGCGACACCACATGATGGATATAGCGGCAAGTGAGTAGGAGCCTGGATTTGTTAGCTCTTTTGCGGAGACAGATGTTGATCAGGCTTGGAAGTAAATCATTGGACCTGTCTTTTACCTCTCAACCACTGGCTTTCTTGAACTCTGTGGCTTATCTTTTCCTTGTTTAAGTGTAGAGACCAGGCTAGGTGCTGGGCAGGGCTGGTCTGTGCTTAAATTGTGCCCCGGGCAAAACCAAATTTGGAACCCCTCCTAACCTTTCCTCCCATAGCCCCCGCCCCACCATCTTTTCTAAACGCAGTTTATAATAACCATCGCTAAATCACTCGACTTAATAGTGCTGCTTCTGTGCTATGCATTCTGTTGAATTGAGAAATGCTTGCCCTGCTGTCTGACACTTTTGTGTGTTATACACATTATGTTTGCCTACTACCACGACGCCCTCCTGATAGTAACTGTGTGCAATTCCAAAGATTAATAATTGATGACTAAAATATTAATTGCTTCTGTTCTAGCTCAGACCACTAACTTTATCAGAAGATCCATAGCAAAGGCTGTCGTAGAGCGAGCCACAGGGAGAAAAGGGGCAATGTTGTTACTGATCTTCTCTTCTCCCTAATCTTCTTCCTTACTGCTGATGATGATTATCTTAGTGGGGAGGAGCCTTTTGTGTTTACAGGTCAGGTCCTGGCTGAGTACCTCAGTAGCGATTGGCCTATGAACACCTATACCGGTGGCGTGAGGGAGAAAGACAATTCTATGGAGATTAATGTAGATTCATAGAGAAGATGAACGGGCACTGTCAGCCTAAAATGTAAAAATTAAAAAACGTTACCTAGTTCCGCTCATAGGGCACCCCTCTAAATCTAGGCGACCTGGCCCTGCTCAACCATACCCAAGGCCAGGTGGTCAACAGTAAGGACTTGAAGACATTCAAAAAGTGCTTTGCAGTGTCTATAAAGGTGAGATATTGGAGCTAAAACGTAAGGCCTAATTATGAGGCAGGCCACGGGCCATAGGCTTACAGGGAGCAGCCTTGTAGCGTGACAGCTAACTGGAGTGTGTGAACGCGATGTTCAAGGATCACCAATGCTACAGACCAGGTTCCTCATTCTCATCGATGGGGAACCCAGTAGAATCATGCATAGGCAATATTTGCATGTTATAATGAAAGTAGCTTGTTTAATTACAATTTTGTAACATCTACTGCAATGTTAAGAAGGAAGAAAGTAAAGCCACAACAGTGCTGAGCTTGGTTTAATAAAGGAAAATAAGCACGTTTCCATGTGCTGAAACATAACAATGCTCCACTCTGATGCCGAAGCCCGTTTCCTCTATTTCAGGTGTATTTCGAAAAGATCTGGTCATAACAGTTGATGAGTCTGGAACCCATGCATAATATAAAACTGACGAGGAATAACTTAACAGATGGAGTGTTTTTCACCTTGAGGTTCCGAGTGACATTATAGATAACTCGGGCTTCACTCTCATTGCCTATTTCATGTCACTCAGAACCCAATGGTTAAAAACATCCGTTATTTACAGTTACCAGTCTATAATTCTATACATCAACTGTAAAATCCGGTGTTCATTGTGTTTTCAATCAATTAAACAGGTAGCAACGAAATGTAGATGCGTTTGTATTACCCTATTCCGTTGTTTAAACAGTGAAATATGTTTGGCAAGTGTGTTTATAAAAGTAATCTGTGCGATGAGTTTTCAAATGTTTTTTTTAACCAGCAGTAAAATAAAACCGACGCAATTCACAACCTGCTATCCAAATTGGCAACCATCTCTATGGTCTCCAGATCCTTTCTATCACCAGCCTCCAAAAACACACAAAGTCAAACATCTTTCCAAAATATGCATACCTCTTCCCTCAGCTAAAGTCGTCTATTTCATTCACAGCTCTCTTTCTGCATTTAAGTCAACTGTTCCACAACACATGTTCCTATCAAAACCCCCAGTTCCCTGCCCACGTCCTTTTGTTACCAGACCCCCAGCTTCAAGGCTCCAAGTCCACAATTCCCATTAACAGCCCCCTATCGCCATTTGCGCCCATCCCCGGCCTGTATTCCTACTAACCGTCCCTGTTCCGCATTCACAACTCCCTTTCCCATGTTCCCGCAGAGAGACCACTCACCTGAGCTCTTCCTGTCCCCCATGCCAGCTCTGTTTACTGCCGAAAGAGAAACTAGGCGCATGCGCTGTGGAGAAGACTGTAGGCTCCACTCTAACAAGCCCAAAGTCCTGTAAAGGAAAGACCCTAAACACGCCCCGCCTAGATAAAGACAACGAGCGACTATAAAAACGCAGAGAAACATGAGTTCTAAATTCCTATGTTCTCAGTCTTGTTGTGTCCAAACGGGACCTCAGTGCAGGGAATCAACGCTGCAAACTCACCACGAAGCAAAGTGTGGCACTTGAGCCAGCGAGTACCGACAGAACAATTATATCTTTTTATGAGTAATGGAGATTGAGAATATTTATTCCAGGACCCACAAATGGTGATATGGGGGGAGTGGGGTGGTAACATTGTTGATTACCCATGGAGAGAAAGCGAGATGTGGGGCTTTTGTCTTTTCTGTTGTTAATCGCTGATCTGTTTTGCAGTGTGAAGCTTTCTCTGAAGTCCACAGGGACAGATACAAAGCCAGACTAAACAGGTGAAATCCAAAACAGGCCGACTCCCCTGTCAGAATCCGTGTATCCTCGGGGTTGGAGTGATGCTAGTATGGGTCCACCTTTCAATAGCTCCAAGTCTGAATGCTATTACAGCACAGACTATTGAAGTGATTAAGTGGGGGAAGGAAAGGTAGGGATCAGCAGGGAGGGAGATCTGTAAAAGACAATACACAATTACTGTGATGTTAACAAATAAGTTCTTCTCTCGGTCTCTCCCACTTATACCACCCTTTCTATACTCAATAGCAATACCTGTAAACAAAAATGACCATAAGGCAAGTTCTGCATTTGTAGGCTGTCTTCTCAACGTTTTGTAAGTCTGACTAGAAGTAGTAAGGCGATATGTACAGCTAGGAGAAGGAAAGAAGATCATAGGTTACAGAGCTTTTACCAATTGGGTACCGCTATAATCCTATCACTTCATCTACATACCCCTTTATCTGTAATGCGTTGATTCACAGGGGAGGTGCAAAATGTCCATTCAGGGTTCTTACATGCGTCCCCTGTTGTTAGCATAAACAGATTGTAAGAAATAAAATAGGATCAACATGCTATTCCCATCATAGCATCCTTAATGCAAAAGAGTTCCACAGATTCGAAATAAGTCTCACAACTTGTGGGAGTCCAACAACAAAAGACGGATCCCACTATAGATAAACAGTGGTAATGTAAATACTCAGACACAGCAACATAAGGCCAGCTTTCAGCTGCTGGAGTGGACTTCACTGCTTTGGTTCGTTTGTACAAATTAAAAATAAGTTCATGCCAGATAAGGCTTGGATCCCATCGGTTTTACCTTCCTCTCCGCATGAGCTTCATGGAAACTCACCAATGGAGGGGAAAACCCCTTGCAGTACACCAGGGAAAACCAACCAGAACTCGTTCTCCCCTCTGCATGAGCGTCAGCTGAGTCTCGCCAACAGAGGCGAACACGCAGTGCTCACGATCACCAGATACTCAGGAACCGCACCTCGCGGTTCCACTAAGGCTCCCATCTCAAGGGCACAAAAGAACGAGATAGGGTGGTGCAGAAAGCACCCTTACTGGACCGGCTCACCAATCCTCCATCCGTCGGCGTACACAGAATAATCAGCGCATTGAGTGCCCCGGAAGAGATTATGAGGGCAACAGGTTAACGCAATGATGCGTGCGAGTCTCCTGGCGCATAGCATCATGAGAAATGGAGTCCACTACGCTCCCGATGTCAGTGTTCAAGAACACTTGCGTGGGTCTCCCTGGTGAGATCTGACATCACCACTGTAAACGAGGGCACTCATAGCTGCCAGGTTTCAGATTGCTTGTGTGTGACAGTACCGTTGTTTATGTGTGACATTCCATGCTTCATGTGTGACACTATGTGCGAAACTTAATTGTGATTAGAACCATGCAAAAAAATCCCTGTAAAGATAAATATCAGAAATTGCCTCAGTTGGCGCTATATGAAACTTTAGAAGTAAGTGCTATTTTGTGTTCAAATTTACTACAGTATGCTTGTGCAGACTCCTGGCACCAGGAAGAGCAGACAGCCCCCCCATCCCCGGAGCACTGCATGCTCACCCCCCACATACATGTTCCTTTCACATAGTAAAGCCCAGGACAGAACCAGAAACCGCAGTCTCCCTTATCAAATATTTAAAAACCTCAAAGAATCGAGGTTTGCACATGTTCATTTGTGGTTTTGTAAGAGCATGATTACATTTATCGAAAATAGTATTTAGCATTTTGATAGTGCTTCATCTTATTTTATTTGGTTTATGGGTATGGGTGGATGATGCTAGGGTTCACGCCAAAAGAAGTCAAGACCCAATATTGTAGTTGGCACGTGTCTCTCAAGTGGCTACACCCAAGAGCCACTGGTTATGTGAGAATGATTTAGGCTTGGAGAGAGTGCTGTGATTTTATTTGGTATTTCATAATGCAATGTATTAATGCTATATGTAGACAGAGTTCGTGCTACCACTTAGTGCAGTGAAATTGTGTTGGTGCGTTATATGTGCTGCTTAGTTATAGGCTGCATAAGTTTGAAAATGACTGTGAGAAGCTGGCCTGGTATATGATGTACACTTATGTAAGTGGACACCTTGCACCAGTCCAGACAACACTTATGGTGATTTAAGAGGTCTTAGACAACCTTAGAAAGCTCTCTAAGTGGTAGCTGTGGAGAGCAGCCTTCAGGCTTAGTCCAGAAGGAGTGCAAAGCAGCTTGTTTTACCAGAATGCAATCTTATGGTATAGATTAAGTGAAAAAGAACCACACAAAGTATTTATAAAAATATGTATTTATTATATAATACTCTCTAACACATAGAAATATCTCCTACCCCGAAATATACACAATGCACACAATACTTCAGCAAGGAAACACAGTAAATAGCACGAAATACACAGTGGACCCCAGAGGGGGACCAAACCATATACTAAGAAAGTGGTATAAGAACCACGACTCGTGTCAAGACAATGTCGAGAGGACGTAGAAGTGCTGGGGACCCAAGGAACCACCCAAGGTGAGTAGATAGGGACCCCACGGAGAGCGTGTGCAGTGTGGGAACACAACCGCGTGCTCCGTACAATTCTACGTGTAAGTCGCGGTTGGATTTTTAAAGATTAAGGACCCTTCCCAGTGGACCCTGAAGAAACCCTGTGGAAGACAGAAGGTTGGAGAGCCACCCCACCCGTGGATATCCTAGTACCCACGTTACCTACACCAGGTAAGCCGGGTGCATACGTGTGAAGTGGTGTCGGAAACCGCAGTCGAACCCAGTGGAGGACTTCAGGAAAGTGCCGCTGCTGATGAAGAAGAAAGTGTCCGGTGGAATCCGAAGGTGGATTCTAGATGAGAGATCTTTGCAAGCAGAGGGGACAGAGTCTATGTCACTCAGGGGGGACCAGAGACTTGGAAGACAAATGCCCTCCGATGTCGGGTGTTGCAGGATGGATGACGATGACCTTGACTGCAGCTGTGAGGACCAGGCGACGCTGAGGAGGACCAGGAGCCGTGCACGAGCTGTCCCACGAAGGATGTCGAGTGCTGAGGGGGTCGGTGTCCGGCGGGAGCACCAACAAGCCTTGGCAAATGCAACCAATGCAGGAATTGAAAAAGGAGCAACTTCGGGACCAGCAAAGTCCAGGGGACTCACCAAAAGCAGGGGAGTCAGGGCAGGCCCGAGCAATCAGGGGAGCCCAACAGAAACAAGTTTGACCCTCAAGTGGACCCACAGGCCGGAGGCACTGGAGTCGCGAGAGGACCTCAAGATGCTCACCAAAAGATGCAGGCCATGATGCACACGATGCAGCGTGGCCCAAGATCCTGGTCACAGGAGATGCTCGAGGCTGGGGCTACTTGGAGCCCAAAGATCTTCTTGGAAAGAAGTCAACAAACCTTTGCAACTGCAAGTTGACGCGGTGCACAGGGGTTCGGTTATTGCAACCCCCACGAGGGATAATGGCCTCAAACCTGGTGAGAGGGCAGGGCAGGCCTTGGGAGCTGTGGAAAACCACCACTTGTGTTGCAGAGCCTTTGGAGTCCGGAGGAGCTCAGGATCAGCAGACAGGTCGACTTAGTTGCGGTGCCTGCAGATGCAGGGAAGAGACTCCTTCACTTCAAGGGTGATTTCTTCAGGTGTCTTTGATGCTTCACAGGCCTTAGAAGGTTCCTGTATGATGCACAGGCACAGACGATGCAGCAGACTGGAAGGGAGACAAAGTCAGAACCAAGCGAAGTCCAGCGAAGTCCAGAGTGTCCAGACTGTAGAAGAGAAGTGGTGTCTGATCTGAATCTTATCCCACAACGAATCTAGGGACCTACACCCAGGTAAGCCCTTAAGTACCCTAGAGAAAGGGTTGGGAAGATTCAGGGGACCCTCCCAGGGGAGGGTCTGGACAGGGAGGAGGTTACTCCCATGTCCTTTGTCCAGTTTCGCGCCAGAGCAGGAGCCAACGGCTCCCAGGATTGGTCTCAACTGAACTATGCACAGGGACACCAAATGTGCCCCTCATGCAGACTGAGTGGCGCTGGCAAGCGCACCCACCCCATCCCAATACACTAAATCCTGTCTGGCAGGTGGTCACACCTCCCTGTGACAGGATGCCTATTGTTCTGCCTTCTCCTGCTCGAGCTTGGCTCAGCAGCAGGAGGGCAGAATCGTGTCTCTGGTCGGCAGCAACCATTTTGTGCTGTCCGGGTCAAGACGTCTGGTACCGGGAACACTGAGAGCCTAATGGAGGGCTCTTCCAGTGCTTGGAATCATACCTCCCACATCGTTTACGGTGTGGGGGTATGATTCCAACATGTTTGATACCAAACATGATAGGATTCGTTGCACCCGTTTTCGAGATGGTCATCGCGTAATTACGCGGTGCCCCTCTATATAGTATATGGCTGCTTCACTGACAACCTGGGAGAATGGACTCCATAGGCTGCAGGGGTGTCCTGCTCATGCAGGGGCACCCTTTCACTTAGAACCAAGCACCCTGCCTTCAGGATTGCAAAGGCCTGCTATAGGGGTGACTTATAGGTTTTAAGTGCAGTGACCCTAGATATAGGAAACCTATATCTTTAGTAAGTGGTGCTAGCACCAACTTACACAGGCTGCAATGGCAGGCCTGTAGTTCCATTTTGAATGGTCTCTCAAGGGTGGCATAATACATGCTTCAGCCCGTGGGAGACCTCTGGGGTACCTATGCCCTGGGTACATGGGTACCATATACTAGGGACTTACAAGGGTACCCCAGTATCCAATCTGGGGTGTACCTAAGTACTGAACATACCAATTTAGGGAGAAAGCAGATAGACTGGGGTCCTGATTAGCAGGATCCCAGTCAGACGAGTCAAATACAGCTTAGCACCAGGCAAAAAGTGGGGGTAACCATAGAAGCAGATCCTACTTTCCTACACAGACTATTCAAATTTAACTTTAAATGAAGTTATCTTGGACCTTAAAGTCCTTCGGATGAGAATGGCCAGCTAACTTGTGCCAGTGTTGACAGATTATAACCATGTCGTGCTACTGTCTTGATAACTGCATTTTCTAAAGTCTACAGCAAGTGAAGCAATGCAAGGACCAATTACACCTGGGAATATTAGAAATCCCTGGAAATGGTAAAAGATTGAGTCTCCCTTATTGGTGTTAAAACTAGCAACAAAGCAGAAGTGTGTATGGTCCTAAGTGAACTGGCCCACTGACGTCACTGGACGCTTGACGACAGGCACAGGCAGGGTCACCTGGCATGCAAGTAAACTTCAGCCTCACTAGCCTTTCGGAGGTACCCAGCAGTCAGAAAAATCTCACATTTTCTCTATGGGTTAATGTACCACTACACCTTAGGCCGAGTTGTCATAGCACTTGTGGTGTTTGAAAAAAAGCAAGACATTACATAGCAGCGTTGGCAAGTTTAGCACCAGGGATTTTCAAATGTCCATCTTAAGCTACAGAAACAATGCTGTCTTATGCCGTTGTTTTTAAGCATGCCTTCCCTACATGCTTACAACGTTGTACTGCTGAGAAACTACAAAGTCGAGTGGCGTATAGTGTGGAGAGTATGGGTGACCAGCTGGGGGCTGGCTAGCAGAAGAGGTTTTTAAGAGCCGCCAGCTCAGTGGGAGTTGAGGACTGGCCTGGCCAAAGCAAGCTCATTAGGAGAACCCGGGTGCATGATTAGAGTCCTGGGCCAGGTGGATACAGGCTGGGGGGGCTGAAGATGGACTGGGCCAACCGGGCCATTGGACAGCTGAGCTCAACAAAAGGAGACACAGTGAGGAGAGAGGACACTTCCTGCCTGCTGCCTGTGTTTCTTCCTGATGTGTTAGGGAAAGCATAGGAAATGAAATGTTACACAAAGGGGTATCGCGTTATCCACGCCTTAGCACTGAATGACTTCTGGGAAAAAGACTAGAACTCCTTTTTCTTTGACGATTCATGTTGTTGGGTAATGAAGTACAACACCCAGAAGACCAAAATGAAAGTCCCCATTACTTTGGTGGACTGCAGTGACAATGCACTGACTGTGGCACAAAGTGCAATATTATCAAAAGCAAAGAAAGTCACGTTCACTTTTTCTTGATTTCTTGTTGCTGACTTGAGCTGCCTTCCATTGATGGCACTGTGCAGTGTATCACTTCACCCTCCTCCACAGTACAGAGAGCACTGCAAGGGCCTCAAGAAGGACAGAGGCATCAGTTGTCTGCTCTTGAGATTGACTGCAACACTGTTAGAAAAAAAATAAAACTGCCACCTCTGTGTCTGCCTGGGTATTCATCTTCTAACTCCGTAACTCTGTTACTTGTAACCCCAATGACCAGAACACTGCATCCCTCCTTGAAAACCTCGCCAACATAGGACTCAAGCAGCTAGTCACCTCTCCAACCCATGCAGCAGGACACATGCTTGACCCCATCTTCTCTGCCATCGAAAACATCACCTACAGCCAAAGCACCAAACTCCTTTGGACGACCACCACTGCGTGCATTTCGCCTTCACAAAACCTATCGTACACAACCGCCCTCGCCGTAGCTGGAACAAGGTCACCATAGAACATCTCACCGCCTCCCTCAGTGCCCCCACCGACGCTAATACCTCAGCATGCAACCTCCACCGATGGATCTCCAACTGCTCGGACACTCTGTCACCCCTCAAGAAGGCAGCCGGCAAGCAACACTCCAAGAAAGCCAGCTGGTTCACCCCACCCTCCACGAGTCCAGGCGGACCGGTAGATGACTCAAGAAGAGATGGATGAACAACAAAACCCCGGAAACCCATGCAACGTTAAAAGACGCCATCACTGCACACCACCTTCTCCTCAAAACCACAAAGAAAATGGCCCTCCAAGACAGAATCAACGCACACAACAGCAAAGAACTCTTTGCCATCGTCAAGGAGTTCGCCACGCCCAACAGTGAGACCACAGACGTCCCACCCTTTCAAGACCTCTGCAACAAACTCGGCACCTTCTTCCACCACAAAATCAGGCACATCTACAACAGCTTCGACACCCAAGACCCTCCCACCACGCCCAACACCGCCGCACCCCAACAGATCCTGCTCAACTGGATCCCACTCACTACAGACTACACACTCAAGACCACGAAGAGCATCCACTCCGGAGCCCCCTCGGACCCATGCCCACACCACATCTTCCACAGAGCAGCCACCTCCATCGCCCCGAGCTTCGTCACACCATCAACTGCGCCATCGAGATCGCCATCTTCCCCGACGACTGGAAACACGCTGAGATCAGCCCCTTGCTGTAGAAGCCATCCGCAGACCCGACAGACCTCAAGAACTTCAGACCCATCTCCCTGCTCCCCTTCCCAGCCAAGGTCATAGAGAAGGCCATCAACACCCAACTCTCCAAGTTCATCGAAGCGAACCACTTCCTGGACAACTCCCAATCCGGTTTCAGAAGCAACCACAGCACTGAGACTGCACTCCTCGCCGCCACCAACGACATCCGCTCCATCATCGACCGGAACGAAACCGCAACCGTCATCCTGCTGGACCTCTCGGCCGCCTTCGACACCGTCTTCCACCGTACCCTAATCACGAGACTCTACAACGCCCGCATCCGCGACAAGACCCGGGACTGAATCCACTCCTTCCTCACCGGTCAAACACAGTGAGTCAGATTACCACTGTTCCTCTTTGAACCAGCAGAGATCAGCTGCGGAGTGCCCCAGGTCTGTTCCCTGAGCACCACCCTCTTCAACGTCTACATGGCTCCGCTCGCAGCCATCGTAAGGAACCACAGACTCAACATAGTCTCCTACGCGGACGACACCCATTGATCCTCTCCCTCACCAACAACCCACAACTGCCAAAAACAACTTCCACAGTGGGATGAAGGCCGTTGCCACCTGGATGAAAGACAGTTGCCTCAAACTCAACTCGTACAAGACCGAAGTCCTCATCCTGGGACCCACCCCCTCAGCTTGGGACGACTGCTAGTGGCCAGCCGCATTGGGAACCCCCCACACTCCCACGGACCACGCACAAAATCTCGGCATCATACTGGACTCCTTGCTCACAATGAACCACCAGATCAACACCGTATCCTTATCTTACTTCCACACACTTCGTCTACTTCGTAAGACATTCAGATGGATCCCCACCGAACCCAGAAAGACGGTCAGCCACGCTCTCATCAGCAGCAAACTCGACTATGGCAATACACTCTATGCCAGCGTCACCCAAAAACTCGTCAGAAAACGACAGAACGTTCAAAATGCAGCAGCTAGACTGGTCCTCAACCTCCCCTGCCGCAGTCACTTCACCATACACCTTCGAGAACTCCACTGGCTCCCAGTCAACAAAAGAATCACTTTCAAGCTCCTCACACACGCCTACAAAGCCCTCCATGATGCAGGACCAGCATATCTGAACCACTGCCTCTCATCCATGTACCCACCAGACACTTCCGCTCCACCCAACTGGCCCTGGCCACCGTCCTACGGATCCACTAGACCAGAACTGTAGGAAGATCCTTCACCTACCTCGCCACCAAGACCTGGAACACCCAGCCTCTCCACCTCAGGCAATCCCCGCCGCTGACCCAATTCCGGAAGGATGTCAAGACCTGGCTCTTCGACAGCCCTCCCAACCCCCCTCCCCCCCAGCGCCTTGAGACCCTCACGGGTGAGTAGCCGTGCTTTACAAACCCCTGATTGATTGATTGATTAATTAATTGATTGACTTCCTGCCATCACCACTGGGGTAGTGCCTGCCGCTGGAAAACAAGGCAATTCGCCACCTTCATTGACGTGCTTAAGTCTTCTGAAACAATTTTCCAATAGCTGTGAGTTGTGTATCTTCCACCACGTGGTCCAGGTCCGCCCCGAGAGACTCATGCTTCGGTTTGATTGGTCTGAAGCCCGGCGGCCCGTTTAATTGTCAGTGGTTGGTGGAAACAACACAGAGAGGCATTTAATGCAGTACAAATTATTTTTATAACAGGGAGACAATTATGTAAGAGGTATGCTCTGGTTAGCAGCAGGAATAGAAGAGAATTTTACTGCGCTGACTGCTTGATTATTAATGCAGCTCTGAAGTTAAAGCACCTCGTCGTGGGGTGGTCTCAGAGGCGCTATAATGTGTGACTATTGCATTTTAGTGCGGTGATGCGGATACCAGCACTAAAATGCGTTAGTCTAACCCCTGATGCGTTGTACTTGGCAGGGCTTGGCACTTCAATCTAAATCCGCATGGGTGGCAACCTAACAAGAGCAGTAATAAATACTCTGATGCGATCTGGGTTTTGCAGCATACATGCCAACACTCCAGATTCAGGCGGGAGCCTACCGATTTCAAACCTAGTCTACCGCCTACTGATTCATGCATTTCAAAAACCTGATTCCTCTGCGGGCTTCAGCTGACCGCGACTTGGCTAGTGAGACTCGTAGAATTCACTGACAGTAACCTGCTCCTGCAGGCCAGTGCACAGCATTTTTGCCACTCACTCTCTGCATGCCATAGTGCTTTCTCCGTGCTCCATACTGACAGGTAAGGGGAAATAAACATGTATCTGCATTTCTGATGTCCGGTCCTGCAGCAGCACACTTTCAAGTCTCATACATGGCATAATGAATGTATCTTTGTGTAACGTAACTGGTGCTCATGTAAAGTGCTCCAATACCTTCAGGTCGAGTTCCCGCTATATAAAACTGCAAAAAGTAAACAAAAACAAATGACAGACCCAATTCAGGCCCAGTTGCGGCCGGCATGACTTGCGGGTGGGGGGGCGGTCGCGCGGGGGGTTTAATTTTAATTAAAAACAAATATATATAACTTACCTTAGCCGGCCCGATCCGGTCCCGTGTCGTCTCTGCTTCTTTGCTCCTCGCAGGAAGCAGGCAGCCTCCCTCCCTTCCCCTAAGCCAATCACAACGCTGCAATGGCAGCGTTGTGATTGGTGGGGACGGCGCCCAGCCAGGCGCCTATGAGGAGGCCATTTTCTCCATGTAGGCTGCATGCAGCCTACATGGAGAAAGTGGCAGAGTGCGCATGCCTGGTTTGGTCGGCCACAGAGGGCCGACCAAACAGTCAGGGCCCGCAACATTGGGCTAGCCACTCCTCCCCTGCCCTGTTGCAGGACCGCCCACCCGACCGCCCCCAACCAAACTGCTTCTCGCAGTGCGAGAAGCAGTAACATAAAATGGTATTTATACCATTTTATGTCACTGCTTCTTGAACTGCGAGAAAGCAGTGGGGCGACGCTCCTCCGCCCACATGGAGGAGCCGCCCCTGTTCAGGCCTCGATGTAAGTCAATGGGAGAAATACATTCTCCCGATTTATTTTTCTAAAATCTCCCTCTTTCCTCTTCTAAATGTTGGCATGTATGTTTGCAGTCCCCACAGCATGGTCCACAGTGTAAACGTTTTGTAGACTGGGTACATCAATAAACCCTATAGCTTTGGACTACACACACTAGCGCTATCATCATACCAGTTCTGGGACAATGGGTTCAGCTGTTCTCCAACACACATAGAGAGTCACACATATGAAAGGTAGTTCGCTTGGGTAACCCCATCTCCCTCAACGTATGGTCTCTATTGGTAAGAAACTTGTTTGAAAACATGTAGAAATGTTGAAATGCAGAGCAGGGCAACTGCACCATGGACGTTTGACATTACACTGGAACTCCAGGGTGGTGATCGCTCACAAAGACAACACCAGGCCTTATCCTATTTTTTTATTTTTTATTTGAAGATTTTTCTTTGTACAAAAGCGTACTGCAAAGACAAGGAGGGTTATGGGGTTGTGTATGGCGGTGGGCCTCAATCCTCACCATATTTAGAGAACCCTGCCAAAAGGACAGGAGTTGTTTTGACAAAAGTACTTTTGCTGTTGGGGCAGAAGTCCTTTGGCATTACAGAACAGCAGGCAGGCAGGCCACCATGCATGAAACAACCCCCAAAGCTGTGCCAAAAATTAAAGATAATAAAATCAGATGCCACTTTCCACAATTAACACCATTGATATGGCCCCTGTTTGTGGGAATGTAAGGACTTGAACCCCCAACACCAACACTTGATGGAAGGAAGACCCCCCCCCCCAATGGAATGAAAGGAAGGGGAGGGTGTAACCCTTGTGGACTAGCTGGAGTACTGTTTAGTGATTCATCATGATGGTCTCCCTGTTAGCCAAAAACTGAGAGACCCGTCTACAACTGGAAGCTGATGGTGGAGGGAGGGCAAATCAAAGTGGCTTAGAAGCAGCTTTTCTAGAGAAATAAGGGGGAGAATGGAGCTGAGGTTGTTGTCGCTGGTACCCCTCAGATCCACTTCTATTGTGAAACGAGAGGAGGAAGTGCTGTAAGGTTTGGGCAGGATGGAGTCCCGGAAAAGCCACAAAATGAATGACATTGTTGGTGGCATGCTGTGTTATTCTTGCCATGCGCCACAGAGAAATCTGCTTTCTCACCTAGGAGTCTATACCCCCCTCAATGAAACAGCATATTCATTAGAGCAGCCCGGATGTCCCCAGGACACCCACTGAGTGCGTCCAGGTGTGCCAGCCCACGGTAACAGTCATGGCCATGGAACAGGCCATTCTGGTAGTCGAGTCTAGGCCACATTTCACAATTTGTTTAGAGGCATCAAGTTCATCCTTTTTCAGAGAATGGGCCTCTAATGTGATTCAGGAGGCTCGTCACAGATCTGCCATGTTCCACAGGGCGTGGACCTACAGTCTAGGTAGACGAATGGCTCTGGTACAGCCAAAAGCAAAAAACCTTGCATCTCGTGGAGTCGCATCGTTTCCACACATGACCTGGTGGGGCCTAAGGGAAAGAATTGGGGTTCAGTTTCACTGACAGTGCTTGAGCCACCAAACTCTCCAGAGAAAGGTATGTGTCAATAAGAGTTTGGAAAAAGGCGCCATTGGTTTATGGTCCTGAGAAATCTGCCTGCAAACTGCCAAGCCCAATAAGAGTTTCTTCCAGACAGCTTGTGCTGGATCTAGTAGTGCTTCAGTAAAGGTTAGTCAAGAAGAGTCTTAGGGGCTGCTTGGGGCAGCTGTAGGAATTATGTAAGGATGTTGCATTTTGGCTTAGCAGATGGAAGGAAAAACTCAAGCACTTTCGCTGCTTTACTCAAGACAACTAAAACCTTCCTCAGAAGGAGGGCCCGAATGATGACGGATATCACCTTCAGGAGATGTATTAAGCCACTGATATTTTGAAGCTCTTAGGAGTACCCAGCATCTAGCATCTCTGTGATAAAAAGTCAAGAGGTTATAAGCCTCTGCATCATCCTCGTTCATGCGCCTTAAATACAAGTTGGGTATTTCCAGCGTTATCAGAATCCCAGGCAAAGAGTTCTTGCACATGTGCAGACCTCTGATTTCTGTGAAAAGGGTCAGCAAAAAGCTGGTCCTCAAAGTAAGTTTTCACCTTCTCTAGTGCCACCCAAACAATTTATTTTGCCTTCGAGGGATGAGGCGGCAATAAAAGCAGCTTGTAAAGCAGCGTCATGGGGGATGTCACAACCAGCTTGGAAGACGGTTAGACCAGCTCCCTAAACAGTGAGGCATCCTTGGAAATGGTGCAAAGGCAAATGACTATAAATGTGTCGAGTCAGACTGAGCCTGCATTATCATCAAACCTGAATAGTCTGGGCCACCCTTGGGCGGTGTTAGGGGCCCAGAGAAAGGAGGAGAAGCCCTGAGCTGCCAAAAGGACTCGTTCAGAGACGGATTGGCAGATAGAATTGGAAGCTTCAGTCTAACATTTGTGAGTACCGTAATTGGCTCCAAGACAAACGAGGGAGAGGCCGATGCTGAGGAATGGTGCAGCTGAGGCTCTGAATGGTCCAGGGAGTGGGACTATTTCCTCAAGTAAGAAGAAGACCTATTCTTCCAATAGAATTTCTTATATTGTTTAACAGGAGGACTTTGTGGACGACTGGTCCCTGTGAGGAGACTTACCTAGGGGATTAGAAAAGGCTCCCCTTGCAAACCCGATCCAGAAAAAACTTGGCTTCCCATTCCCGATGACTTCTGGAAGCATGGCGGTATAGGAGTAACGAGCCGAAAGATCATGGTCAGGCCCCAGGCACCACACAGATATTGTGGGGAGATGATAAGGACATCCCCAAAACCTTTGCGGTGACATTGGGTATTATCTGCTGAAGAAGTACGACTTAAAATGTTGAGGAACTTAGTAAAGACCAGAGGAGAGTTACAGACTCACACCGGCAGTACTGCCTCTGGATTCAAGAAGCACCACCTGGCACCAGATCCAGTCTGGCATTTGAGGGTATACATAAGGTGGAGAATCTGCAGGAAGAAGTAACCATCATAATATTCTGTTAACTGTGAGGAATTTTCCACCAGATTGCAGTACAAAATCAAGTAGCCGAGATTATGTTACTGTGCCTGGTCCAGAAACAGTAAGCTGCTCAGTGTGTTATGTATTGCCCATCTACCGACATCCGGCAGAATCAGGCACCTGTAAAATCTATTCTGTGTCCATGGTGCCTACAGGAACAGACCAGGAGCATTCCTCCCCATGACCAAGGAGGTGGGAAAACTACCTGGCCAACCTGTTGGTGTCTAGTATCCCTGCGTCTGGCAACCTACTACTAGCGGATTTTAAACCTGGTCTGAGCTTGCAAATGTGCAACCCTTTGAACCCATGACCTCCTGCAACTTTAAGCTCCTCTCATGGAAGATAGCAGTTTTAGTATTTATCACTTCTGCTAGGCACAGAAGTGATCTACAAGGCTCATGCACCTCTGAAACTTACGCTGCGTTCCAGTGGGACAATTTTACCAACTTTGCTCGTATGACATTAACTGATACTAACTCAAATGAAGACGTTACACAACCTTAATTTCTGGCATGCACCACATTTTTGGGTATACCCGGGGCTCTGAGTTTTCACAAAGGAGCCATGTGTGACGGGAAACAGGCGTGACGAGCTGCATCTAAGGTTATGACCTATTACTTGAGTTAAGTGGCCTGATACTGCCTATTCCTCTTTGGGTATGTAGGCAAAGGATAAAGTTAACTTTATGGTGATTCTGTTAAGCCCAGCCTATAGGCTGTTTACTATTATCCCCACCCTTCGATCATTGGCCAAAAAAGACAATGTCTCAAACAGGGATACTAACAAGAGTGCGTGATTGTGTGTTTCTCACAGCTGCATGTTTGGAACTGAGCGTGCAGGTTTTTGGTGGAAACAGAAACAGAAATAGCCTCTGGTCCCACCACCAAGCGCATACCCACATGTTGATAATCAGGAAGATCCTGCGGAATAGGTGAAACATGTGCCTCTATTCCTGTCCAAAAGTAAGACATCAACATTTGTAGTCCGGACTTTGGCACACAAATTAATTAAAAATAATGTGTTCCTCTGTTCATGCTTAATGGATTGTATTGTATTGTAATTGCATTTATATAGCGCCTACTACCCCTGACGAGGCGTCAAAGCACTTTTTCGGCGAGTGGCACTCTGCTCCGGAACCCATAAAGGATTAGTGGTGAATTAGTATAGTGAAAATATGAATGTAATTTGAGTGGTGGATATGTTAACAAATAAACATGCAGTGTTAGGATATATAACATAATGGGCATATTCTTAGGAAATTATTTTTGAGACTCCAGCCGAGGAAAATATTGGCAAATGCCCTAAATAAAATTTCAGAAAAATTCTTTGCATTTTAGTTATGAAATGTTCCGCAATAAAAACTGATACCCATTTCCTTTGTGACTGAGCTTTGATTGCATCAAGCAATAATCTAGATTCTGTTGAAACTGTGCCATCAAACAACATTCCTCGGGTTGGAACTTCAGTGCATATTTATTTTTATGGGTCTCAAGACCCAGTATCAAGATAACTTTACTGTATTAAGCAAGAACCAGTAAGGCCAGTCACCCGTAGATAAGCAGTAACCAACCAGTCCTAGCACTCTGAGCTATAGTCATGGGAATTTGGGCCACTGCCAGGTACATACACGTATAGTTCCTACTCCAGCCGTTGCCCCTACTACTAATGCGTCAACAATGTGACCTTGTCTCCCATCACCTAATCAGCCACATTATTTTATCATTACCTCAACACCACCTCTTCAATGTGACATTTGCCTGTCATTGAGGCCTAACCATAAACCTCTGCCTGAGCAATAATGAATATTATTTTAGTATAAAATTACTTTTAAATAAGTTGGTATTAAATAATAATACCCGTACGCTGAACCTATTGGTTATCCTTACTTTAAGCCTCCCCTATGTTAAATATTTGGGCACCAAAGTAGTATCCAATTTACTTTCTGGGTAAATTGTCCAATTTACAATTGGTTTCCTTTGTTTAAATTTGCAGTTTCAAACACACTGCTTTAGGTTATACATATGTTGCCACGGCCATTTCTCTCTGCTTACTTAAGGCTGAACATTAAAAAAATATCAAGGCCAATAGTTAGTTAAATTAAACATAAATCTGGAAACCACTCAGTATTTATTCTTCTTCAACAAGCTAAATTTACTGTCTTTGAATTTTGACCAAAAAATAACTTAATTTTATCACCATTAACTACTGCCTGAAAATACAGAACTGTCTGTCCTAATATACACGGGTGTAACTTGGAGCTCTCCCCTTAAGTGTATACTTTCCTTAATTTAAATTTGCAACTTCAGGCACATTATTCCTTGCAATATACTTCACTGCAACTTCATTATCTGTATCTGTATGCCTGTATATTGGTCTTGTTGGTTAGGGAACTAGTATCTCACACAATTCATCAATGGTGTATAAATGAGATTCTCCCACAGTTCACTGAAAGTTTCCCAGCTCATGTATTTAATTGACTTGACACTGTATCTATTCAATTTACTCAAGGCTGTTTTAACATCCTCTTCTAAATATGCATCCTCCTCTAATTATAGGGAGTTTCTGTTTTAATCACATTCTAACTCCCCATCACTTCAAAGTTCCTCTTGGACCACATTAAGTCAATTCGGTTACTTATGATATTTCATCAAAAATGTGTTACCGTACGGTTTAGGTTGCAAATTTCAAGCATTATCAGTTACATATTCTCCTTGCACTTTAATGTTGTCCTGACCACTTGTAAGCAAAGTTTTAATTATAGCCTTGAATCCTCCTGGCTAGTAAAATTCCTCCTCCAATGTTTATTGTATTATAGCTGCCTTTATACAGTTCTTCATACCCCTGATGGGAAACCAAAGCACCTGCATCTTACGTTAACATAATGATGACTCTGCCTCAATTTGCCAGATTTTTTTAAATCTCTCAAGATCGAGATCCATAAGCAGTGGTGCTGTAGGGTCCATGTAACCCACTGAAACTTGATGATAGAGACCCACAGGATGGTTGCCTAAAGGCAATCAAGGTAGGGGATCTCAAAAGTCCATCCGGTAGTGACCAGCAGTAGCTTCCTAGGCAGGCACAGCCAAGAAACATCTGTAGTAAGTGCTCATTAGTCACTGCTTGTGAATGGTAGAGGGCTGAGACACAGTAGTGTTCCTGGTTACTGGCAGTCTGAGTACTCTCTGCAGGTACTCCCCTTCACTTCCCAAGAAATGAGAGGTGCTCATGGAAGCACACTTGTTTCAGGAAGCCAGGATTGATGACATACAGAGAACAATGATGGATGACACCAGAGCAGCACACATGCCACACTGGACGCAGCGGGCGAGTCGGTCCAGGTGCCAAACCAGCAGGAAGACACACTAAAGATGCAACTATTTAAGATCGACCCAAAACAACTAGAACGTAACAATCTGGCATGTGCTGGTTACTGACAACAATGGGCCCTATGTCACTTTTAAAAACTGCACACAAACATGGCCAAAAAGACATAGAAATATGGTTGGTCAAAAATGACAAGGCTCTTGCTAAATATCCAGCCTTACAGTAACATTCACTGCTCTGCCATGTAGATTTTGATGGGCCAAACAAACTATAAATGTTGTTTGCTGTGGCCCCTAACTGTTTACAGAATTAGACTTGCCCGGTCCAACTACAAGAAGCTAAACACTTACCCTGGTATGTCCTAGGTAGAGGCAGACTGGATAACTGTCATGCTTATCCTAAGCTTCATCACATCATGTCATACATGCCGTAACTGAGCCAGTATCATACACTCCTCTCCCAGACTAAGGGGCATATTTACAATGAAGTGACAGTGTACGGCGTTAGCCTTCCTAGCTTAACGCCGCACTCTGCTACTTCAGAAACGCAGGGCTGCACCATATTTACAACAATATGGTGCAGCCCTGCATTTCCCCCCTGCGCTGGTGCTAAACTTAGCAGCCTAGCGCCAATGCAGGCACCCTTGCACCATAGTACAAGGGTGTCTGCGTTGAGGGGAAGATTGTTTATGTGCAGGAAGCTCTCCCTTCCTGCACATAAACAATCTTTAAATGACGTTTTGTAACATTTATGTGTGCTGCTTAATGCAGCACACATAGAAGTTGCAAAATGTAAATTTTTTTTTTTTACCAATGGCAATTTGCTGTTTCTATGTGTGGTGCACAACGCTGCACACATGGAAACAGCAAAAACGAGGAGAAATAAAGCATTTCTCCTCGTTTCGTCTGTTTAAGACCACGTTTTCCCTGGTCTTAATTTAGACGCTGCCTCCTATTTACGCCACCCTGGTAAATTGGGGGCAGCATCAAAATAATGGATGTTGCGGTGGAACGCACACCGCAATACCATTGCCCTCCCCTGTCACGCTAAGTACAGTGTGAAAGGGTGCCTTATTTACAATGCAGCAATAAGCAACGTTAAGTGGCTTAATGTTGCCTTGTAAATAAGGCGAAGCCCCTATCGCCATCACAACATCACTGAAAGTGACGTTGTGGTGGTGATAGGGGCTTGTAAATATGCCCCTAAGTCTCTAGGTCCTCTCACGGCTTCAAGGGTGCTGAAAGTCATCCTGGCTCAGCCGATAGAGATTAACCTGCTGCAAGCATTGGTTACCTGCAGGTGGGATAAGTGTCCTGTAAATTCTATCTCAAACCGCCCTTAGTGTGGACAAAGCCAGTTCTTCACTTGCTTCCTGAATTTCAGACGATCTTAAATGTGTCAGATCTTGACTGAGAGTGATTTCCATAGTTTTTCTATGTGCAGTCAATGAAACCAGTGCTCTTCATTTTGGAGGAAGGAATGGACATGTGGGGCACCAGACTAGAGCTGAGTGCTCTGTTCTCTGAGTATTAGGGAATTTAGCTTGGCTGAACACATGGTCTGTTCCATGGATGCTATGAGGTCATAGCAACTCTCTATGGGGAACCAATGAAGTGCCAGGAGTATTGGTGTGATGCTTTACCATGGGCCAGTGGGAAATACAGCTTACTAAGTATGGATAGAAGTCCCCCAAGAAACAGACAATTTGCATATTGGACACGTGACGTGTGTAGGAAAGTAGGATCTGCTTCTTATGGTTACCCCCACTTTTTGCTTTTTGCACCCACTGTTTTGACTAGTCTGGCTGGGATCCTGCTATCCAGGACCCCAGCCTATCTGCTTTCTCCCTTAAATTGATATGTATGTACTTTGGTACAACTCCAGATTGGATACTGGGGTACCCTTATCAGTCCCTAGTATATGGTACCCATGTACCCAGGGCATAGGTACCCCAGAGGCCTCCCATGGGCTGAAGCATGTATTATGCCACCCCTGAGAGGCCATGCAAAATGGAACCTCAGGTCTGCTACTGCAGCCTGTGTAAGCTGGTGCTTGCACTACTTACAAGAGATATAGGTTCACTATATCTATATATATCACTACACTTAAAACTTTGTAAGTCACCCCTATAGCAGGCCTTAACAATCCTGAAGGCAGGGTGCTGAGTTTTGCGTGAGAGGGTGCTCCTGCATGAGCAGGGCCCCTCTGCAGTCTTCGGAGACCATTCTCCTGGGCTGTACGTGATACTACCAGACATATAGGTAGAGGTGCATTATAACCTCGCGGTAAATGCTATCTCGAAAACGACTGCAACGAAGAATGTTGTGTTTGGTGTCAAACACCTCGGAATCATCCACACCAGTAACTGGTGTGGGAGGTATGATTCCTCCCCTCAGAACCGAGGTTCTGGGGGTACTTAAGTCAACCGGTACCAACTTTCTCAAGCCTTACAGCACAAAATGGATGCTGCCAGCCACATACACGAGTCTGCCCGCCTGCTGCTGAGCCAAGCTCGAGCAGGGGAAGGCAGCACAATAGGCATCCTGTCACAGGGAGGTGTTACCACCTTCCAGACAGGATTTAGTGTATTGGGACTGGGTGGGGGCACTGTCAGTGCCAGAAAGTCTGCACGAGGGGCACAACTGGTCTCCCTGTGCATAGTCCAGCTCAAACCAGTTCTAGAAGCCATTTGCTCCTGCTCTGGTGCGAAACTGGACAAAGGACATGGGTGTAGCCACCCCTCTGTCCTGTCCCTCCCCTAGGAGGGTCCCTAGAATCTGTCCAACCCTTTCCCGTGGGTATAAAATGGGTTACCTGGCTACAGGACATTAGATTTTACGTGGACAAGATTCTGCAAGAAGATACCACTACACTTCGACCATCTGGACACGCTGGACTTCGCTGGACCTCCCTTGGGCTCGACTTCATCTTCCCTTGCCGTCCCCAGTCTCGCCACTGTCTGTGATCCATACAGGCTCCATGTAGGACCCTGTGGACCTCCAAGACAACAGAAGAATCTCCCTTGGAGTGAAGGAGTCACTCCCCTGCAAACGCAGGCACCGTAACGCATCTGACCAGTTTGCTGATACTGAGCTCCTGCGGACTCCAAAGGCTCCAGCAACACAGGAGGTGGGTTTCTGAAGGTCTCCGAGGTTGAGCTGCCCTCTCACTGAGTTTGAGGCGGATATCCCTCGTGGGGACCGTATACCCGTACTCCTGTGCACCGCGTGTATTTGCAGCTGTCGTGCAACAATTCCGTGCATTGGGCCATTTGTAGCCCTGACCCCAGCGCATCTTTTCTGAGAAGGACTCCGGCATCCTCGCACTCTGTGCCCTGCTAGCTGGTATCCTGTGAAACCGCCTGAGGTCCCCTCGCGACTCCTGTGCCTTCGGCCTGTGGGTCCGCTTGAGGGTCAACTTTGCTTTATTTGGGCTCCCCTGGTTGCTCCAGGCCTGCCCTGACTCCCCTTGCTGTGGTGAGTCTCCTGGTCCTTGCTGGGCCAGATCGACACTGAATTTGACCATCTACGTTGTTTGCCGCTGCCAAGGCTTGTTGGTGCTCCCGCCGGACACCGACCCCCCAGCACTCGACATCCTTCGTGGGACAGCACGTATCCGGCTCCTGGTCATCCAAGACGTCTCCTGGTCCGCACAGCTGAAGAGTCAAGATCACCGTCAACACACCTGAAGCACCCGACAACGGTGGGCATTCCCCGAGCCCCTGGTCACTCCAAAGTGACCCAGACTCTGTCCCCTCTGCTTTCAGGTTCTTCTCATCTAGAATCCACGTTTGGATTCCACCGGACACTTTTCTTACTTCCAGCAGCAGCATTTCTTTGTCGACATCCATAGAGAACGACGAGGGTTTCCGACGCCACTTCGTACCTATGCACCCGGCTCCTCTGGGATAGGTAACTCTGGTACAAGGGTATCCACTGGTGGGGCGGCTCTCCAAACTCTTAAGTTCCAAGGGTTGTCTTCGTAATCTGCTGAGAAGGGTCCTTAATCTCTAACTTTCCAACCGCGACTTTCCCATTGAATTGTACGGAGCACGCGGTCGTGTTCTCACTCTGCACCCGTCCTCCGTGGGATCCCCACTTACTCACATTGGGTGGTTCCTTGGGGTCCCAGCAATTCTACACCTTCTAGACTAGGTCTAGTCCCGAGTGGTGGTTCTTATACCACTTATTTAGTACATGGTTTGGTCTCCCCCTGGAGCCCACTGTGTATTGTGCTACTTACGTTTGATTCTTTGCAACTGTATTATTTGATTTGTGTTCAATCCTCATGTAGAGGACACTAGAGAGTGTTATATATAATAAATACATATTTTTATAACTACTGTGTGGCTTCCCTTTCATTTAACCAGTACTATAAGGTTGCATTCTGGTAAAACAAGCTGCTTAACATTCCTTCAAGACTTAGCCTGAAGGCTGCTCTCCATAGCTACAACTAGGATAGCTTTCTATAAAGGTTGTCTTTAACCTAATCACCATAAGGGCTGTTTGGACTGGTGCAAGGTGCCCACTTTAATTAGTGGACAGCATATACCAGGCCAACTTCCCACAACGTGACAGTGAGAGAGTTGCCTGTACTTTATGAGGATAGCCTTTGGTGAGGGAAGATTCATCTCAGAGTGAGCATTGTGTTGAAGACACATCTTGTCACTTGATACACTCGTGAGATTAAGGGGACGTTGAGGTTAGTAATGACTCTGAGATTTCTTACTTCCTGTGATGATGATGTCAGAAGATTGTGGCACTGTAATTTTTGCTGTGTCCACACGCGAGGATCTAAATTTTGGAGCACTTTACGTTAAGGGGGTTGGTCAGCATCTAGTCCTTAATGGCACGGAGACAGCGGTCCAATCTTGAAGATTCTGTCCCTGCGGGGTTTCTGTTTCAGGAAAATCTGTGTGTTCTTGATGTAGTTATAACCAGTTGGGGGAAAGGAACTGACCAGCTCCAGTAGTGGTGTCAGGTAGAGGTGGAGAGATAAATGAGTCTTGTGAAACTCTGGCCTTACTGGTGAAATGAAATGGGTGATGTGAACAGGGAAAGTGAGATGATGCTGTGCCTGCCTTTGACATAGGAAGAGATCCAGCCAAGGATACTTCCTTGAAGGCTGAGCTTTTCTGATCTTAGTAGTATGTTCTGCTGGTGCCCATTACCAAACGCAGATGATAGATCCAGCAATAGAAGTTCGGCTGCTTCATTTCGGTCCGCCACCTTTATAAGATCATCCCAAATGTATATTAAGATGGATTCTGTTCCTACAGCTAGGTGGAGCCCATTTGGTGGTCAGAGAGTAGGTTGTTCCATTCTATGAAGTCAGACATCTGGAAGAATGCAGATATTTCAATTAGGTTTCTTAGGAATTTATTGTTGGAAATCAGGTGCAAATTGACATGGTCTGGTGGGTTGTTTTTTAACTAGAGGGTTGAGTGAAGGAGGTCTTCAGCTGTTAAGGAAAGGTTCCTATTTCTAGGGAGTTATTGAGATGTTTCCTGCTGTGGTCTCTGCCGAGGTGTACAATCTGATTTGTGTTGAGCAGGGTTCTGGTGGAGATACAGACCACTTGCATGCCTTGACTCGTTCTTTGACTTCAGCTTTTGAGAGCTGTTTGCGGGAAGATGGAGTCTTTTTCATGTTTTTGTGTTTAGTTCTTTTTGTCATGGTGTTCGTTGGTGGGACTTGGATTCTCTTGCTCCTGAAGAGGTTGCACAGATTCTTACTTTGAAGAAAAGCTTGTTAGCGATTGAATTGCAGAAGGTTTTCAAGTGTGATATTTTACTAGATGAACAATCAGCATTGCAGGATTCCAAAGACATCCTAATTAGTTTTTTTGAAGGGTATTCTGAGCTGGAGAAATAAAATCTCTTGCATTATAGTTACAGGATTTGTATACCCTAGTTTGGCATTAGAGGCATATTTTGTCAGTCAGTCTGATTATCTGTATTAGCACTGTAAAAACATCTAGTTCCATTTTAGTTTTTACAGTTATCGTTCAGCCAAAGGGTTTTCTTTCTTTACTTGGTGTAACTCAACATTTTTTGTGGTATTAATTTGATAAACCCTTTGATGAGATAGTTGTAGAACTTATCCACTTGGCAATTTGTTTGTTGAGACTTGTCTTGACTAGGTAACAGTCAAATGCTGAGAGGTCAAGCTTCTTCTATTGTATTAGGCAGTTTTTGGTTATTTCTGTTCTTGTGGTAATCATACTTGTCAGATGGTTGACAATGTGAGAAAATGGGGTTCTGTTGCAGTACCCGCCCCCACACTTTTTGCCTGGCTTTTGATGAAATTTTGACTGTAGAGTACTGGGTCCCTTTGTCCAACTTCCCAGTACCAGTGTTCGTTCCCTAATACTGATCCACATTTGGCCCTCCAGGCCCCCTGTAAGTCCATAGTAAAAGGTACATGGGTACCTAGGGCGTTGGGACTGAAGTGGGTCCCCTAGGAACCCCTCACCTAGGCCATGCAGACTGCCACTGCAGCATGCATGGCCTGGTGCAGTCAAAACAACAAAGTTGACATGGCACATTGCCTGTGTGCCAAGCCAGCTAGCACTGCCCAAGATATAGGTAAGTCACCCACTAGCAGGCCTTACCAGCCCTAAGGCAGGGTGCACTATATCACAGGTGTGGGCATATCCGCATGAGCAGATATGCCCCTACAGTATTAGAGTCTATTCATTAATATTGCAAGTGCCAGGCAAGCCATAGAGATTATATGGGCTGGGAACTTGACAACTCGAGTTCCCCATCACCATGATGGCTTCACTGAAACCAGGAGTGTTAGGTAGTAAACAACTCCCTGTAATAAATCTCACACTGATGCCAGTGTGAGATTTATTAAACAATGTACTCTGAGGGTACCTCAGAGGTGCCCCCTTAAAACCTACCGACCCTGGTGTGGACACTGACTGGCTTTAGGCAGCCTGCCACAAACAGATATGTTTCTGTACCCCCATGGTAGAGAGCCTCTGCTCTCTGGGACCAGAAACAATGCACATCCCTGATAGAGGTGTCACACCTCCTCCCCCAGGATGGGCCAGTGCACGAAGGGGAAGCTTCAAAGGCCTGCCGCCATTGTAATGCAACGCCCTGCCTCTGCTGCTAGCAGCAGATGGCAGCCCCTTGTTTACACCCCCACTTTGGGCAGGAAAACCATCTGGCAAACCTAGAAGAATAGGAGGTGTGCCCATCTCTGCCAATTCCACCCCTAAGGTGGGGGAGGCAAGGTGAAGCACATCTTTCAGCCCCTGCCATCTTGAAGATGGGGAGACCCCTCCAATCAGGGCTAGGTCTATGCCCCCTCCCACACCTGCAGGGTGAATCCTGACAGTGACCAGCTCCGGTAAGAAGATTCAGACATCAAAAGGCATTCCTGCACATGAAGCCTTGGGCCTTGGTGAGCTGAACCGACATTGCCCCTACGACCCCCTACATCTCTACTTACCTCTGCTGTCGTTGGTCTCCTTTCTGCAAGCTCTGGTGCAACGCCTGCAGCCTGTTTGCCAAAAGAAGAATCTCCAATGGAAAGCATTGGGTGCCCAATGCTGAAATTGCACCCTGCACCCGGCCGCCCCGTGCCGTTGGTGGTGTATGTTTGGTGCAGCTTGGTGGCCCCCGTGCTTAACCTAACCCCCAAAGCTTGACCCCTGCAACCGCTTTACCTACCTGCAAGCAGTGTGGCTTTGAGCATCCCCAGTCTCTTTTGAAACGCATTGGGCCGAACTCTGATTTTGACCTCTGCACCCAGCCGCCCCTGCACTGCTGGTGGTGCAGTTTTGGAACTGACCTAACCCTTACCCCTTGCTGATCTTTGGTCCCGAAGACTGGAATTGTAAGTGTGATACTTACCTGTTCAACCACAACATTGTTTTCCCCGTAGGATAACATTGAACTGTTCAGAAAATATTAAAAGTGCTGATTTTTAAAAGTAAAAAGTATTTTTATTCAAAAACGTACTCACCTTATTGTGACGATCTTGGTCTTAAAATAAAATGCTACCAAAGTATATTTTTCTAAAATTGGTGTGGATCTCCTACTTGAGTTGTGTGTCCATTATTGGTCAATGTTGTACAATAAATGCCTTACACTCCTCGGTGTTAGTCCTAAAGCTGTTCACCCACACTACCACTAATAGAGCACTTTGGGTTTCACATTGAGCCCTGTACACTTTTGGGAAACCCCTGAACTCTGTGCACCCTAAACCACCTAGTGGCATACCATATACAGAGACAGTTTCCTACAGACAAGGAAGACGATGAGGCAGTGGTTGGACCATCTTACTGGGAAGTTTCCAGTTATTGTAACAGGATGATGTCCCATGATACCATGTCCAATGAAAAGTATGCCCAATGTGTGGCAACCTGCCTGTGATCAGTTTATAAAGTGTTAGGCGGTACTTATTCGTAGGTAGAGCCTTGATGAGACGACAGTTCAGTTGTTGGAAGTGTGTGGGAGAGCTAATACTCAGAAGAGGTATTGTTGGAAAGGGATCACTGACAGAATATTGAAAACACAAATATCATGTGGACAGAATATCGTGTCAAAGATATCGAGGACCAAAATATTGAGAAGGTAAGTGCAAACAGGTAAGTATAGATTTACTATTCTTAACTTCACATCTATGTACCTTAAAGATATATATATCATCAAGGTATATATATTTGGAGTTATATATAGTAACACTTTATTTACCTATGAAAAACGTACATTCACCATATTTTTGTCCTTGACATTTTTGACACAATATTTTGTCCCAGGATATTTGTGTTTTCGATATTCTCTATAAATACCATTGGAAAGGTAACAGTTTAGCCCCCTACGGTACTAAGAGGAGCCCTCTGGACATGGAGCAGCCCTAGCCCATTGAGCACTAATGATCACTGGTGTTAGAGAGGCACATTGAACAGTGCACTGATATATGTGAGCCTCTCCAATGGCACACTGGTACACCAAGTACCATACTTTTAGCAATGCCCTGGAATATTTGAACAAAATCCTTACATAATGTGCCACACTCTTTGAACTGGATTCCTAAAGTACTTGTACATAGAACACCATCAGTTCTGAAGGCATTTGATTTTCTCGCAGTGACATCTTGGAATGTGTAACAGGGATGGGCGTACTGTTCCAGCACAGAATTTAAAAGGTGTGTTACTTCTCTTGCCATGAGTAGTAAACATGGGAAGAACTGGGAGAGTGGGTGGACAAAAGGGTGCACTTACTACTAAATGGGAGATATTTATGGAGGCGTAAGGAGAGGTTAGGGAGGGTTAGGTTGGGGATAGGGAGGGACGTGCACCCGCCCACATAGGAGTAAGCCCATTGCTGTTCACAAACTGCACTTATAAAGTTACAACAGCCAAAAAGGGATCCAAAACAGCAGTAAATTACTCCAGCTCAGAGCACCACACATGGCCAACCATTGGTACTGCAACACCCTCCAATAGAAAAATAATGGAAGTAGGGAATTAAAGTAAAACCCCATGGTAAATAATGTTAATTTATATTAGTGTATTTAAAATAGGTAAAAATATAAATAAATATAATGGAATGTTAAAAAATTCATAATGCATATTTATTATTTAAATATAAAATATTTTAACAGCCTTTTTTTATTCATTTCATACATCACGTTTAATCATTATTAATGCATAAAATAAATATTGTTTTACTTTAGGTGACAATTTGCTTTTATTTAAACTCCTGCAAAATAACTAATGTAATTTATTTAAGTTGAAGATGAAATTCAAAAAGAGAAAAATAATGAAGTAGCATTTTTCTCTTATGTTCTACATTTAAAATAAATATATAGAAGTAATTTGCATTAATATTTAAAATAATTTTTTTTTTTACTATTTTGTTTAGTGTTAAATAAACTTTTTAAAATTTTTCCTTATACTTTACCATAGGGAGACTTTGAAGTTGGAATAGAGATCTCTGTATGGTAAAGTATAGAGAAAAAGTAAAAAATGTATTAAGCTCATTGTAAACAAAGGAGTGCAAAAACAAAAACAAAAAAAACGGGCAGATCTGTACTAAATATGCACACAGGATCTGGAATGATATTCTAGTATCTGTATAGACTGCCCAACCCTTCTTAAGTTGAGGTAAGAGCTGAAGACAGACCTTCTTAAACAACACTACACGACAACTCCATAACAGTCCACTTCCAGTCTCAGATCCATCTACCCTTCAAACACTCACTAATTGTATATTTACTTTTGACCCTCTATGGCACTCTTCTACCTTTCAGCTTGGTTTGCACTAATCAAATACCACATACATATGTACACTGCTCCCAGCTACTGTGGTACACACCAAAGAAATTGAATAGTTTATTAATTCCTCTTTGGAACAACCCTTAAAAGAAGTGGCTTTTTAGTCCATATACTTACAAAATTGACCTGTAAAATGTACCTTTTGCCCATTTTTACAAGAAATGAAGCAACTGTTTGAGAGTTTCTGCCTAGAGACTGCTTAGCTCCCTTCTAAAGCTGAAGCTTCTACAAAGACTGTAAAACTACTGAGCTCGACAGGCTTTTCATTACTCTATTTTTATGCACCTATAGTTTATTCATTTTGATTTCTGATTGAAGTGATATGATGTTACACTCTGTATGCATCTGCCAAACAGACATAAGTTGCGCCACAGGGACCTAAAGTAGTGGAAAAGTCATTTTAAGGTGTGATCACAAGCGTCCTGTGCTTTGTAGACATGCTTTGCAATCTAACACAAAATAATGCTGCTTTATTGGAATGAATAAATATGCATGTTTTTCAGATGCCTAGTAGCCAAAAAGCAGCGGAGCCCTCTACTGGGCCAAAGACGAGTATAAATTCAATGAGTGAAAGGAGGGGTAGCTGGGCTGTGTAGTGATAACACATTGTGATGTAGTGTTCCTGATGAATACAGGGATATTGTTCCAGATCCTGGGTGCATAGATGGAAAAAGCATGCTGCCTTTTTTATTTCTTTTTTACACCTTTTATTTTGCAGTATGATGGTGTCCTGGCTGTGGGTGTGCCAAGAACCACCATACCAGCCATACTGTTATAGCGCCCAGGTGGGCAGGTGGGGTCAGCTACCAGCATTATTCCAGGATTCCTTTCTTCTGTTCTGATGTGGAAACACCTCAAAGGTACTGGCTGAGATGACCACATGGAATGTGTGGATCCAGTGATGATTCAAGGTACTATTTTTTTTTATCTGGGATAGTGTAGGAAGCTGGTTCTGTATATACTATACAAAAGTGAGGTACAGTGTGCACAGAGTCCAGTGTATCCCAAAGGTAGGCAGAGGCTAAAATAGATAATACCTTACTCTCCATTTGTGGTAGTGTGGGTGAGCAGTAAGGCTTTATCAGCGGGTAGTGTTAAGCATTTATTGTACAAACTCAGGCAAGAAATGATGTCACACACTCAAAGACTGAACTCAGACCAATTTGTTTGTATAAAAATATTATTCAGATATTTTATTTCTAGAACCAAGCCAGGCCTGGTGCAGGTAAGTGAAATAATACTTTGCAAGATTTATGCAGTAAATTACAGTTGAATGCAGGTTCAAATGCAGTTGGTTGATTTACAGGTAAGTCAACAGTCAAGATTACTTTCCAGTTACTTTGTAGATTATTGTACACGTTGCTGCTTGGATTCTTTTTTAAGTTACTTTTTCTAACCAGTGTGATATGCCTAGATGTCACACTGGGACATTTCCTAGACGAAAGGTAAGCAATTCAGTTTTTGTACATTTGCAGTTTTTCAAGGTTTCATACAGACCAACTCCACACTTAGAAGAATTTTCAAAGAAAAGCAGTCAATGCAATCCTATGGGAGAAAATTAAGTTATTGGTTTACAGTACCTGGTTGTGGGAGTTTGGTTTCTGGGGTTAGAACCAGGGTTTCCCCAGGGTCAAGGATGCATTCTCAAAGCACCCTCAGCGGCACTAGGGCGGCCGGGTGCAGAGTGCTGAGGCCCAATGTTATCCAATGAGGGATAAGGGGCCTCCGGTTGGTGGCTGCTCACAAGCAGGCCACAAGGTTGTGGGAGCAAATCTCCTGGACTTAAGCTCAGGGCAAAGGGGGGATACGAGTTAGCACACAAGGTGGATCCACAGTGGCCCAGGGGCGGCAGGGTGCTGTTTTGGCGTCGGGTGCCCTGTTGTTTTCAATGGGGATTGCCGGTTTTGGTTTTTAGCTGCAGGCTCGGTCCAGGAAGTCTTCCAGGAGGAACCAACAGCTGGGCAGGTAAGTTGGAGGGCTAGGGGACGTAGGTGCACCTCGGTGCTGGGCAGGTAAGTTGGAGGGCCTCAGACGTAGGTTCTTCTCCAGGGCGCAGGGCGGCTGGATTCAGGGGTGCCTTTTGAGGTCGGATTTCACCTTACCGGGCCACATGCGGTGGGGGGGTGGGTCTCCGTGCAGAGGCTGCAGACGACATCGGGGAGTCCTGGAGGGGTCAACCCACGGTGGACTCGGACTCTGGAGTGCTGGGGGACCTCGCTGGGACGGGTGGGTCACCCGGGTTCGGGCCGTAGGCGTCAGGTGCAGTGGTGGTTCCAGGCATCGGGTTTCTTTGTCCTCAGCAGGCTCAGAGTCTGTCTTGGGAGTTTCTTTTGAACAGAGCTGCTGTTCACAGGAGATCCAGTCTTTGTTGAAGGCAGTTAGTCCTCCCAGGGTTCTGGAGGTCACTGGCTGCAGGACAAGGCGACTTTTGGCGCAGAATCTCTGGAAACTGCAGACGGGCCGGTAGGGGTGGGGCCAAGTCAGTTCTTCTTTGCAGTCTTCTCTGCTGGGCGTCTTCTTTCATCCTTCTTCTTCCTAGGTTGTGGTAATCTGTCTTCTTGGTTCTGGGCTGCCCACTAAATACTGTATTTAGGGGGCGTTTTAGGGGTCTCGAGGTCAGTAGCCAATGGGCTACTGACCTTAGGGTGACTACACCCTTGGTGTACTCACCCCACGTAGGGGAGAGGGCACAATCCCTAATCCTGAGTGGAGAGTGTCTGCCATCTGCAAGATGGCAGGCACTGAAGAGTGGGCTTCACCTCGCCTCCCCCACCTGAGGGGTGGGGTTGGCAGAGGTGGGCACACCTTCTGGGCTGTGCTAATTTTTTCCGCCTGTCTTCCTGCCGAAAAGGAGGGACAGGAAGGGGGCCTGCTCCTGATAGCAGGAGAGGCTGGGGGTCACGTTACAAAGGCGGCAAGGCCTTTGAAGCTCCCCTGCCACAGATGGCTCTTCCTGGCCTGGGGGAGGTGTGACCACCTCCGCCCAGGAAAGGCTTTGTTTCTGGGCTCAGGGATCGAAGGCTTCCACCCCAGGGGTCCAGAAATATGTCTCATGGTGGCAGGCTGGTGTGTACCAGTCAGGGAACCCACCAGAGGCTGGTTGTTTTTCATTGGGCATCTCTAAGATGCCCTCTGAGTGCATTGTATAATAAATCCCACACTGGCATCTGTGTGGGTTTATTATGCTGATAAGTTTGCTATCAAACTTCCCAGGATTCAGTAAAGCCATTATGGTGCTGTGGAGTTCGTAATGACAAACTCCCAGACCATATACTCTTTATGGCTTTACTGCACTTGCAATGTCTAAGAATGGACTTAGACACTCTAGGGATACAATGCTCATGCAACTGTACCCTCACCAGTGGTATAGTGCATCCAGCTAGAGGGGTGTCTTACCTATACCATAGGCAGTGAGTTGCAGGCGTGGCACACAGGAATGTGTGCCGTGTCGACTCTTCACTTTTCTCTGCACCAAAACACGCAGCCTGCAATGGCAGTGTGTGTGTGTTAAGGTACAGGACCTCTAAGGGTGGCACAATATGTGCTGCAGCCCTTAGAGGCCTTCCCTGGTCACAGTGCCCTTGGTACCCACGGTACCTTTTACAAGGGACTTACATATGGCCAGAGAGGTGCCAATTGAGGGTACAAAGATACAGTTTTGGGAAAGAACACAGGCCCTGGGAGCCTGATTGGCAGGGACCCAGGGCACATCAAGTCGAAGGGCATCAGAAATCTGGCAAAAAGTGGGGGGTTACTGCAACAGCAACCCAGCTTCCTACAGATAGCTCATTGACACTAGGCCTTGTTTTTTTCACCTCTGTCTATGCCCTCCTCCACCCAAAACCTTTCCGCTGGAAGTGGTATTTCCAACCGGACCCGAGCTGCACTAGTCCCTTTCTGTTTCAGTACAATATATAATACTGGTTGGCTTGAACACATGAACAAACACCTCTGAAATAATGTTCAAATTTAAGACATAATTTTTGTATTATCTATTAAAAAGAGGTAAACAATGTAAGAGACCTTGGGCCTGAATTTTATTTTGGCGGGCGGCCTGCCATTCCACCATGGGGATGGAGTCATTTACTCCAGCCACATGGCGGAGAGGCCGCCCACCCAATTTATAAATGACCTCCTAGCAGGCGATCATTTAAAAAATCATAGCCAAGCCCCACCATGATGGCAGTTCCTGTCAATACATATTACAGCAGGATGCAGCACAGAGTAATCCTTTTTTTCTTTTCAACAAAAAAATCCCAAAACTGGATTTTCTTCTAAAATGAAAAAATATAACCCTCCCTTTGCCATTGGAGTCTTCTCCCATGACGGGGGAGCATTATAATGATTGCGCTGTTCCTTACTGCCTGGCTCTAAGACAAGGTAAAAAATGACTACATGTTCGCCCATCTAAATTGCGTGGACGGACATGTAGGCATTTCTCTGGCGGCCCTTACGCCCAGGGCCGTCGGAGAAGTTTGGCCATGGCAGAGACAGAGTAGTCTCCCCAGTGGCCAAACTGAAGGTCTGCCCGCATTTAAATCAGGTGAGCGGACCTTCATACTGGCGGTATTTATAATCTATTGCCGTTGTGATTGAATTTACATACCACTAATATATAAATTGGGCCCCTTTTTGCTTCCCTGCTCTGTAGCCCACCCATTGTGAAATGGAGGTGTTATCCAAGCAGTCTCCCATATTGCCCCGGGAGCTTTGGGTAACTTTTTGTTGTTACAAGCAGTTATCTCAATTTTCACCTAGCAGAAATTGTAACTTTTATTAGTCATTTAGTCTTTGAGTTTTTTTATTTCATTTTCAACGCTTTTGAAACATTATGACCTTGTTCCTTCATATTTGGCACAGTTGATGATAAACATTCATGTGCATTCTTTTTCAAATGCTTTACACCTGTGGTACAAGATACATTTTTCAGATTTTTAGTCTCCTTTTGTGTTTGTGTTTTTAAAGTGGTAGATTATGCTATCATGGTACCTCTGTACATTCAGGAATATCAGTATCTATCCAACAGCAATGTCTGCAATGTAGGATAATGAAAAATGGTCTGTATCCATCAAACAGCTAAAGGTTTCTGCAAGGGTATGCTCTGTGTGTCTTGTCTCGCGGAACACATCTATGAACCTTAGGAATCCGTTAACAAATTGATGGAGCAGATTCACAAGCGTATTCCTCTTAATACATTTTAGTTTAGAGTCCCCAGGCTCCACTTTTGTGCAGGAGAACTGGCTTACTGATGTAGTCTAATACTGTTAACCATAGTATTATCATTGGGTTTATATTGATTTATATAATGTCTTGTAACATAAAAAGTTGGTATTTCTTTGTCTTGTATGGATTTGAATACGTGGTCATGGGTTTCCATTTGTTTGTGAAACTAATTGCTCTTGAAGGCTCATGCGCAGTGCTCACTTTCATTGACAATGGAGCTCCCGGGTGTTTTATAGATTATGCTTTCCATAAGAAGAATAATGGCTTGATTTAGAGTTTGGCGGATGTTGTATTCTGCTGCAAATGAACCGTATCTGCCAAACTTACAGTTCGCCAGCTCCATTCAGAGTCAGGTGGACCATTATATTTCCAGTGGTTGTGCCCCTTTGACTCTCCCAGCGGAAACCCAACGTTGACAGTCTAATGGAGGTGGAGCTGTTGGTGTAAGTACATCAGACTATCCTCCTTAGTTACAGGAGACAGTCTAATCAATTGTTTTTATTTTGTTTGGAAGCTCCAGGGAAAGCCTAGTGGTCCCGAACAGAAAAAAATATAAATCACTCCCACACCCTAGGAGGAAACTCCCAAGGTGTCACTGTCTAGTATTTTGTTTTTGAAAAGCAAATCCCTGCTTTGAGGGGTTGTTTTTGAAAGACTGCATGGTAGACGCTCACCAACTTTCACTGCCTTTAGAGGAGCTGCCATGGTGGCGGCCCCTCTGAAGGCATAGAGATGTCCTCAGGGTCAAAGTAGACCTTTAAATATGGTAGGCAGCAATCTGGCCGGGGTGGTGGAGTAGTGGGCTCTGCCACACTGATGGATGACAGGCCGCCTGCCAAACTCTAAATCAGGGCACAAGATACCATTAAAATAGAGTCCCTCACAGACCCTTCGTGAAGAATCAATGGTGAGCCAGGGTATCCTGGCAACTTCTCCTCACCTCTTTCCGATCATGGTGACTTTGATATGTCAAATAGAAACACTCACTTTTGATGTAATTGATGCCCCGCATTCTCCATAGTAATTAGAGCATTCTGGCTCAGAGTTCATAACCTTCAAGTTGGTACGCGAATACCTACAGTCACAGTGATTTCTTCTTATTGTGCTCAGTATTTTTTCCCAAGACCTGGTTTATAGATACAGTCTTTGCCACTGACATCAGGAACAGAGAAGGAACTTTTTCAGCTGGCATATCAGGAATTTCAAGATGCCTTCGGTGCAAAAAACGAGCCAACAAGAAGATGCCAAGATCCTGCACTGAAAGATATATCTTCTAACCAGTAAGGAACATCCTGTACTAAAGCTTACTCAGAAGAGAATATTAAGAAAGGATTCACCAGGCGATCCAATTCTCCAGCCGGGGCTCCGATATTCTTCATCCCCAAACTTGATGGTTAGTCTAGACCATATATCGACTGCTGCAAACTTAATGCAATTGCTATATGTCAAAGGTATGCATACTTTTGATATCGCTACTTCTGGGTCACATCAAATTGGCCAACATATTTTCAAAACTTGATACTAGTAGAGCATGGAATGATGTACGAATGAAAGCTGGTGATTTTTGAAAAATGGAGTCCAAATTGAGGAAACAAAAGGTGAAAGCAGTCAGAGGCAGAATGGAATAAGACACTTGAGACTCTCACAGGCTCTAAGATAGAATCAATCACAAAGTACGCTTTTATCCCAATCCAGAAAACACAAGTTCATACTCACCCGAGTTCACCGATGAGACAGACCTCCAGGAACCGAAGCACTTCATCAACACAGTATGTACCACTACCGGCACTGAAGCTCTCGGAAAGTGTCCCAGAGTTCAGGAAGACGCTGAGATGCTCGCAGGCAACCTCAGGAGGGGTGGCAGCATTCAATGGCTGTAAAGGGAGCCGGCACCTACCCTGTTATTGGTAGCAAGTTCCAGGAGAATAAAGGTATGAAGGAAAAGCTTTGCACAGACATTTTTAGTGGGCTAAGATGAAGTAGCACCATGCCTGAGACTAAGGAGAAGGGGCCCCAGTTCTTGGATCCATTCAGATTCTAAGATCTAGTACCAAACCTCTTCAGGGTGAAAACCAAGCCAATAGCAAAGCAGAGGTGCAACCACTAGCGAGGGGACTCCTCTTTGGTTCCTATATAAAGCTACCAGTGCGGCCAGGCAGCAGAACAGGGTGGAGGTGTAGGACTTCCTCCTGACTGCTGCCTTATTTTTCCAGGAGGGACAATTCTAAGACACGGATTAAGTCCCAGGAATACTAACATGTGAAAGGAAGGACATTTGAGGTGAAGAGCCTCACTCTGTGGTAAAAGGAGAGCTGTTTAACCTGGGAGGGTTTATAGAACTGGTAAGACATGAGGACATATCCACCAAGAGACCGAATACATAAATTCAAAGTAAAGAATAAATAGAGTAAGTGTGTGGAAACTTATCAACCTAGCTGTGAATTCTTCACACAGTCCTAGAATGGCTTTGTCTTACGGACATCGTACCCATTTTGGGATTTGCTAACTTTTATAGACATTTTATTAAAAATTTCTCCCAACAATTAATGCCTTTAACTTGACCAACTAAGAAAGGGATCCCTTCAATTTGACACCTAGAACGAACATTAAGCATGTCATACCTTAACCAGACAGGTTCCATTGCTCCACTGCTGAGGCATCCTGATTGTGCTGAACCTTTCATTGCTGACACATCACTTCACCATACACTCCTGGGGTTATTCTCACTGACCTTCACCTGAACACTCAGGAACTTCATCCAGTTCCATATTTTTACTGGACTCTGAAGGCTACAGAAAGAAACTATGACAGGATATTATTGGCCACTAAAGAGAGTTTCAGGCTTTGGAGACACAACTTATTAGAAGGGGCCCACCATAACATGGCATTCTGGACAAGAACTTAATTTTTTATAAGCCCATGAAGAGCACCAATGCTCATCACGCAATATGCTTTGTCATGTCCATGTAATGAATACGAGGAAATTCTGGATGCTCCTTCGATCATATTAGCTACACAGGCAGTACCTATAGACCATGCCTCTCATTTTTTACAAGAGGTGCAATTGCACCGGCAGAAGGTCCATGTTCAATACTGTTTAGGGAATCACCTTCTCATCCGTGCATTAAGGACCAACATTTTTTTCATGAAGAATGTCTACTTGAGCGGCTTCACACTAGAGGTCATTGGGGGTTCGAAAAAGAAAGGACTTGATAACCCCAACTTTGTTCCATCACCGGCAGTTGTCATAGAGGGCCTGAGTTCAAGGTTGAAGCAGTTCTAACGTCCAATTTCCAAAGGGCCAGGTGCAATACATGATTGCCTCGGATCGTTCTTGTGAGTATGCCTCAGTTGTACTGGTAGACTAAAGGCACAGTGGTTTCTTGTCCTCAAACAGTTGTGGTGGGGGGTTGGCAGGGTGGTCAGGGGGGCGGCTTGAGCTGGTCAGAGTGTTGCAACAAAAGCAAGTACTTTGGGGTTGTAAGCCAATCCTTCCGGGGAGGTATTAGTAGAGTAGGCAAAGACATTTGCTTGTCTGGCAACTTCAGTTAGTTGTAGTGTTCACAAAACTAGCACCCCTGCACCTTTCTTGATTGTCTCTCTCCACAGGTTCAGTTTCCCCTCTGCTTAGGCCTTTTCTGCCAGTTTGTTAATTTGCATTGTGAAATAAAACATGTATTGCTTGAGTTCATTACTGTATCCTGCAGCAGCCATGTTTTCCTGCTCATGCGAACACTGACTTCAAAGGGCCACGGATTCAATTCTGCCTCGATCATCTAAATCACAGGGCAGAATGCGTCCTCCGGGACCCTGGTTTAATGATAGCCTTCGCTCAGAAAAAACAGGCCTGTAAATCCCTCGAAAGGGTCTGGAGGAAGCATTATACACTTGAGGCCAAGGCTGAATATGTAGCGGCCTTGAAAAGATATCATGATTCTTGCAATTGATTACCAACGCTCAAAATTGTCAAAAAACTCTGTTTAAAGTAGTAAAGGATCTGTCCGCAGCTAACACATTCACATCGCCCCCCTCTCTTTCCCATCAACAGTGTGACGAACTTGCCTTGTTTATTCTAAACAAAGTCGAGCTAATTCACTGGCAACTAGAAGCAGATGCTTCTATGTTAGTGACACCGTCAATTGCTGTCTCTCAACCACTCAGGCCACTGGTCCCACATCCAGTGGGCGGTCAGTACACAGTTAAGTCAGACAAGCCCTTGGAAATCGATGCCTGGCCCCTTTTGGATCTTGCACGACTGCAAACTTCACTGGCTACCATCAAGTCCGGCTCCCCGCTTGATCCCCTCCCTCCATCAAAACTTAGATTGTTAGAGGATGCTGCCCTCACTGTAGTTCTGGATCTCCTTAATTCCTCCTTGATCACAGGTGTGGTACCTCAGAATTGGAAGCATATTTTGGTACTCCCTCTGCTCAAGAAGAATTACCTTGACACTCAGTGTTGGTCAAATTTTAGGCAAATTTCGCTTCTCTCTTTTCTCCAAAATTCTGGAAAAACATGTTAATACTCACCTCTCCTCCTTCGTTACTGCTCACAACCTGCTGCATCCATCCCAGTCTGGGTTCAGGGCTGGCCACATCACCGAATCCGCCCTACTTGGAGTCACAGACTTTCTGAGGCAAGAACTCGACTCTGGTGGGACAGCCGCCCTTATCCTCCTGGATTTAAGTGCAGCCTTCGATACAGTCTCACATTACACTCTTTTGGATAGATTGAAGGTTTAAGGCATTGCCAGCATTGCCTTGAAGTGGCTATCTTCTTTTCTGAAAGATCGAACATTTCAGGTCTCATCAGTAAACAACACCTCTACTACCCTAACACTGACCTCGGGGGTTCCTCAGGGATCTATTCTGAGCCCTCTGCTTTTTAACATTTACTTACGCCCCTTGATGGAAGTGATTGAAGAGTCTGGCCTCACCGTATTTTCGTACGCGGATAATTCTCAGATTATTTTCTCACTATCTGATGCTCAAAACAAAGATCCTTCCCCTCTCAGGCAAGGCCTGGCTAACGTCGCCCTCTGGATGAACAGAAACACCTTTAAACTCAATGGCAATAAAACCGAAGTCCTGATCCTGGGAAATAACCCTGAACTTTGGGGAGTCAGCCACTGGCCCGTCATACTAGGGCCTTTACCCGCACCAGTGGATAAGGTTAAGAATCTCAGTTTTACTATCAATAAAAATCTTTCCCTGACACCGCAGGTCTCCAAGCTCACAGCCTCCTGCTTTTCCATTCTGAAATGGCTCAGGAAAATCCTCTGGCTGATTCCTCTAAGTTCTCAAAGAACAGTGCTGCAGGCCTTGGTAACATCCAGACTGGACTATGGGAATGCACTGTATCTGGGTGCTGATAAAGCCTTGATTCATCGCTTGCAGATCATCCAGAACGCAGCCGCCTGCCTTCTTTTCCGACTGCCGAGATATTTTTCCATCTCTCCCTTGCTCCACAAATTGCGCTGGCTGAGGGTTAAAAGATTAAATTCAAGGCCTTATGTTACATGTTTCGAACTAGACACGGCCTCGCTCCTTCGTATATGCAAGATCTGGTGTACCCGTATGTCCCTACCCGAGCGCTGAGATCAGCTAACCTCGCACTGTTTACTGGCCTAGGTTTCGCAGAGCTCATATTAAGGGGCGCTCCTTCTCTGTTTTAGGACCAAAACTCTGGAATTGTCTTCCGGTAGCTCTCAGAACCTGTAACTCATTGCTTCATTTCCGTAAGAACCTAAAAACTATGCTCTTCAACTGCCCTGACTGAGCCCTTGTCACCTTGGGTATTCTTCTTGCTGTGTCCCTGCTACTGTCTGCCTATAGCGCCGAGAGACCCTTTTGGGTAGCTGCGCACTCTATAAGCTTCCTAAATAAATAAATAAACACTGCTTACCGATGTGCCCATTTATGAGAAGAGGTGCATTGCGCTTTGCCATCTCAGACATGAATTTCTAAAATCTAGCTTGCTGAGTCAAAACCACTAACATTTTTAATTCTTATGAAGGTCATCTACGAGCCCTGTCATCAGCTTGTCTTATCTGCCTGTATTCTTGGTGAGAAGTTCCCCAAGTAATAGATAATAGAAACTTATATGATCATGGGGTGCATACTTGTATTTTGCCTTGTCTCAGGGAACTTCTGTTCATTGCTGGTGTAGAGAGATCCCCTTGTTGGTAAGCTCTGTGACTCACAAACGACTACTTTTTACAATAAACACTTTTCAGACTCAAACTAAACTTGAGATGGAGATTTCTTCAACTGTATGAATTTTGGCTTTATATATCCTACAGTTGAGGAAGGTTTTCTGATCTTAGTTTGGATTCCCTAGAGTTTCTACACCAAGGAAGCAGGTAAGACTGGTTTTTTTATTCATTATAAAGTGCTGCCGTATGCTGTCCTTCTCACCAGTTCTCTTTGTATATAATACGCGGTGTCTGAGGAAAATTGCCTATCCATTTAGACCTGAACTTATCTTGTAGCTCTGTTTCTCTCACTCTCTCTCCACGTGCTTTTTTTCTCAATAAGAGTCTGTAGCTCAGGTTTGGGCATTTTAATAGCCCTTGATGGCAGATCATGTGAGGTGGTTCAGGACACTTATGGAACTCTTCAGCCTCTCAGCTCAAACCCGGGCAGTCACACCCAAGCATGCTGCTTCACACTATATCACACCTAAAGACACTCAAAGATGGTTCACCCAATCAGCAGTCTCAGAAACCCCGAAACAGACGGCACCCAACTTTACTCATCTGGAGTGCGCATCTGTCAGGGTAAATCAGAAATGAACAAAATGATGGCCCATTATTTAGAAGGAGAAATAGAAAATTATCTATGGGCTAGGTTTAACTACAGAAAGGGGGCTGATTGTCAGAAGAAAGGTGGATATAGTAGTAAGGAGAAGGAAATTACTGGGACATAACAAGATAAGAAAGAAAAGGAGAGAGAATAAATGCAAAAGAGGCGAGGGCTTTAGAGATAAGGAGGGAAAAGAAGAGGAAGGAAACCAACAGATGATATGGAAGTCCAGGATTGGGAGGTGGTAAATTGCTGAAATGTCCTTCTAATATGGACCTGACACTTTAGATATTGCTCTTATTTTCAAGGGATATAAAAGTGAGCTAAATGGGAAACCGGAAACCTATGAAGCTCATTTTCATAATCTTGGTACTTTGATGAGTGAGATCAGTCAGAGGTTGGAGGTCCTGCACTCCTGGATAGCTAAGTTTGAGCCAGAAGAGAAAAACACTGATAAATTCAAAATTGAATCGTTGGAAGAAGTTGGTGGTTGTGATTTTTCAATGCTATAAATTAAACTTTAGATGGGTGTGGCAGGGATTAGAAGCAGAATGTTGCTCCTCTAATTTTGCAGTCCTCCTCAAGGAATAGAAACGGAATATTTGAAATAACCTATATTAAAATATATTCCAAAAAGTGTAGAGCAAATAGCTTTACAACAGTATATAGAAAGGGTATATACTGTACCAGCCAGAAAAGAAGTAAATAGGAAAGTAGCTAGAAGGATTCTAAATCCCGAAGTTATAAAGCCACAGAAAGGAAATTAGTGAAAATGTGCACCGGTGTAGGGATTTACACATGTTTATAAGCTTGCATGTATTCTGTGATACTGATAGACAATAAAAATGGGCCAACTGACAGAGAATTTGGAAAATCTCTAATAGATATATCAAGGGGCAAAAATAAAGAAGCAAATAGTTCCACGTCTAATTCTGGAAAACACAAACAATCTGGCATGATTGATTATGTTATTGGCAATGAGTTATTTTTCAGATGATTGTAGAAATATATGACAAACATAAAGCTTTTTCACAACGTGCTGCTATTGAGACGAGGTTATAGATTATAAATAAAAAGAAAAACCTCTCCAGACGAACTTTAGAAATGTCCCTTTCATTGGGCCTTACTTTGATACATCATCAGACAAGGAAACAGATTTTTTTTTTTAAATAATGAGTCCACATTGCATCCGATTGTATGGGAAACACACAAAACTTAAGAAAACTGAAGCATTGTAGAACATTAAAGCAGAAAAGCTAGACAAAAGGAAAAGAGAAAGAAAACCTATTGATGCAGAGATTCTCGAATTAGAGAAATATTTAATTTTATGAAACAGGAAAGAAATTTGTTGACATACATTCGACAGTAAATAATGCAAGATTCAAAGTGGTAGATAACATTTACTTGACTAGAGGCTTGCATTAACAAAATATTGGAAAAATGGGAAGATTTGTTGTTAAGACAGTCTAAAAGGGGTCAAGACATAGAACTATACACAAAATATTGGAGATGAATAAATAAATGAAGATGAGTGAACTCGGACTGGGTATTGTAGTCATTACTATGGGAACCTTCATTCAGACCATCTGAAGGTGAATGAGAAAGAATAGGCGGTCTGTAGAAAGAAAGAAAATTCCCCCAAATCTATAATGTTTATGAGAGGGAGAAAACCCTTGAACGAAGAAGAAGAAGACGCTGTAGGACATTAAAAAGTGTTAAAAAAACGGAGAGTCGCCCCCCCAAGTCCTCCCCTCTTGAGGATAGGGTGCTGGATGGTAATCTGCCTGAGAAGGCTATATCACTGATTTATAAGAAACTTATTAATAATGTGCCTGATCCCCTCGTTCAACTATGGGAGAAATGGGACCACGATGTAGCGGGCTTGGATGATGAGGAATGGTTGGCAGCAGTGGCCTCTCCTCGAGAGGTTGCTATTTCCTCAAGGCTTCGCTTGATTCAGCTCAAGATCCTTCATAGGTCCTATTTGTCAGGTCTGCTATTGATGCGGATGGGGTACAGTGTAGACGGTGGGTGCTCCAGACGGTGTGGGCAGGAGGGAACCTTTGTTCATACACTCTGGGAATGAGCTATAATTCAAAGGTATTGGGCGGCAGTGGTGGGCCTCATTGAGGAGGTGCTGGGGCAGAAGATTGATTGCAATATTAAGCTAGTTATCCTAAATGCTTGGGGCCCTAATGACCTCAACTCCAAAGAGCGAATATGGGTAACCTTGGGATTGATGGTGGCAAAGCGCAATATTGCGAGACTGTGGAAGGCCCTGACTCCGCCAACCTTTGGGGATTGGAGTACAGATATGGACTGGTGTATGGCTACAGAAAGAACCATATATGAAGCTAAGGGGTGCCCCGCCAAGTGGACTCAGATATGGGACAATTGGAATACCTTCAGGGGTGGTATATGTGAGCCCCCGCGGGTGAGAGACGCAATGGTAACACAAGACCTTAATACGCTCTAACTGTGACTCTTGGACTGTTGTTTTATTGCCTCTCTTCCATGTGTATCCCCTGTACCACAATCATGTTGCCATACTATGCTAATATTGTATTTGTCTTGATCGTCATACCTTGTTTTCAATAAAAAGAGTTGACAAAAAAAAAAGTGTAAAAAAACACTGGGTTCACATGGGCTACTAGTAGAATGTCATAAACACTCCAAGACCTTATTGATTTCTAAACAAAATATCTTGGCAAATGGCCTACAACTTACTTACCTGACTTCATGGTTACCCCACTTCAGATAATAATAACATTGAGGTTGAAACCAGACAAGAACCTATAGGTTTTAACACACAATGTCTCATCTTAACTCACATTACAGAATGCTTACGAAGATTTTGAGTAACCAAATAGACTCCATTGTAAGTGATTTAATCAATAAGGTTTAGAAAGGGTTTGTGCAAGGCAGCTTCTTATTGGACGTAACAGGACAGCTTACCACCACAGTAGATAGTTCAGACTCACCAGCTCCCAATCTCACTCACGCCCACAGATGATGACTAGGTGATTTACAGGGTGAGTTAGATCTCTGTGGAAGTCCTTGGCCACATTATAAAGGAGTATTTGGATTTTTAAAGCCATAGCAGCCATTCAGCAGTCTGCAAAATCAAGTACCATGAGCAATCTCTCAATTTCAGAAACTTTCAAGGTGGAGAAGGACAACTGTTTGCCTCTGCCCTATCTGATGTTTAAGTTGCAGCTCCTGCTCGGCTGAGCAGGTGGACTGAACGGGTAGAATAAAAATATTCTGCCGTTTAGTATTGGAAATTATTGGAATAAAGTTTCTATATGCAGATGATACACTCAAAACAACTAGAAACCTGCAGGTGACTAATAAAAGAGCTAGATCTATTACATACTTTGAACTATCAGGATTTTAATTGCATTTCAACAAGACGAAGTTAGCTGGAAACTGGAAACTTAATCACTTAATCTGTGTACAGGGTTTCCAGCCCACCTATTTCACTGTGTGATATCGACGCTTCTGTTGGGTGACTGTGTGAAGAGTACCCATATCTTGTGGCACACAATGGCACTGTATGTGTTGCCTGGCCTGGGAAGGATAGATGAAAATAAAAAACATTTTATTGGAAGGAATTAAATTTAAGACTATGCTGAGATCGATAGGCTTGTTACCAACACTTCATTAACCAAAAAATTAATTTTCATTTTTACTAGTCTAAAATTAATAACAACGGGTATATTTAAGCCAGGGCTATGTACAAGTATTATATGAAATCAATATGCTTATCGGAACTCAGAATTTTCCAAGTGAACAATAATTACATGGATAACTTATAAAACAGTGCTTCCAGATGACATACTTACAGGAGTATTGATAAAATTTGAAAAGCATTTAACATAACCGTTTGGAGTGATAACGGAATCGAAGAGGTCTAAGAATGCAGTTGGGTGCTAACTAGAGTAAGCTTAAATGCATGCAGATAAACATACTGTTGGGATCACAAAGATATCCTTTCATTGAGCAGGAAGCTTCTGGGATCATAAAATGTAGGGCAAACAAAAGACCAGTGGGGGTTCTCTCTTGTTTCCCATGGCCTCATGGCATAGTCAACAATGAGACATAAAATGGAGGCGAATGTTAAGAGTCACTGAGAATCACATAAAAAATAAAGGAACTTGATGTGGGATACTAATAAACCAGCAATCTTCAAGTGCCCTGTTAATATAGTCTGAAAAGCTTTACATCAGACCAAAAATCTGAAAAAAGAAGACAGAAAGAGGAGTGCAAACAAAATATCATATGATCATATAATGCGCTGCTCTTGGCCAATGCTAGGAGTTTGGAAGCACAAGTCTTTGAAAGGTCTTCGGAAAAAAACCATTAAGATGAGTCCAAATCTGAGTAACTGTCTGTGGCTTCTTGTGAGCATTGTCCACGGGGAAAGCAAGGCTGCTATTCTATGTAGTGATGTTTTTCAGTTCAAGAAGGTTTGAAGAAAGATGCCAATCTTGCTAGGTTTTCTAAAATGATATATATGCTGCAGCAAAACCAGAAGATACTGGAACCAAGCAAAACCAGCAAAAATTAGAATACCGGGCTAAGATATTGCGCTAAATGACTTATTGAAACAATAGATGAAATTTGAAAATACTTCCTGATAGGGAACACAGCAGAGATAGGGAAGGATGCACCATTTTGTTACCATTTATAGTCAGCCTAATTGTTTAGCAGTCAGAAGAAAACATCAGACACTGAACTAAGGGCCAGATGCATAAAGAAACCGTTTTGCGATTTCCCTAATTGCGAATCTTTGCGATTTGCAATTAGGAAATCGCAAACGGAATGCATGAAAGTGTGAGGAACACTTTTAGCGATTCCTAGGGGATCGCAAATGACCTACGTAATGAATATTAATGAGGTAGGTCGCAATTTGCGACCCCCTAGGGGATCGCAAAAATCACAGGGATGGTGGTCTGCTGGGCTCAGCAGACCACCATGTCTGTGATTGCTTTTAAATAAAGCAATTTTGTTTTTCGAAATGCAGTCCGTTTTCCTTTAAGGAAGTGGTGTAGAGTGGCATAGAGTGCAATGGTATATAGTAGAGTGGTACTGAGTAGAGTGGCGTTGGGTGCAGTGCCACTGAGTAAAGTGGTGCAGAGTATATTGCAGTGGCATAGAGTAAAGTGCTGCAGAGTACAGTAGAGTTCATTAGCGTGGAGTGCCATAGAATAGAGTAGAGGGGACTGGTGTAGAGACTGAGTATTGGCGTAGAGTGTTGCAGAATATAGTGGTATAGAGTGCAGCGGCAAAGAATTCAGCAGTGTACCAGGCAGTGATGTAGATTAGAATGGTGCACAGTAGAGTGCAGTAGTGCAGAATGAAATGGTGCAGAGTGAAATGGTGCAGAGTAGAGTGGCATAGAGTGCAGTGGCACAGATTAGAGTGGAGTAGAGAGCAGTGGTGCAGAGTAGAGTGGTGTAGAGTAGAGTAGCAGAGAGTGCAGTGCAGTAGAGTGGCGCAGATTGGAGTGACGTAGAGTGCAGTGATGCAGAGTAGGGTGGCATAGAGTACAGTAGTGCAGAGTAGAGCGTCAGAGTGAGTGGTGGAGAGTGCAGTGTAGCAGACTAGAGTGTCGTAGAGTGCACTGGCATACAGCAGAGTGACATTGAGTACAGTGGTGCAGAGTAGAGTGCAGTGGCATAGAGTAGAGTGACGCAGAGTGCAGTGGTATAGAGTGGAGTAGCGCAGAGTGGAGTAGAGTGGCATAGAGTAGATTGTTTCAGAGTAGAGTGAAGTGGTGAAGAGAGGAAGGGGTGCAGGGTAGAGTGCAGTGGCACAGAGTAGAGTTGCATAGAGTGTAATGGCGTAAAGTGGTGTAGAGTGCAGTAGGTTATAGAGTGGCGTACAGTGGCTTGGTGTAGAGTGCAGAAGTGTAGATCATATTAAAGTATTTGTTTCCAACACACTTTAGAATTAACAAAAAATGTGCTTCATTTGTGCCTGCCTAATTCTGATATATTTTGAAATAGTTGCACAGTTCATTTAAATGTTGTTGGGTGCTAGAAAAAAATAACCTTTCCTACCTGCAGTATCCAGGAGTATTGTCACATAAATCCTCTCACTTTCAAGTCAGAGAAAGAAAAGTAAACACCAAGCTCCCTCAGAAAACCAAGCCTGACATTAGTCAGTAGGGTAAAACTAACCTGTCTAACGATGGTCTAAACCTCTGTATTTAAATGCACAGCAAATGTGACAAGATAAGAACAAGATTTACATGCCTGTTTACAGAAAGGAGCACTTGTGGAAGAATACAAGGACAGGTAGTGTGAAAAGGCTTTGCTCCATGGGAGGGACGAACTCACGCTTGATAGTCTAAAACACATATGGCCAGCAAATACAAAAGCAAGCAAATGTGAGATACAAACCACAAAGCCAATGTTAATCAATGGATGGAATAGATTCCCTGGAAAGCTTTCAGAATGTCCCCAAGAAGTCTTTCGCAACCAGACAGCTGTGCTGTTCAGCATGTCTTTGTCCCTTCTGTGGAGCACAGCCTGTTTATCACCTAACTGGCTCCTTGTATTCTTCCACAAGTGCTCACTTTCTGGCAACTTTTTTCTTTTTAGTGAAGCACTCCAGGACAGTACATGTTTTCAGTTCTCTCCCATATGCTTATTCACACCAGTAAACTGCTATATTTCATTGAAAAGGTTTCCAGCCTCGTATCTTTCTGCTTGCCTGAATCTATTTTTCTCTGTCACTACCAGATGCCTGTGAGGAACAATGCTCAGTATAAGAGCCAGTTTATTTGGTCAGTACTCTTTACTGACAGTAAACTGATAATTCAAATGCATGTAAATGAATTGTACAAATATTTCAGAATATATCAGAATTAGGAAAGCACAAATGTAGCACGTATTTTTTGTAATTTTGAAGTGGGGTGAAAACAAATATTTTAATAGGATCAAAACAAATCAATACTCTAGGCGATGCCGATTTCCACACATTACCGTTTGAGCGCTGTATAGTTTTATCAGTAAAATGTATGTCTGTGCAAATTTAATGATCATTTCAATTCAAAATGTGTTAGCTGTAATGGCAGCGGACCACCACACCAAGCATACTCCATGCTACGACATTCATTTAAACACCACTCCACTCTACAACTCTCTACTCCACTCTGTGCTCCTACACTCTACACCACTCCATGTCAACCTGCGCCGCTCCACGACACTCAACTTCACTCTGCGCCCATCCACTCTACTACACTCCTCCACAATACTCTATGCCAATTTACGACATTCCACTCTGCGACACTCTAGTCTGCACCACTTCACTGCAACACTCTACTCCACTCCACGCCACTCTATTCCACTCCACGACACTCTACTCCACTGTACACCAGTCTACTCTACACCATCCTACTCCACTCTACACCACTCCACTGTATGATACTCTACTCCATTCTGTCATAAGGTTTCTGCACATACACAGAGCTATGCACAGGAAAATGGGACCCCGGAATACAGTGGTTTGCCACCATATACCGTAGCACCCAAAAACCCCAACCCAACTAGCTTAGCATCCCATTAGCACCCAAGTACTAATGTTTGGACAACCCAGAACACGGTATCTTTATCTCAGGACTCGCAGAAGCAAGAACACTCTTTCGTCACTCACTCGTACTTGTACACAAGGTGCGTAGGAAGAGACACTGGATAGGTTAAAATGTTTATTCCAACTTACGTGCTCTAATGTACAGTACACGTGTCAGTACTAATAGCATAATGCATATGACTAATATAAGCAGCATGGTTACAATTCCATAGAATACAAACGGGGAAAGCATCTCAGAGCTCAGTGGATAAACGTATAAATGACATTACCACCCTCCCCTTGCAGTAAGATAGTTTATTATAATAATAGAAGACCTCTGGGCTTTGACTAGCGAACCCCCATACCTCAGTCTCTAGATGCAGAATTACATCAGCAGGACATCATAGCTCTTCTCACTGAAAGGGATTTCTCCAAGTGTCCTAAACGCTAGTAAACCACAGTATTAAAAGCATATCAAATACTTCATGGCACTTGCACATAATGTTATGTCTGGGTGCGCGAGACTGGCCATATCAGGAAGAACCGAAATACATTGTTATGCGACCTTGTACATGTTTGTGCAGACTGAGCCCAACAAGGTGAACAACAGTAAATGCAGACAGTGCAAAAGAACTTGGCACGAGCAAAGGGCGAGGAAGGCCCGGCTCAGTGTAACGTGCGCAAAGAAAAGCAGCATGGCAGCCAGGCCTAGGCCAACATAACAAGGCAGGTAACAATCCACAAGACACCCTCCCCTGGACAGTCCGGCGGCCAGGACAGAGGCACAGCAGAGGAAAAACACAGCCGTTGGAGCACAGGGAGCGCCCAAACGGCGAAGGGCAGGTCAATCCATGAAAGTGTAAGTGCAGAAAAAAGCCATACCCTCTAAGAGTTCATCATTGGAATCGTCAAAAAACATAGATGCCATCCAATCCATGAGATCAAAAGAGCAGGAATGCTCCTCAGCAAAGGGAGCATCCAGAAGCAATGCGGGACAGCTTGCGTGATAATTGAAACAGCTTCGTCGTAGGAGATCCTGGGCAGCCGCCCAGATATCCCATTGCGCCAAAATCCCCAGTGCAGCCGCACGCGCCATACAGCCAGCGACGGAACAGTCCTGCTCATGGGCCTCTAAGGGACCCATCAACTGAACAAAATCCGGAACAGACAATGACGAATTGGAGAGGCAATAATCCAGAGTCCAGGTGAAAGGACAGCGGACACAAGTCATCACAGGTTGCACGCAAGTGAAATACGCAAAGCGAAATGAAAGAGTATATGACACACTCAGTGTCGCCAATGGCAAGACACCAAAACCGGCCAAAAGGCGCTCACGGAGCAGCTGGAGGCGTTCTGGATCGAGCAGGTCCCATCGGGGAGCAGCCATTGCGCAGAAAGCAAATTAAGAGCAAGACACCAGCCGCTAAAGCGAGGATCAATGGGAAACCGCCAAAGACACTGGAAAATATAGAATGTATGAAAGCCGGGATGACACCAAAAATAGTTTGGAAGGAGGACACCAAGCCCGACCCAACGACCTTAAAAAAGTGTACTAGGCCTTCAGTGTTAGATGCGTTAAAAATACGATGTATTAACTCCCCAAAATGTTGGGGGAGATTAGTGTTCAAAAGGGCCTGTATTTCACTGTGGGTACTCGCCACCTGGAGAATGAATGTCTCCCGGGCGGACGTGAGCAAAACTTCCTCGTTTAATAATAGTGCCTTTATTCTGCTCAGTCTATTGAAATCTGCTTCCATGGTAGGGATGGAAGGCCAAATAGAGATATCAACCTTGCCATGAGGGGGAGGAAAAAGCACATTTTTGCAGCAGACAACCCTGTGCGAAACTGTTACAATGTAAGGAATGCCAGCCTGCAGGCCACAACAGTTTTCGTTATTTAAAAGCAAATAACTACCATTGGAAAGGAGAGTGAAAGTAGGTGAAATAACAGGAGCAGGAATACCTTTCAGCACACAAGCAAGATTAGGAGAGGAAACGCTACATGAGCCATGCAATTTAATGTGTTTACAAATAAGCGAATGACCTATAGTCGAGTCGCAGTACTCCCCCGTGAGAAAGACTTCCTTGCCGTCCCGAAGGCATTTATACATGAAAGGCAAGGACCAGAGTTCATGCAGGAAAGCACTGCCCAATGGCCGGTAACGGCCCACAGGATAATGTTTCATGCACGAGTCAAATTCAAACAAGGAAAAAGGTAAAACGATAACCCCATGAACTAGCCATACAGCAGAATCGAGTTCTGCAACAGAGAACGGCAAAGGATCCACCTTTTCGATATGTAATAGAGTGTAAGTTGCATCCTTCATGGACATAAATTGCTGTTTATCAGTTAAGTTAAAAGGTAGAAATAAGGCAGAGGTGTTCAAGAAATGCCAAGGCACTTTACCTAACTTAAGTGTTTGTAAAGTCCATGCAAACTGCATAACTGAGCGCAATTGATTCTGACCATGATATAACACAGAAACATCATCTTGTACAATATCAACAACAGAGGACACAATATTCTCTAAAGTGTAAATGCGAGAAGACAGGGTATTAATACTATTGTCAACTACAGCAAGCACCTTTTCCATATTTGCTTGATCTATTTCCCGAAGACGGGAAGCAGCTTCCATTTGTGATAGCTTCCAGAGTTCATTATACGTTTCATAAATGAATCTCTTAGGTCGGGGACCACGAGGTCCCAAAACAAAGTCGGACAGATCAATATTGCCTGTAAGGAGGGACAAATGTTGTTTAACAGAATCAAGGGACGAATGTTGCAGCCATTGTTTGCATAATTTACCAACAGAGTATGTAGTGACTGTACGGGCATCAGTAAACCGCGGATCAGGCCTATTCTGTGTGTAGCTAGCACCAGTATCATGAAAACGCAGTTGACATGCATTAGATGATATAGGCCATATTAACCAGGGTGACTGAACCAGCTCAGAAACATTAAACGAATTATTTTGTAACATTGCCTGCAGGGACACGAGGGACATATTGAATCGTGAGCTGTCATTGGGAAAACTCGACAGGGATGGTATTGATGGAGTATTCAATTGTTTAGTGGTTGCTAAGCCCCAACACGTAGTCTGATAGATGGAAGCATTTAGGAACATAATTTGGGTAGGGATGAGGCAAGCACGATGCAACGCCTCGGTTCCCTGTACCTGCCATGGCTTGGAGCCCCAAATAGATTTTAAATCCACTGTATTATCCCAGTACTCATAACCACCCACAGCTAGGGCACTCAGAAAGGAACCTGAATATAGCAATTTGGTGTGTGTCAACATAATTTTCTGAGTTGATGTGTTATTAAGTCTAAAATAATAGGATGCAGGGTTCGACCGATTAAAATCAGTAAAATAATTAAACTTATTTCGAAGAGTTTGAGAGCTACCTGGCAAGGGGTTTGGACAATGTTCCCATTGGGTAAAGTTAACAGAACTACGCAGGGCACTGGGCTTATGGAGAAAATGATTACCCCAATGTTGGTAACAATACAAATCGGCATAATTAGCAGAATTCATATATAAATCTTCAGCATTAAAAGATGCATAATATTTTAAATCGGCAAACAATGCTTCAACGGCATGCACATCCCAATCATCAGAATGAATATTATTTTGTACTACATCACCCATTGAAACACGAAGGACATTAGGTACATTAATAATTTCCGTCGGACCATGGATTTGATAGTTCACTGCATCCCATACGATGCCATCAGCAACTGGGAAGGCTGAAATGTTCACAAATGTGTGGTCACGCTTCATGATGTGAGACGAGGAATGAGGAGCCAAAGTTCCAGAAACATAGTCTACAGCAGAGCGTTCAGGTAAATAGTGACCATTGATTAGTAGAAAAAACACTGTGACAAAGCCAATGGACATGAACAAAAATATCAAGAAAAGTACCAACCAGATGTATGTCCAGGGGGAATCAAAAAATTGTCTCTAAACCAGGATATAAAAATACTGAACTTGGATGGAACTTTTGAAGATGTGGAATCCGAATCAAAGGAATAACGAGTCGGGCTTAGTGACGTTGTTGGTTGATGTGCCACCGATTCTGATGCAGGATAAGTATACTCGTCCTCGTTGATATTGGTGGAGAGTTGGGGATCAATCGTAGTTTCAGGCAAATCAACCATCTCAATTACAGCATCAGCGACCGTTCGTGCAGATGGACTATGAACATATGTCCGATAAATGGCAGGACAAGAGACCGCTGGTGTGACACTATTCAGGATCGGCCAGGCGCTGTAGCTTGACATTTTCAACTGAGATGTATCTGTTCTCTTTGCGACCAGGAAGCGGTGGTAAAATGACTGTACGTGTTCCCTTCAGGCCAAGAACTGGAACCGGTGCACGAAAAGAGGGGCCAAATTCTTTTTTGTTTTCAACCTTCTCTCGAACCAGTTCTCCAACTTTCGGAAGCCAGCCGGCTACCGGAATCTGCAACGCAGGATCTGTGGCTGAAGGTAAATGTGTAGTTGCAAGTTTGTCTCGGGCTTCTTGTAAGTCCTGTAACATAGCAGAATGGTTATCTACATCAAACTTGGCGGATTGCGCCGCAATGTCTGGACCCTCAAGGTCAGGCACAAACATTCGTATGCCAAAGAGCATTTCGTATGGGGTCCGCCCACCCAGAGGTCTTCTAGGGAGATTATTAAGTGCACGCTGAACGGTATACAAATGGGCCAGCCAGTTCCTGCCAGTACCTATAACCCTAGCTGTTAAGGATTGCTTTAAGTCACGGTTCATTCGTTCAACGATAGAGTTGCCCTCAGGCCTATACGGAGACGAAAATTTCACCCGCACCCCAAGCGAAGCCATTGCATCCTTGTAAGCCCTAGAGGCAAACGCTGGACCTTGGTCCGAATGGAAGGTGCCGCATGCGAAAATTCCCACAAAGACACGCAAATCCCTGATTACATTTCGGGCGTCAGCACTCCGTTGTGGCCAGACCCAGAGAAACCGTGTGCACGAGTCCACTGCCACTAAGATGTATTTATAGGCAGTGTCTGATGAGAATGGACCGCAGTGATCCAAGTAAACACACCCAAAGGGTCTGTTAGCAATGCAGAGCGGTGTTTGTGGTGGACGTGTTACCGTGGAAGGCTTAATCTGTTGACAAACGTCGCAAGAAAGCACAAAAGCACGGGTGTCTTTATATAACCCACGCCACCAATAACGCTGCTGCAAGATGGAAACCGTAGCTGACACACCTGCATGAGCAGAAGCCATGCCTTCGTGTGCAGCTGATATCAAGGCACTCCTGCGGTCCGCGTTGGGGATCAGCCGATCTCCAACGTCAGGTATAGTTACATAAGGAACCTGTTCGGGACTTAATGTGTAAGAATACTTGGAAGGGAAACCTGTCGGGTAATTATTACCTTCCTTGGTTGCAGCAATAGCTGCTAATATAACAGGGTCTATTTTAGACATGGACCTGGTAACCGCTGCTACTGAACACGTGACTACTGCTGAACGGGCAGCTTCGTCTGCCAGATCGTTACCAATAGCGTGTGCGCCCACCCGCTGATGGCCTAAGGTGTGAACCACCTGTGTGAGAGGCAGACGTTGTTGCAATTCTGCCACTCGAACCCAAAGCATTTTATGCTTAATTGTGCTCCCTTTTGCGTCCTTGTAGTCGTTTTTCGACCAGAAAAACAGATTGTCATTGTAAGATTGTACACAGTAAAAAGAATCACATACAATAAGAGTGGTCTCATCCTGTGAAGCGAACTCAAGCGCAAGTAGCAATGCATGCAGCTCGGCCAATTGTGCGGTACTATCTCCAAGTGTGCGAGTATGCACTACAGAGGATTTGTACTTTCCATCTACAAAGGAACCCGCAACAATTGCACATGCAGCTGAATAAGCGTGCTTGGACCCAGTGGCAGGTTGCGCCGAGCCATCGGTGTAGATCACACATTTGTAATCCTCAAGCGGTAGTAAAAACAAAGGAGGAGGATGAACGAATTCATACTGCAAAAACTCCTGAGTCTGAAGAGAAGAATCAAAAACAAAAGTGACGTCCGAAGACGTCAAAGATGTAGCCCATTGTATCCAACGGGGATGCATTGCTTTTGAGTTCGGTACACTTGCCTTTGTTACTGCCTCCAGGGCAGGACAGGGTGTTACCACCAGAATCCGCTTTCCCTGTGCTAGTGCGCGTTCTTTCAGAATCGCCATTTGCACTGCAGTTAGAACTTTTTCGACAGATGTAAAGCGCAATTCAGCGGAAGTGTACAGATGTGACTTGTATGCGATGGGTACTGTATCACCTTCATTAAAGGTTAAATAGGTGAATCCCACCGCCCCCGGAATAATTCTAATCACCAGGTTTGTGTGGTTATCACGAGTCAAAAGATATTTAGACTCCAAAAGGTCTGTCTGCAAAGACTGCAGAATTGAGGTATGCTCAGGCAGCCAGCAAGACCTTGAATAAGTAGGTTGTATCAAAGCATACAAAGGCTTGATACGCTGGGCATATTCGGGAATGTAAGTACGCCCGAAATTCAAGAAACCCAGCAAAGACTGGAGTTTCTTCAGAGTATTTGGGGGGCACAAATGTGCACATTTTTCCAAGAAATGGGGGCTAAGCCCTTACCTTCGTTATTGAGCTCATAGCCCAAGAACAGAACGGTAAATTCAGCAATGTGTGACTTAGCAAAGTTAAATTTGTAACCCTGCTCCGCAAATTCAAGAATAATGCGGTCCACACGGGACAGATGCTGATATAACTCGTCGTCTGTCAGATAGATGTCATCTACATACGAACATGCGTCTTGATCAATGTCATTTAACAAAGAAACAACACGGGCGGCGAATATACCCGGACTATTTTTATAGCCCATGGGTAAACGCCGGAACTGGAATAATTTACCACCGGATGTGAATGCGGTCCATTGACCACTCTCCGGGGCTAGGTTGTGCGTGTAGAAACCGTTTGAAAGGTCAAGTGTCGTTTTGTATTTTTTACGAACAAGACTGTCTACAAGCGCAGAACTGTGTGTATTTTGCACCGCAAAGTTCCGACAATGAGTATTTAAATGCCGGTAATCCAATACTAAGCGGTACGATCCATCGGGTTTAGAAACCACGAAAAGGGGATTGTTCATAGGTGATACGCATGGTTCAATTACTCCCTGATATTCCAACTGTGTCAGAATTTCGGAGACGGGGCCTTTTGCCTGCCGTTTGATGGGATATTGGGGTTGTGGCTGCGGTAGTGACCGCAAAGGTATTGCATGAGGAGGTGATTCTTCATCCCATCCCACATGGTTGCGGTATAACGCTGGTGCCAGGTACACAGCCCACTCAGCTGCAAGTGCTTCAGCTTTGTCTTTTGGGACATGCCTTGAAAAGCTTGGAAGGATTACCTCCTCTCCTTTATGTGCAGCTAAAACGAATGGGGGTGGCCAATCCACCTCTGCTAACAAAATGTCATATGAAGAGGTTAGATTTTCCCAAAAAATCCCTTTTATTTCACGCGGTATGTCACCTTCAATTTGTATGACTATATTATATAGTCTGTCAGGGGGTGCCACTCTCGTGTCAGCTGTCTCTACAGTAACGAATGTTTCAGTTGCTGTCGCCTCCATATGAGGACGTAGCGCCTCCCGCACTATGGTAACTTCCGCGGCGCTGTCTAGGAGGGTCACTGCCCACGTCCAATTCTGGAGTCTCGTTCTCACGGTCTGAGGCATATTTCGCTGTGACAGCGGCAACCTTTTTCTTCTGAAATTGCGGTCGGGGAAGGTGAAAGTCTTCTGCTTTCCCTCTGACTTGTTGTCGAGGTTGGTCTCGCTCCTGGGGAGCCTCTCGGCCCCTTCCTCTATCTTGCCGTCCTCCTCCACCAGCCTGTGACGACGTCTGGGCCTGTGAAGAACGAGGAGAACGCGTATCAGAGCTCTGAAACCTTTCTGGTGATTTAATCCTCGACCTATCACGTAAATCATAAGTACGTTCAGAAGAAATCGAAACTGGGGAAGCGCCTCTCGACCCCGGCTTCTTTTGTTGCTTACCCTGTTTTTTCTGTCTCCAACTCTTTTTAGTGAAGACTGGTTTATCATCTTTCTCAGATGCACTTTTTGTTTGTGTAACTTGTGTTTGCGATTGAGTTTGCATTTTTACAAAAGGCTTGTTGCCTAGGCTATTTCTTCCAATTGTTTTATAAGCCCGGGCTATTATTTTCGGTAATTCGCGAGGCCTGTCCAACTCTGGGACCAAAGCCAAAGCATTCGCTACTTGAAAGTTCATAGCATCGCCCTTGACATTTCCAAGGATCAGCTCAGCTACTACATCAAACACTCCCACTAGTCTCATCCCTAATTCCACAGCCGCTTCAGGGCCATGTTCATCCTGTACTTTTTAATTACAGAGGGTAGAACCGTCATGGAAGGAGTTCCAAAACATTTTGAATAAACTGCTGCGAATACCTTACCCCAGTTTTCACATGATGTCAAATCGGGGATTATGTCTTTTGGCAAACTTATCGTGAGGATGCGGTGTTTATCTACTGGGGATGTATGTGGAAACACTGCTTCTATCTGATCGAACTTTTCAGCAAGCCAGTAAGGATAGTCGTCCTTATTTTGTGGACGTTTGCCCATCACAGAATTTACCATGACAGGACTTATAGTCACTCCAGCTGCAATAGCTGGTTGGCCTGCGACTACAGGAGCAGCTCCATGGAGGCTACCTGTAACGTATGTCACCAAGGCTCGATGCACTCGCACCAATTCGGTATGCATAGTGCGCAGTTCGCAAGCGGTAATGCCAGATAATTTGGATGCGGGGTATACCCGGCCAATACAGGCCAAGTGGCCCCCTGAATTGATAAGGGGCCTAAACGAACTGCGGTAGTTGGTTGTGGTAGGGCGCCATTGAACCAAACACGGTGCTGCCAAGCCGTGAGAGGCACTTCAAGAGCAGTATAGGGTCGATAGGCAGCAGGAACAGCGGTGGGTTTATATTCATGAAACAGCTTATCACCTGCATCCACCGCTTCAAAAGTGATCCAAGTGTAAAACACTTCAAAGTGATAAGCCGGATCGGCTTGAACCACAAAGACCAACTCGACCCCTGTATCGGGCACTCCATACACAGCTAAGTGGTCTCGGAGTGCTCCTCGACTATGTGCAGCTATCGCCACACCAGCCATGACTAAACAATTATATTCGACAACCTAACAGGGAGCACAAAAATGGGTCTGTTAACTAACCTTTTTTAATAACTATCAAGCTTGAAAGAACCTATAAAACATTCAATATAGGAGGTATCACCGTCACATACGCCTCCGGAAGCGTACGCGAGGGGTTTGTGGACAAGCACAAGTACTACTCAAGCGTCTCGCAGATAAGCTGCCCCACGTTGGGCGCCATGTCATAAGGTTTCTGCACATACACAGAGCTATGCACAGGAAAATGGGACCCCGGAATACAGTGGTTTGCCACCATATACCGTAGCACCCAAAAACCCCAACCCAACTAGCTTAGCATCCCATTAGCACCCAAGTACTAATGTTTGGACAACCCAGAACACGGTATCTTTATCTCAGGACTCGCAGAAGCAAGAACACTCTTTCGTCACTCACTCGTACTTGTACACAAGGTGCGTAGGAAGAGACACTGGATAGGTTAAAATGTTTATTCCAACTTACGTGCTCTAATGTACAGTACACGTGTCAGTACTAATAGCATAATGCATATGACTAATATAAGCAGCATGGTTACAATTCCATAGAATACAAACGGGGAAAGCATCTCAGAGCTCAGTGGATAAACGTATAAATGACATTACCACCCTCCCCTTGCAGTAAGATAGTTTATTATAATAATAGAAGACCTCTGGGCTTTGACTAGCGAACCCCCATACCTCAGTCTCTAGATGCAGAATTACATCAGCAGGACATCATAGCTCTTCTCACTGAAAGGGATTTCTCCAAGTGTCCTAAACGCTAGTAAACCACAGTATTAAAAGCATATCAAATACTTCATGGCACTTGCACATAATGTTATGTCTGGGTGCGCGAGACTGGCCATATCAGGAAGAACCGAAATACATTGTTATGCGACCTTGTACATGTTTGTGCAGACTGAGCCCAACAAGGTGAACAACAGTAAATGCAGACAGTGCAAAAGAACTTGGCACGAGCAAAGGGCGAGGAAGGCCCGGCTCAGTGTAACGTGCGCAAAGAAAAGCAGCATGGCAGCCAGGCCTAGGCCAACATAACAAGGCAGGTAACAATCCACAAGACAATTCTATGCCACTCTACACCACCGTACTCTGCTCTATGCCACGCCACTCTACTCCACTGTACACTACTCCACACTACGCTCCTCCACTCTGACATTCTACACCACTCCACTCTATGCCCTCAGCTAGGGACTGAGACTGCCCTTTTGGCAGTAACTGAGGAGGCGAGGAAGATACTGGACCAGGGAGGTACTGCAGCAATCATCCTCCTCGATCTTAGTGCCGCATTCAACATTGTCAATCATAACATCTTGACCTGTCGACTTAAGAATCTTGGAGTGACCGGCACGGCTTTAGCCTGGTTCCAGTCCTTTCTCAGCGACTGTTTTTTCCAGGTGTTTGAAGGAGATGTTGTGTCCAACCGGTTGCCTCTTAGCTGTGGGGTTCCCCAGGGTTTCTCCCTGAGCCCCACGCTATTTAATATCTATATGAGACCCTTGGCGGAGATTGTCCATCCTTTCGGCATAAAGATCATCACCTATGCAGATGACACGCAGCTCGTGGTGGCATTAAACCACCCCGAGAGGTCATCTAGCTCCCTAGGTCCTTGCCTAAGGGCGGTGGACGAGTGGATGGAACTCTCATGCCTCAAGCTCAATGGGGACAAGACCGAGCTCATGCTCCTCGGCAACTCACCCTCCTTCAACCCTGCCCTCCTCTGGCCGGACTGTCTTGGCCCTGCCCCAGACCCAAAGGTCCAGATCAAGAGTCTTGGTATGTGGCTTGATTGTTCTCTTAGCTTCAACTATCAGGCCACCAAGCTCTCAGCTACCTGTTACGGCCTGATGAGGATGTTGCGTAAGATCCTCTCCCTCCTTCCCTTCCAGGCGAGAAGGATCATGGTCCAAGCTCTTATTTTTTCTCGCCTGGATTATGGGAACGCCCTCTATTTGGTATCCCCTCAATTCACTATTCATAAACTCCAGACGATCCAGAACTGTGCTGCTCGCTTGCTCCTTCAGATTCCTCGTAGGCAATCTGCGAAACCAGCATTGAGGAGCCTTCACTGGCTCCCTATTACGGCAAGGATACAATTTAAGGCCATGTGCTTGGCTCACAAGGCCTTCTGGAAGAATGGCCCGGTCATTACCCATTCCTTCATTACCCCCTACCATCCTCCCAGAAAACTTCGCTCCAGCTCCTCTTATCTTGCCGTCCCGGAAAAAATACGAAGAACTAGATGGGGCGGGCGCTCCTTTTCTTTCAACGCCTCTAACCTCTGGAACACCCTTCCTTTAAATCTGCGGAAGGAGCCAAACCTGTTAGCGTTTCGAAAACTCCCGAAAACCTGCCTCTTCAAGGACTTGCTCTAACTCTCTGCCTTGTGTCCATCTGCGTCTGTCCTCAGCGCTGGGAGGCCTCAGGGTAGCCATGCGCTATATAAATTCATTCATGCCACTCCACTCGAGGACACTCTTCTCCACTTTGTGCCCCTGCACTCTACATCACTTCACTTTATGACACGCTACTTTACGATACTCTACTTCACTTTACGCCACTACGCTCAAGCACACTCCACGCCACTCTATTCTACTCCCATCTACAACACTTTACTCCATTTCAGTCTAGTACACTGTACTACACTCCACTCTACGCCACTCCACACCACTCTCCTCTACGCCACTAACTTTTAGCCATGCTTAACAGCAGCCGCACTGGTGTACAACATGGCTAAAACATAGGGTAGCCAGACGACCTGGATTTACCCGGACTGCCGAGGCGTCTTCTTTTCTTTCAGGCAACGCAAGAGGAGGTCGACTGCAACTTGCAAGCATGCTGCAGCAGATGGGGATGCAGAGTGGGGATGGAGGGAAGGGGGCTCAGGGGAGGTCGTGGCAAAGCTAATGTTATGTATGCGTAGCTTGTAAATGTGTGGCATATGTTTATACACACAATTACTATATATATATATATATATATATATATATATATATATATATATATTTATAGTGATTTTGTGTAGCCTTGTAAACACACACACACACACATATATGTGTGTGTGTGTTTACACGTTTACAAGGCTACGTTTTGCGAGTATAGTGAATATATATCTGTGTGTGTGTGTGTTTACAAGGCTACGCAAAATGAGGCTAACGGCTTAGGTTCTACTTTCATGTATGGCCAGCCCCCGTTTTTTTCTTCTCAAATTCTGGTCACCCTACTAAAACACATTGGCAAAGCCAATAGCTTTTGCACAGGCAAGACCTATTGGCTTTGCCAATGCTTGTTCCAGTTCTACCTTATTCCATGGTCGCAACGACTATTTGTGGCAGATGAGTAAAATGCATTTTTAACTTGCACGCCTGGATCGCTTAAGGCATACAATGCACTCCAACTCTCTTTGCAAATATGGGAAGGTGAAGTGTGCACAATGTCTGCCCTGAAAGGAGGCTCGAGCCAAAGTTCAGAACAAAGGCCTTCTGTGGGTGAAAAATGCATTTTTAAGGAATAATAAATGTCAACTGACTGCCAGGAAAAATAATGAAGATGAAAGTAAGTGCCACGTAGGGGCCGAGCGCACAAGAGAAGCTCGGTAATGTAAAAACAGAATGTGCAAAGACGTGTACTTTTTTATGTATTTCATTTTAATGGGCTTATGGGGAGCGTGGCCAGGCCCGCGTGCATTAAGAATCTTCCATCATCTGTCTGTAAAATGTAGTGTTGGAGCACTTGACGCATTTACACAGGCCCAGAACCTGCGCCCAATTTGAGACAAGCTGCAGAGTGAGAGGAATGCTTAAAGTTTACATTGAGCGACAGCGGGCCGATGCGCCGCACGGCTGTTTCACGAGTGGATAGACAATACGACCCTTCATGTTAAATTTCATGTTTTCCATCAGGTTAGCGCCCAAGTCTCCCCGGTTTTGAATTTCTGGGCGCAGAGGGGCGTTTTCACAAGTGTTTCTACCAGCGGTTTTTCTTTGTTGACTTTTGCAGAAGTATTTCCCCTCGGCCCCAGGGCCCTGCTCGCTCTCAGATGCCTCGGATGCTAGAATGTTCCACTCTGAGAAATGCTCGCCTCTTGTGTTGTGGTTACTCGTTCAAGAGGTTTGCTGCATGTCTCTTCTGTGTGTCTCCCCCCTCCAGCGCCAGCTCGTCTAGACACGTTTGGCAGGCGTAAGTAACCATCACACCTTGCACTTTTTTTTACTGCGATTTATCACTACTGTTCAGTGCTGGTGGAAGTGGAAAACTTTTTCTTCGGGAACCCATAAAATGGGGTCAAGGTGTGGCAGAGGAAAGGGGGTTCAGTCACGGGGGGAGGGACGGAGCTTGGAAAGCAGAGAGAGTCTGAGAGTCAACTTCATACATATGTGGCAGTAAATCTGTTCTAGATCACTTAATTGGTCACAAAGAAGGTGCATTTAAAAAGATCTTACTGGGTTAAGGCACCTGCTGCAGAGATCACTGTGTGCCCCGCAAATATAAAGAGGTTACAATAGAGGGGTGCAATCACTCTAGTGATGACAGTTCTGGAAGAGTTCTGTGTTTTGTCCAGTCAAAGTTTTGACTCAGAACAGCACAGATGGTTAATGCGCCTGCTCTAGACCCCTGGCGAGCAAGTTGCCCGTGCTTGGCTCCACTACAGTGAGGACCCTGAGTACTCTGCCAGGGTGATTGTTCCAGTTGACACTATAGACCTGACTTATGCGTGTCCAGTGGAGTGAATTTCTCAGAAACTATTGGTGACCACTTGTTGAGATACACTTCTGCTTTTTCTTATCATTATGCTTTCTATCTCACTTGAATACAAATAGCAGAAGTGTTTGTTGTTTAGAGGTCCTGTTGAATGCCCCTACACCTAAGGTTTAGGTTAATTGATGGGCAGAAACATGTTGACCATGACCACACACAATGTCCTCAGGGTGGATTGAATCTCTTCCTCCCTGCAGCGTTACTTGTGCTATATATTGTTTTAATCTTAACCCCCAACAGACATGATTAAAGCAATATGCCTGAGGGGGGGTTAGTTTTAATTCACACATTGTTTCATTTCACACAATCTGCAGCCTTCACCCACATCAATCCCATAGGGCTCCATATTAAAATATCCTAAGAGCGCCTCCAAATTTAGTTGGGAGTTGTAGCCCACACCACAGACACAGTTTTTCTGTGGTTTGAGGAGAAACCCTATGATGAAGCATGCCGCCTTTGGTGGGTGAGGGTTTTCATCCTTAAAAAAGAAATCTCCACAGACTCCTGCGTCCATTAGTACTATAGACCCGGGTATCCTGTTGTGTTTTTGATTAATGTGCCAACAACGCTAACAAATTCCCCTTTCACTTCTACAATAAACTAACCATAAGAGATATTATTTACGAAACAGTAGTGAAAAGAACCAACCTGTAGTCTGGAAACCACAATTCTGTGAGTTCCAAAAAAGGACTTTATGATAAAACCAATAAAAAGCAATAAAAAGAAGTGAACATACAATTACAGTAATTCTAATTCATAGCAATGAAAAACCACTTATCACATGAAAGAGTTGATTGTATATATATATATATATAGAGAGATTTTATTCTTTAGCAACAATTAAAATTCCTTATTACATTAAAAACTGGATATGACATCACAATTACATTCTGTCAAAAATAGATTACTAAAAGTGCTTGTGCATATATTTTTAAAATCTTATACATAAAGTAACTCTTGTATAGAATCTATATATGAATTCTCATATCCTTCATGTTACAATAAAAACAATAACAACCAATTGTCGCCAATTAATTAAAAGACATAGCATATCAAAAACTTATTCTGAAAAAACTCCTTAGGAGCTATCTATATCCAAAACTGTCAAAACTGTCGACGCGGCGTTTCGGTGAAAAATATAATTCTCATCACCTTCTTCAGGACAATAGTTAAGTATACAAACGTTATCACTACAAAGCAAAGAGATGAATAATCAAATTTTATACAACGTGGCCTTTCATGCTAGAACATTACATATAAACCAACACTATGTTCACTTGTTTTCTCTTGAAAACACTTTTTAGAGATGAATCTTAAATTACTTATGAATCTGTAGTAATTGTTCTATGAACATTTTGTCCTAATTTTAATAAAATAATTTTGTTTTTGTAAAACATGTGAACATATTGTTGGTTTATATGTAATGTTCTAGCATGAAAGGCCATGTTGTATAAAATTTGATTATTCATTTTTTTTGCTTTGTAGTGATAACATTTGAATACTTAACTCTTGTCCTGAAGAAGGTGATGAGAATTATATTTTTCACCGAAATGCTGCGTCAACAGTTTTGACAGTTTGGGATATAGATAGCTCCTAAGGAGTTTTTTCAGAATAACAGTTTTTGATATGTTATGTCTTTTTAATTAATTGGCGACAATTGATTGTTATTGTTTTTATTGTAACATGAAAGATATGAGAATTCATATATAGGGTTCTGTACAAGAGTTACTTTATGTATAAGATTTTAAAAATACATGCACAAGCACTTTTTGTAATCTATTTTTGACAGAATGCAATTGTGATGTCATATCCCGTTTTTAATGCAATAAGGAATTTTAATTGTTGCTATAGAATAAAATATCTATCTATATATATATATATATATATATATAAACAACTCTTTCATGTGATAAGTGGTTTTTCATTGCTATAGATTTGAATTACTGTAATTGTATGTTCACTTGTTTTTATTGCTTTTTACTGGTTTTATCATAAAATTGTTCCTTTTTTTGGAACTCACAGAACCGTGGTTTCCAGACTACAGGTTGGTTCTTTTCACTACCGTTTCGTAAATAATATCTCTTATGGTTAGCTTACTGTAGAAGTGAAAGGGGAATTTGTTAGCGTTGTTTGTGCATATACCCTGTCCCTTTTCTCTGAACTAGGGTAACTCCCTTGTGGTTTGCAAAAAATTTGATTAATGCGCCTGCACACCATGTAACATACAGATCACAGATTTGTTATCTATTTAGGGAGGCAAGTGGGCAACTGATTTTGACATTGGGATCATTTTGTTACTTCCAGTTCATAAGTTGCAAGTCTTCTAATACAGCACAGTGATCTATTTATCATCTTCAAGGAGCTGCATGGAAACTGTAAGTCATGGGTTTAGATCATTATTGTTTTTTTCTCTATCTGTTGTTATTCTAAGTTGTAAAGAATGGTTCCTTTAGGAAGAAATAAAGTCTTGTTAGTGCAGCCACTTTCACTGTGATACGGTTTATATCCTGAATTTGTGTTTCTCACGACCATTCACTCTTAAAATCTGATATCTACAAGTACTGATGATATGCAATACCTTATAACCCTTCTTCTCTTATGTAACATTTCCTGTACATTGATTTACACAATTGTGTGATTTATGGTGCCTGTGTGTGTGATGTAAAGCCCTCTCACACCCTATGCTTGGATGAGTAGTGCTATAAAAGAATTAAATTAAAAAAAATGTAGGTGCCATTTAAATAAATATTTCTGTAATTACTCATATAAACAGATACATCTTGCATTCTCAAAGTTCAAGCAAATCTCTTACAAAAGGAGTTGAATAAAGTTAAAAACTTGCTTTCAATAATTTCTCGTAAGCACTTGTGAAGTGGTAAGAAGCTGTGTGCCTTGTTTCCTTCCATTGCATTGCCATTTAGGTGTTAGACTCCAGATGGCTCCCAGCCAGGATGATGTTTGAACAAGAGGAGGGCTGATGCTCCTGTAAATAAGGCCTTTGTTTGTGCCTGGCTGTATGTTAAAATAAAGCATCACTGCCTGCACCTTTCTGCTACAAACGGTATGTGGCAAACCTGCATGCGCAGCTGAATTCTATTCGGGTGTCAAAAATTCAGCATGTTACCCTGGGTCAGAATTAGCTGTTTCCATGGGCTAGAAATAGCTGCCGGAACTGAGATCTGATGGGATCCCTCTACTTTCCAGCAGTACTACTGTTAACCAACTAGAGGGCTTATGGTGTACAATTGCTGGGCAGTGAGAAAGAATGGAAAGTATGATTATTGGGTACTGGACATGAGCTGCATACAGGCAAATACGCCTGAGTTCTGGTTTGCTAAATTCTGCCCATACATATACTAATCCAAGTGTTTTTTATAAGATTGTGGATAGTAAAATAAACTTTTATTTTATTTAATTCTTTATTAGCAAACACATTACATACAGGATGACATGCTAAGGGCCTTGACATTCACATTGCAGTGTGTACAAATTGAATATTCAACTTCTCCAAAAGCCCCACAACTTTAGCGCACAGTGAAGAATAAAGAACAAACAAAAACAAATGGCACCTCACGATGACAGGAATAGCAGAGACACTATGAAACCGGCAAGGAAGAATAGTCCATCATAGCTGTCCATGAGTCAGTCATATTTATGTCCCATTGGGTCATCTTTTCCCCGGTGTGAATTCTGGGCCTGGCAGCGACTCCTTTCTGCTGTTGCTGAAATAATGTTCAATATTCCTCCGGTGTTCATTATTTAGACATGAGTTATCTATTGTGCTTGGACCCTTTATGGCATGCAAGAGGTCAGGTTATTTGCTGGGGTGGGCTTGTTTCTGAATTGCTTCCCCCGTTACGGATAGGAGAGCCCCCAGGTGGAGTAGGAACTCTTTGACCCTCTATAGATTGTAAGTATTCCTGCAATGGTTCCCAGATGTCTTTAGGACTGGATGTCGGTGGCATCAGCTCCCAATAATACAAAAGTTGGTTGCGGCAGTAAACCGCATCCATAAGCCAGTTCTTCTCTTTGGGTGTTCGTCGACTGCCCCATACCATAGCTACTTTACGCTTTGCCAGAAGCAGGAGCATGGCCACCAATCTGCGTGTTGCGGGTGGCACCTCTTTAACATTCCCCAGGAGGCCGAGTAGTGGTGTACTTGCAAGCTGACACTCTGGCATGGTCTGAATAGTCGCAATCACTGCGGTCCAATACCTTGCGACCCCTGGCAGACCCATGCCAGGTGAAGATAGTCCGCCCCAGGGGTACCACATCTGCGGCAATTCTCGGTATCTGTTAGCCCTAATTTGTGCAGCTGCACCGGGGTACGGTATAGGCGGTGTAAGAAATTAAAGAGTATTAGCCTATGTCAGTAGTTTGGGGATAGACCGTCTAATTGCCCACAGCATAGGGTGACCAGGCGTCCCGGATTTGGCCGGACAGTCCCAGTTTTTCGCCAGCTGTCCCGGCTGATTTCAGGGAATTAAGCTTATGTCCCGGTTTTCAGAGAGGGTCGGCTGAAAACGGTGGAAGGTATCTTTTTATGTTTTGCAAAGCAGGGATAGTTAGAAGCTGCTATAAGAAAGCAATTTAATTCACAGGCATGCTATTGCCTTTAAAAATGGCATTTTATGTTTGTTCTGACTGCCTCTTATGTAATTCTATTACAGGACCGGAGGCTTCGTATTATGCTTCTCTTTCTATTTATTGCCACTCACAGCAGCCAATGAGAAACTTGTATTATGTAAATAAACTACATTTCCCATGATGCTCATGGTACACATCACATCCTGTAGAGCCCCATAAGAGCCACCATCACCGGAACTCGTCCTCTTTCTTTGCTGCTCACGCAGTCAGATAAGTGCACTATATGCTTCTTATACAAAAATGCAAAATTTACTCTGAATAGGCTCGCGCCGCTTAATGTTGATAGCGCGCATTATCGCGCTTGGTATGTCGTGTGTTGGCTTTGCCTGCATTGTGTCTTACTTGTATTCCTTCACAGCGCGAGCCTCGCGCTCTGTCTCCCGCTGAGCCGCAACACTTCCGCTGCCATCAGGAGGTGCGCGCTCACGCCGCAGTGTGCCTGACAGGGAGAACAGGTGGTTTTTCCCCGATCGCGGGACGGTGTTAGCGCTGTGCGCTATTACCCGGCAACATGGTACCGCTCCGCCTACGGCGGTGAAGTTATTTGGTTGTTATAAGCGCAGAGGCTCCCCTAATAAGCCGAGAGCGCTGGGAGCCTTCAGTTCAGTTTATTTTCTTTCGGTCTCGATGTGCGTAAAATTGGGCTATATTTAGTAGGATTGGGCTACGCACGTCGCTACTGCCCGTTTTTCTTTCGTTTTTCTTCATTTCATCCTGCAATCATCAACTGAGCATCACCTTACGCCTGGCTGGCTGCAAAAACGTTCTGGGCCTGGAGGGAGCACACCTCCTATGTAAAATATTGCTCTTTGGCTCCTTTACGCCCTGGGGGCTGTAAGAACTGAGATACAGCTTTTGCTGAGGAGTCAGGTACCATTTTTCTCTAACTCTGTGCTGTGGGTTGGCTCCCCCATTACTCCTCTCTGTCTTTTGCCATATGAGCAAATATATTTACAAATTTGGTCCTGCAATGGAGAATTGGGTCGTTTATGAGGAGGATGATACCTTGTATGAAGAGGAAGTAACAAACCCTTCCATAGAGGACAACATTGTTGAGGCCCTGGACGCATCGGTCCAGGAGTCGGTCAACAAGGCCCTAGAGAAGGCAGTTCCGGGAACTGTGCAGCAAGCGCTAGCTACTGCTTTGAAACCAATCACAAAACAACTTGAAAAATTCACTAAACGTCATGGTTTCACTGCTCCGGCAGTCACTCCCACAGATGCCCCCCAATCTAAGCCCTGGCCTCATTCTGCCTCATACTCTTCACTTCCTCACCCTGAAGCTGACAAAGCTAAGGCTCCAGACACTGACACAGACCCAGATACTACGGGAACCGATACCCCGGACGAGTCCCCTCCTAAGAAGAGAACGAAGAAGGCAAAGAATGCGGAAACACCGACAACTATTTCCACTCCATTCACATTTAACCCAGCTGATATAGTTCACCCCAGGTCATCGGATTGGTTACCCGCCCCTGAGGTTGCTGCATACTTGCACGAAAACCTTCGTAAAAGCTTTGACAAAGAGGTGCGCAACAGGCTTAGGTCCGAGTGTCCTAGACCAGATATTTCTGACAAGGTGGCCGAAACCCCAGATATAGATTCCAGCCTCTTGACCTTCTTAAAGAAATTCGCGAAGGACCCCAAGAAGGGTATCGACCGCGCCTGGCGAGGGTGCCAGGATAAGCTCCTGGATGTGGTCGGCCCTCTAGCTAAAATTCTGGAAATGGCTTTGGACGCGCAAGAATCTGGGAATGTTGTAGACCCCCATGTCCTGGCGGGTTGGACCCAACGGGCCATATGTTTCTTGGGTAATGCTAACTGCGCCATTTCGACGGAGCGGCGCAAATCAATACTTATGCGCATGGACTCCAATCTCACAGAATTGGCGGCGGCAGAACCTGGTCCCCTGGCGGACGGCAACCTGTTCTGGGACCGTTTCGTCAAAGACGTAGCCAAGTATGTAGATACCTTCACGACTCTGGATAAGGCACAGTCAGGCATTAAAAGGGTTTTTCATACTGGGGTTTTCAACAAGGCCGGGCGAGGCCGAGGACGCTCGTTCGGCCGGCAGTTCTCCCAGGGTCCTCAGAGAGGAGACTTCGGCCGAGGCAGGGGTGAATGGGACTCCACCCGTATCGGAACCTTCTACCCCACCAGGCAGAGTTTCAACAAGAGGCGCTTCAACAGAGGATCGTACCGGGAGGCTTTCAAAACCTGGAATCTTCAGGTAACTGCTCCAGACAAATTCGTACTACCTCTGGGGGGGGCGTACTCAGTTTTTCTTTCACAATTGGGTTCAACTATCTCAGGATGCTTGGATATTACAGACAATTCAGGGTTTTCATCTCGATTTCTTTCAGATCCCCTCTCAGGTCAGACAGCCCAGACAGCTTTCTTTTTCCCAACTAGAGTGCGATTTTATAGATGCCGAACTTAAAGAATTGCTGCAGAAACACGCGATAGCGTTTTGCGACGAGGGCCCTCGCGGTTTCTGCAGCAATATTTTTCTAGTACAGAAGAAAGGCGGAGGTTAAAGGTTGGTACTAAATTTGAAAGAGTTCAATCACTACATGACTTACAAACATTTCAAGATGGAGGGCATCCATCTTTTGGCGGATCTCCAGAAACAAGGGGACTGGCTGGTCCGACTGGACCTCAAAGACGCTTATCTGTCTATTCCCATCTTTCCTCCCCATCGACGTTTCCTGCAATTTCAATGGCGGGACCGATGGTATGAATATTTGGTCCTTCCTTTCGGACTTTCCTCGGCACCATGGTGCTTCACCAAAGTACTAAAACCGGTGATAGCGTATCTCAGGGAACAAGGAGTTCGCATGATAGTCTATCTAGACGACATTCTTATCATGGCGCAATCTCCAACTCTGGCAGCGCAGCATTTACGCATGACCATTGCTACCCTACAAAATCTCGGGTTTGTGATCAACGAGCCCAAGTCAGTTCTGTGTCCTACCCAGACGATAGATTTCCTGGGTTTTGTCATAAATTCTCAAACGGCTCAGTTGAGTCTTCCATGCTCCAAACTTCGGGATATCAAGAAGGAGCTATGCTCTCTGTTATCCAAACTGATGGTCTCACTCAGAGTGATTGCCAGGGTAGTGGGCCTTCTAGCATCTTCCATTCAAGCGATATTTCCAGGGCCCCTACATTATCGGGCCCTTCAGAGACTAAAAATTCAGCACCTGCAGAAGGGCCTTTCTTACACAGACCTAGTTCCCCTTTCTCAAGAAGTACGGGTAGAGATCCAGTGGTGGCTGGCCCACGTAGAGGCATGGAACGGCAGGGCCATTTTCGGCTCTCTGCCAGAGGTCATCATAAAGTCCGACGCCAGCCGTTGGGGCTGGGGAGCGCGCTGCGGAAATATTTCCACAGGAGGGCGTTGGTCCCTAGGCGAACTAGATCTCCACATCAATTGCCTAGAACTCCTTGCAGGGTCGTTCGCCATCAGGACTCTGTCACCCAAACAAGTCTCGTGTTGCATCCTCTTGCGGATGGACAACATCTCGGCGGTTCAATACATCAACAAATTGGGAGGCACGAGGCCTCCACTGTTAGTGGAGATCGCGAAAGATTTTTGGCACTATTGCCTGAGTCATCAGATCTCAGTCATAGCCGAGTACATTCCGGGCCAATCGAATGTAGTGGCAGACTGGAACTCCCGACACCTCAAAGACTACAGCGATTGGCAGCTCCAACCCCAGATAGTGCAATGGTTGCAGGCGATCTGGGGACATTGCGAGATAGACCTGTTTGCCTCCAGACTGAATCGTCAAATGACCAAGTTTTTCAGCTGGAGGCCGGATCCGTTGGCTCTGGCTGTAGAAATAAAAACCTTCTTAGGGGTTCACTGATACATCTGGTCCTTAAAACCAACAAAGAAGAGATTGGCACAGAAGCTGTAATATCAAAAAACATGTTTTATTAACCTCAGATGAGGGAGATTGCATCTTACGGTACCCGCAGGCCACTGTAGGAGGCATTCTAATGAGTGCAGAGAACAGGGTCCTTATATATGCATTTGTTATATAGTCAGCATAAAATCAAGGGGAGGTCCTAGCACATACAAGCATGCTTATTGACTAATATGGGTATACAAAATTTGCTTGCTCCACAAAGTGGGAGGGGAGACTAAACTGCTTACATGAGTAAGAATAGCCTGACAGTTCTATACTAGGAGCAGGTGCATTCTACCAGCTAGGCCTCTCTGAGCATGTGCAAGACTCTGGAAGAGGGAGAAAGCACATGGCGAGCACATGGCTAACTAAAATGGCTGCCAAGTACAAAATGGCTTTCAGCTCATGCTAACAGCGATTCCTGCAATCTTTAACAGACGATCCTTTTAGCATGAGCTAAAGACATTCCCATGATCTAGTAGAGACATAGAAAATATTTTGCACATTTTCTTCTCATAAATTCATCAATATCCTATGCTAGGTGGGCATTTACATTCTAAACATTTCATTAAGCAGGTATATACAAGGTATAAGCAGGAGTACAAAGTGAACAGAGCATTGGGTCATACAGGTAGCAAGAGAGAATAATGACTATTATCTGAAACAGAAATCTCAATATTTTCCAATCCTAAGCAGAAAGCAAATACCAAAACCATCTAGTCTAATTCTAAGTTTCAGGGCTCTGATGGGGGCTCGTCAAGTCAATTTCAAAATAGCCAACAGCACATACCTAATAAAAACATTTTCAATAGACTTTCTCAGTATTTTTTATGAGGGCTAAATTATCAATTAATATACTTAAGGAAAGAGTAAAGTAACATGCTCAGATGAACTTTTCTCGTGCAGAATAAACATTACTCTTAAAAAATATTAAAGCAATCAGACATATTATTACAAAAACAATCCTGGCTTCGGGGGACCAGGAGGACCACACAGGGCCATAGGAATTAGGACAAGGAGCCGCAAAGGGCTGCTCCTCCCAAAAAAATGGGACGACCAAAGGGGTACATTACTAACAAAAAAAGAGTCCTTGGGAAATTGTAGTACAACCACCAGCCAGAGGGGAGTCTTCTCCCTGTGTCCGTTTTGAGCCTCACAGGCAGGCTCTTGTTGTTCCCACGGTGGAGCTGCACAACTCGCAACTCAAGAATCACGGAGAAGGAAAAGTCTTTCTTTCAGGATAGGGCAATCACCCCCCAGGGCAAATACCCTCAATGATCCTGTCCAGTGTCTCAGGCAGTGCACCAGTTTTCTTCACTTTAATCTAACAGGCACCAAGGGCACAGCACCTGTACCCTAAACTCAAGTCCTTCCCTAACTCCTGTATTGCACCTCTGGCGCACTGCTCTTTTGTTAGGGCCACAAATTGTACCCAGTGTGCTCGGGCATCTCTTGATCAACAAACAAAGGCGTAGACTTGCATTCACTTGGGACCAGGACTCAAAGGCCTGAAGCAACCCTTGTTTCAAAGGGGGTCACCTCAAGCAAAAGCCTCCTTGCCGTCCTTGTCGTTCTGTGACTCTCTCAGCTGGGCATCAAAAACTGGATCCACACAAAGATTTCTCCATCCTGATTTGTAACCCCGTCTTTCGCCCAAGACAGTGGCAGGGGTACACACTTCACGTCCCAGTGCTTCCGCCTTCACTGAGGTCCTAGTTGCCAGCAACGCCTATGCTGGTTCCTTTCACTTTGGCTTCAAACTGGAGTGGCGCTGACTCCCCAGGCTGGATCTGATGTCCGGGCCCCTCTGGCAATGGTTGTAAGGCAGCAAATATCTATTGGTGGACAGAACAAGAGGTCTTTAGACAAGGCACAGAAATAATCTATCAACAGAGAGGATAGTCTCAGAATACTCTCTTAGTCCTGGGGCGCCCCATACATTAGCAAGGCACCCAAGAGCCACTTCATCTATCTGAGAGTAGAAAACCCTGGACCTATTGGCAAGTATAAAAGGAACGTTTTGGTGAACTGACAAGAGTAATACATCACCCAATCCCAAGCAGCCAAGGAAGTCTGTGTTCATTTACTAAATTCTGAGGAAAAAAGAAAAACAATACAGACATACTCCAAATACTTACATTGGTGTATTCCTATATTACCAATCTGAAGAACCCTCAAGAAAAAGGAAATGTTCTACACTTTTACTCATAGATTTTACATTACTTGTACAGGACTGCAGACACTTGTAAAATAATTTCTCTTACATGTTATGCTTAGGACCATGCTCTCATGTTATAGGTGCAGCAGGAAAATCTAAAACTGCTAATTTAACAGGGATTCTTATTGCAAAAAGAACTAAACTTCAACATAGTGAGTACATTTTCTCCAGCAGAACATGTTATGACAAACAAATTCCTATAAAACAATATTTTCCTTCAAAATGTTTGCTAAGGATCACATGAGCGTCTTTCCTGCATTGTACTTTTCACGATCTGGACTATGCAACATCATTTTCAAAAGGAAAAAAACCCTATCTCCAGCTCTAATAAGGGCTGTCAGCTTATTGACAGAGACTAGCTAATAAAAGACTATCAATGCCCTTGCAAAACTGTATAGAACATGAGAATAACATAAACAATAATAGTGTTGCCACCTGAGATTTTTTAACAGAAACCGCCACTATACAGTTCTCCTTAAAGATCAAATAAGGGAACATCAATCTGTTCTACTCATTCTTTCATACAGGATGGGCAGTAACATAACATAGATTTTATCATTTTATTAATTCTAACAATTTTTAAAACAGTATTACTGAATAGCCAATGAAATGTCTCATGGCTATTTCACAGACAGCTTAGACAGACTAAAAAAAAGTAAGAAAAAGAAGAGAGAAAACATAATTTTGCCTACCCTTAATTTGTAGAGGAGCTAGCCTCCTTCCCCCATTTTGACAGTAGGAAAACCTGAAACAGGTTTTACTTCTGTCAACACTTTCAACCCCTATTTGTAGCAACTGGGCACAAACAAACTTGTAGGAGATATCTTAGAAAGTGGCTATTCTCTGATTCAGTCTAACACAATGCAAATTGAGTTAACTTTAAACCAATTTCTACAGCAATTGTACTAGATTAACATGAGGGCGCATGAATGCAAACTAAAATCCATTTCCTCCTTATCGTAGCCCCTACACAGTATTCTTTAAACTAAAACCATTATTTTATATACCTGGCAGATCAATGCTCAACTGAGGGCTGTTTTCCTTCGTTTCATATGATTGCGCTAAACGTGTGTTTGCCAAAAATAGGAAGCAAAGCTTCTCTTTCTCTCTTTGTGCTATCATCTCGTCTTTCAAAAACTTTTCGAAGGTCGAAGTGTCCCAGCAAACATTACCCTTCACCCTGCTAAGTTGCTAAATGCAGAACTCCGACCTTTGACCCGTTCAGCAGCTGCTCATTTTTGTGTGCAAGGCTTGCCATGCGGTTTTGTAATGCAAAGCAACTCTGGAGAATCACAGCTAAAACGCAGTCCTGTCCGATCCGTTTGCCAGTAATTTAAAGGTAGGATAATAACGTCTGCTCTTCTGTATACTTATTTTCATTTATGTACAGTGTGTGGTGTGTAATCTAGTAATACAGAGATCAGCTGTTTGTTCTATATTTGCATATGTATACTTTTATTGAAGCCTAAGAGCACGTTAAAACTGCCTTGAGTGGTAGAACTGCTTGTAAAATTGTGAATTTAGCTCAATTTCGACTTTGGTGGTAGGGGCACTTAAAAATGAATATCCTACAATATTTTTGCATAATAGGAACCCCCAGAGTGTTCTCTAGATAGCCCAAGAATGGGAAATCAGAAATGTATAAGATATACCCTTATAAAAATGAGTTTTGTACGGCTGGGTAAAGTGACATTTCACATTTAAGTTCCCTTCTTATTGCGGTACAGCACTGCTTAAATTCAACTTTGATACTAGGAATTCACAGTATGATGATTAGGCTTTATAAAGATGAAAAAACGAATTTAAAGCATTTATTTTTAACAATATATTTTTGCTTATTATTAAATTTTTTTTTTTTTTTTAATCAAAACCAACCATTTTGATGATTCCACATTGGAAAAGCAAGCTTCATTCGTAGCCTATCATATTTAAACGCATTCATTCATAACCCTAAGCACAGAAGCCTTACTTAAAACAGGAAAAGTCTGCGCCACTTTTTAAAAGGACAGTTATCATTTAACATCAGAACCATAGATGTACTTATAAAAAAGGCATTAAGAAAGGAAATCCCTACTTTCAATTTTGTTCTCTGTTATCCAAAAATAATGAAACTGTTTTTTTGAAACTTTTAAAATAATGCAGGCCCGTATACTAGTTTTACACTGACTTAAAATGTCGCTGACGCAGCATTCCTGTCTGTGGCCGTGAGCAGGAATAGCCATATGCTATTTATGCAGCTATTTGTCAGCAGGCGTCGAATTTTCACGCCTTTCTCAGGAAAAAAAACCCTTTATTATTTGAAATACCCTGACAGAGTTAAATCCCCATTTGCTGTGTCAAACAGTTTCTTTTCAGTTAGTCAGTTTAAACACAGCTGTCGGAAAGCTTTTTCTCGGGTGCTGAAAGAAAAGCATGTCACAGTCTATTTAAAAACTGAGGCATTTCAATGCAGTCAAATCTATCTTTCTATAATGTATATTTAGTTCAGCAACGACCAAATTCACTCATATGATTTGCATGCCTTTTAATGTCTAATACAATGTATTTAAGGAAAAGGCTGTAACGTGTATTTTAGTCTATTGATTACAAAACACACAATTTCATTTTTATTCCTCTGTATGAGGCCTATTTTAATCCTATTAAATACGAATTCTAATTTTATCTTTAGCATTGTGGCAATTTGCACACATGTATAGTGTCTTACTCTGTCAATTTAATAGTAACATGCAGCTGTTTAGCGTATGTCATATAATTCGTTTCTGGATTTTTATTTAATATGTAAGTAACTAAATGACATTTTGCATAACAGAATGATAACAGCAAAAAAAAACATAAACAAACTCATTGAGCTCATTCCAGACAGTTACAGAAGGACACAACACAGCGCGCTTAAAGCTAGCCATTCGTACACAAAGAGCACAATCGCTATTTACTCACACAAGTATTACCAATGTCAAACCAAAAACCCCACATAGACATTTAAACACACATTTAACCCACAAATCAACACTTAGGACTGCTTACAAAGTGTACGCAAGACCAACCTATTTGTAAATACTAATTGTAAGTCATATTTACAAGAAGAGCTCTCAAAAGTAGCCCAAAAAAAAACTGTTCCATGGTCAAGAAGCCAAAATACACCAAATTCGCCAGTTTTGGCTGGTAGAACACTCAAAAAGCGCTCTGCATATCACCACTTATGAATGTTACTAAGTGCGCAGATCCGGATCCGTTTTATGTACATATTTAGTTCCATGGGGTACTTAGTCACCAAGGAAGAAATATCTTTTACTATACGTGAACCTATTTAGGTATCCCCTCTGAGGGGAGTCAACTAAGTACTTACTAAATCCATATCGGTACCTCCAAAACAGCAACACTTTCAACAAAAGTGTGCTAGAAGCAGGCATGCCAAAAATATTATAGCATATATAATATTATACTCCAAGTGACACTTAACACAATGTGTGCCGTTCAAGTTTTCAAAGTTTAGAGAAAAATCTCCTCATTACCTGCCTATATGAATTGCAATGCATATATAACTTACAAAACAAATTCCAAAATTGGCCAATCATACAAACAAAGCCACAGTAAGTGTTACTAAAACTACCTTACCAATCAAAGGCATCAAACCAACAGCAAGTGCCGCAAAACGGCTCTTACCAATCAAATGGTGTCCAGGTTCCAACTGCCAAGTTCTGAGTGACCTAACGGTCGTTTTAAAATACTCACGCCAAAGAAGTTCTCAGTCGGGAGCGGCAAACACTTGGAGGATCAGAGCAGGAAGACCAGAAATATACTGGGCTGGAAGACAAAACAATCTCCGTGCGCAGGGTACCTCCTCAGTAGATTCCTGTCCTGTACTCCTCAGTAGATTCCTGTCTCCCTTCAAGACCACTCCCTTGGATAGCCGCTGCACCGATGAGTCCCTATTCGGGCGCCATTTGTAGAAATAAAAACCTTCTTAGGGGTTCACTGATACATCTGGTCCTTAAAACCAACAAAGAAGAGATTGGCACAGAAGCTGTAATATCAAAAAACATGTTTTGTTAACCTCAGATGAGGGAGATTGCATCTTACGGTACCCGCAGGCCACTGTAGGAGGCATTCTAATGAGTGCAGAGAACAGGGTCCTTATATATGCATTTGTTATATAGTCAGCATAAAATCAAGGGGAGGTCCTAGCACATACAAGCATGCTTATTGACTAATATGGGTATACAAAATTTGCTTGCTCCACAAAGTGGGAGGGTAGACTAAACTGCTTACATGAGTAAGAATAGCCTGACAGTTCTATACTAGGAGCAGGTGCATTCTACCAGCTAGGCCTCTCTGAGCATGTGCAAGACTCTGGAAGAGGGAGAAAGCACATGGCGAGCACATGGCTAACTAAAATGGCTGCCAAGTACAAAATGGCTTTCAGCTCATGCTAACAGCGATTCCTGCAATCTTTAACATGGCGACGGATGCTTTTTCACAGGATTGGACGCCGAATCTGAATTATGCCTTTCCTCCCTTCATTCTGATTCCCCGAGTGGTCACACAGGTAATGCGCCAGAAGGCGGAAGTGATTTTAGTAACTCCCCTGTGGAAGTCGCAGCTTTGGTTCCCAATATTATTGGAGGCGAGTTGCGACTTCCCCAGGAGGATTCCCTGGTCCTCAACGATGCTCCAGGGCCCTCATGGAGAGATGCACCCGATGGTAATATCGGGGCAGTTGTCCCTGATGGCCTGGAGACTTTCCGGCAACGTTGGCACTTGCCAGGATTTTCGGAACAAGCTTCAGACTTTATCAACCAAGCTTGGGCCCTTCCACCAGGAAAAGGTACTCTTCAGCCTGGAAAGGCTGGGTTCGTTGGTGCGTGGAACAGCACGTGGATCCCGTGGGGGCAGACTTATCCTATGTTGTAAATTTTTGTCCCAAAAAGCTTCTGAGGGTTTGGCATATTGTTCCATCAACAATTTCCGTTCCGCCATCTCGGCGGGCCATTCTCAGCTTGAGGGCAAACCAATAGGGATGCATCCATTAATTTGCAAACTCTTAAAAGGTATTAGAGTAGCTAATCCGCCCAAGCCGAAGTATTCTTCTTTGTGGGATGTCTCGCTAGTTCTTTCCCTGTTCAATCAATGGCCCAGCAACAATATGTTGACAAGGAAACAACTCTCATCCAAATTGGCCATGCTGTTATGTTTGGCCGCGTGTAGACGATCATCGGATATCAAAGCTCTAGATATTACAGGTAGAGTATTTACTCCTGAAGGAGTTTCTTTTAACATCACTTCCAGGACTAAAACTATGTCACGTAATGTAGAATATCATGCCTTTCCTAGCAATCCCAAGCTCTGTGTTATTCACTGCCTTAAGGCATACGAAGAATGTACCAGGTCTCTTCGGCCTGATGGTGTGGTGCAATTATTAATTGCTTTGCAGAAGCCTTACAAACCTGTCACTGCGGCTACGATAGCCAGATGGTTAAAATCTGTTATGCAAGAAGCAGGTATTGATACTCAAGTGTTTGGGGCACATTCTGCCGGGGCGCCATGGCCTCTAAAACGTTCATGTTGGGGTCTACTGTTCAGGATATCATGCATTCTGCAGATTGGTCCTCTGAGTCAACATTTAAACAGTTTTATTATAAACCAGTGGGTGATATATCCTCTGTGGTTTTTAATCAGCGTTAAACTAGCATAATACGAAGCCTCCGGTCCTGTAATAGAATAAAAAATTAGCTAGCATTCGCGCCAAGAATTTTCAATTCTATTAAGGACACGGAGGCGAGGATTATCCCACCCGATTACATTACAGTATTGCAATTGTTACCCACCCGTTGTATATATATTCTGGTTATGCAGAAGTTACGGGTTGTTTTGTCTCTCATTCTTTCAGGATCTGAGAAGAAGATGGATTAAGTGTAATCCTGGTTAAGAAGACGTCCTTCCCAGCTGGACTGGTTCTTCCACGTTGGAGGATTGTGTTGGACTTAAGTTATTATGTTGGACTTTTACTTTTCGAAGCAAAGAAAGAGGACGAGTTCCGGTGATGGTGGCTCTTATGGGGCTCTACAGGATGTGATGTGTACCATGAGCATCATGGGAAATGTAGTTTATTTACATAATACAAGTTTCTCATTGGCTGCTGTGAGTGGCAATAAATAGAAAGAGAAGCATAATCCTCGCCTCCGTGTCCTTAATAGAATTGAAAATTCTTGGCGCGAATGCTAGCTAATTTTTTATTCTCTCCTAAGGAGCACTGGCATTCTGTGCGCTGGGTTGAAGTAAACTTGTAGTCCTTCTTCTATTTTTGGGAAATGTCCCGGTTTTTGGCTTTAAAATTCTGGTCACCCTACCACAGCAGAAGTTCCAGTGTGCTTCCGTGAACTCTGGGCGCAGGTCTGTTTCACAGTGGGATCGTGCACGCATTGCTGTCTTTGGCATATGCTGCTGTACTCCAGAGTAGAGCCGAGTTCATTTCCGAGCTGAGAGTGTATCAAGCATCTGCTCTAGCAAAGGTAGCGTCTGCAGTGGCGCTGGGAATGCAGGGTTCCGTTCGCATCACGTGGCTCTAATTTGGTAATAGAGTAGCGTGTCTGCTGCATTCGTCTGGTGTGTGTCAGCAGATGAGGGTCCTGGGAGGAACTCGCCCGCTGGGTACAAGTCCGTGAACCTGTGAAGGTTAAGTCGCTGCGCCCTTCTCTGCGCGCTGGCTTCTCGAAGGGGGGCATCATTGGGTTGTCACAAAGTGGTATAGATGGGGCATATAATTGTGGTGTTTCTACCCTCTTTCTTATTCCCTCCCAAGCCCACCGAACTGTGTTTATTTCTCCACGTGGAGCTTTGTATGGGGCGTAGAGTGCAGTGTCAAGGGGAAGAGGGGCTGCAAGATCTTGTTCAATCGCCACATGTGGTTGATTTGGGATGTGGTGTATCCAGAAGTGTAAAAAATGGGTCTGTGCCCATAGGGCGTATAGTTCCAGGTCGGGCGCGCCCAGCCTACCTTGCGCAAGGAGCAGAGTGAGAACCTCCCAGGAGATACGTGGTTGTTTTCCGGCCCAGGTCAGGGATATCAAGTTGGATCGCAGTCTCCGGAAGAATGCACATGTGAACGGCAATGGAATATTTTGGAATAAATAAAGGAACTTGGGCAGAATGACCATCTTAGCGATGGCAACACGGCCAGCTAGTGATAGAGGCAGGGCCGGACTGGCCGTTGTGGGCACTAGGCGTTTCCCCGGTAGGCCGCCAGGGAGGGGGGTCGGTTTTAGGCCCTGGGGGGGCCGTTTTTGTTACCGGCGGCCGGCAATATCGGCCCCCTGTAACAAAAACGGCCGAAATCGGCCGTATCAAACAGCTCGACCGCACCCCCCTTCTCACCCACAGGGGGGCCGGCCGAGCTGTTTGCCAGGGACGGTTTCGTTTCCAAGACCGGCCCTGGATAGAGGAAGTTTGGACCAAATAGGGACACTGCTTTCGAGCCAGTCAACCACACGGCCGTAATTTGCAGCCCATAGTTCTTAGATATCACGACTCACCCATATTACTAAATAACGCACTGGGCCCTTTGCCCAGATCAGTGGGTAGTCAGTGTAGAATGGGGCTGTGTTATCGGTGAGGGAAAGTATCACTGATTTATTCCAATTGATATTTATCCCAGAGTGGCCTCCAAACTGGAGCATCTCCCGAATGACTGGGGCGAGGTTATCGCAGGGGTTGCAGATATAAAGAGTAATATCATCTGCGTAAAGCGAAATTATCAATCCTATCGAGGTGAAGCCTATGCCGCACTGCGCATGATGTTGTCTAAGCCTAGCGGCTCCATGGCGATGCCAAACAATAATGGTGAGATGGGGCAACCCTGTCTGGTGTTATGGGCTATTGTGATTGGTTCTGAGAGTAGCACATTGAGCCGTATCCTGGCCGTAGGCAGGGTTTAAAATAATTTTATATATCTGTTAAAGTGGAACTAAGCCCCACTCGTTGTAACAATATGAATAAGTAATCCCATGCCAGGGAGTCAAATGCCTTAGTGGCGTCTAATAGGGTGGCAATTGCTTGGACATCGGGGTGTAAGTAATGTAACACCGCAAAAAGTGTTCTTAAGTTGTGTGAGGTAGAACGTCCAGGGATGAACCCTGCCTGATCAAGTCGAATCATTTTGGGGAGTAGTGGTAAGAGGCGACTGGCGAGGATCTTGGCAAGGATCTTATTATCAATATTAATTAGTGAAAGCGGTCTATAGGAGTCGCACTTTTGGGGTGGTTATCAGGCTTAAGCAGTGATGTGACTACTGCTTCGCGCAATGAGGGAGGGAGCATGCCTTCTGAAGGGAGTCTTCGTACATTGCTAGCAGGTGAGGTGTGAGGAGTTCAGCGTATTCTTTATAGAAAGGGGCCGTGAAGCCGTCCAGCCCCGGTGCTTTATCATTAGGGAGTGCTTTGATAATTTATATGATTTCCTCGGTTGTGATGGGCATGTCAAGAAATTCCCTGTGTGCATCTTCGAGCCATACCAACTGTAGTGTGTCTAGGTAATTAGTGAGTAGCTCGGCATCTCCATTAGGTTGTGAAGTATATATTATGGCGTAAAACTTGGTCATAGTGTCTAGTACTGCAGTGGGCGTGTCCTGTATTCCGGATTCAAATATGTATGTTGTAGGGTGTGCTTGATAGAGGATATGTGCAAGGGTTTTTCCAGGCCTGTCCCCCTCCCCGTAGCGGTGTGCCTGAGCGTTTTTGTTGAGGTATTTTATCTCATGCTCTGCCTCAGTGTTGTATTCGGAAATTTTCTCCCTAATTGAAGCAAGTATGTTCGGGTAATGGGTTCTGCTGTATTCCCCCTCCAGGATTTGGAGATTCTTTTCAAGTGTGGCGAGATGGGAGCGAATTGATTTGAGGATACCCGCCTGTTTAGAAATGCATGCCCCTCGTATCACTACTTTGAATGCCTCCCAGATTAGGGAAGGGTTGGAATCTACCATGCAGTTCTGGGTAAAATAGGCCTGGATTTCGGTCCGTATCTCTTCTTTAAATGCGGCATCCCGCAGCGCCCCATGTGGGAGACGCCAAGTAAAGGCGCGCGGGATGCTCTGGGGTATACGAAATTCAAGCATGACCGGTGCATGGTCCGATAGTGTCCGGGGCAAGTGAGTTGCCTTAGCTTCCCATAGTTTGATTTCTGGCAAAGTAGGCCAATAATCTAACCTGGACCAGGAACGGTGGAGGGATGAGAAGAAAGTTCCTTCCCGTTGTCCCTCGTGTGACCATCTCCAGATGTCATGGAGGCTATGATATTGCAAGAGTGCATTGAGAGTGTCAGCTGCTCTAGGGTGGGGGCGCCGCGCGGAGCCAGATCTATCATGGCTATCATCTAAGGCAACATTAAAGTCCCCTCCCCATATTTGTACCCCATAGCTGCAACCTGTGACCAGGTGCCATAAAATGATGGAAAACCCTGGGCCATAAACTGCCCCAGTGTGAGGGGTTGTGTCTACAGTGTGCCTGTGACTATAACGTACCTGCCTTCTTTGTTCGCTGTGACCTCCCCGAGACCCCATTGGAGCCCTTTTCTAAGGAGGATAGCTACTCCTCTGGCATAATTGGAGTATACTGAGGTGTATGCCTCATTGTACCATCTTGCCTTAAACCTGGGGCTATGTGGGCTGTTCAGTGTAGTTCTTGCAAGAAGCAAATATCAATGTGGTGTCGTGTTATGAAGGCATGCACTAGTCTCGATTTCCGGTAATCATTTATGCCCCTAATGTTCCAGGTCAGGCATTTGATAGACATCACATGAAGTAAAAAGCAGCATACCTGACGACATGACTCATTAGGAATTTTCTATTAGAAGTTTTTGCCTTGTTTCGGTTTACAGCAACTTCGGAGGTGCCATCATACATAACATGCTTAATTCTACAAAACGTTGGGTGTTAGTTTTTCTACCCTACCACCCCCACCCACACCAACTTTCCAACTTGGTTGAGTTGAACATCCCTCCCCCTGCCCATACCTCCCAAACTGGTGATAGGCAATATCGCGGGACATATCCCTGGGTTTGGAACAAGACCGGGCGAACTTCCCCACCATTTGGGGTGGGTGATCGGATGCAGCCCAATGTGACAGTACCCCTGATGGCGAAGGACATTAGAATAGTTTGGCCCGGGGGGAAATAACCCTTAGACTGCACCCTGCCCAGTCACTTATCTGTGGTGCTTGCCATGTAGCTGCTGTTCCCACTGGTCCTCCCCGCCTTTGTTTTGGACCTCGTCTACCATCCTTGAGGAATTAGTCATTCGTGTCTAGGACCTTGTCTTCTGCAGTCTTCAGCGATCCCGCCGGCGGTGATCGACTGTTGGCAAGGTTCTTGGCAAATCGGAAGGCCTCCTTGGCATTGGTGAAGAAATGCGGCACTCCGTTTTTCATGATGCGAAGTTTGGCAGGGTATAGTAGAGCATAAGGAATTTTCGCCTGTTGAAGCACTTTCTTGGCGGGAAGAAATTCCCTCCTGGCGCCCTTTACCGCAATGGTAAAATCCGGATACAGTGTAAAATAAACTTTAAGTTTCCTCCCTGTATATATTGGTGTATCATAAATATGCATTTGACAGTTCATATCCTCACAAACAACAGTTCATATCTCAACAAAACAATCAACTGAATAGGCCACTGCACAAGTTCAACTGTTAAGAACTCAAGACTTCTGCATCATCCAGATTAGATCCATATTTGAGTAGACAGTAAATCTCAGCAATGGCCCATCTCCACAGATGATCTGATAAATTTATTATTATCAAACAATGATTCCCTCTGGTTAAAATCGCCATTGTTCTGGTTGATGATGTTTGTGTCGTACACGCCTGTAGGTGGTACCCCAGAGTATCAAGCCACTGTCTAAGAAAGGAATGAAATATGAGTCTCCTGCAGAGAGATCGTTTCTGCTTTGAATATTTTGAGCTCTTTGCTCACCATATTTCTTTTAGTCCTATCGTTCAACCTCCTCACATTTTATGGTGCGATCCTGAACTTATACATTATACACATTTGTTTTTCCATACAGGCCATTGATGCACAGACTCGGCATCATCCATAAGGTTCTTTTTTATCCTCTCCTTTTTTTTGGAGCTCCACCCCCAGTTAGCACTCCCCCTAAAAAGCAGACCAGCCAAAACATTTGAGAAATAAGTACGCTTTAATCCCCCCCATCTCAATGTTCAATAACTGATGAAAAAAGGGGAAACATATCCTATCCATAAAATGAAGTCATTGTGTCCAGAAATTCCTTAGCCTTTATCTTTGATGTGAAGATGTGGGTCTAGAGAGGTTTAAAACCTAGAAGCATGCTAGGCTCTGCAGAAATGCTTGAAAGTCTTTACCTTGAAATGGCTAAAAATGACCATCATCCTCCCTCTTTGAATCTGGAAGAGCCTTCTCAAATACCTTTTGTCTAAGCATTAAAAGAAACTGTGTGCCCCCTGAATCTGCCCCATTCCCAGACTCTAGAAGGGCAGATTTAAATAGATGAATCACAAAAGCCCTAGAGTCATTCCTCTCGGCCCCTTCCTCTGTGCTGATAATTCTCTGATTGTTCAGGCACTGTCGGTTTTCAAAATCTTTTCATTTCCATTGTATATCAGTTAACTGTGCTTCTTGACCAGTAATTTGTTCTTTAGTCTTTCTATGGTCAGTTTAGAAGGCTAGGGATTGCTCTTTCAATTCTGTAAGTCTCTCTGCGACTTCAGAGCATGTTTTCAAAATCTTTCAAACTATGCCTTGTAACTTCCTTGAGACGACTCGTGCTTTCTGATTGCTTTGACATGTCTCTTCTTGATTAACCATGATGCCCTGATAAATGCCTCAAGTGTAGGTGTATCACCCAGCACCAGTGACTCTTGAGGAAAAAGATTCTTGGCAAACTGATCGAGTCGTAGTATAGTCCAATTTTCAGATATTCACATGATCAAATTTACTTGCTGTCACCTTACCCAGGTTTCGCACAGTTCGCTCTAATCTATCACAGTCAGTCAAGGATGCGGAGTCACTCTCTGATTTAACAGAGTTACACCTGTCGGAAAGATGCAAAGATAAGTCAGAGGGTGAGAAAAACTGTTCTGTTATTTCATAGTCTACAGAGCTCCAGGTGTGTATTGATTTTCTTTCCCTCCTTCCACAGGCTGTATGCATTTCTCCTTAACTACAACGTGTCAATTTTTACTGGCCTCAAGGTTCACGACTGCCTCAAAAATCCTCTCTAGAACTTGATTTACAGTCAGCTGCCCTTCGCTCCCTGAGAGCCTGTATAATTCAATCAATCCACATAGCAGAGACTACAAAGACCAGCCTGCACTTGCACCAAACCTTCCCTTAGGTTTCCTTTGCCACAGAAACCAAGTTATTTACAATATTAAATTCCAGAGTAGCAGTCCGCTCGCCAGTAGTACTTATTACAATATCAGGCACCATAGCGGACAAAACCACAGGGGAAGCCCATGTGGCCGCCTGGCAGATCTTAGAAATGGAAGCCCCCTGGACCTAGGCACAAGAGGTAGCCATAGACCTTGTGGACCGACCCTGAACCCCCAAGGGAGAAACCTGACCAGAAACCTCATAGGCCAGAAAAATCAGAGTCCGAACCCACCAACTCAAGGAAGAAGTGGAAGGACGCAACCCCCTATTCACCTAACCAAAATTCATAAACAAACAGGGAATCCGAAATCCGAAGGGAAGCCACCCTATCTAAATCAGGAGAGCCCTCCTGACATCCAGAGAATGCAGCCTCACCTCCACCTCAGAAGAAGGCGACTCTATAAAGGAGGGCAAAATCAATTCCTGGTCCCGATGGAACTGGGAATCAACTTTAGGACAAAAGGAAAGGACTGGCCTCAAAATGATTCTGTCCTCAAAAACCCTACAAATAGGATGCTTGAAAGACAAAACGCCCAGTTCACCCAAACACCGAGCGGAGGAAATAGCCAACAAAAAGCAAAGTTTTAAGGGACAACAAACACAAATCCACAGAGACCAGGGGTTCAAACGGAGGAGCCATCAAAGCCTCCAAAACCAAAGAAAGATCCTACGAAGGGAAGTGCTTCTTAGGAGAAGGAAGAACATTACACAACCCCCTGAAAAGACGCCCCACCAAACCATCGGGATCAGACAGATTGTTCCATGAACTCCAAAAAGCCTCAATTGCAGCCCACTGAAGCTTAAGGGAGGCAAGCTTTAACCCCAAAGAAGCCCTGTCCTGTAGAAACAGCATCACATCAAACAAGGTAGAAGAAGTACGGCCCAAACCCTTACCCCCAACACCACTTACTAAAAGAACGCCAGTGACGCAAGTAAGACTTATTGGTAGAGGAGCGCCTAGCAGCCTGCAGAGTCGAGATCAAAACAGCCAGAACACCCTTATGCAGCAGACCTATGCATTCAAACTCCAGGCCGCCAAACACATCCTGGACAGAACATCCTGTTGCAACACAGGGAACACCAAAGGAGAGGGAGTCAGGGGCAAAAACCTCTCCACCTCCGTCCTCATCTCCACAAGAAGAGGAAACCAAGAGGCCCGGGGCCAAGCCGGTGCAACCAGAATGACCGATGCCCCCAACCTCCGGACCCTGAGACGGAAACTGAGAAGCAGCGGAAAGGAAGGAAAAGCATAAAGAAGCCCCTGAGGCCACTGGCAGGAAAGAGCGTCCACAGCCCAAGCTCGTCCCTCCCGGCTCCGAGAGCAAAACAGAGGCACCTTGGCATTGAGAACACTCGCAAAAAGATATATCACATGGACAGCCCACCGCACCATAAGCTCCACAAACAGCTCCTGACGTAGGAAAAAAAAATTAACTGACGACGGAATGGCCCGGCTGAGAGCATCCGCCAGAGTATTGGAGGCTCCTTGAATATGGATCGCAGACACCACACCGCCAACAGATGAGACTCCGCCCAATGAAACAAACTCTCCGCCGCCAGAGAAGAGGACCTGACCCCCCCTGCCTGTTCACATGAGCCATCGTCGTACTGTTGTCCATCCTGACCAGGACAACTGCACCCTTCAGAAACCGAGAGAAGGCCCTCAGAGCCAAGCGGACAGCCTCCAACTCCCTCCAATTCGAAGACCTCCTGCTCTGAGATTGGGACCAAGAGCCCTTGGCCTGATGCACCCCCATCCCGGCCCCCCAACTCGACAGACTGGCATCCGTTGTGACAAGCAAGGGGGCAGGAGGGGGAGAGAGACACCCCAATCAGATCATGATCCCTGACAAGCCACCAACCCAGGTCCACCCGGATCTGAGGGGAGACAGGAATCAGAGAAAAGAGGGGGAGACCAATGCGCCATGATGTGAGCCATCAGCTTGTGCAAATAAAAGCGGGCCCAGGGAACAAGAAACACAGTCGCAGCCAGATTCCCCTGAACCTGGAGCCAATGGGCAGTCACCTGGACGGGCTGGGACAAAAGACCCAGAATCTGGGACCGGATCTTTGCCACCCGAACCTTGGGCAAGGTGACTATACCCAAATCGGTACGAAACTGTGCCCCAATAAAGAGTCGGTCCTGGGCTGGAACAAGGCAGGATATTTCCAGATTGATAAAAAAAACGTGCTCCTGCAAAATGCCCAGCACCACCCCTGTGTGACTGCGAGCCAACAGGCTTGAGGGAGCATGAACCAACCAGTCGTCGATGTAGGGATGAAGAAAGATCCCCTGATGGTGGGCCAATGCCACCAACGGAGCCAAAAACTTTGTGAAGACCCGCAGGGTGGACTTGAGACCGAATGGCAATACATCGAACTGAAAGTGGCAGTCCCCTATCACAAACCTCAGAAACGTTTGATGATCCAGAGCCATGGGAACATGGAGGTAAGCATCCTGAAGGTCTATGGAGGTCATAAAAATCCCGGACACTGACCAAGGGAATTATGGACTTAGGACCCCCTCCAGCAGAGCCCGCTTCTTCCCTGGATCCCTGGGGAAAGGAGTACGGATGGTGCCCCAGCTGGGAGGCAGAGTGACATAGGCGTTCTTGACAATGTTCAAGGTCCAATGTCCCTCACATCCCGACCCCAGGCATCCAGAAAACACAAAAGCCTTCCGCCCACACGCATCGTAGCCGTTCTGCAATAGTTGTCAGGACTTCCGTTTGAAGGAATCATGCTGATCCTTAGTGCGTGTCAAGGCTGACGACCTTTTCGGCTGTAACTTACCCCGACGTTCCGAAAAAGGCTTGGAGGTCTTCTGGGAGGAACGACATGAAGAAGGTGGATCCCAAATGCAATGAGAAGAACATGAAGACACCTTCCCTTTGTGTGGTGGAGCATGCTTCCGATCCTTGAAAGCCTTGGTAATCATGCTGTCCAACTGATCCCCAAACAGCAATTTCCTTAAACTGGATCTTCAGGAGAGAAGACTTCTCGCAAAAGTCCGCCTTCCAATCGCGCATCCACAAATTCCTTCGAGCAAACACCATGGAACCAATCGCCATGGCAGGAGACCTCAGGACATCCAAAGACATGTCCGCCAGCAACTTGGCCTGCTGCTCCATAAGAACCAGCAACTCAGAACAATCCTCCTCCTCCTGAATAGCCTTGGCCAACTTCTCAAAGTCCGAAACAAGAAACTGGGCCGCATAAGCAGAATAAATACCAGCCTTCAAAGTCCAATTCTCCGCAGCGAAAGCTTTCTTAAGCACCCCTTCAATCTTTTTGTCCATAGCATCAGAAGGAGAACAGTCCTCAGGATTAATCGCAGTACGACCAATCACAGTGGCCAAAATGGCGTCCACCTTAACTGAGTGTGGAAGAGAGTCCTCGTCCTCCTCCAGAGAATACAGCTTTTGTTGAAAACGTGGAACCGAAGAGCGTTCCAGGTCATGCCATTCACCAGTGATCAAGTCCTTGATCCGGCCATGAAATGGCATAGCAAAGACGGGGGGGGGGGGGCTTAACATACTGCGGGAACATACCTTCTGCAGCCTCAGGGGAAGAGAAAGGCGCAAACTCCAAATTCTCCCGGATATGCTGCAGAATGTCCCGGATCTCCTCTCTATGCACACATTTCCCTGAAGAGGCAGAAGGGCGGCCAGCATCTGAAGCCGAGGAGTCTCCAGAGGGAGAGTGCACTGGACCCACAGCTGAACGAGAGCCCCTGCGCCTGGGCTCAGCTCTGGCATCCAGAGCTCGGGTCACAGCAGGTTCAATCATCGCCTGAACTTCAGAGGCAGAGAGCAAAGCCGAAGGATCTGCAGGGCCCCTTGACCTGCTCTGGTGAACAGAAATCGGCTCATTCTCCTCAGAAGAGGACAATACATGCTTGCGTTTGGATGCACGCTTCCCCACCATCATAACCTACCAGAAGGCAGAGCTGGGAGCCACCTTCATCTAGTCAGAACCCCCCCCCACCCCCCCCAATGGACCAATGAGAAATAAAGACACAGTACCAATAAGGAATGCGTATTGGAAACAAAACAATCCCCCAAGTACACAAGTGCAAGGAAAAATAATTAAAAAACGGCCTCACGCGAGGCCCTTACTGTAATTCATTGAGGAACTGACAGCAGAGGAGTTGAGCTGTCCCCCATTCGCTGCAGCACCCAGGCTGGCGGCCGACCCAGAAGCACAGCCTCAGCCACTATGAGCCGGCAACACCGTCATCCGGCCTCACAAGCAGACGTGCTGGCTAGGGAGGGCACCGTGACTCCAGGCACAGCGCCACATGGCCAGTACACAGATCGGACCGGCCCCACCATGTCCGACCAGCAATCTGCAAAATCCAAGGAAAACGACCGCAGCCCCGCACGTGGTACAGGCGTCTAACTATCCGGTAAGACAAGAAAAAAACAGGAGGATGCGGGGGGGATTTTATTTGTGTTTAGAATCACGTGGTATGGGTGTCTGGTGAGGCAGGAATACCTCATGTCTGTAATGAAGAGAAGCGAGGGAGGGACGATGCGGTCATACATTTTAGGTCGCAAAAGAAAAGAAATGAGTAACATGTTAAACAAGTTTTTTTGTGAAAAAATCATGGGTAGGGAACTTTGCGGTGGCTGTGGAGAAAGATCTGTACCCACAGGATACAGCACAGAATCTTCAGACTCTTCACTGATTCTGTGATGCTGACTGTACTGCACATTTTTGTGTCAGAAGGTACACTGATAACAACCCTACACAAAAAACCAACAGATAGAAACCGAGCTCTGCATTACAATAGTCAACATCCACGCAGTTTGCGTGATAACCTTCCTTATGGACAGTTCCTTAGGATCAAGCGCAACTGTACATTAAAAAATGAATATATGGACCATGCCAACAATTTGTTGGAAAAACTAAAAGCTCGAGGATATCCGAGGAAACTTTTAAAACACGCAATGAAGCGGGCATGGTGGACACCTAGGGAAACTCTTTTACAGAGGAGAGAAAAGAAGAACACGGAACGCATCGTATGTGTAACCACGTTCGCCCTCGAACCAACTTCCTGAAGAAAGTAATAAATCAAAATTGGCACTTGGTCCAGAATTCACATAAATCCTTCAGCAAACTTTTGTTTGCCCTGAAAAAAGAAAAAAGCGTGGGCAATTTAATTATCCGCGCAGCAATACCGAAACCACCAGAAAGGAGCACGCTAAGATCACAACTTGGTCTACCACCCATCGTTGGACACCACAAATGTGGAACTTGTGTTTGCTGCTCCCAAACCATTGAAGGATCGTTGTTCTCCTTTAAAAATATCAAATGGAAACACAATGCATTCTCCAACTGCAAGACAAAATATGTAGTTTATGGCATTCTATGCCCATGCATGAAGTTGTATATTGGTAAGACCAACCAGGAAGGTCGCCAAAGAATTATACAACATATGTCCAGGATCCGTAAAAAAACAGAAAATGCACCATTGGTGAACCATTGGATAGTTAACAAACACAACGTTAATGACCTGAAATGGACTGTACTATCAAAAATTTAAAATGACCCACGTGGTGGAGATATCGACAGACAGTTGTTACAGAGAGAAGCAATGTTGATTGTCAAATTCAACTCAGCCGTAGATGGGCTGAATGAACTATCTGAAATCTATAACTTATGATAAAGCCATACATTGTTTTTTTTCGATGTGGACAAATCGTGAACAGATGGTGACGTGTTTCGAATTTGTTTTCCATGTAAAACGAACACGTATCACCAAAACTGCTTAATGGAAAGCAACATGACCTTTTTAGATCAGCTCCTCTACTAGTGCTAAACCATGTCAACAATTTTTTCGTTTTTGGTTCAAAAATTATTGCCTTTGCGACAAAGGTGTTTACTTGTTTTTGCAAAATCACGGTTTCAATAAAGTTTTCAGCTGGGATTAAAAAGGTTGAGAATGATGCGATCCGCGCAAAGCGTGTAAGTTGCTGCCGTCCCATTGAAAATGAGCACGCACAGTCCAACTGCTTAATGGAAAGCAACATGATCCTTTTTAGATCTATCCTCAAATCAATCGCAAACAATTGTTAAAGCAGTTTGATATATCACTGAATTGCGCCAAGCCGCTCACCCAAAACACGATCTCAATAAAGTTTTCAGCTGGATCCGAAAAAACTGAAGATCACGTGTGTCATGTCGAGCGCGCAGGTTGCTTCCGTCATACTTAAGCGGCAGTCAAAACTCACTCCTAATCAACTCTCAAACGTGTTGGGCGGAAGGGATTGAAGGCGTTACAGCGAAAAGTATTCAGGTATTTGGACTTAAGCGGCGCATTGATAACTCCTTTAAAGAGTAGGGAACCGCTTGGGGCAAAATGCTTAAGTTTTTATTTCCTTCGCAGTACGTGTCAGCGTAAACAGAAAATTTACGAACGCGAACAGCCAAAAGTACCAAAAAGAACCCGTACTGATGGACGGCGTTTAAAGGAACCTATACCTACAGGTATTACCACACCGCGTTCCCAGATCGCAACGCGCCGAGTTATAAACTTGGACACTGACGGAGTTTTTTCCTCCTCGTTCACTTAATTCAATCCCCCCCTTTTTCTTGCAGTCACGCATGGGAACAAGTTCCCGCCCGCACTAGTGGAAACTCTCCACGAGTGAAGAAGCGTTTCATGAGCCACGACTCTCCAATTTTACATCAAGGCTAAGTAAGTGCCCAAGACTCTGCCTTTTATCGCAAGATTATGTTTTTTAATCTTCACAAAAACTGACAGAGTCCTTCCTTGCTTTCCCCTTTTCTTTCTTCTTATTGTGTATACAGTATTTCCGGCATCTGCCGGTCTCAAGTGAAAGTGGCAGACACCTTGGGGTGCAAGAAGCTCCTCGCAAGGTAAAAACATTAATAGAAGAAGACTGTTGGAGTGTGTGTTTAAATGAGTGAATAAGTGGTAACACAAGCACCCTTTTTTGTTTATTTAATTTTTAGCTCGTTCCAGGTCCTGAAGAGAACCCTACCTAAAAAGCATCAAATGGGGTTCGAAACGCGTAGACCTTCTCTTGTCCAAACAAATGCACACCAAAATTAATTACCAGGTCAACCACAGTTTATGATTCATGATTTTTGATTAATCTTGGTTACCTGAATTGTACATAGTTTGGCAAGTGCCCTAAGTGGGGTGATGTTGTTTATGAAAAACGGTGAAAAACACATCTTCAACTCTCCTCTCCCCAGTCTGGGCTTCTTTTTCTTTTCTCTTTTTTTCTAATTGTGTTGTTAATATATATTTTGTGGAACCAGAGCTTGTCCATCATTCGATTTAGTTTTTTGTTATATGTGAGAAGTATCGTTATGTCATTTATGTGATCACTGATTCGTCCTGTATATATGTGTGAAATATTGTTATGTGGTTCATGTGAATTTATGTTGACTTGACCATGGAAGAAATATTATGATCAAAAGAAAAAATTGAACTTAAAAAGAGTATTGAGAAAATAAAAACAATTTTTTTTTTACAGTCACTATGAGTGTCACGTGTGATTGGATGAAAAGATAGATTAAGTAATCATCAGTATTGGCAATTGTGTTGTTTTCTAAGTATTGAACTTGGCCTAGCCTTGCTGATTAGGGCCAGAACCCTTTAGTGTTTCTACACAACTGTATTGGACAGGCAGGGAGAGAGAAATTTGCTTCTCAGTAATACAGGAATGTTCTAGCAGGTGGCTTTATGGACAATCAGTGCTTTGAACTTAAATCTAGACTGCATGGGCAGCCAAAGAAGGAATCTTAGTATATGGGGATGTATTCACCTGAAGAGGCATGTTACTTATAATCTGAGCTGCAGGGTTCTCAATCAGTTGCAGGCACTTGTAGATGTTTGTGTGGTATTAATAGGTAAAGTATTTTGGCATAATCCTTCCAGATTTATATCAATGCATTTACCACTGTAATCTGCGGACTATTTTCTTTCTAGGATACAAAGATAATGAAAATGTGAATTAGCTAGTTTAGTGTCCAGAGAAGATCAGGAAACCCAGATTCCAGACAAACGTAATTACAGTGGTGGAGGACTCATGATCTGCAGCCACAAAGAGCAGGTCTAGTCTGTTGATGGAGGGGGCGTACAGAAGATTTCTCTTTTTAATGTATTAGGTTAGAGAAAATTAACTGACATTCACCAAAGGACAACCAAAAAAAAGTAATCATTCTGCCAGACCTTAGATGACTGGTTGTTGCCGAACGATTGTGGAAATGCAAAGAAAAGTTGTATATTGTCTACATACATGTGAAAGTAGGACCGCGGTTGGTGTAGAGAGGTTAAGATTCTCATGTACATATTAAAAAAGGTGAAAGCATAGAGCCATGTGAGACTCCATGCTGCTGATTTATGATTTATAACTAAAAGTATGTGAAGTTAAAAGCTTGGGTTCTGCGTGTTAGGAAAGATTAAATTCCTTTGCGAACAATCCCTGAGAAAATTCAATTAGAAATGGTTTAATGATGGATGCCAAGTTCAGTAGCATCAAATGTTGCAAACAAGTGTAGCAAAATCAGTACCCTGACCTGACCTCGCCACCATTGACAAGCCTTCTCAAATTCCATAGTGTTGATAGTTCCGTGCTGTGTACTAGATGAAGGCACACCTGACCCGTGTCAAAAATGCCAGTAGTCTCAGCATCTTCTTGCAACTGAGAGGACACTGGTTCCTTCAGCAATTTACCCAGGAAAGCCAGTAGTGAAATTGGGCAAATGTTATTAGTATTATCAGGGCTCAGAGAGGTTTTTTTCTATCAGCGGCTTCACTACTGTTGATTTATACTCCTTTGAGTGAATTCCTTGAGTTAGGAAGTGGTTATATATAGAAAGAAGCTCAAGTCGGAGGGTCTACAAGCTGCAATTGTAACCTCAGTTGGTTTTCTGTGATGGTCTGAAATGTTTCAGAGGAAATTCGCGGTGGTCCTGGAGGCCTTGTGGCTGGGATGTGATCCAGGGCAAGAGATGCTCCGAGTTTGGAAATGTCATCTGGAAAGAAGCCAATAGTGTTGTCACAGAGCTGCAGAGAAAGTTGGATCTTGGACTGCAATACTTGTGTGAAGGTAATTTCTTCAATTTTATCAAATATTCCTTAGCCGCACTTGGGGACTGTCCAAACCTAATTCGAACAATGGTGTTTTTACTTCTTTTATCCTGCACTTATTGCCAGTAGACAATGTAAGATATTCAGCCCTCAGGTTTGGCTCATAACTATTCCTCCGTTTCCTCTCTGCCTTACATACTGTTATTTTCAAATTATTATAATTCAGCTTAAACCAGGGATTACAGCTCAGTCTGTGGCAAGAAAGCACATTTTGTTTGCATAGAGGGAGAGTTGCCTCAAGTCATGTGGACACTGTGACAGAGAATGATTGCAGTTGGGTGTCAGAGTTAATATCATTAGCTGGAATAATCTTAGAAGAGGCAACTTTTTGAAGAGCCTGTGTGGTATTTTCTCGGCTGAATATTTTCCAATTATGACATAGCACTTAATTTATGGTGAGAAAATGCTAAAAGGGTGGATCAGGATGTGACATTGATGGGCATTTAGCTTTCAGAGTTTGTTCAACCTATGGCTTCAGGCATGTTATGTTAAAATAATTTGTAAAGTGTACGGCTGCCCCAAAAGGGGGCTTCCTGGTGCTAATCACAGGTAAAACACCACAGTGGGAGAAAGAAAAGCAAGTTCGACTTAGGAGGAGAACAACCAGGTTCTTTAACTACTTCTGAAAGCTTAAGTAATTCTGAATCTTTCTTAGTTTTGGCGGCATGGAGTTTCATAAGGCCGGGCCAGGAATTGAAAAGAAGGGCTGCTCATTCTGGCTCTTCTGGGGAGGGGTTTGAAGGCCAGATTAAAATCTGCTGAGCGTAGGACTCTCGTATGGGAATATGATTGCATCAAGGCAGCAAGAATCGGTGCTCCTTGCTTATAAAGGATCTTGTGGGAAATGCATAAACATTAAACTTTGCGCACTTCTCAATAGGCAGCCAGTGAAGCCTACAAGCTGAGAGACCGAGCAGAATTTTGAGAGGGGAAAAATAAGTCTAGCGGCAGCATTTTGTACAACCTGTAGTCAGTTCAAGACCAATCTTTTGGCGCCCAGATAAAGAATGTTGCAGTAATCCAGGCGTGAGATGACAAGGGATTGTACAATCAGTTGGCGTACTTGTAGAGTAGAAAACCCATGATGGATTTAAGACTTCTCAAGATGCCAAAGCAGTAGCCTGCTAGAGTTTTGACATGGGTTTCAAAGGTTAGTGGTTCATCCATCCATACACCAAGGTTTTTTACCACTGATTTCGGTATGGGAGGAGGCCCTAGCAATTCTGGCCACCAATGGTCTCCCCAGAGGAGGGTGTGCCTGCATGAAAGAAGGAATATCAGTTTTATTAGCATTGAGTTTTAGGCAATTTTCGTGCATCCAGCTGGCGAAAGCTGGTAAAAAGTTTTGAAAACTGGCATTGTCATCAGCCGACTCAGCAGACAGGGAAATGATTAATTGAGTGTCGTCAGCGTAGGCCACCAATGAGATTTCAAAGGATTTCACCACATCAGCCAAAGTTCTGACGTAGATATTGAAAAGAGTAGGGCTGAGTGCTGAGCCCTGGAGGACGGCATGTATCAAGACTCTGTGGGGTGGTGCGAAAAGGGGAGATATTACTTGAAAAGACCGGTCCCTTAAAAAGGAGGTAAACCAAGTCAAGGCTTTGCCCTGCACCCCCAATTTACTGAGGCGGTGTAGCAGGTCCGCATGGGAGACTGTATCGAAATCATCACTTAAGTCCAGGAGAATCAGTGCCTTGGATTTGCCCATATCTCCAGCACTGCGAAGGGCCTCAGTTACAATCACGAGAGCAGTCTCTGTGCTATGTGAGGGCCTAAACCCATTCTGAGTGTTCTAATATTTGATTTTGCTCTAGAAAGTTAGTCAGGAGATTGTTCACATGTTTCTCCACAACCTTCAATAGAAATGGTAATAGGGAGATGGGGCAGCAGTTTTTTGGCTGAGCAGCATCTAGCGAAAGCTTTTTTAAGAGAAGAATAACCTCAGCATATTTCCATGACATTGGAACCACTGCAGTGCTCAAAGAAAGATTGGCCAGTTCCAGAAAGACAGGTGTGATGCTCTCCTGACATTTTAGGATGTAGTCTGGTTTTAATGGGTCATCCGGGGATCCCGATTTAACCTGGTGCCCATTGTGCATAATCGGTCATTCTCACCGAAAATTCTGGTTCTTCTGTTACATCCCTCAGTTTAGAATGGGAGTAAATGTCATTAACCTTATTGACAAAATGGTCTGCAAGTTTGTTGCAGTGGCTTCCACCAGCCCGGAAGGAACCTCTGGCTTGATCAGGTTGTTGACAATAGAAAGCATTTCCTTAGAGGGATTGCAGCTATGTTTGATTTTATCAGCAAAGAAATCGGCACGTGCCTTCTTGACCATTTTGTGATGGCCTTAAATTACAACCACATATCGTTTTTTTTGCAACAACGTCGTAGATTTTCCTCCAGGTGCGCTCAAGTTTTTTGCAGCACTTCTTTTCTGTGATTTGTTTTTTATTGAACCAGGCAGCCGAAGGCTGCTTATTAGCTCTCCATGGCCTGATGAGAATAAAATGATCCAGGTCCGAATTAAGCCATGCTTTGGTTATAGAATCTGCCTGTTCAATGTTGAAGTCTAATTGAGGAGCATTCACCTCAATATAGCTGGAAAGGGTTGAGGGATTCAATATATACCACTGCCTTCGCATGGTAGGGATGACACTAATGGTCTTATCAACTCTAGGGATATCAATGGTCATAGGCACCAAGTGGTCTGACCAGGTCACCGGGATAGGGGCAAAGGTTTTAAGGTTGGATAGATTGGAGAACACTGGATCTAGCAGATGTCCAGCCACTTGAGTCGAGTGTTCTACTAGCTGTACCAGTTGCATAGTAGCTAAATCTTGAATAAAATCTTAAATTCCTTGGTCATTGATCAAATCAAAATGCAGGTTACGGTCACTGTGGGCCTGTCTAGAATGGTTGATACAAAGCAAACACAAGGAGATGATGGACGGAGCGCTGAAACTTTTCAGACACTCACCCCCAGTCACAGATCTGGGTTGAATCCATCATCATTCTTTAGCTCACTTCGCCACCTCAGTTCAGACCCAGCTATATGCAAATCAGTCTTGACCCTGTGCCTCATGGGAACAGTCCAGCCGAACTGCCAAGCCAGGTCTTCCCTGAACCGGAAACAAGCATCCTGGGGCCGGTTTCTGGGTAAACCCTTCATCAGCCAGGCTAGCTTGAATCCAGTGGCAAAGTGAGCAAGGGACCCACGTCTGGGCATACCCTGCCAACTTAGGGCACACAAAGCAAAGACAAGGAGATGATGGACGGAGCGCTGAAACTTTTCAGACACTCACCCCCAGTCACAGATCTGGGTTGAATCCATTATCATTCTTTAGCTCACTTCGCCACCTCAGTTCAGACCCAGCTATATGCAAATCAGTCTTGACCCTGTGCCTCATGGGAACAGTCCAGCCCGAACTGCCAAGCCAGGTCTTCCCTGAACCGGAAACAAGCATCCTGGGATCGGTTTCTGGGTAACACCCTTCATAAGCCAGGCTAGCTTGAATCCAGTGGCAAAGTGAGCAAGGGACCCACATCTGGGCATACTCTGTCAACTTAGGGCAAACAAAGCAAACACAAGGAGATGATGAACGGAGCGCTGAAACTTTTCAGACACTCACCCCCAGTCACAGATCTTGGTTGAATCCATCATCATTCTTTAGCTCACTTCGCCACCTCAGTTCAGACCCAGCTATATGCAAATCAGTCTTGACCTTGTGCCTCATGGGAACAGTCCAGCCCGAACTGCCAAGCCAGGTCTTCCCTGAACCGGAAACAAGCATCCTGGGACCAGTTTCTGGGTAACACCCTTCATCAGCCAGGCTAGCCTGAATCCAGTGGCAAATGGTCGATACGACACAGTTTTGTTTTTGGCACTATTCCGTTGTCTTTTTATTTTACATTTACAAAAAAAGAAAAAAAAACATCAAAAGTTCCAGTTCACCAATTCATCAACACATCTTCTTCTCTTCTGCAGGGCCCTTAGACCTCCTGTCCGCCAGGACCCCCGACAGAAAGAACAAAAAGAAACCAGGTAAGTCGCACTTTTATTGAGACTTCATTAAAAAAAAATATAAAGTGAGTTAGAACTGTGGTTCCCTTCATTTGTCTCTTGCTTGGTGGGATTAGTAGGGAGGTGATATGTCCTTATAAAAAGGACCCCGTGTGGAAAGTAACCAATAAGCAGGATAAAAAAAAAGAAAAAGACAAAACAAAAAAAAATTACGTTGGGGGCAGATCCACTAACCTGGAAATTCAGGCAGAAATAAGGATTACCAAAGACAGGAATTAGTTAGCAGTCTTGCAGGAATAACTCTTTTACTTTCCTTCTGCTCCCTTCTCCCCAGCCCACACACCTTCCACTCGTGACCCTCCTTTCCCTTTTAGTACTCGACTGAGGAGCCTTGCACGCACCTAGTGAAGCCACGTCCCTCCTAGGACGTGGCTGGATTCAGGACCCGACCAGCAGACAAGGGTCGTCAGCTCGTCCTAAGTTGTCCTCGTGGTTTTACCCAGCTCTGGTTCTCCCAGGATTTCCTTCCCCAGCTCCTTGGGTCCTTCGGGGTCGGTCTCCGAGGCAATCTCCTCACTCTGCTTCCCGCGACATGCGTCTCGGTTCCCTGCTCCTCCTCCTGATGACGCGGCCGTCTCCTTGCTTCCCTTTTCTGTCCTCGCGCTCCATAGAAGAACATGGCTCCTCCCCTCTGCCTGACTTCCTGTTTCACCGGAGTCAGTTGCAATGGCTTAGTCGGCTCCGCTGCTGTCGTTATCAAGGCTTCCAGTGCTCCCAGGGTTGTGTTGTCCATGACAGTCACCAATGATGTTGAAATTAGACAATTTGAGTAAGAGTGAAGTCGTGTGCTCTAATAGGGATTCCCTAAACTGTTTAGGCAGGCCTGGTGGCCAGTAAATCGGAAGACCAGAAAAAGTAAAATTGTTATTAAGATGAGGTTTGAATAGCACACTTTTGCAATTATGAATGGGGCAAGAGGACATATTGCACTCTATACTAGTGCTATGAATAATCGCAATACCGGCCCCCTGCCATGGGGTCTATCACATCTTTTGATGCAATACCCTGGAGGGAAAGCCAGAGCAGATTCTATGTGAGAAGATTGGGTAAGCCATGTTTCAGTAAGAAATACCTCAAACAAGAGGAACCAGGAGCTATGTTTAAGCAGGTCCTGCACACAAGCTCCAAGGGGATAATGAGCAACAAAGGGGTGTGCAGTTCCTAAGGGAAGGGAAGGGAAAAGAAGGTCTTTTTTAAGAAGTGCCCTCACACACCCCAGAGGATATCATGCTTCATCATTGGGCCTGCTCCTCGTCGGGCCGGCGCTGCAATGCCCGATGGGCACCGGCGAACGGGGCTCTTTGGCGGAGATCTTTTGATGAAGCCGTAGGGTGAGTGCGGGTGCGTGGAACGGGTAATGCGGTGAATGAGTGAGTTAAAATAAGTCTAGGGCAGTCCAACTAATGTGTTTATTTTTTTTAGGGAGCGCTAGCCTAATTAAAAATAATGGGCCCTAAATGGATATGATGGTCCTATAGGGCTAAAGTGGTGCTATGGGTCGACATGTTTCGTGCCGGTAGAGCCCCTAACGGGGCCCAGAGCTAGGATAGTACGGATGCAAGTTGTACTGCCTCCCGGCTTACAAGAGCAACGACGTGCTCTGCTTTCCCCGTCAGTTTTTGACCTTATTTCTGTATGTCTTTCACCCCGGTATGACTCAACCTCTGGGGTACCCTACTGCTACTGGTTATTAGTAATGAATAACTGAACCAGTCCTGCGGTAGTGCTCAGAAAATACAGCTTTTGATTACACTTATGGTCCCGATGAAGTGCCACCAGACCCGTTAGGGGCTCAACCGGCACAAAACATGTCGACCCATAGCACCACCTTCTTTTCCCTTCCCTTCCCCTAGGAACTGCACACCCTTTTGTTGCTCAGTAAGAAATACAACATCAGGCAATTGGTCCAGAATAAGATCATAAATATCAGTGCAGTGGTGTACTACAGAGCGGCAATTTATACTATACAATTTCAAGGTCGATAGCATATAGTTAACCTTTGGGGGCCTGTTAAAAGGGTTACCTGCAGGTGCTAGGGAGAAGCCACAGTGCTTGGACAGAACCTCAACCTTTTCATCTTCCCCAAGGGTCAAGGAGTATGAGCAAACATTTTCTGGTGTATGGCTGGTGTATATGCTGAACAGAAGTCTTGAAGTTTGCACTAGTAGACAGCTCTCTTGTGTCATGCAACTGTTGGACATTGAGTCTGTGTTATTTCTGAACAAGTGCTTTGTTGTAGGACTGTTGAACAAGAAGCTTACAATGTGATTTTTAGTCTTGGTGGGGTGGTATGTAGCTATCGGGCAGTGAGCTTGCAGCGAACACAAAGACTGGGCAAGGGCAGACCAGTGGCGTAACACAGGCCCTCGCTGCCCCTGCGGTGCATGGGGCTCCCAAGCTCCAGGTGGCCCCCTCAGCACAGTACTATGGCCAGAGAGCTCCCGATTGAGTTCGGAGAGGGCCCCTTCATGTGCCTTGCAGGGGGGGCCTCAAGTTTCGTTACGCCAGTGATGCTGACAAAAGGGCAGTGGGCTTCGGTGTGTGCAACTGTTTGCCAGTAAACTAATGCCGTATGACTGCTAAATTGTGATTTTGTGCATTTGTTAAATAATGGACTTATGACAAGGTAGTAAACACAAAACTTAAATATCACCGACGTTAAAGCATTTCATGAATGACACTGAGTGAAGAAAGCCAGTGCCTCCAAAACCTCTGTCTAAGGGTTTGAGGGTGAGGATCCTGCCCTCCGAGGTGATTTTGAAAAAGGAGCCATATGGTGTGTTTTACAGCACAACTCCCAAAGAATTTAACAAAATGTTGTATGTTGTCTAAGCTGTTCAGAAAGGGAACTCATGAAATAATTAAAAGGATTAAGGACAATCTCCTAAGCCCGACCTTATCCAAAGGTATCGTGAGAGTCACTAGAGGAAACTTCTTGGGATAAGTTGTGCAATATTACAGCATTCCCCATTCAGAATGTTGGATGTGTGTAGTGATGTATCATGGCTGGTTTGCCCTCCGTGTAAGGAAAAGGAATAATGCAGTGTCTTGGTAAGCATGCGCTGAGTGTGCCTGCTATAGAATGTTGAGTGTAAATGTTGAAAGAAGTGACGATGTATGGAACGTGGGGTCTATGTGCTGAGATTGCCTGGCAGTTAAAGTTAGAGGCAGGATTGAACCTAACAGGAGCTACTGATGCTATTGTTTGCAACATAAGGATGTAATATACAGATGACTCCAACACCACGGTGCAGGTCAACCTTCATTTATTGTCCATGTAGTAAGAGGGACGCTACAGCCACAACTCGTGAGATCCTCATCAGCCCAACTACCCACACAAACATTCTACTTAGAACCCCAATGAGACCACAAGTGACATAATAAGTCTGCTAAAGTCACTACATACAATTCCCCTCTTTTTACAAAATGAATAAGGGAAAAAACACATGTAACAAGCAATACATGGAATTAGACAATATAGAGATAATTAACCAAACAAAGGACACAAACCTCTTACTCAGCTTTTTGTAGGTAGGCTAACTCTCTTACCAGAGGTGCTGAACCTTTCTTGAAGAGATATTCCAGCGGGATCAGGCACTATTGTTTGGTCAAATTCAACGCTTTCAAGAACAACAGCAGATTCCAGAATCTTCTCAACCAAAGTTGCTCCTCCATAGGTTACATCCAAAGTATCTTCATTGCCGCCACGCCATCTTTTCTGAGTCCTCATCCACAAGCCATCAAGCGAGAGCGCCCTTTCGCCATGCTTGGCAATTGCAAACTTGCTCATCTGCCATACACTCCCGCCCTCCAAATTGCCTGCAATCTTCATAAGCTTAATGCTCTTCTTAGGTTCACTGAACACAGTATCACCCTTGGAAATTTTCCTAAATTATTTCACATGCACCTAGTGTGCAACAGTCAGCTGCACTTCACTTGCACCATGCTTATCATCACCGTGCATTTTGTCTTTAGCCTGTCACAAGGATCCCACTTCAAAGTACCACTCCTCTTCATCCAACCTGGATTGTTCTTAGAATATGTACTATGCCCCCTCATGATAATATTAGGACATTCACCAGTGGAACCTTGCTTAGTAACCCTATATGCTCACTGCATTGTTTTTCAATTTCACACCACTAATCTTCTGCAATAGCCGGCATACCACCTGCACATCAGACACACACACAATACTTAAATCATTCCAAACATCCTCATTCAGTTCAACCATCTGAATTGACATTCTAGTGAGAAAATTGTCCGTGACATTTTCCATCCCATGAACATATGCCACACCGAATAGTTTGAGGGTTGCATGGACAGCCTGGAAATCCTGGGAGAAGCCTTAGTAAGACCTTCAATGGTTAAAAGTTTCATTAGGGATTTGTGATCAACCCTAAGTACAAACTTTCTTCCCAAGACATATTTACGAAAATATTCCAGAGCCCAAACGCAAGCCAAAGTTTCCCTATTACTGAATATCTCTTCTCAGTAGGAAAAAGAGAATAAGATGCATAGCTATCACCACTTCCTTGCCTTCCCCTTTCAGCAGGGTAGCTATAGCCCCAAGGCCACTACCACTAGCATCAGTTGTTACAAATATGCCAGCTTTGGGGGTTGTACCCTTGTAAACTGGAAACTTTCCCTATCGCTTCTTTCACTTCCTCAACGTTGACTCAGCACTCCTTTGACCAAAGAAATTTAGATTTTTTATCCAATAGTGCCCTCTTATGAAAAGTTCTTAGAAAAAATTCTAATGAACTTTGAATAGCATTCATCCATCCCAAGAAATTATCTGAGATCATCTTTCGATTGAGCTGATTATCATTATAGGATTGGGCGCTGTAACAGGAATCACACACAATAAGTGTCAGGAACTCTGGATCCGTATTCTGCTGTGCCAGAACATAAGCTTTCAGTTCAGCCAGTTGAGCGGTACAGTGACCCAAAGTTTCTGTATATGTTTACTGTGCCTGAAATTCACCATCTTTCATGACACCCTTCAAGGCAGTGCATGCTGCTGAGTATTTATGTTTAGTACCAACTGCAGGCAGTGCTGAACCATCAGTACATATTATTAAGAAATCATACTGATCTAGAGGCAAAATTTCATTCGACATGGGGTATTCTTTTTTTTAAAAATATTTTTGTCAATTTCTATAAAGTTTACTAACAACCAAAACATCAGCAGGTACATCTCGTACATGACAGGTTCAACATCATATTCAATATTCATTGTCGCCAATATAACCGAAGATGCATTCTTATGGTAACTCTTCCTACTCCTTTCTCATTCGCTTCCACCTAGTCTCGTGCGCAGTTCAGACACTTCATATATTCTTAGGGTCTGCACTATGTTGTCTTACTATTGTGAGCCTTACGTAGGACATGGGGTATTCTTGTTCATACTGGAGAAATTCCTGTGTTTTAGTGTAGGGTCAAAGACATAGTCTACATCAGTAGCTGTCAAGGGAGTGGTCCACTGCACCCATCGTGGATGTAAGGCTTTGGCGTTAGGGACGGTTGCCTTTTTTGACAGCCTCTAAGGCTGGAATGGGAGAAACCACAATTATGTGTTTCCCCAGAGCCAACGGAGGTTCCTTTAGAACAGCTGTTTCAACTGTGGTAAAAATAAATTCAATCGATGCAAAACGCATTTCTGCATTTGCATATAAATGTGATTTATATGCAATCAGCTCTGTTTCACCTTCATTAAAGGTGACCTTTGTGTAGCCAGTAGAACCCGCAATGATGCAGATGACAAAATTTGTTTTGTTTAAACAAGTGTGCAAGTGTTTGGATGCAAGCATGCCTGCCTGTTTGCAATGTTCTGAGAACAGTAGTATGTTCTGAACTCCAATGTTTGTCTGAAAAATCAGGACAAATTAAATCGTACAACGGTTTAACCCGCTGTGCGTAATCTGGTATGTATGTTCTACCAAAGTTTAGAAAGCCTAAAAGTGATTGTAGCTTTTTAATGTATTTGGTGGATTGGAGAAGGCCACACTTCTCTAAGAAGTGTGGTACAAGGCTTCTACCTTAATTTGATAATTCATATCCAAAAAATAGGACACTAAGAAAAGCAATTTTATTTTTATTTTTATTTAATTTATAGCTATGTTCAGCGAATCCCAAAATTATGCGATCCTCTCTGGCCAAGTGTGTATTTGAATCATCATCTGTGAGATAAATTTCAATAACGTATGACAATGCTTCTGAGTCAATTTCTTGTAAAATGGACATTACCCGGGCAGCAAACAGACCTGGACTTGGAACAGCATTTTCAACGACTCTGGAACAACGACATGACTTTACAATGACGCCTGGACAACAAAAGTGTCTTAACAACGAAAGTCTTTACAACTTTTTTTGTTACAATAACGCCTCTACCACGAACGACTTTATAACGAAAATGTAAGTATTTTACAGATGACAGTATTATATGTGTATATATATATATATGTGTGTGTGTATATATATATATATATATATTTCTTCACTTAAAAAAAACAAAGATTACAGGGTCGTAGTAGCGTTATATGGGGTTATATGGCCCCAAGACACATTGTCGACATTGCTAAGTTAGTATGAGTTTTGCTTGCCCTATGCTGCTGCTTTTGCGCACGCCTCTGCTAAGCGTTTGTTTTCGCGACACTTTGCCTCTGCCCTGTACATGATAACAGATTGTTTTTCACGTTCTCAGCCTTCCCTTCAATTCTGTCTGAACATAATGTGCAAGGTCGGTCAACAATGTCTCTTGTTATTCTGTTCTGGTCAGTCCCTATTACTTAGACAAAACATGTTACCAACAGCTGCAGTGTGGAAGAATCGTGCTTTGATATAATGTTGTGGCATGTTTTTGAGACACACTCGAAGAAAGCCGTTCCATGGAGCTGAGCGCTGCTGTTTCCTATGATGTAAACCTTTGAGTTTAGGCTTTCAGGTAGGGGTCTGCTAATAACGCCTGGAGATCTTCTGTTATATAAAATAACTTCTTACTGCCGTGGGGAGGGTGATTAGGCCCAGTTATTTAGCCTTTTTCACAGTCTTTATAAAATGACGACTCCTTTTATATTCTATGGTATTGTAACAATGCTAATGATTCTTGCCTTATGCATTTTGCTGCTAGTTGTGGTTCGCATACTGTTTCATGAATCACTATAGTCAAAATAAACATTTTGAACTTATTTAGTGACTCTGATTATTTTTATTGTGGACAAGTACGTGAGAGCGAAAGAGTGTCTTGTTCCCGCGACTCTGAGGTGAGTCGGGAGTGCTCGTGTTCTGGGTTGTCTAAACATTCGTAGCTTCTTGATATTTGTAGGAGACCGAATGAGACACTATTGCTAGTCGTTTGGGATTTTGGGTACTAAGGTGATAGGAGGTACACCCCTATTTACTGAGGTCCTGTTTTCTTGTGCATTGTTCTGTGTATGAGCAGAATCCCCGCAACATGGCGCCGCCAACGTTTGGTCTGGTTCTTATCTGCGAGACGCTGGAGTAGTGCTCGTGCTGGTCCACAATACCCTCACTTCTGTTTCCGGAGACAGCTGTGACGGAGTAACCTCCTATATTGACATTTTTATAGGTTTATTCAAGCTTGAAGTTTTAAAAGGTATTTCTTTTCTTATAACCCGAGTTTGCGCTGCCACTCTTTAAGTTGTTCTACTGTCTTCTCTAAAATGGCTGTAGTTGATATTCCGGCTCATAGCAGAACCGCGCTGAGGGCGCACTTGACTCATTATGCGGTCCCTGATGCTGGGGCCGCACTTATTTTTGTGGTGGAAGCCGATCCGGCTCACCAGTTTGAAGTTTTTTACTCTTGGATCACATTTCCGGCGGTGGATGGCACTGATGATTTGTTTCACACATATGCTGCCACCGCCGTTCCTCAGCAGTATCAGCCTTATGGAGCACTTGAGATTCTGCTTACAGCTTGGCAACACCGTATTTGGTTTAATGGCGCCCTTCCTCACCCATTAACGGCAGTCCGTTTAGGCCCTTTATCTATTGATGGGGCCACATGGCCCGTTTTGGCTGGGTTTACCCCACACCCACGTGCTTTTACAACTGCAACTTTGGCAGAACTCCGTGTCTTACATAATTCGTTGGTACGCGTATATAGAGCTGTAATACAGTACGTAACACGCACCGTCCAGGTGGGACCACCTGGCGCTGCGGTACAACCTGCGGGTCCTGGTAGCGCAACCATCAGTCCCGTTATTCTGTCATGGGCAAGCGCCCACAGAATAAGGATGATTTTCCTTATTGGCTTGCCAAGAAATTTGGACAGATAGAAGCTGTCTTTCCTAATACCACTCCTGTAGATAAACACAGGATCTTAACTATTAGTTTACCTAAAGACTTAATTCCCGAATTGGCTGATTGTAACACCTGGGGCAGGGTGTTTGCAGTGGTATATTCTATGTGTTTCGGCACCCCCTCCATGACCGTGCTCCCCTCTGTGATTAAACGCGTTCAAGATGAACACGGAGCAGAAGCGGTTGTTGAGCTGGGGATGAGACTGGTGGGAGAATGTCAAGGGCGATGCTGTTAGCTTTCAAGTAGCAAACCGCTTAGAGGCGGTCGCGGAGCCTGACAGACCGCGAGAATTACCAAAGATTATTGCAAAGGCTTACAAAACCATAGGCCGCAATAGTCTGGGGAATAAGCCTACAACTCAAACACAAACGCAGTCTCAAGTACAACAGAAAGCCCAGCCTGACAAGGATGGGCGCCCTTTCTTTCCTAAAAAGAATTGGCAAAGAAATAAGAAACAGGGTTCCCAACAACAGAAGCAGGGTTCGCGTGCAGGTTCACCGACCCCTGAATGCTTCTGAACGTACTTATGACTTGCGCGATCGCGCTAAAATTAAGTCTCCTGAAAGATTTCAGGTTCCTGATCAGCGTTCTCCTCATTCTTTACAGGAAACATCAGGCTCACAAGCCGTTGGAGGGGATCGCCAGGATCAGGGTAGAAGTCAACCTGCGTCACAACTTCGTGAACAGACTCGACAGTTTGAAGTCAAGGACAAGCAGGGTGATTTCGCACGAACCCGTCCTCCTTTTCAAAAGAAAAAGGTTGCCGCTTTAACAGTGCGATATGCCACAGACGGTGAGGACGCGACTCCTGGATTGGACTTGGGCAGTGACTCTGCTCGACAGCGCGGCGGAAGTTACCATAGTCAGGGAGGCTCTACGTCCCCGTCTGGATGTGACAGCAACTGACACATTTGTTACAGTTGACTGCAGATACCCGGGTTGCCCCCCCGGATAGACTACACAAAGTCCTTTTCCAAATTGAAGGTGATATACTGCGTCCCACTAAGGTTGTTTTCTGGGAGAATCTAACCGCTACATATGACATTTTATTGGCTGAGAAAGATTGGCCTCCACCCTTTGTGTTATCCTCTTCTCGGGGGGAAGATGTGATACCTCCGAGCTTTTCACGTTGTGTCCCTGAGGAACAAGCGCAGGCTTTCGCGGAGGAATGGGCTTTGGCCTTAGCCCCAGCGGTGTATCTCAATCAGGTGGGTTGGGACGTTGATTCGCCAGCTCATGAAATACCATTGCGCTCTGTGCCACAACCTCAACCTCAATATCCCATCAAACAAGAAGCGAAGGCTTCGGTTTGTGACATTCTAAGACAATTAGAGTATCAGGGGGTCATTGAGTCATGTGTATCACCTATGAATAATCCTCTCTTTCCTGTCCCTAAACCTGAAGGTACTTTTCGGATTGTAATGGATTATAGAAATGTGAACAGCCATTGCCGCACCTTTGCGGTCCAAAACACACACAGTTCAGCGCTGGTGAATAATATTGTTCGTAAAAAATACAAAACGACACTTGACATTTCGAATGGTTTCTACAGTCACAATCTCGACCGTGCGAGTGGTGACCTGACAGCATTCAGTGCCGTCGGAAATCAGAAAAAATGTACACGGTTGCCTATGGGGTACAAGAACAGCCCCGGGGCATTTGCGGCGCGCATTGTGTCTTGGTTGCATGACATTGACCCTGAGGCCTTGTCGTATGTTGATGACATCTATTTGACTGACGACGACCTCGCCCCGCATCTTGACCGAGTCGACCACATATTATTGTCTTTTGCCGACTACGGTTATAAATTTAATTTTGCAAAGTCACACATTGCCCATCTGGCAGTGCTCTTTTTGGGCTACGAGCTCAATAATGAGGGAAAGGGTCTTGCACCTCACTTCCTAGAGAAATGTGCACATTTGCAACCACCTTCATCTTTGAAAAAGTTACAATCCCTGCAGGGTTTTTTAAACTTAGGGAGGACTTAAATTCCCGATTATGCCCAGCGTATCAAACCTTGATTTTCATCTGCCAGCTGGCTTCCGGAACATTCTTCCGTTCTGCAGTCTTTGCAGGCTGATCTGCTTGCGACTAACTTCTTAATGACTCGTGATAACACCACCAACCTGGTGATACGTATCGTTTCAGGGGCAGTGGGTTTCACGTACTTAACGTTCAATGAAGGAGACACAATACCTATAGCATACAAATCACACTTGTACACTGCGGCTGAAATGCGTTTTTCCTCTGTGGAGAAAATCTTGACTGCAGTGCAGATGGCTATTCTAAAGGAACGCTCACTTGCGCAAGGCAAACGCATTCTTATGGTCACTCCCTTCCCTGCTTTGGAAGCGGTGACTAAAGCTAGTGTGCCTAACTCTAAGGCATTGCACCCACGTTGGATTCAGTGGGCTACTTCTTTGACGTCTTCGGATGTCACATTTGTCTTTGATCCATCTCTTCAGACTCAGGAGTTTTTGCAGTATGAATTTGTTCATCCTCCTCCTTTGTCCCTTCTTTCTCTGTGTGAGTAGAAATGCATCATTTATACCGATGACTCGGCGCAACTGGCCACGGGTTCCAAACATGCTTATTCTGCGGCTCGTGCTATTGTGGCTGGCTCCATTGAAGATGGAGAGTTTAAGTCATCCATTGTGCACACACAGGCACTAGGAGACTGCACGGCGCAATTGGCCGAGCTGCGTGCTCTTGTTCTAGCTCTAGAGTTTGCTGATCCTCTTGTGAATACTCTTATTGTATGCGATTCTTACTACTGTGTCCAGTCGTTCAATGACAACTTATTCTTTTGATCTCAAAATGATTACAGCGATTCTAAAGGCAGCACAATTAAGCATAAAACGCTTTGGGTTCGAGTCGCAGATCTTAAACAACGTCTGCCTTTCACACAGGTTATTCACACTCTTGGCCACCAGCGTATCGGAACACACGCTCTTGGTAATTCTCTGGCTGATGAAGAAGCCAAGTCTGCAGTAGCCACGTGTTCCATAGCAGCAGTTACAAGATCTATGACTAAGGTTGATAATGAAATTCTGGCAGCGGTCGCTGCAACTAGGGAGGGAGGTAATTATCCTGCGGGTTTCCCTTCTAAATACTCTTATCATGTAACTCCCGAACAGGTTCCTTTTGCTACCATTCCTTCAGTTGGGGATCGGCTGATTCCCAACTCTGACCGCAGACAAGCTTTGATCAAGGCCGCACATGAAGGCATTGCTTCGGCACATGCTGGTGTGTCGGCAACAGTCTCTATTCTTCAGCAACGTTATTGGTGGCGTGGTTTATATAAACAGACTCGTAACTATGTTCTTTGCTGTGATGTTTGTCAACAAATCAAGCCTTCTACAGTCCCACGTCCGCCACAAACACAGCAATGTATTTCTAATAGACCTTTTGGCTGTGTCTATCTTGATCACTGTGGTCCTCTTTCTTCTGATACTGCATACAAGTATATCTTGGTTGCGGTTGATTCCTGCGCTCGATTACTGTGGGTATGGCCACAACGTGGTGCTGACGCTCGAAATGTCATCAGGGATTTGCGTGTCTTTATCAGGATGTTTGCCTGTGGTACCTTCCATTCTGACCAAGGGCCAGCGTTTGCCTCTAAGGCTTACAAGGATGCAATGAAGTCGTTGGGGGTACAGGTGCAGTTTTCGTCTCCATACTGGCCTGAGGGCAATTCAGTTGTGGAGCGAATGAACCGTGACTTAAAGCAATCCTTGACAGCTAGAGTCTTAGGTACTGACAGGGACTGGCAGTCCCACTTGTATGGGGTCCAACGTGCATTAAATAATCTCCCTGGAAGATCTCTGGGTGGGCGGACCCCTTACGAAATGCTCTTTGGCTTTCACATGTTTGTTCCTGACCTTGATGGTCTGGACATTGTGGCGGCTGCCTCTAAGTTTGACGTAGATAATCATTCTGCTATGTTACAGGATCTACAAAAGTCCCGTGATACTCTGGCAACTGAGCATTTACCATCTTCGCCTGCTGATGCACAACTGATTCCTGTTACCGGTTGGCTTCCTAAAGTTGGAGATCTAGTGCGGGAGAAGATTGAAAACAAAAAGAATTTGGTCCCTCTTATCGTACTCCGGTTTCTGTACTTGGACTGAAGGGTACTCGTACTGTCATTCTACAACCATTGCCAGGTCGCAAAGACAACAGATACATCTCAGTGGACAATGTCAAGTTACACCGTGTGGCCGATTCTGAATAGTGCGACACCTGCAGTTTTGTGCAACGCAATATCCTTAGCACCGTTAACTTTGTCGTCACCTGCTGCCACAAGGATGTCTGCTCAAATGATGGACACTGTAACTGATCTTCAGCCTATGCGACAATCATCTTCTGCAATGGATCTTGTGTGTCCTTTTCCGGCTACTGATTCCGTGTGTGAGATACCATCTAGCCCACGTGTACGAATGGAGGATTCAACGCTTTCACCTTTGCTTCCAAGTCCAGTGAGTGCCTGTGAAGGAGAACCGGCACACCTTTCTTCTGCCTCGTCCTCCTCGTCACCCAGTTTGCCTGATGCACCTAAGTCTAAGTTGCGTATCTTTTACTCCTGGTTCAAAAAGACATACTTCGTTCCCCCATGGACCTACATTTAGTTGGTGCTTATCTTGATATTTCTCTTCATGTCAATTGGATTTGTGACAGTGTTCTTTTTACTTATAAATGGCCATTATCTCCCTGAACGCTCTGCAGTAAAAATGGTCGATGGAACTTTGGCTCCTCACACATCGTCCCATATCATGAAACGTGACAAGACTTTTGTGAATATTTCAGCTTTTCCTGTTCATGATGGCATCGTTTGGGACAAAGTAGCTTATGAAATCCATAGCCCGACTGAGGTCCTTAGAGTTCTGTACGTGTTTCGCGTCTCATTAGGAGATGTGGTGACACGGGACATACATTCGGATGATTGGGATGTGCAGGCCGTTCATGCATTGTTTTCTGACTTAAAATATTATGCTGCCTTTGATGCCGAAGATTTGTATTTAAATTCTGCCAATTATGGTGATCTCTTTTGCTATCAACATTATGGGCATCATCTTTTACACAAATCAAACACCATGAGACCTGTTTTTAATTTTACCCAATGGGAACATTGTCCAACACCCTTAAAGGGGAGTTCTAAAACGCTTAGGGATAAGTTCACCTATTTTTCTAACTATGATTTGACTAATCCTGAATCATATTATTTTAGGCTTCAAAAATCCCCTACATCGAAGTACCTGTTATCCCACACTAAACTAATTTACGCCAACTCGTTTAGAACGCAGTTGGCCACACACGGTTATGAAAGTTGGAAACAGACTATAGATTTAAAATCAATCTGGGGCACAAAGCCATGGCAGATTCAGGGCACGGAGGCATTACATCGTGCCTGCCTGATCCCGACTCAAATGCTGTTTTTAAATGAAACCCTTTACCAAACATCCTGTTATGGCCTTGCAACTGTCAAAAACCTAAATACCCCCTCAATTCCATCATTAGCTGAATATAATAATTGGCGGTTACCTAATAACTACACCAGTGAGGCTTTGCAGGCTCTCCTTCAGAATGCCTCCTTTAATGTTTCTGAAATTGATCCATTAGGATGGTTGTTGTGGCAATCTAATGCTAATGCATGCCAGTTGCGTTTCTATAGTTGTACACCTGGTTTCTTTCAGACTAAGCCTGATCCTCGTTATCCACCTCATCATTCTGTGACTACATACTCGGTAGGTAAATTGTGCCAGCAGTGGCTAGAACACTCTACCCTTGCATCTGTCAAACAGCACCTTTCAATCCTATCGAACGATATATATTTGGCTGATTTTCTCATAGGCCCACGTAATTCAAGGGCCAAGCAATTTCTTTATGCCTCTTATAATGAAATTTGGAAACTTTCACAGATGGAAGCCGCCTTCCATCTGCGTCAAATTGACCAGGCAAACTTGGAAAAAGTCCTTGCTGTAGTGGACAATAGCATTAACACGCTTTCTTCTCGCATTTACACCTTAGACAATATTGTTTCTTCTGTAATAGATATTGTGCAAAGTGATGTTTCTGTGTTATATCATGGTCAGAACCAGTTACGGTCGGTCATGCAATTTGCTTGGACGTTGCAGACACTGAAAATGGGTAAAGTGCCTTGGGATTACTTGAATGCCACTGCTTTATTTTTGCCTTTTAACCTGACTGATAAACAGAAGTTTATGTCCATGAAAGATGCTGTATATACGCTGTTACATATTGAACAATCGGAGCCTTTGCCGTTCTCTGTCGCGGAAACGGACTCTGCTGTTTGGTTAATTCATGGCGTTATCACTTTGCCCTTTTCACTTTTTCAATTTGAATCATGTATGCAACACTTTCCTGTTGGCCGCTTTGAACCGCTTGGCACTGCTTTTCTGCATGAATTATGGGTCCTGCCCTTTGCTTATCGGTGTTTGAGGGAGGATAAAGAAGTTTTCCTCACAGGGGAGGAGTGTGATTCGGTAGTGGGTCACTCTCTTGTGTGCAAACACGTTAAGTTGCACGGCGAGTGTAACGTGTCAGCGCCCAATCTAGCATGCTTTTTTAAAGGGACCCCAGTACCATCCATCACGCCTGTCTTTACATTGCTTAGTAACGGCAGCTATCTCAATTTAAACAATCAAGACTGCTGTGGTTTGCGGGTGGGTGTCCCATACTTGGTAACTGTTTCCCAGCGCGTAACTTGCTGTAGCAATGTCCTTTTCCCGCCCCTGCATGGGAGTTTAGATTCTTCCCTTTGGCCTTCCATTCCTACTTTGAAAACAGAGTTCAACAAGTTGAGCAGGCTCAAAGCCCTTTTATTCCAACAGGAGGTGGCCCTCACTTCCGCCCGTGAAACATTCAGATTGCAGGTGGCTCGGACCTCGAGTGAGATACAGTCGCTTCTTAACACTAACCTCCCACTTCATTTTGGGGAATTAATTCACCAAATATTTAATGCATCTGATACGACAGGCCTTGCCCATTTTTTTAAATGTGTGGGATCTGGCCTGGTCTCTTCCTTTCAAACTATATTCGGGGTAATACCGGCTTTTATTCATTCTCTCTTTTCCAGCGTTTTCGGAGGGTTTCCCTTAATATTGACGCTGGCTGCTGGTGTCCTGCTTCTCCTCCTTGTGCTTCGCAATGGCTGCTCGCTTTGTGGCTCTGCACAGCCCGGCCCAGCTACAACTGTATCGTGATCGCCTATATGAGGCTTTTGGATGCTTGCCTTTAGCCACACTTGGCGTAACTTACGACTTGACATTCCGCTTTGCCTATTTTTTTTGCGTGCAACCAGTGCTTCATTGCAAACGATGTCATTTCTCCTGGGCGATGGAGCTTTGCTTATCGAACACGTGGAGTCCAATCCCTGATTTCAGCCGGTTGATGGGTCCCTTAGAGGCTCATGATGTGGCTTGTTCTGTGGATGGTCCAATGACACGTGCAGCTTTACTTGGAATCTTGGATCAATGAGATATCTGTGCGGCTGCGCAGACTTTCCTATAACGAAGTTTCATTGAATATCACGCAAGTTTGCCTTTTCTATTTTTGGATGCTCCTGTTTGTGAGGAACATGATTGTTCCTTCGACTTAATTGGATGTCATCGTTTTTTCCCACCAATGCCAATGATGAACTATTGGAAGGAATTGCATTCCTTTGCACCCAAACCTTCATGGATTGACTACTTGGGGTGTCCCTACTCCACTGTCTGACATACAGACTCTTTTGTTTCAAGCTCACCATGCCTTCAGCTTTTTTCGAACTTTCCCTTTTTTCTCCGATTTGGTTTTTTCAGAAAGTCCCTCACCAGTATTTTAAACAATGCCTGACTTCTGAACTCTGTTTTTGTTCTTCTGTCTATGTCCTACTGACTTACCAGGGGGAGGGTGTTATATGGGGTTATATCGCCCTAAGACACATTGTCGACTTTGCTAAGTTAGCATGAGTTTTGCTTGCCCTATGCTGCTGCTTTTGCGCACGCCTCTGCTAAGCGTTTGTTTTCGCGACACTTTGCCTCTGCCCTGTACATGATAACAGATTGTTTTTCACGTTCTCAGCCTTCCCTTCAATTCTGTCTGAACATAATGTGCAAGGTCGGTCAACAATGTCTCTTGTTATTCTGTTCTGGTCAGTCCCTATTACCTAGACAAAACATGTTACCACCAGCTGCAGTGTGGAAGAATCGTGCTTTGATATAACGTTGTGGCATGTTTTTGAGACACACTCGAAGAAAGCCGTTCCATGGAGCTGAGCGCTGCTGTTTCCTATGATGTAAACCTTTGAGTTTAGGCTTTCAGGTAGGGGTCTGCTAATAACGCCTGGAGATCTTCTGTTATATAAAATAACTTCTTACTGCCGTGGGGAGGGTGATTAGGCCCAGTTATTTAGCCTTTTTCACAGTCTTTATAAAATGACGACTCCTTTTATATTCTATGGTATTGTAACAATGCTAATGATTCTTGCCTTATGCATTTTGCTGCTAGTTGTGGTTCGCATACTGTTTCATGAATCACTATAGTCAAAATAAACATTTTGAACTTATTTAGTGACTCTGATTATTTTTATTGTGGACGAGTACGCGAGAGCGAAAGAGTGTCTTGTTCCCGCGACTCTGAGGTGAGTCGGGAGTGCTCGTGTTCTGGGTTGTCTAAACATTCGTAGCTTCTTGATATTTGCAGGAGACCGAATGAGACACTATTGCTAATCGGTTGGGATTTTGGGTACTAAGGTGATAGGAGGTACACCCCTATTTACTGAGGTCCTGTTTTCTTGTGCATAATTCTGTGTATGAGCAGAATCCCCGCAACAGTAGTTAGGCTCAGATTTTCCTTGCACAAAACCTGTGAAATTCAGTAGTTATAGTTACCTGAGCTAGCTATAACTTACGTCCCCGCAATTAACTGCTTATGACCTCACATATTACATCACTCATGACATGGTCATGACATCACTGGTTGACATCAAAGAAACACTTACACACTCACTCACAATCTCTCATACGGCCACACAACCATTCACATACCCATAACAGTACTCACACCCACTCAATCCTCCATAGGGCCACTCGCTCGCCACCTCACTCACTCGTACAGCCACTCACACAACTATTCACTCACCCATACAGTCAATCACTCAGCCGTACAGCCAGTCGTATAGCCAAACACTCACCCATACAGCTGCTCACAAACCCACTTATTTACCTACTCAGTCAATCACACACCCACTCACTCACCCATAGAAGCACTCACACACCCACTTACACACCCATTCACATATCCATTCAAGCACTCACACAGACACTCACTCTCCCATACAGCTATTCACACAGACACTCACTCTCCAATAGAGCCACTCACACACCAATGCACTTAACTAAACACCCACTTGACCGCCAGTAGGTAATATATATATCTATACACTCACTTACATATAAATGTATGTGTGAGAGATATATATATATGTATGTATAAAGGGTTAATATTTACCTATAATATTTTTACCACGCATATGTTTTTACCATGCATGCCTTTACCATGAAAACGTAATTTTACAGGTAAGTATAAACCCAATATATATTAATCTCCGAGAAATTTTCAAAACTAATAGCCCACTCACTTTAGCTGCTGTCTTAAAAATTTCGGGGTGATCCGTCAAGCGGGGGCTGAGAAAAAGGGGGGAGTCCCAAACCGCTTTTTCTCCATGTTAATTTCCATAGGATACTGTTGACGCAGCTACAGCCCGAACTGCAGGATGGAATTACACAAAATTTGGCCATCCTCCCTTAAAAAATGAGAAAAAAAAAAGAAAGAAAGAAAATGTCCGGTCCCCGGGGGATGGGGTCCCCCCTCCCCTTTGGAAAAAAACCAAAACAAAGGCCCAGCCCTGGGGAATGGGGTCCCTGGGGCAGAAATCGGCCTCGGGAGGGGGGCCGCGCGGCCCCCTCCTGTTTTATAATTGTTAAAAAAATGGGTCAGGCTCCGGGGGATGGGGTCCCCGGGGCCCAAAAGGGTAAAGGAAAGTGGAGTCACAAAGCCCCCCCCTTCCTAAAATTAAAACAAATAAACGGAAGCCGGCAACTCGCCGGAGGCCCCGCCCCCTTTCTCCACTCTCTGCAAACGTGCCTCCTGGCACGCTCTTGGTTGAGGGATGAAGTCCCCTTCGCTGCTGAGGGTCCTTAAGGGCCACCTAGCCTACCTGTTACCTCCAGTAAGCCCCACACAGTGGGATTGCTGAGAGGTGGTCGAAGGCCACACCCCTTTTTCCACCACTCTGCAAACGCGTCTCTCGGCGCACTGCTGGTGGGGTGACGAGGTCCCCTTGCCTCCTGAGGGCCTCAGGAGTAAAGCAGACTTCATCCCCCAAGCAGCAGTGCGCCAGGAGGCGTGTTTGCAGAGTGGTGGAAAAAGGGGGCGTGACCTACCACCTCTCAGAATCCAGCTGTGTGGGGCTTACTAGAGGTAACAGTCGGGCTAGTTGGCCCCCAGGGACCCTCAAGAGGCAAGGGGACTTCATTACCCAACCAAGAGCGCACCAGGAGGCGTGTTTGCAGAGTAATGGAGAAAGGGGGCGTGGCCTGCGACCACCTCTCAGCAATCTCACTGTGTGGGGCTTACTGGAGGTAACAGGTAGGCTAGTTGGCCTCTATGGATCCCCAGCAGTGAAGGGGACTTTATCCCTCAACCAAGAGCGCGCCAGGAGGCGCGTTTGCAGACTGGTGGAGAAAGGCGGCGTGGCCTGCTATCAGAACTCAGCAATCCTGCTGTGTGGGACCTACTGGAGGTAACAGGAGGGGTAGTTGGCCCTCTAGGACATCCTTGAGGGTCAAGTGCCCCTCCTGTTACCTGCAGTAGGTCCCACACAGCAGGATTGCTGAGAAGTTATCAGAAGCCACGCCCCCTTTCTCCACCACTCTGCAAATGTGCCTCCCGGTGCACTACTAGTTGGGGGATAAAGTCCCCTTGGCTCCAGAGTGACCTTGGGGGCCAAGAAGCCCTCCTGGTACATCCTGTAAGGCCTACGCAGCGGAATTCCTGAGAGCTGGTCGGAGGCCCAGCCCCCTTTCTCCACCACTCTGCAAACGCGACTGTTAGTTAAACAACCTTAGAAATTCACTAAAAAAAACAAAGGTTACAGGGACGTTATAGTTAGGAATTAGCATCTAAAAAAACCTTAGAAATTCACTGAAAAAAACACAGGTTTCAAGGTTGCTATAGTTAGGTATTAGCATTTAAAAAACCTTAGAAATTCACGGAAAAAACACAGGTTACAGGAATGTTATAGTTAGTTCGACATTTCACTTGTACATAAAATGTGAAATTCAGCCGTGAGCTAACTATAACTCATGCCCCCGCAATGCACTGCTGAAGAAACATAGTGAGAATTCTAAATTTGTTTTGGTGTCCCGAATGGGGAAACACTGCTTCAAGCTGATTTGTGTGAGCCAAAACTGAGTTTCCTACCGTTTGGTAGGTACTCTACCCAGGATGGCATTAATAGATACTGGACTAATGGCAGGCACAGCTAAATGTGGCTGCTCAGCTTGAACAGCCCTTGCTGGGGCAGCTGTTATTTTACGCCTAACAAACTGCATAAGGCGTTGATACAGTCTAAGTAAGTGATTCTATGAAGCACGTATTTTGTCAATATTTAAGGCAGCTGTATTTGGAAACGGTGTGTATCCGGCTAAGACTGGCCAGGTTACCCCTTCATTACTGAGAGGACCCAGTCTTACATTTTCTGGTTTGTGTGGGAGGGCACCTTGGAACCAGTTTTGATGTTCCTGGTATGTTAATGGTATTTCTAAGTATTCATATGGTCTATATGCTTGTTATGTTTCATATAGAGGCCCTAATATAGACGCGTTCATATATGCCGTATATGGTCATATTCGCATATGCCCTATTATGGTCATAATCGTATATGCCCTATTTTGGTCATAATCGTCTATGCCCTATTATAGTCATGATCTCCTATGCCCAAATATAGGCATGATCTTTCACCACCTACATTAGTTCCCTACAGTACACAACGAGCTCTGAGGGTTGAACGTTATCTAGTCTGTGGTTAGAACACTGCAGGGTTTTTCCCGAACACAGGCCTACAATGTACTCATAAATTATGCATGAGCATTCACCAGCTACATCTCCCGCATAATATGTATGTACAAAGTTCACCCCTGACGTCTTCCTCATGTCTAACAAAGACCAATACAAACCATACTGAGGGATGAGATACTTTAGGGTATAAATACACCACATCTTTCCACGGTAAGATAGAGTGAACCGAGACTTCCATGCTGACACACTGACCAGAGACGCTGAGGCTCCTGCATGCAGTCGCTCCAGCTGACAGCGGTCTAACACAGCCCTTGCGGGGTGTCCAACTCGAGACCAGGACGGGGTCCCACACTCTCTCTATTCAGGTAATGGGGTTCGACTAAATCCTAGAAGGATTCTTGGCTCTTAGGCTTTTAGACCTACACACATGCTAGGTACACTTAGGTACATCTAGTTAGGCATCGTAGGAGTACGTGCATTTTTATAATGCATTTTATATATTCATGTATGTAACCATTATTATTGCAATATGGTAGAACTATACTATCCTTTCACTTTCATCGTACTGCTGATAATATATTTCTGCTATGGTCTGCTGGTTGCTGCAGCACATATATTCTACACCAGAATAACAACTGTTCAATAAATACTTATTGAAACGCCCAGACTGTTTATTCTGTGTAACTCTCCGAGACAAACCGAACAAGTAAGCACGAGTGACTGAGCGAAAAGTAGTACATTGTTTCCACGATTCTCAGGGATCAGGGTGGTCATGATCTAAGGTTGCCAGGAACTAATCTCTCCCTGATAAGAGGAGATTCTAGTGGCACTGTGAACTAGCTAATGCAAATCAGGCTAACATACGCGGTGGGGGTGCACAGAGCCAGTCTACCACCAATCCCACAGTTTATGTTATCCAAACGCGCAGGTCCTGCATGGGCACTATAGGAACTACACGACATGGCGCCACCAACGTTGGTTGGGTACTTATTTAACAGTAGAATCTGAGTAGTTCAGTCGTGCTATTCTCAGAGAACCTACTCACAAAACCCCAGAGACGTCTGGAGTGGGTGGGCACAAAATCCGCCGCAGCTGAGTAGTACAAAAATACTATTTATTGGCTGTTGGTTATTCAAGCTTGAAAGGACATAGGGTTCCTAAAAATTGTGCATAACACCTTATCTTAGTTCCCGTGGAACACTTCTTCCTCTAAACATGTCTGATACCGAGGTAAGGGCAGAGAGAGTTGAACTGAATTTTTCAGAAGAAGGAGAAGATCCTGCGGATGCAATACAGATTGTACCAAAATTCAGAAGGACAGTCACCCTAAGACTATTAGAAAATGGTTTACAAGCTAGGGGTGGGATGGTAGTTTTCGTGATTGAGGCACACGAATCAAACAAAACAGAGGTGTTCTATTCATGGGTTACACTCCCAGCAGCAAATGCAGTAACAAATACATTTCACTACTATATAGAACGAGATGCACCACGGGAATATTGTCCGTTTGAGGACATAGAGATTCCACTCACTTACCAGGAACATCATTACTGGTTTAATGGCGCCCTACCCCACGTACGAAGAAGAGTAAGGTTAGGCCCACTCGGAGGAGAAGGAGCCACATGGCCAATATTAGCGGCATACACACCACATACTGACATTGGCACAATGCCACCAGGAAACTTACTCGTACAACACGCCGATTTAATTAAAATCTACAGAAACCGGACACAATTTGTCACGAGGTCTTTAACAATCCAACCTGCACCATGTGCAGCAAACAGTACTCCAGCTCAGGGTACAGGAAATAAAATTACTCCTCAAACATTACACGCGGTAATGGGCAAAATGTCCGCAAAACGCGAACAAATACCATTCTGGATAGCTCAGAAAATAACTCAGCTTGAGGCGGTATTCCTGAATACTACCACCTCTGATATACACAGAATACTAACAATCTGCTTGCCCATGAGGATCACACCACAAGTAGAGGACTGCACCTCTTGGGGTACAGTCTTTGCTGCCATATATACCAGAACGCATGGTATCCCGTCCTTAGCAGTAGTACCTGATGTATTGAGACAGATACAAAATGAGTACGGAGCAGAGCCTGCCCTTAACTTAGGGATGAAGTTACTAGGTAACTACGAACAGGTATCAGCCATAATACTAGCTAACATTAAGGGGGAAGCAGCTTCAGTGGCGATCCGCCAACGCCTAAGGGAGTTCAGTCCAGTAGATCAACCACACAAACTACCCAAAATAATTGAAACTGCGTATGCAGAACTAGGCAGAGACAGTTTAGGTGGAAAGCATTAAAACCACAACTGGTGGGCAGTTCTGAAGAGGACACTACAAAGCAGACACCTACTTCTTCTAAAAAGAAGTGGGAGAATAAAAAACAACAAAAGTCTAAAGACAGCAGATCTCAATCCAGAGGTAGGTCTCCTCAACAGGAGCCCTCTGAAAGGAGGTATAACCTCCGGAATAGGGATAATATTAAAAAACCTGACAGGTATCAGGATACTGATACACGTTCCTCTCGTGCCTTTCAGGGTTCATCAAAAAACTCCGAGAGGGAAGGACGGTCAGAGGAGCGTACAAAGTCCAGAGACACGCAACGCGCTGCGGACTACGCACCTAAAAAAGAAGATAAACAAAAACCTCAGTTCAAAAAGAGGAAGGTAGCAGGTCTTAAGATCAGACATGCCCAGAATTCTGAGGACACAGCTTCTGAACGGTGATTGGGCTCTGACGATGCTAGACAGCGCGGCAGAAGTAACAATAGCTCGCCAGAACCTGAAGGAATTTCTGGCGACAGCGGAGTTGAGTGAGTATATCACGGTGGAAACACCTGATACTCGGGTAAGTGTCCCACATAAGTAACATGAGATAACACTCCGGATGGAGGGGGACAAGCCCAGGAAAATTAAAGGTCTATTTTGCAAAAATCTGTCATCTGGATATGACATCCTATTAGCAGAGCAAGACTGGCCGCCAGCATTTGTCATGGAGTGCCCTAAGGGAGAAACGATAATTGTTCCAGCCTTTTCCGACCTCGTTCCCATACATTTAAAACATGCATATGCGCAGGAGTGGGCGGTTGCCCTAGTTCCAGCACTGTACAAAAATCATGTTGGTTGGGATGAGGATTCAACCCACCACGTGATCCCGTTAAAAGTTCCCCAAATGCTCAAAGGCAATACCCTATAAAGCAGGAAGCTAAAAAACAAGTCAGGGAGATCCTAGATCAACTAGAATACCAGAGGGTGATTGAAAATTGCACTTCACCTATGAACAATCCTTTGTTTCCCGTAATGAAACCTGACAACACATATCGTTTAGTTTTGGATTACAGACATTTAAACACTTGCACACAGACATTTGCAGTTCAAAATGCACACAGTGCCGCATTAATGAATAACATTGTGCGGAAAAAATACAAAACAACACTTGATATCTCAAATGGATTTTTCTGCCAAAATATAGCGCCTGAAAGCAGGTATTTGACCGCATTCTCAGCGCTAGGGTCCCAACGGCAATTTTTCGACTCGCCCAAGGGTATAAGAATAGCCCGGGGTTGTTTTCAGCAAGGGTAACAGAGTTACTCCAAAATTTGGATGAAGAAGCATTGCCCTATGTGGATGATATTTATCTGACGGACGATGACTTACCGAGGCACTCGACCAGGGTGAGCACCATTATTATGGGATTCGCCTCTGAGGGCTATAAATTTAATTTCAAAAATTGCCCATCTCAATGTCCTGTTCTTAGGGTATGAGCTGTCAAGTGAAGGAAAAAGCCTAGCAGCTAACTTTTTAGAAAAGTGTGCGCTGCTCCAACCTCCAAAATCATTAAAGAATTTACAATCAATTCTGGGATTCCTAAATTTTGGTCGAACATACATTTTGGATTACGCAGAAAGGGTAATGCCTTTCTACGACTTAATAAAACCTAATTTTTCAGTAAGACAATGGACGCAGGAACATACAAATATCCTACGTTCACTACAGGAAGACATGATAGCTTCAAAACACTTACAGACACGCGTAAACGTACGCAACTTAGTGATCCGAGTAATAGCGGGTCAATGCGGGTACACTTATTTAACTTTCAATGAAGGCGAAACGGTACCAATCGCATACAAATCACACCTGTTCACAAACGCAGAGATGCGTTTCACTTCAACAGAAAAAATCCTGACAGCAGTGCAGACCGCTGAAGCAAGAGAAAGAGCTCTGGCTCAGGGAAAGCGCATAATAGTCGTGACCCCAGTACCAGCCTTAGAGGCTGTTACAAAGGCTAGCATTCCAAATGCGAAAGCCTTACATCCCAGATGGATACAATGAGCTAATTCTCTTACTGCAACGGATGTTGAATACAGATTTGATCCAAGATTAAAAACACAAGCATTTCTGCAATACGAACAAGAATATCCTCTACCAAATGAGATTTTGCCTCTAGATCAGTATGAATATATTATTTACACTGACGGATCTGCTAAACCGGCCATAGGGAGTAAGCAAGCTTACAGCGCAGCGTGTGCAATTGTTAAAGGTCGCATGCGCGATGGAAAGTTCCATCCAAGTTGCACTAAAACGCAATCTCTAGGAGACTGCACGGCTCAGTTGGCAGAATTAAAGGCACCGATACTGGCACTGGTAAATACGGAACACGAATTCCCCACACTAATTGTGTGTGATTCCTTTTACTGTGTACAGTCGTACAATGAATATTTACATCATTGGGAACAAAACGGGTTTAAAGACGCGAAAGGTGGCACAATTAAGCAGAAAATGCTATGGGAACAGGTAGTGGAGTTGAGAAGCGAACTACCAAGGGCTCACGTGATACATACACTGAGTCATCAGCGTGATGGCGTTCACGTTGAAGGGAATTCATTGGCTGATGAAGCCGCAAAGGGGGCTGTACGCACAGCGTCCGTAGCTGCAATCACTCGTTCAAAAACGAGAATAGACGGCGAGATTTTGGTAGCTGTCAATGCTTCAAGCAAAGGCAGCACAGCAGTACCTAAGAAATTTCCACTCAAGTACTCCTACAAGTTAGATGCACAAAACATTCCATATGCTCAGATTCCTGGAGTGGGGGATAGAGTAATACCAAATATGGATCGTAGGCAAGGCTTAATTCTAGCAGCACACGAGGGTTTGGGTTCTGTGCATACAGGCGTCACAGCGACTATTTCTTTACTGAAACAGCGCTACTGGTGGCCAGGGTTAACAAAGCAGACCAAAGACTATGTCTTAAAGTGCGACATCTGCCAGCAAATGAAAGGCTCCACCATAGCACGCCCCTCGCAGACACCATTGTTAAAATCAGACAAACCTCTCGCATGTGTGTATTTGGACCACTGCGAACCCCTACAATCAGATGGGACCAAGAAATATATCATGGTTGCAGTGGATTCCTGCTCTAGATTCCTATGGGTCTGGCCTCAGCGCTCGGCTGACGCTCGAACTGTTATCAAAGATTTGCAAGTCTTTATCGGCACATACGCAGTTGGCACGTTACATTCTGACCGTGGTCCGGCGTTTAGCTCTCGGGCTTACAAAGAGGCCATGGAAGGAATGGGCATAGCTTTGCGGTACTCCTCTCCGTACCATCCTGAGGGTAATTCGGTTGTGGAGAGGAAAAACCGTGACTTAAAGCAATCTTTAACAGCTAGGGTATTAGGCAAGGGCGGTAGTTGGGTCAGTCACCTTTATGGGGTCCAAAGATCAATTAACAACCAGCCAAGAAGCTCTCTAGGGGGTGTCACTCCTTACGAGGTCCTATTTGGGACAAGAATGTGGGTACCTGATCTTGATTGTGGAGGCACAGTGGCGGATGAAAAACCATTTGATATCCATGATCGTTTGGCTGTTTTACAGGATCTAAATGAATCCAGGACACAACAAAGCAAAGTCCACTTAAAACAGACCGCCACTGAGGAAGTCAAGGCAGTAACGGCAAGACCTGTCTGGATCCCAAAAGTCGGGGATCTGGTCAGAGAAAAGATTGCAGACAAGAAAGAATTCGGACCATCCTACAGAACAGCTGTACCAATCCTAGCAATCCAAGGCACAAGAACTGTACTTCTGCCACCTCTTGCCGGGAAAAAGGAGAAAAGATTTGTCTCAATCGACTTAATCAAACCACACTATGTGGCTGATACTAAACAGTAGGCCCCGTGGACTCCACAGTAGCAGACGCCCTCCTCTCGCTACAATCCAAGAAGTTCAAACAGAAAGACTCATCACGTTTGAAGAGCCACCTGTACGGAATGAAGGACTAAGCAACAATGCTATGGAACTCGTTCCACTTCAACAAGAAGTTCGACTTCAAAATGAAAATCAACTTAACAACAAAGTTGCAATAAGACCAACTACAGACGTCTACGTCAATATTCCTCGTCAAGAGCAAAATCCAATTTCAACAAATCCCGATGCAATTCCAACAATTGATCAAACTACTTCTGGCTATTTCATGAACTTTGATCCGTTTTCACTGGATCCAAGCGAGCCGGAAACTACGCCAGCCCAAAAATCACACAAACAGAAACTCATTGACTTTTTGCACTTTTTTTAGAAAGACTTACCTGGTGTCACCTTGGATAGAACTATGGTATATCACTGGGATTCTATTTTTTCTTTTCTGGCTAGGTTTAACTATAACTTTTAGTATGCTTATTAATGGACGATATCTCCAGCAGAGCTCTACAGCCCAAAGAGTCAATTTGATTTTAAAGCCACACCAGTCTTCACATCGTGAACCAAGAGACTTGTCTTCAGTGAACATCACAGCAGTTCCTATACCGGACGGTATAGTATGGGACAAGATTGATTTCGATATATTCGGTCCGACTGAACTTTTAAAGCTTAAACATGTATTTAAAATTTCTTTAAGTGATATCATTACCTCCAGTACATTGTCTGATGATTGGGACACTGAAACTGTAAATAATATGATGTCTGATTTAGAAAAAACTGCAGCATTTCCGAACAATGAAATGTTAGAAGGTACTTCAGACTATGATACATTGTACTGTTACCAACATTATGGTCATCATTTCTTGCACAAATCTATAACACCTAGAAATGTATTTGAATACCATCAGTGGGAACACTGCCCAACACCTCCAAAAGGTAGTTCGCAAACTTTTGCACAGAAATTCACATACTTTTCAGGGTTTAATACATCTGACCCGAAGTCATTTCATTACAAAGTGGCAACAACATCAGCACAGAAAATTATGTTGACTAACACCAAACAGATTTACTCTGCTTCCTTTATGGCCCAGTTGTCTACACAGGGTTTCGACCTATGGAAGGACACTATAGATTTAAAATCAATCTGGGGTTCTAGGGACTGGCAGGTCCAGGGAACAGAAGCGCTTTTTAGAGCATGCCTCATTCCACAGCAGATGATATTTCTAAATCAAACTGTGCAACAGAAATCCTGTCTTGGACTAGCCAAGAATAAGGAAATGAACACACCGGGGTTTCCAGCACCATCACAGATGGTGGGGGGCAGAATTCAACTACACACGGGGTAGGATTAGATGACATTCTCCAGTACAACAGGTCAGATCCCAATTGGACAGAATGGCTGATTTGGTACATTGACACAAACACATGTCAACAGAGATTCCTAGGTATAACCGAGGGGTTTAGTATCAGTAGGCCAGATACACGCTATGTACAGAGACAACACCCAGAGGTAGTGACATCCTATAGTGTTGGGAAGTTGTGCCTTGATTGGCTAGAAACCTCAACACTCACAGAAGTAAAACATCACTTGACCTTACTCACACCTGATGTAGACCTTAGGGATTTCTTGTCAGGCCCAAGGAAAACACGTCAGAAACGTTTCTTATATGCTGGCATTTATGCCTATTATAATGAAAACTGGAAAATATCCCAACAGGAGGCCGCAGAAAGAATACGGGAAATAGACCGATTTACCCTAGAGAAGGCATTAGCTGTAGTGGATAATGGGTTAACAACTTTGACCTCCAGGATTTACTCCTTAGGCAACATTGTATCTTCGGCAATCGACATATTAGAACAAGGTCTGGCCTTGTTACAACACGGGCAATCTCAGTTACGTTCTATTATGATGTTAAGCTGGACGCTGCAATCTTTGCGTGCAGGCTATGTGCCCTGGCGTTTTACAAGCACCAAGTCTCTGTTTTCAGAATCCAATCTAACTGATAAACAGAAAGAAATGGCACAAAGGGGAGCCAAATATACAATGCTGCGTATTGAGAAACTGGAAAGGTTACCATTCACTGTAGCCGAATCACCAACAACTGAATGGCTAATTCATGGCCTAATCACTCTGCCGGTCACTACGTTTCAGTTTCAATATTGCCTTGAGCAAAGGCAGGCAGGCAAATATGAAAAAATGGGTAAGGGTTACATTAAGGAATCTTGGGAGTTACCATATAGATATCGATGCCGGAGCGGGGATCGAGAAGTGTTTCTGAGTGGTACAAACTGCAAGAACGCTTTAAGCGGTTCTCTCATGTGTCAGGATATTTCTCTGCATGGAGCATGTAGTGGTTCGGTGGCGAATCTATCTTGTCACATGTCAGGGACCCCAGCGGCCATGATCACGCCGGTTTTCCAGCTGCTCTCGAATGGGAGTTACTTGATGCTAAACGATCAAGGTTGCTGTAGGATGCTTCCGGGCGTCGCCTATCTGGTCACTGTTAACTCCAGGGTTACTTGCTATATGCAAGTATTGTTTCCACCACGGAACACAGTCAGGGAGGCGCCGTTATGGCCTTCGTTGAATGTTTCCTTCATACAATTTGATACTTTGAGCAGGCTGAAAGCCAAGCTTTTACAGCAACCCGTGCCCTTAACCTCCGCTCGAGAAACCTTTGAACTTCAAGTTGCAAGGACCTCGACTGAGATACAGGCGCTTATACGTACAAACTGCCCTTTCATTTCGCAGAAATGGTGGGTCGTATCTTTAACATGTCTGATAGAGCGGTATTGTACACCTATTTAAGACCATGGGGTCAAGACTATTAAGCACATTTCAGACAGTCCTCAGAGTAATCACAAATTTTATACACTCCGTATTGGGAAGCGTGTTTGGAGGCTCCCGCTTATCCTGTTCCTAATTGCAGGAGTCCTGATTGTAATTTTACTGCTACGCTATGGACGGCTCAATTTCCGAGGAAATGGCGAACATACTCATGGAGCGGAAGAACCGCGAACGCATGGTGCAGCTTCTGGGTATACCTTGCCTAAGAGAACTGAACGCCTCTTGGTTTCTATCGTTTAGACCAGTCTGGGTGGACTGCATCTTACCTGTTCTTCGATGCCTGTTTTGCGGAGAAAAATGCGCGTTGGATCTCTGTCTAACGTTTCCATCAGATATGCCTCTGGACATGGATGCTATGCTGGACCCCCTAAAGGCCCATGCTCTGCGTTGTCCCCAGCGTCTTCCAATTCTGATGAACGCATTCCTTGAGAGTCTACAGGTGCCGTTTGCGCCTGCTGGGTTAGGTGGCTCCTCCACAGGCACTCAGGTAACAACTGCCGCACAAGCTGACGCAGCACCGACTGTTGGCAGTGCTGAATTCCATCTATGTGCGATTGACATTCTCTGTGAGGCGTTGGATTTGTCGTCTGCAGTAGCTAACACCGATAATGCTGTATCTCCCAGCCAGGACACTTAATCTGGAATTGGCTCATCGCGTCCTGGGAAAGAATTCGGCTTCTCCACTTCGTTTCATAAATAAACAAACTAAATTTGGAACATTTCCTAAATTGACACTTTCACTTGAGAAAGAATGGCCTTCTTCTGTTTGTAGTAATGCAACTTTTATAAGTGAGACAGAATTGACTTTTTCAAGTGGCAACAAAAGAATAGCTGACTTGTAACATTTTTAATCATTTTTAAATGTCTTTTTAAAACCATGTTTTTAGCTGTTTTTAAGAGAATTTTTAAATTGTCCAGATTTTAAGTATGGTCATTGTCATCCAATTCGAAAGTGGAGTGGGTGTTATGTTTCATATAGAGGCCCTAATATAGACGCTTTCATATATGCCGAATATGGTCATATTCGCATATGCCCTATTATGGTCATAATCGTATATGCCCTATTTTGGTCATAATCGTCTATGCCCTATTATAGTCATGATCTCCTATGCCCTAATATAAGCATGATCTTTCACCTACATTAGTTCCCTACAGTACACAACGAGCTCTGAGGGTTGAACGTTATCTAGTCTGTGGTTAGAACACTGCAGGGTTTTTCCCGAACACAGGCCTACAATGTACTCATAAATTATGCATGAGCATTCACCAGCTACATCTCTCGCATAATATGTATGTACAAAGTTCACCCCTGACGTCTTCCTCATGTCTAACAAAGACCAATACAAACCATACTGAGGGACGAGATACTTTAGGGTATAAATACACCACATCTTGCCACGGTAAGATAGAGGGAACCGAGACTTCCATGCTGACACACTGACCAGAGACGCTGAGGCTCCTGCATGCAGTCGCTCCAGCTGACAGCGGTCTAACACAGCCCTTGCGGGGTGTCCAACTCGAGACCAGCACGGGGTCCCACACTCTCTCTATTCAGGTAATGGGGTTCGACTAAATCCTAGAAGGATTCTTGGCTCTTAGGCTTTTAGACCTACACACATGCTAGGTACACTTAGGTACATCTAGTTAGGCATCGTAGGAGTACGTGCACTTTTATAATGCATTTTATATATTCATGTATGTAACCATTATTATTGCAATATGGTAGAACTATACTATCCTTTCACTTTCATCGTACTGCTGATAATATATTTCTGCTATTGTCTGCTGGTTGCTGCAGCACATATATTCTTCACCAGAATAACAACTGTTCAATAAATACTTATTGAAACGCCCAGACTGTTTATTCTGTGTAACTCTGAGACAATCCGAACAAGTAAGCACGAGTGACTGAGCGAAAAGTAGTACATTGTTTCCACGATTCTGAGGGATCAGGGTTGTCATGATCTAAGGTTGCCAGGAACTAATCTCTCCCCGATAAGAGGAGATTCTAGTGGCACTGTGAGCTAGCTAATGTAAATCAGGCTAACATACGCGGTGGGGGTGCACAGAGCCAGTTTACCACCAATCCCACAGTTTGTTATCCAAACGCGCAGGTCCTGCATGGGTACTATAGGAACTACACAACATGCTGTTGGAGGTGCTGCTTCAGTATATGTATGAAATGTTTGTGTGTTAGCATCGATTGCAGGAAAGTTTACTCAGGAATAGTAAATTTCACATTTGCCTGTATACAATTTACAGGAATATTAACTGCTAGCGCCTTGATTAATTGATGGAATTCAAAAAAAGTTAACACTATAGAGGGATGATCATTCTAAAGGTTTAAGCTTGAACAACCAACGGACATAAATAGGTGCTTTCTATTAAGCTGAGGAGGATAAATCCTTTACACCATGGACGTCTCCATGTAGAGATAAAAAGGATGCCTTGCGCACACGCAAGAAAACCACTCAGGAGACCCATTCAATAAGTACCCGAACTAAAACGTTGGTAGAGCCATGTTATATGATTCCTACAAATATAGCAGGACTGTGTATTAGACCAACACGAACTTCACAATATAGGGACTCAGTCCACATATACCATCAGTAAGTGTTGGTGGGTTTCGGCTAGCTCACAGTGCCACGTTTAACCCCTAATCCAACCAGGTAACCTTATGGTAACTCGAAATGATCAATTGGGATACCCTAACCCCCATACCTTGGTCTTAAGTGTCAGGAAGCCGGTCGCAGAGCACGTTATCTTCCTTAGCAGGATGGAGGTCGGAGTCAGCAGGGCTGCATCTCAGTCACAGTTAGCTGCGGTTTCGTGATCATTCCAGCATGGAAATGCTCTTCTCAAAGAGCGTTAGCACGGAAGCTGTTTATATAATAAAACGCTTTTCTTATCAACTGTGGCAAAGGCTCAGAACAGCTCCTTTGGTTATGTCTAGCTAAAATGATGGGTCTCTTAACAAGCACAGAAGGGAAAGAAAAACAATGGCATTGTGTTCTTTGTGTACAACCCTGGAACTAACTGTGCAGACTACAGGGCATCAGTTCCTATTAAAGATGTACAAACATCAAATTCACACATCAGCAGAAAGTGTAGCAAAGGGCACCATGAGAAAGATATCAACCTAAGGAGTTGAATCTAAAATCGACAATACACCCGTACCATGCCAAAAAGATGCCATCTGAATACTCGCTACCTATTTTTGTTCTAGACCTAATACCATGTGGGCTAAATTTCATGTCCTAAGAAAGTGACCTTTTGCTCAGCAACTTTACACTTGCTCACCTCTGCAGTGAGACCTTTTCCCCCTGAATTTCAATGACTTTGTACAAACGTAAGTCATGCTCTTTTTAGTCTTTCCCCCTTACTAAGGTATCTTGGCCGCACCCCACTCCTGGCATATCACAAAATAATTCTGTCATTTTTTTTTGGAAACTGCGGCTGCTGATGCCAACCCAAAAGATATCCAACATAATGGATAGCACCAAAATGTGTGATGAACAAAGTCAATGGATGACTTTCTGGGTGCAGCGCAACTTGGTGATATGCAGAGGTTAGATCTAATGCTGAAAACCATATCTCATTTCTTGTAAGTTTGCATCTCATCAATCCTTTGTAAATGAAACTGGTCAACACCAATTTTGTCATTGAGGGACCTTAGATCGACACATAGAATGACCTTTTCATTGGTGCAGCATGCCACCACCAACAGAGATATCTTTTCAGCCATAGCTATAGGTTGAATAGTTTATGAATCACACAATCTCTTGAGTTCACTTTTAACCTCATCTCTGACAACAAAAGGAATCGCTTTGTGAATTATTGGTCTAGCATCTGAATTTAATACAATCTTATGCATATATGCATTTAACTTTTAAATCCTCCACTCAAACATACTGAGAAATTTAAGTAAAACCCAGTGTCTAGTGGTTTCACTTTCACATGCGAATAGGACCTGATTGACACTATTAGGATTCAGAGTACTGTAGAACTCTCTCTGATACAGCCAACCTAGCACAGTTGATCCCTCCTTAACAAAACAATTTCCACAATGCTTTTTTCACTTAAACTGGAAAATAAGAGATCTGCAACCAAGCATTTCTATACTATCATCTATATAACTTTCAGGTTGCTGTTTGGAGGATTGAGATGACCACCAAGTTTCTGAACAAATTCATCATCCCAAACGTTCTTGGAAATTAAATTATAGTGTGATTCTGAGTCAACTGCCACCTGGAGAGATATATTGGTTTGTGCAATCTGATTTTTTTACATTCAAAACCACTTCTTTCTTGGTAATAATAGAGGGTTTCAAATCATCCTCATTGAACGCCGAGCTGTCCGCACCCTCAGTTATGCACTTCACCAGCAGCTTTTTTTATTTGTTCCGCAAACCCTGGTGAAACGTCCAATGAAGCAGCACTGCAAATACTTGGAGCTAAACAGCACATATGAAAAAATTGCAGCCTTGTGTGCTTTCAGACCTGTAGCAAGTAATGGTAATCTTTTTTGACAGTTGTTGTGGTTTCTTACCCTTCTTTATAACATTTCCCATCAGAAATGTTGTTAACAGTATCACCAAGATTTCTATTGCATGGGCATAAAGCCTCTTTAGCGTCCTTGTCCAGTAACGTCGCCACTTTGTAAAAATAGTTCTGGAGTCCTCTATTCAAGGAGTACAGTGAGTTAGACAGAAATCCGTTATACGCCTCTAAAATGCCTTTAAAGACGTATATTGTCTCGTAATTACGACAAAAACCACGGCTTCTTCAAATCACGATCTGCATTGCGGCAGATGGCCGCTTAGAGCTGCAGCTCCGTGCTGACCCCACTCACCACGGCACAGAACAGCACATCAAAATGCCCTACACCCATGCAAAGTGACGATTCCAAAATCGGAATATCGGCGGTAATAGCGGGGGCAAGAATTGCGGCTTGAAATGGACTATTGGGTCTGAAATCGGAGACTATAAACTCCGTGCCCCGTCTCACAACATGGTGCCGGCGGATAGTAAACGCACCGCGGACGGGGCAGAGGGAGGAGCAGCTGATCTCTGCATCGGAGCATAAGAGCCACCAGAAGGATCGTATCTCCCTGATTCCTGCTACGGCATCGATCCCGTGAGTACTGCTGAGACCGGGGCTGCAGTGTCCGGTTCGGTGACGGGCGGGGAAGCGCTACATTTCGGCGCTCCGGAGTGGATTTCAGCGGCGATGCCCGTCTGCGGAGACTCTGTTCCGAGCTAGCCCTCTCGGCCGCCCTCCATCCAGCGGCCGCCGCCTGCGTGTGCTCCTTGGACTCGCCGCAGCCGCGACAGCCGGCCCCGGAGGCGGCGGAGCCGAGAGCGACTACAGAGACCCAAGATGGCAGCAGACTGCGGACGTTGAGCCTGGCAGCCGTGGCAGCGAAGAGGAGAGTTCGGGGGCACAGACGTCTTCGGCCCTAGGGGGGTTTGGATACCGGCAGGCGAGGAAGCGGAGCAAGAGACGTTCTCCGTGTGTGGCGACAGTGCGGTGTACCCGGCGGCACGGCCCCGGTGTCGCGACCGGCGGGAGGAGGTCTGCGCAGCAACGTGATCGGCTGCAAGCAGGGGCGGCTCCACAGGTGAAGACAACTGTCCCGCAAGTGTTCCTGTCAATGCCCTTTAATGCACTTATCCTTTGGAAGTGCATTGAGACGACCTCAATAGCGGCGACCCCAGGAGACACAGTGAGTCACCGCCAGCAGAAATTAAGGGACCTGGCACCGTTTAGCGGCCGAGCCGGGGCTGGGCCTGCCCGAGGCGCCCGCCTGGGGTCCGGGGGCTGCGGCCTCTGCCCGACGACTGCTGTTAGTTACCGGTGGCACCGGGCCTTGAATGCTCCTTGCTGGCCTGGCGTACCGGGCGGTGAGAAGGGACCTTCAGCGGAGAGTAGACATCACCCGCGGACCGCTGCCGCACAGCCGACCGGACCCAAAGAGGGCGTGAGCGGATTTGTGACCCCCCCCCCGCTCCGGAAGAAGGCAGGGGCCCCGACGTGGACGAGTGAGACCGGGAGGCCATGGGAGCGGACCTCTCCTGACCGGGGAAGGTCCTGGGTGAGCGCCCGGGCCTACCGGAGGTGCCGTCGTCCGCGACACCCGGTCCGCGGCTGTCCGCGATCCGCCCTGAAGGGCCGGGCATAAGGGAGCTCTTACTGCTGCGGCGGGCCTCCACGAGATCGCAACGCGGCGAAGCACTCCTGTGGTCCCTTGGCAGCCTGCCCATGTGGGGCTCCACAAGACGAGGCTGGGGGAAGCGCGGCTGGGCCGGGGTGGCGGAGACCCGGCGTGGCCTGAGCAGCGGTGGCTCTGAGGGGCCGGCATTATCGGCGCTGCCATGGGGATTGGCCTCTGGGCAGGTTAATTGGTTCCAGAGACCCAAGGGTGAAGAGCCCTGCGAAGCTTGGCTACAGAGGCCCTGATCTTTCAGCGTGGAGGCCCCCGCAGGGTACGCTCAGAGGTGAGAGCGCCGGGCGAGGGGTGGTACTAGCGAACTCTGGCCGATCGCGGTCTGCACTGGGCCTCCCCCCCCCCTCCTCCTCCCCACCCCCGGTGCCTGGGGTGGCCGCTCCCGATGAAGGTGACTTTGTGACTCCCTGATTGGACTGCCTCCCTTCTGCACTTCCTGGGGCTCGTTCGCCTCTGAGTGGTGCTTTATGGTCCGAGCAGCTATCTGGTTCTAAGCAGTCCAGTTGCGGTGAAACTATCCTGTGCTCACTGTGATCCCAGAGCGTCTCGTGAATCTGACGTGGCGCTGGATGAAGGTTGAGTGTAATGCGTTCATTGGACTGTTCTCCTACGGTCCCGTTTGACCTCCCCTGCCTTTCCCCTCGTTTTGCAAGTAACAAGTAAGGGAACACTGACACTCGGTTTAATGGCTCTCACATTTTGCTGACATGTTTTAACGCGTGACCAAGACTGGGTCTGTTGCTTCCTATTGGGCTGTCTTGGCTCGCTCGGTGGCCCATGAGATGAGTGATTCACATAATGGGCGCCCATTTTGTTCTCCTCTAACAGTGCTCTTGGCTGAGGTTTGTTGCCCACTTTGGCCTCCTCCCTGGGGAGCCGAAGAACGTCTATACCTATCACTGATCCTCTAGGTCAGTGTTTCCCAAACTGTGGTCCGCGGACCCCCAGGGGTCCGTGACACATTCCCAGGGGGTCCGCAGGCAGCAGTTTTAAAAGCACTGCAAAGTTCTTTCTATAATTAGTAGTTTTCGAGCAACAGTAAACCTGTCAAGATAATACCAGTGATTAATGTACCTACTGGAGTGAGATGAGTGTTTTGTCCAGTGGCAGCTTTGAGTTGTCTAATGTAGCACAGAGGGTTGATATCCTACTGCAAAGAACGTGTACCATGCATTTTAAACAAGCATTGGCAAAGCCAATAGGTCTCGCCTATGCAAGAGCTCTTGGCTTTGCCAATGTCTTTTTGCCCTGTTGTAAAGCAGCGCAGCTGCGGTTCAGCCCTCTCTTAATTGAGACCTAGCAATCAGGGCTACCTGGTGACAGCCACATAAATGTAAGTTTTAATAATAAGTATATAAATAAATAGCACTTCTGCCTCTACTAAACACCGTGACTAACCAATATCATCGTCAGTCAATTTAATAGTACTCACTTTACTGACTTCGGAAGAAGGAGTTGGTCTTTGAACTTGTAAAATTCAGAACACTACATGTTTTTGCTGCATTTTTGCTTACTTATGAATGCTATTGGAGAGTTACTTTACTAAAAACATTTTACCTAATTGTGGTTATAATGCAGTTTAAATTAAGTTTGATTAAATTAACAACTGCTAAAGAAACTGATCAAGGACTTGAAGGACTAGGTTTTATTACATTTATGTTTATGTATTTTTATTCATGCTGCCTTTTGGCACCTGGATTCAGCTCGCCGGGGAGGCTGAGTTGGAGTGAGAATGTCGAGGGTGAGCTAGGGGCACAAACACACAGAGACTTTGACAATGGCGGCTGCTACAAACCTTCTCCGGAAGTTCTGAGAATGGTCTGTGCCAGTAAGAACCATCTCTCATCACCCCTGACTGGGACCGAGGTAAGGGGCAACAGCTGCGACTAAAGATGGGATGAGAGCTTTCCAAAGAGCGACGGAACTTGGAAGGATGGAAATTACCTCAGAAGCATTTACTTTAGGAAGAGTGCATTGCACACTCAGGAGGGGGTAGAAGGAAAGCAAACAGCAGAACACTGTAAATGGCCTAATTTAATGTAATCGAACAATATCAGGTGGACGCACTACGTATTCACAGCTCAGGGAGTGCTTCTTCTTATGACAAATCTCCTAATATCACACCCGTTGCAGCTAGGGCTGCGGATGTTAGAACTGGGTAACTAGGTTACAATCTCGGCTCAGGTGCAGTATCTTGTGATTCTGTGCAAATCGCTTAACTACACTGTGCTTAAAAACAGTTTTGTAAGGGGAGCTGATTTCCGTGTGAAGCGCTATAATGCCCTTGGTTCAAGTTTGCACTATAATTGTGCGGGACAGGCAAGCAGATGCGGGGAGGAGGTAGTGGTACAGGCAGCAACGACGACTGGAGTAAGGGGGCAGCAGCACTGTGAAGGGAAGGGTAGGAGGGTTGAAGAAGCAACACGAGAAACAAGCAGCAACACCAGCCCGGCGGCGTCAAAGATGAGCGCGATCAGAAGGATGACGTAGCAGCGTCCCACCCTGAAAGGAATTTAAGTGGACCGCGGCCGGAAGAAGTCCATGGACAGCCTTTACCTTGCGGGAGCGAGCAGCAAGCCGCGATAATTGCAAACAGATGGCGCCGCTGCTGTCTCCCGCAAGGGAACGCCAAACGTGCACGAGTGGCAATAGAGAACAGTGCAAAACATGCACGAGTTTGAACAAACGTCCTGAGCGATGCCAAGAGGTCCCTCCTAAGCTTGCGCGCTGCGTAGGCGAGACCTAAAAACAGTATTTTATGTGCATAGGTGAGTGGGTTATTGTTCTTGTCACAGAGATTCTTTTGTTACTGTGCAGTTCATAAGTGACAACCGTAATCTAGCACAGTGACCTATAAACTTTCATCAAAGAGCTGCTTGCAAACTACATGGTACAAGTTAGTATCTTATGTTTTTTCCCAGTCTTTCATTATCCTGATGCTGCTAAAAAGGTTTATTTGGGTGGAAATACATTTGTATTGTTAAAGTCAATGCTAACCACTGTGTTATGTTCTGAATCACACGTTTGTGCTTCTCCAGACCAAGCACTCTTTAAAAATGCTGACTACCAGTATGAATGACATGTGAATCCTACACCTTGTAGTCCCCTTTGCCTTATGTAACTTTGTCTATACACTGATTTACACGTATGATTCATTGTCTCTATATGTGTGTAATGTAAAGTACTCTGACATCCTACAATAGTACGAGAGATGCTATAAAACAAATGAAATACATGTGACAACCGGGGCTATGGAGAGATGAGAGGCACTGTTGGAGGGTGATAATAAGGGAACCATTGAAGAACCCCAACAAAGATTGTCGTATCCTGGTGCATAGTAAGGTCTTCATTTACTATTCGTTAAAAGCTAATACAATTCAATATATAATGATAAATGTGTTTTAGACTGCACCATTGTTTCCTAAATATTTTGGGGGAGAGCCTCCCAAAGCCCCCTTTGTAGTAGTCAGGCTCACTCACTGCACTTGGTGTGCACTGTATGGGGACTGGCCTGAAAACATTTGCCAGGGCTGCTTTGGGTTTCCAGTCTGGCCCTGGCAGGAGCAGGAGCCTTGTACTGCGAAATAAAACCAACCATTTAAAAGTTAGTCACAGAGATGCAGCACCAACCTTCCCATTAAATTTTTTTGTTTTTGCAAATTCTTTCAATATAAAATACTAAGGGGGATATTTACAACAGAAGTGGAGGAGCGTGTCGTTAGCCTCCTTGGCTTAACGACACGCTCTGCCACTTCAGAAACGCAGGACTGCACCATACTTACAAGAATATGGTGCAGCCCTGCATTTCCTCCCGTGCTGGCGCTACACTTAGCAGTGTAGCGGCAACGCAGGCACCCTTGCCCCATAGTGCAAGGGTGTTTGCGTGCAGGGGAAGATTGTTTATGTACAGAAAGGTCCCCCTTCCTGCACATAAACAATATTGCAATGTAGTTTTGTCACTTCTATGTGTGCTGCTTAATGCAGCACACATGGAAGTTACAAAATGCCATTTTTAAAAAAAGATTGTTAATGTGCAGGAAGGGTCACCTTCCTGAACATAAACAATCCAACGCGTTTTGCTTTTTCCATGTGTGCTGCACAAGGCAGCACACATGGAAAAAGCAAAAACGAGGAGAAATAAAGCATTTCTCCTTGTTTAGCCAAGTTAAGACCTGGTTTTCCCTGGTCTTAATTTTGGCGCTGCATCCTATTTACGCTGCCCTTGTAAATAGGGGGCAGCGTCAAAATCAATGGGTGTTGCGGTGGAACGCCCACCGCAACACCCACTGCCCACCCCTTTCACGCTAAGCATTGCGTGAAAGGGGGCCTTATTTACAAAGCAGTGTTATGCCATGTTAAGTGGCTTAACACTGCCTTGTAAATAAGGCGAAGCACCTATCACCACGGGATCGTCACAAAAAGTGACGTTCCCATGGCGATAGGGGCTTGTAAATATGCCCCTAAAATCCTTAGTAATTTGAGTATTTGTTTTGTGTGCACGTGTTTTAATGTTTGAAATTTCAATCATACAAATTGCTTGGGGGTCCCCGGCTTCCAGTGGTGACTCAATGGGGGTCCTCAGGAGTCAAAAGTTTGGGAACCACTGCTCTAGGTGACTCCCATTTCCATGCCGGTTTCCATACTTGGAGGTCCCAATCCCTGGTGGTAGGGTTTGCCCCGTTATGATCCCACACCCTCACAGTCACGGGAGGCAAACCATCCTTCTTTCCCTCCGGTATGATGTTTTATTAGGGAGTTAGACCAGAGTCCCTGGCCCTGCATTTCTAGTCGCCCCCTGACCTCTATCCTTTTGGATTATCCTCACTCGTCTTCCGGATTATGTGCCCTCCTCTTCTTACTATTCTCCTCTGCACTATCGCTACCCTAGTGGCCCCTCTTCTCCCTATCATGGCTTCCACTCGAATAAAGTCGGGAGTTAACTGCTTCAAAGTCATCTATCCCCCTAATCTGTCCAAAGCAGCAGCAAAACGGTTCAAGCACAACACCATTGAACACTTCCCTGATTCCCTCTTTGTGTATCAATTCCATAATGGGCACCTAGGGAAGCTAAAAAATGACTTAATTTTTTTCACCCACGACATCCCTTCCTGGTCCACCAGCTTCTTCAATTTCTTCAACGTCTCCTCCTCCTCATCTATCCCGCATGGACAGCGGCTAAAAATTTCCCCCTCCACAAGCTTTAAGGGCTCTCTCACCATAACACTCTACAATAATGGCACCGTCATGATTCAAGCGACAGACTCCTGTCTCTCCCTCTTTGACCATCTCTTCCACTCCCTTCGCCCAACCCATACAACTATGATCTCCCTCAAGTCTTCTTTGAGCTCCTCTCCTTTCTCCCTCCTGACCCCCCGTTACTCCAGCAGGCCGCTCTCCCAGGAGACACAGGCCTACCCTTTGTTTCCCCCTGCCTTTGCTCCCTCCTCTCCCTCTCTTCCCCCTTCCCAAAATGTCCCTCCCCCTATCTTGTCTGTCCGGCCTCCACCCCCTCCCCACCCTGCATCTTCCCAATTCTCCAACGTTTTCGTCGCCCCCCTAATCCCCCTAATCCAACCCACCGCCCCCCCTCTTAATCCACCTTTCTTACAACCTGGTCTTCCGATCAACTTTCCTTACCTCCCCCCTTCACCTCATCCCTTTCTGCTCTTCCCCGTCCCCCGTACCCTAAACTCTTCTCTTCCACCTCCCATCTATCTTCAACCCCACCTTCCTCATCCCTTGCTTCCCAACCTTGTCTCCCTCCCGGCAATTCCTCTCTCCTTCTGACCTTGCAGTCCCTTACTCCTCCCGCAGTTTCCATCTAGCCAATTCCCCCCCACTCCACCTGTTACCTGTCCCCCTACATTCACCTTTCATAGCCTATAGTACCTGTCTAGCACCATCCTCTCCTCTCTCCCCATACCTCTGGCCTTCCTCAGACCCCCCGCCCCCCCCCCCCTTTACAGCCCCCTATCCTTTCGTCTCCACGTACCTTCGGACTTCATCTGACCCCCCGTCCTCCCCTCCCGGTTCAGCCTCGTCTCCCCTCTTCTTCCCTTACCTCCGGCCTTCATTTGTCCCCCATCCTACTCCTCAACTTTCTCCTCATACGTATGCCCTCTTCTCTTCGCCTCTGTTCAACACCAGTAAAAATATTTCTCTTCCCACCACTGTTTCACCATCCACTCCTATTGTCCACCATCTTTCCTCACCTTCTACCCTTGCTCCCCAACTCCCCACCCATTCCCCCACCCCTCCACTCCCTCCCTCACCCTCTGCGCTCCCTCCCTTATCCCGTTCCACCACCCCGCCCCGTCCTCCCTCACTCTCTGCACTCCCTCCCGTATCCCGCTCCTCCAGCCCTCCCCGTCCTCCCTCACCCTCTGCACCGCCTCCCTCAACCCGTTCCCCCACCCCTCCCCGTCCTCCCTCACCCTCTGCACTCCCTCCTTTATCCATCGAGCCACCCAACACTCCGTGCTCAGCTCTCCTCTCTCTGGAAAATAAACTTGATTCTCTCATCTATTCCATTTCCCAGCTTGTAGCGTCCAACTCACGTTTAAGCGCCAAGTTGTCCCCTGTCCCTAACAACCTCCCGAGGAGTTCCTTGCTCCCGTGCCCCAATAAAACCAACCACAGTCTGTCCTCTGCAGACATCACCAACTTACTGGCCAGCTACAAGACCACCAATGTCACTCCCCCTCCACCTTCCTCTCCTAATAATTCTACGCAGTTTCCTATTCAGACCATCTCCTCTGTCAGACCTTACCAGCCTCCCTCTTACCGGGCTCCCTCATTCAAGAATCTTATCCCTATCTCCCTGAACAACCCTATCACCCCATCACCAAAACATCTGCGTCAGAGCTGCACTGCTTGCTCCACAACTGCAGATCTGCAATCAAACACAAAGTGGAAATCTCTGATACTATCACCCACCAACATCTTGACATGTTCTTCCTCACTGAGACCTGGTTTAATGACTCCTCTCATACTTTGTTTGATCTTCTGGTACCCACGGACTACTCTATCCTCAGAAATGACAGGGCAGACAAAATTGGGGGCGGTGTCGCTATCATCGTCAGGAACTCCCTTCAAATGAAAGCCTTCCCTACCACCCTTTTCCGTACATTCGAATGCTTATCCCTAGAACTTCAAATACATCACGGCTCACCCTTTAGATTCCATGCCATCTACCACCCGCCCGGTAACTGCTCTTCCTTTGTGGAGGAACTGACTGACTTCATCAGTGACCAATTTTCTCAAAGTGACAGACAGATCTTCCTGGGTGACTTTAATCTCCACTGGGGTTCTTTGGAACACTCGGCTGCCAACAAGCTTGCCTCCTTTCTCTCAGCCAATGATCTCCTCCAACATTGCTCGGAAACCACACATTCCAAGGGCTCAATTCTGGACCTTGTCATATCCAAAGCAGACCTGCTGACTACTGCTCCCCCATCCATGTAGACTGGTCTGACCACTTCCTCATTCCCTTCCGTTTTCACCTATCGCACGTTATAACTCTCGGCCAACCTAAAAGAGCTACTACCTGGTTCCGCAACACTAAGAACATTGATCTGGACACTTTTTGTGATTCTGCTATGCGGGCACTTCCGAGACTAGACCCTAGCGTGGATGTCAACGTTCTCACTTCTCAGTGCCTCTCAGTACTAGCAGTCGAAATCGACAATGTCGCTCCTCTCCAAAGCAAAAGACCCACCCCCTCAGCACCTTGGTTCAATAAAGCTCTCTACGATGAAAGGAAAAACCTTAGATCTCTGGAGAAACGAGGAGAAAATCTCCTTCCGCCTCCAATCTCTCTCTTTTACGCTCAGCAAGATCCAAATATCACAACCACATCTTCCTTGAAAAAGCATCACATTTCAGATCCCTCCTTGACTCAGCCAAAAACAGACCCAAAAACTTTTTGACCTCATCAAAAACCCAAACTGTTCTCCCATAACCATTAAGCCTGAGGATTCCTCAAAGAAAGCAGCAGATTTCGCTATATTCTTCGATGAAAAGGTCAAAGCACTGGTGGATCAGGTCGCCCACCCCTCCCCCATTGAGGAGCGGAAATCCTTAGTTACCTGGCAGAACTTTGACGTCATCTCGGAAGATGACCTCCTCAAATGCATCCTCGAAACTAAACCCTCCAACCATTCTTCTGACCCCATCCCTAGCGACGTCGCCATTGATTTCTACACCTATACTCTCTCTTACTGGACCAGGCTAGTCAATCTCTTCCTCAGTCAAGGCTCCCTCCCGGTTGCCCTCAAATCAGGTCAGGTCACCCCTCTTCTAAAAAAACCCTCCGCCGATGCGAACGACCTCAACAACTTCCGCCCCATCACCAACCTCCCTTTTCTTTCGAAAATCACCGAAAAATGTGTTGCGAAACAACTTTCCTCACATATTATGGACAATAACCTCCTCGACGTCTTCCAGTCGGGCTTCATCCAAAATTACAGCACTGAAACAGCCCTGCTGCAAGTGATTGACGATGCGCTGCATATACTCGACTCTGGGGAATCGTGTCTTCTGATTCTTCTAGACCTCTCTGCAGCCTTTGACACTGTTAATCATAGCACCCTCCTCAACACTCTTCAACAGAGAATGGGACTGGATGGCACAGTGCTCAAATGGTTTGCCTCTTTCCTCTCGGACAGATCCCAAATGATCAAGATAGCGAACAGTCTTTCATCTCCATTGGCCGTAGGTCAAGGCGTCCCTCAAGGTTCTATCCTGGCACCCACCTTGTTTAATCTCTACCTGGAACCTTTAGGGAACCTCCTAAGCAAATCTGGGATCCATTACCATCTTTATGCGGACGACACTCAAATCTACCTTAAGGTGTCTTCCGCACACGATCTCTCCCTACTCAACTCTACTCTCAACTCTATTCACAACTGGATGTTAGCTCACCAACTCATTCTGAATCCCGCCAAAACTGAATTCCTCCTCCTCTCTACCTCTCTCTCACCTCCTCCTGTTCAATCTTGGATGGATCAGCTGAACCTACTCAACAACAAACCCATCATTGTCGACAGTGCTAAATCCCTAGGTGTCATTCTTGACAAAAGACTCAACCTAATCTCCCACATCAACTCTATTGCTAAGAACGCACGTTACCAGTTGCGCCTTCTATGGGGGATCCGTCGGTTCTTCCCGGAGAAAGACTTAAAAACCTTGGTACAATCTCTGGTTCTCTCAAGACTGGATTATTGCAATTCTCTTCTGACGGGCCTACCCAAATCCCACCTCTCCCCTCTCAAATCCATCCTCCATTCAGCAGCTCGCTTCATTTCAGGGTCTAAACGAAGCGACCACGTCACTCCTATCCTGTCCTCTATTCGATGGCTTCCGATCGAGGCAAGATCTATTTACAAAACTGCCTGCATCACACACAAAGCCTTACACACGTCCTCCCCTCGTTACCTGGCGAATAAATTGAAATTGTCCGGTGGCTCTCGCCCTTCTCGCAATGCGGAAACGCTTCTGCTTGAGCCCCCCGTCTTCAAAAGGGAAAGATCGATGGCTCAATCCTTCTCAGGCAATGCGGTGAGAATCTGGAACTCGCTTCCCCCATTGCTCCGTGCCACCTCCTCTACTCGGATCTTCAAAGCTGACCTCAAATCTCTTCTCTTCCAAAGACACTTACAGAACTAATACTTTCATTCTCAGGCACCTCTATGAAGTTCGCTCTTTATTGTAAATTTGTACTTTTTCCTGTACATTCCTCACCCTTGCGTGCTGTGTTGGATTTTATGTGTGTGTTCCCTTCATTTCAAGTACCCTGTTTAATTCACGCCCTCTCTACTCCCTCAAGGAAGTTCTTCCACTATAGGAAATTCTGTACTCCATGCCTATAGAAGTGCCTTCCCAGTGTGTTATGAGTGACTGCCACTTATTGCAGTATTATACCTCTATTTGTATTTTGTATCTCATGTATCATGCACACCTGTCACTTTTTCCTCTTGGAACGTATACCTCTTTTTGTATCTGGTTTGTTTGTTATTTGCACAATTGTCACTTTTCCTCATGTAATGTAACGCTTGCTTTTGTATTATGCTCACTTGTAACCTTCTCCTCATGTAATGTTACTGTTCCTATTGTGAAGCGCTCTGACACCTTCGGGTAAAGTCCGCGCTATATAAAAACGCATAAATAAATAAATAAATGTGGCTTTCTCAGATGGACGTCTTCACACTGCACGCGACTTGGCCGAGAACATCTGACGAGGAAGGGAGGTCGCGCAAGCCTGCTCCCCGCTGTCGGCAAGCGGGAGAAGGTTGCCGCCATTCAAAAATCAACCTGAGAACAGACCTCAGGTAAACATTTGAGACGCGTTGTGTGTGCGCGTCCCATAAACAAAGCACTGCACCCTTCAAAACCTTAAATGATCGATTTAGCGGGCGCCACTAATTAAGCTCTTTTTTTTTTAAACAAGCGGCTCATACTCTGTGGGTGCAAAGCATGATGCAAACTGAAGTTTTAAAACAAGAAAACTAACGCTCGGCGTGCACCTCGACCTAATGAAATCCCAGGACATGGTATATAAAGTGTATGACGGTCAATCCTTACATTGGACTGACTGACGGGATAATAAATAGATCAATAACTAAACAAGAATTGTAAAGAAACAAAGGTGTACTTATCGGAAGGAGCAGCCAATGAAAAAGGAGTGTAGCTGTGGGTCTTGGGCTTATATATTCTATTTAATGATTCCAAAATGGAACTAAATGTTTTGTATTTTTATGTTCTTTAAAGGGCTGTAGTTGGGGGCCATGATAGCCTCCAATCTTGTAATGAATTCTCCACTGATTCAAAGTTTTTCTTGAATGCCTTGTTTATTTGTATTCATAATTACCTAATCATGGATAAACTAATCACTCAATGTGCTGAATCTGCCTCTAATAGCCATTTTTTTTAGTGCAGAGTTATCAGTCTTTTTATTTATATTTGGCCTGTGTGGGACAAATTGTACTGTGTAACAGCATTTTAGCAATAGCAAACATATCGGACTTTCCAACACCCCCTTTTTTTAATCTGATTATACATCCTCAAACCTTCCAGCACTAAACTATTCAACAAAAGGCATTTTTTATTTTCTGAAGACAATATCACGCCTTCATCTTTAATGTTGCCTTATTATAATTTAAAAAAAATAATGCTTCGATTCAGGCCACGACAAAAGAAGATTTTGAGGTGCTGCCAGAAATTCTTTGGAACGGTTCAAGTTATTATGATGGGTTGTAGACATTTTTACTTTTCTTTTTTTATTACTAGTGGTTTGAGACAGCAATAGCAATGCAAATTCACAACAGTACCAGTTTAAAAAAGTTACGATGCAGCCGCTCAGTTTCACACAGAGGAATGAAAAATAATACGCTGAGCAGAAATACCTTTGCATTTTGGTGGTAGTTCAGTCCCATTCATCACAGGCACGGTCTTGGTGCACACTCTGGCCGATCAGAGTTCTCGGGATCCACTCCTGGGTAGTATGGAGTTAGAGAGGGATATGATGCTGGGGAGACTGGCACCGTTATCAAGCCATATCATACATGAAGGTACTCACAGAGATCCAAGAGTGTGTGTACACAGCAGTCAGAAGCAGCATGTGCCTAATGAGCCTAGTGGTTGCTTCAACAGACTGCAGGATGATGTGCAACATCAAGAGAGCAGCTGGAAATACAACAGGAGAGAGAATCTGTCCCAGATAAAAGTTGTTAATACTCCCCTTAACCACCGAGATCTTTTGTCGGACCCCCTGCTCTTCCGCTGTTGCCCTAACAAGCAGGGCTTCAAGTTCCCCTAGTTCCTTGACCAATGCCCTTATTTTTTGAGCCTGTGCCCTCTGCATGGGCAAGCTGAGGGTCTACCCCCTTATTCCAGCTTTCAATGAGTCCCAGACTACGCCTGCTGGTGCACTTCCTCTATTGCTTCCCATAAAGCCTGTTAACCGTTCCAGCTTGAAGAGCAGCCCCCTATCAAGACCATGTCTGAGTCTGAGCTACAGTGGGTACTACCTGGAGCTCTGTTATCAAGGGATTATGATCGGAAAATATAATTGGAGTTTCTCAACATGAGCCTACCTGATCAACCTCGCAGAGGCCAGAAAATAGTCAAGTCGAGCAAATTTCGTATGGAGGTGCGAGAAGTAAGTATACCTTGGATCGGGCGCTTTTAGCCTGTCCCAGACATCCATAAGACCATTGGTCCTCATGAGCTGCTGCACTGCCCTATAAACCCTAGGCTTCTTACCCCCATATCTCCCAGGTGATGAATGCCCCCGAGTACAGTCTATATGAGTATTCAAATCCCCACACAGTATTAACAGAGTGGCCCAGGAAGCCAATTCCACATCCAGATATTCAGGTACTGCTGGCTCATCTAAATTAGAGACATATCCAGAACAAATAGTAAAGTTTACCCCGGCCACCAAATATTTCACCATGGCCCACCAAATATTTCACCATGGCCCATCTTTCTTATTTGTCCAAGAGTTTACGTTTAACCTCACAAACATTCCTTTGTGCCAGGATTGCTACTCCCCTTGTGGTGGTTTCCTACGTAGAGAACACCAAGAGTTCAAAGCCTATGGTTTCAAGCAGATCCCTTCTTACCCCCTCTATGTGGGTCCCTTGTAGACAAACTAAATCAACTCCCAAGGCTTTCAGCCCCTCTGCCACCTCAGCCCTTTTAGCCCGATCATTTAGTCTACAAACTGACTGTATAAATGTGCAATCCCCTTGCTTGTGCCATTCACATGTGTAACAGATTCCTTACACACTGATTTATAACCATGAATGATACGTATTTCTCACCAATTCGCATGACTGAAGATCAGAGATTGGGCAAATTCTATAATTCAGATTTAATCTCTTAAAAATCACATTTTCTATGTTGCTACTTTTTCAAACCCCCCTTCCAATCCCCGCATTCCTCTTCAGAACCCGTCTGCCCCCCACCCCCTCCCGACCCTTCTACCTCTTCCTCCCTTGTGAAGCAATCAGACCCATGCTGGTCTGTGTGATGGGTCATGTGCCCCTCTTTCTCCCAACCTAAGCCAAGCTAAGCAACACAAAAAATATGACTGTGTGAGATGCAATGTGATGACTAAAAACATTGAGACCCTCTTGTGCACATAACAACTCATAACCCTGTAATCAGCCATTATATATATCACCCTAGTTGACCTCCCTTTCTAATACACAGTGCTACCATCCCAAACTCTCCAGATATTCCTTAGCATTGACCTCTGATGAGAATACCTGTATCCTACTGTTAATTATTGTCTTGAGTCTTGCAGGATTCATTAAATAGGCTTCTGCCCCCTTATCCTGAAGTGGTTTATCAGTTGCCTGAATCTCCATCGCCTTTCTTCAGTCATGTGACAAATGTCTGGTCTACTGAAAAAGGTGTGTCTGTCTGCACAGCACTTAGCATCCTGGTGCACTTTCTCGAATACCACCTGCCTTAAGAAGTAATTGCCAAAGGTCAATGGCGCTAGGTCAATGGCCCTAGGTCATGTGCTGCCGAGACATTTCTCGGATCCGCCCGCTTCATCATGAGGGAAAATCTATGAGCTCTCTAAACTTCATAATCCAAGTTCCACCATTCAAGTTCCGTGAAGGTGCTCCAGAATAGCTTGATCATAAATGTCCTCACATCACTACCCTCTACGCCTTCCTCTATCCCCAAAATACTTAATTTGTTGCTGCATTGCCGGTTTTCGAAATCTTTTAACTTCCACTGAGTATCAATTATTTGTGCTTCTTGTGCAGCAGCATGACCCTTTATTGCAGTGAGATCCATTTTGAGAGCAGCAGAACGGCTTTCCACTACTGAAATCCTCTCTTCAATCTCAGAGCTGGTTTTAGAGATTCTCCTTACTATGCCCTGAAGCTTCCTGGTTGCAGCCCGCGCTTTTTGATTATCAGACCGGGTTTTCTCCTAGTGTAGCATGATACCATGATATATGGTCTTGACGGTAGGTGGCTTGTTCAACCTTGACTGTGAAGGTAGCAAAGAAGTATCAGGCTCAGAGAGCGGAGATTTATTAGTATAGCGAAAGCAAAGGTAGGCTATTTGCATTGCGCATGCGACAAAAGGAGGCATGAAGTGGCATTAATGCCATAATGGACAAGGATGGGCAGGTGGTTAGCGCCTCGGAAGCTATTATACGAGTATTCAAGGAGTATTATGAAACACTTTTCTGGACAGAGGAGCCTTCCTCCCTGGCAGAGGTTGAGCAGTATTTAGACTCAGTTAAAAGTGGAGGGTTAGCGGTGAAGGAACATGTAGCTCTTGAATCCCCAATTACCCAGGGGGAAATTAAAATAGCACTTAGCTCTTTAGCAATGGAGAAGGCAGCAGGACCAGACAGGATCTCGCTGGAAATTTTATATGGTCTTATACTCTAAATTAGGAGGGGACATGCTTAATACTTTTCTTGAAGCCCATCAGGGACCCCAAACACCAGCTTCATGGACAGTGACTAATATAATGATCTTTAAGAAGAAGGGCAAACCTCCGCTAAACCCAGGCTCATATAGGCCTATCACTTTAATAAATAGTGATGCAAAGATATATTCTAAAATACTTGTGACAAAGTTCGTTAGGGTTATAGCCAAAATGGTGTCTCCCTGGCAGTATGGCTTTATCCCGGGCAGAGGACCATGTTAGGCAGGTAATCGCGCTGTCTGATGTGACCAGGGCATTAGTCCCATGGCTATGATTTTGCTTGATGCCGAAAAGGCTTTTGATCAGGTTGCATGTGATTATTTGTGGGTGGCACTTAAGAGGAAAGGGATAGGCCCTGGCTTAATCAGAGCTATCCAGTCACATTATCACAAACCAATGGACAGAATGCAAATAATGGGGAGGGAATTGGAGAACATTCTGGTCAAGACAGGGACAAGGCAGGGATACCCATGCTCACCCATCCTTTTTGCCTTAAATTGCTGGCTATTACCTGAATAAGAGCAAGACCCAAATTATTGCTAATAGTGAAATTCATATGGAAGACGAGCACAGAGTCGATAGTGTAATATTCCTGGGGGTAAATATAACACCTAGAGTGGAAGACATTGTAAGATTAAACCTTGCTCCTATGTTGACAAAAAGTAAGATGGATCTGAGGCGGATTAACAATCTGCATCTAACATTAATAGGTCGCTGCAACGTAATCAAATTGTTGTTATTACCAAAGCTACTCTATTTTTTCAGGGCAATGCCTTTTGTATCGCTTTGTTCGCCCTAAGTTGGCGGGGGTATGCCCAGACGTGGGTCCCTTGCTCACTTTGCCACTGGATTCAAGCAAGCCTGGCTGATGACGGCTGGAATGCCAGAAACCGGTCCTAGGATGCTTGTTTCCGGTCCAGGGAAGACATGGCTTGGCAGTTCGTGCTGGACTGTTCCCATGAGGCACAGGGTCAGACTGATTTGCATATGGCCATGTCTGAACTGGGGTGGTGGAGTGAGCTAAAGAATGATGATGGATTAAACCCAGATCAGTTGACTGGGGGTGAGTGTTTGATTGGCTCAAACGTTCCGTCCATCATCCCCTTTTGTATCGCTTTGTTCGCCCTAAGTTGGTGGGGGTATGCCCAGACGTGGGTCCCTTGCTCACTTTGCCACTGGATTCAAGCAAGCCTGGCTGATGACGGCTGGAATGCCAGAAAGTGGTCCTAGGATGCTTGTTTCCGGTCCAGGAAGACATGGCTTGGCAGTTCGTGCTGGACTGTTCCCATGAGGCACAGGGTCAGACTGATTTGCATATGGCCATGTCTGAACTGGGGTGGTGGAGTGAGCTAAAGAATGATGATGGATTAAACCCAGATCAGTTGACTGGGGGTGAGTGTTTGATTGGCTCAAACGTTCCGTCCATCATCCCCTTTTGTATCGCTTTGTTCGCCCTAAGTTGGCGGGGGTATGCCCAGACGTGGGTCCCTTGCTCACTTTGCCACTGGATTCAAGCAAGCCTGGCTGATGACGGCTGGAATGCCAGAAACCGGTCCTAGGATGCTTGTTTCCGGTCCAGGGAAGACATGGCTTGGCAGTTCGTGCTGGACTGTTCCCATGAGGCACAGGGTCAGACTGATTTGCATATGGCCATGTCTGAACTGGGGTGGTGGAGTGAGCTAAAGAATGATGATGGATTAAACCCAGATCAGTTGACTGGGGGTGAGTGTTTGATTGGCTCAAACATTCCGTCCATCATCCCCCTTTTGTATCGCTTTGTTCGCCCTAAGTTGGCGGGGTATGCCCAGACGTGGGTCCCTTGCTCACTTTGCCACTGGATTCAAGCAAGCCTGGCTGATGACGGCTGGAATGCCAGAAACCGGTCCTAGGATGCTTGTTTCCGGTCCAGGGAAGACATGGCTTGGCAGTTCGTGCTGGACTGTTCCCATGAGGCACAGGGTCAGACTGATTTGCATATGGCCATGTCTGAACTGGGGTGGTGGAGTGAGCTAAAGAATGATGATGGATTAAACCCAGATCAGTTGACTGGGGGTGAGTGTTTGATTGGCTCAAACGTTCCGTCCATCATCCCCTTTGTATCGCTTTGTTCGCCCTAAGTTGGCGGGGGTATGCCCAGACGTGGGTCCCTTGCTCACTTTGCCACTGGATTCAAGCAAGCCTGGCTGATGACGGCTGGAATGCCAGAAACCGGTCCTAGGATGCTTGTTTCCGGTCCAGGAAGACATGGCTTGGCAGTTCGTGCTGGACTGTTCCCATGAGGCACAGGGTCAGACTGATTTGCATATGGCCATGTCTGAACTGGGGTGGTGGAGTGAGCTAAAGAATGATGATGGATTAAACCCAGATCAGTTGACTGGGGGTGAGTGTTTGATTGGCTCAAACGTTCCGTCCATCATCCCCTTTTGTATCGCTTTGTTCGCCCTAAGTTGGCGGGGTATGCCCAGACGTGGGTCCCTTGCTCACTTTGCCACTGGATTCAAGCAAGCCTGGCTGATGACGGCTGGAATGCCAGAAACCGGTCCTAGGATGCTTGTTTCCGGTCCAGGGAAGACATGGCTTGGCAGTTCGTGCTGGACTGTTCCCATGAGGCACAGGGTCAGACTGATTTGCATATGGCCATGTCTGAACTGGGGTGGTGGAGTGAGCTAAAGAATGATGATGGATTAAACCCAGATCAGTTGACTGGGGGTGAGTGTTTGATTGGCTCAAACGTTCCGTCCATCATCCCCTTTTGTATCGCTTTGTTCGCCCTAAGTTGGCGGGGGTATGCCCAGACGTGGGTCCCTTGCTCACTTTGCCACTGGATTCAAGCAAGCCTGGCTGATGACGGCTGGAATGCCAGAAAGCGGTCCTAGGATGCTTGTTTCCGGTCCAGGGAAGACATGGCTTGGCAGTTCGTGCTGGACTGTTCCCATGAGGCACAGGGTCAGACTGATTTGCATATGGCCATGTCTGAACTGGGGTGGTGGAGTGAGCTAAAGAATGATGATGGATTAAACCCAGATCAGTTGACTGGGGTGAGTGTTTGATTGGCTCAAACGTTCCGTCCATCATCCCCTTTTGTATCGCTTTGTTCGCCCTAAGTTGGCGGGGGTATGCCCAGACGTGGGTCCCTTGCTCACTTTGCCACTGGATTCAAGCAAGCCTGGCTGATGACGGCTGGAATGCCAGAAACCGGTCCTAGGATGCTTGTTTCCGGTCCAGGGAAGACATGGCTTGGCAGTTCGTGCTGGACTGTTCCCATGAGGCACAGGGTCAGACTGATTTGCATATGGCCATGTCTGAACTGGGGTGGTGGAGTGAGCTAAAGAATGATGATGGATTAAACCCAGATCAGTTGACTGGGGGTGAGTGTTTGATTGGCTCAAGCGTTCCGTCCATCATCCCCTTTTGTATCGCTTTGTTCGCCCTAAGTTGGCGGGGTATGCCCAGACGTGGGTCCCTTGCTCACTTTGCCACTGGATTCAAGCAAGCCTGGCTGATGACGGCTGGAATGCCAGAAACCGGTCCTAGGATGCTTGTTTCCGGTCCAGGGAAGACATGGCTTGGCAGTTCGTGCTGGACTGTTCCCATGAGGCACAGGGTCAGACTGATTTGCATATGGCCATGTCTGAACTGGGGTGGTGGAGTGAGCTAAAGAATGATGATGGATTAAACCCAGATCAGTTGACTGGGGGTGAGTGTTTGATTGGCTCAAACGTTCCGTCCATCATCCCCTTTTGTATCGCTTTGTTCGCCCTAAGTTGGCGGGGTATGCCCAGACGTGGGTCCCTTGCTCACTTTGCCACTGGATTCAAGCAAGCCTGGCTGATGACGGCTGGAATGCCAGAAAGCGGTCCTAGGATGCTTGTTTCCGGTCCAGGGAAGACATGGCTTGGCAGTTCGTGCTGGACTGTTCCCATGAGGCACAGGGTCAGACTGATTTGCATATGGCCATGTCTGAACTGGGGTGGTGGAGTGAGCTAAAGAATGATGATGGATTAAACCCAGATCAGTTGACTGGGGGTGAGTGTTTGATTGGCTCAAACGTTCCGTCCATCATCCCCTTTTGTATCGCTTTGTTCGCCCTAAGTTGGCGGGGGTATGCCCAGACGTGGGTCCCTTGCTCACTTTGCCACTGGATTCAAGCAAGCCTGGCTGATGACGGCTGGAATGCCAGAAACCGGTCCTAGGATGCTTGTTTCCGGTCCAGGGAAGACATGGCTTGGCAGTTCGTGCTGGACTGTTCCCATGAGGCACAGGGTCAGACTGATTTGCATATGGCCATGTCTGAACTGGGGTGGTGGAGTGAGCTAAAGAATGATGATGGATTAAACCCAGATCAGTTGACTGGGGGTGAGTGTTTGATTGGCTCAAACGTTCCGTCCATCATCCCCTTTTGTATCGCTTTGTTCGCCCTAAGTTGGCGGGGGTATGCCCAGACGTGGGTCCCTTGCTCACTTTGCCACTGGATTCAAGCAAGCCTGGCTGATGACGGCTGGAATGCCAGAAACCGGTCCTAGGATGCTTGTTTCCGGTCCAGGGAAGACATGGCTTGGCAGTTCGTGCTGGACTGTTCCCATGAGGCACAGGGTCAGACTGATTTGCATATGGCCATGTCTGAACTGGGGTGGTGGAGTGAGCTAAAGAATGATGATGGATTAAACCCAGATCAGTTGACTGGGGGTGAGTGTTTGATTGGCTCAAACGTTCCGTCCATCATCCCCTTTTGTATCGCTTTGTTCGCCCTAAGTTGGCGGGGGTATGCCCAGACGTGGGTCCCTTGCTCACTTTGCCACTGGATTCAAGCAAGCCTGGCTGATGACGGCTGGAATGCCAGAAACCGGTCCTAGGATGCTTGTTTCCGGTCCAGGGAAGACATGGCTTGGCAGTTCGTGCTGGACTGTTCCCATGAGGCACAGGGTCAGACTGATTTGCATATGGCCATGTCTGAACTGGGGTGGTGGAGTGAGCTAAAGAATGATGATGGATTAAACCCAGATCAGTTGACTGGGGGTGAGTGTTTGATTGGCTCAAGCGTTCCGTCCATCATCCCCTTTTGTATCGCTTTGTTCGCCCTAAGTTGGCGGGGGTATGCCCAGACGTGGGTCCCTTGCTCACTTTGCCACTGGATTCAAGCAAGCCTGGCTGATGACGGCTGGAATGCCAGAAACCGGTCCTAGGATGCTTGTTTCCGGTCCAGGGAAGACATGGCTTGGCAGTTCGTGCTGGACTGTTCCCATGAGGCACAGGGTCAGACTGATTTGCATATGGCCATGTCTGAACTGGGGTGGTGGAGTGAGCTAAAGAATGATGATGGATTAAACCCAGATCAGTTGACTGGGGGTGAGTGTTTGATTGGCTCAAACGTTCCGTCCATCATCCCCTTTTGTATCGCTTTGTTCGCCCTAAGTTGGCGGGGGTATGCCCAGACGTGGGTCCCTTGCTCACTTTGCCACTGGATTCAAGCAAGCCTGGCTGATGACGGCTGGAATACCAGAAACCGGTCCCAGGATGCTTGTTTCCGGTCCAGGGAAGACATGGCTTGGCAGTTCGTGCTGGACTGTTCCCATGAGGCACAGGGTCAGACTGATTTGCATATGGCCATGTCTGAACTGGGGTGGTGGAGTGAGCTAAAGAATGATGATGGATTAAACCCAGATCAGTTGACTGGGGGTGAGTGTTTGATTGGCTCAAGCGTTCCGTCCATCATCCCCTTTTGTATCGCTTTGTTCGCCCTAAGTTGGCGGGGGTATGCCCAGGCGTGGGTCCCTTGCTCACTTTGCCACTGGATTCAAGCAAGCCTGGCTGATGACGGCTGGAATGCCAGAAACCGGTCCTAGGATGCTTGTTTCCGGTCCAGGGAAGACATGGCTTGGCAGTTCGTGCTGGACTGTTCCCATGAGGCACAGGGTCAGACTGATTTGCATATGGCCATGTCTGAACTGGGGTGGTGGAGTGAGCTAAAGAATGATGATGGATTAAACCCAGATCAGTTGACTGGGGGTGAGTGTTTGATTGGCTCAAGCGTTCCGTCCATCATCCCCTTTTGTATCGCTTTGTTCGCCCTAAGTTGGCGGGGGTATGCCCAGACGTGGGTCCCTTGCTCACTTTGCCACTGGATTCAAGCAAGCCTGGCTGATGACGGCTGGAATGCCAGAAACCGGTCCTAGGATGCTTGTTTCCGGTCCAGGGAAGACATGGCTTGGCAGTTCGTGCTGGACTGTTCCCATGAGGCACAGGGTCAGACTGATTTGCATATGGCCATGTCTGAACTGGGGTGGTGGAGTGAGCTAAAGAATGATGATGGATTAAACCCAGATCAGTTGACTGGGGGTGAGTGTTTGATTGGCTCAAACGTTCCGTCCATCATCCCCTTTTGTATCGCTTTGTTCGCCCTAAGTTGGCGGGGGTATGCCCAGACGTGGGTCCCTTGCTCACTTTGCCACTGGATTCAAGCAAGCCTGGCTGATGACGGCTGGAATGCCAGAAACCGGTCCTAGGATGCTTGTTTCCGGTCCAGGGAAGACATGGCTTGGCAGTTCGTGCTGGACTGTTCCCATGAGGCACAGGGTCAGACTGATTTGCATATGGCCATGTCTGAACTGGGGTGGTGGAGTGAGCTAAAGAATGATGATGGATTAAACCCAGATCAGTTGACTGGGGGTGAGTGTTTGATTGGCTCAAGCGTTCCGTCCATCATCCCCTTTTGTATCGCTTTGTTCGCCCTAAGTTGGCGGGGTATGCCCAGACGTGGGTCCCTTGCTCACTTTGCCACTGGATTCAAGCAAGCCTGGCTGATGACGGCTGGAATGCCAGAAACCGGTCCTAGGATGCTTGTTTCCGGTCCAGGGAAGACATGGCTTGGCAGTTCGTGCTGGACTGTTCCCATGAGGCACAGGGTCAGACTGATTTGCATATGGCCATGTCTGAACTGGGGTGGTGGAGTGAGCTAAAGAATGATGATGGATTAAACCCAGATCAGTTGACTGGGGGTGAGTGTTTGATTGGCTCAAACGTTCCGTCCATCATCCCCTTTTGTATCGCTTTGTTCGCCCTAAGTTGGCGGGGGTATGCCCAGACGTGGGTCCCTTGCTCACTTTGCCACTGGATTCAAGCAAGCCTGGCTGATGACGGCTGGAATGCCAGAAACCGGTCCTAGGATGCTTGTTTCCGGTCCAGGGAAGACATGGCTTGGCAGTTCGTGCTGGACTGTTCCCATGAGGCACAGGGTCAGACTGATTTGCATATGGCCATGTCTGAACTGGGGTGGTGGAGTGAGCTAAAGAATGATGATGGATTAAACCCAGATCAGTTGACTGGGGGTGAGTGTTTGATTGGCTCAAACGTTCCGTCCATCATCCCTTTTGTATCGCTTTGTTCGCCCTAAGTTGGCGGGGGTATGCCCAGACGTGGGTCCCTTGCTCACTTTGCCACTGGATTCAAGCAAGCCTGGCTGATGACGGCTGGAATGCCAGAAACCGGTCCTAGGATGCTTGTTTCCGGTCCAGGGAAGACATGGCTTGGCAGTTCGTGCTGGACTGTTCCCATGAGGCACAGGGTCAGACTGATTTGCATATGGCCATGTCTGAACTGGGGTGGTGGAGTGAGCTAAAGAATGATGATGGATTAAACCCAGATCAGTTGACTGGGGGTGAGTGTTTGATTGGCTCAAACGTTCCGTCCATCATCCCCTTTTGTATCGCTTTGAAAATTGAGCAGCAATGGTTCAAATAATTAGAGGCGATTTGTAGTAGCTTTATATGGGAATACAGGAAGGAGAGGAGAGCTTTACAATATTTTATGCTTTCTCAGGCCAGAGGCGGCTGAGCGGTGCCGAACTTCAGATATTATTATTGGACAGCAATGTTACAGCATATGGGGATATTAGTCACTGGCAGGCAATGTAAAGATCTAGTGCTCGAGGAATTGCTATCTTTATATGAGCTGGCAATGGGAGCCAAGTTAAAAGCTTGTTTTTTAAGGAATGTTGAGGCAATCTATGATAAGCGGGTTACATTTAAGGTGTTAAAGGCTGCACATAAGATTTGGCTGCAAGTAAAGCAGAAGTTGAACATAGGATGGTATAATTATTATACCCCACTTAAGCACGCATTGATTTTCCCTACTGTATTCCACAATAAAAGCTGGCTTACATGAAAAAACGCAGAAATAGAGAGACCAGGGGATCTTTTTAAGCAGGGTCAAATATACACATTTGAGGAATTGCAATCTAAATTCAGGTTGACAAAATGGAACTTCTTTAAGTATGTGCAGATAAGGGATTTTGTATCAAAAATAGGTAGAGATGAATTGACTATAGAGCGGGTACAGTCATTGGATCAGCTGGGTCGCCCTGGGGAAGGGGGATGGTGGAAGATCAGGGAAATGTATAGTTTTCATTGATTTAATGCCAGATGATATTGAAAGGCAAGTTGCTAACTGGAATAGGAACCTAGCGGCTAGAAAGACAAACTTTCGGAAATTGGTGGAGATGGGTCAGGAGGTGCTATTATCAGCAGGACTGAAGGCCCAACATTACAAAACTCTATTTAATCTTTATTATAGGACAGCTAAAATCTCTAGATTGGGATAAGACCAGATTCTAGCTGTCCTCTCGATGTGGTAGCGATGATACAGACTTATTACATATGCATTGTAATTGCGTTTAGTTGGAAGCCTTCAAAGATGGAATTAACCTGTATCTGAGATCGCAGTTTGCTATAAAGGTTTTGCTGATGCCACAGCTAATGGTGTTTGGCACCAACAAGAGATCCGTAAAAGACAAGGGGAAACACCATTTTATCTTTGTGGTAATGGCTGTGGTTTGCGTATGCATTATCTGGGCCTGGCTTAGTTTGGATCCCACACTCATCATCAATGGCTAGCTACGTTGCTTTCCAAGTATCACCTGGAGAGCAACTTACATCGATGCAAGGGGTGGAAAGTGAGGGGCACCAGCAGTTGAATTGATCGTTAGAATGGACCCTGGTGGGGTTATCGGATGTTGAAGACATGGTTGATAAGGTAAATATACTATTAAGGTACTGGTTGCGCAATCAATTATCAATTAACTTATTGTTTGGGCAAACGACTCAATAACCAGTGTTTAGATGAATTGAGATGTGTATAAATGTAAAATCATGAAATGTAATGAATTGCTTGTGTTATATTTATTGGATCTGGCTTGATGCTCCTTTAATAATAATAATAAAGAAAAAAGAGAGGGGAATCTGAATGCTACACGAAACAAGTACTGATTGTAACCATTGCAAAATATAAACCACGCACTTAAGTCTAATTATAGAGCTGTTTGAGCCCAATTGAGGTACTTCCTTAGCGATTTTGATGGGGGTTAAAAAATATAAGCATGTAGACTTCCAACAAGTTCCAGGCGCAACAACTACGTATCACGATTTCCTAGCAAAGATATTTTGGACAATGAGGAACTTCTACTCTAGGCTTTCAAGATTGCTGGCACAATTGGCAAGTCTTGTGAGAGTCCTGTGAACTCGTGGAGCATGTAGCCCTTGTTGTCTTAACTCGGGTGTTTCATTTGACGTGTTCTTCTGCAACACAAGGCTTCTATACTTGCAGTGCTCACACCCTAAGCACCCCCTTATCCTTTTTTCCTCTTGAAGACATACATGCTCAGGATCCTTGAGTAGCGCATTGTACTGGACCAGCACATAAGGGTAACCTCATCCTGCCATTTTCCTTCGAATTTTTTTCTTTTAACTTTATCTTTCTGATCTTCCTTTACTTGTTCCTTCCCTCTTTCAATCCTGGTCCATTCTTTGTTCCTTGCTTTCGCTCTCTTTCGAAAGGCCCTCTGAATGTTTTCTATCCATCTTTCTATACTGCTTCATTATTTGCTCAGTCATCATATATGCACCCTAATTTAGCCATTAATTCTTAACTTATTTCTTCCTCTTCATCTTCCATGCTTTTTCGCCTTTTTCTCTTGTGCAGTCTGTTTGATCCCTCATTTTGTCTGTTTGCATTTTCTTTGCTTCTTTCCAACTTTCCAGTTCGTTTCATTCAATTTTCATAAATATCCTTTCTCATTCTTTAATACTAGTTTGTCACCTTTCTAACCTTTATTCCCGTCGTTCTCTTCACTTGCAGGAGTTATTTATGAGCTTCTTTCTGAAAAGCTACAGGTCTCAACTCATGGTTTAGGGGGCCCATAAAGAACAAACCATTCAATGAGACAAAACTTCAGTGGCCCAGTTGAAACCCCTGCTTGAGATGCCACTCAAAGTTGAGGGGGTCAATAAAGAACAATTAAATCACTTAATGTGAGACACCCAGTGTAAATCCCTACTCAAGCTAGTAGACCACTGCCTTCATCACTTTTCCAATGGCTGAACAGATTTTTTATTCTGATTTTTACTGAGAGTTTGTGACTGTTGGTTAACGGATGTTGTAGGAAAGTAGGATCTGCTTCTTATGGTTACCCCCACTTTTTGCTAAATGCGATACTGTTTTTGACTAGTCTGACTGGGATCCTGCTAATCAGGACCCCAGTCTATCTGCTTTCTCCTTAAACTGTTATGCTATGTACTTTGGTACACTCCAGATTGGATTCTGGGGTACCCTTGTCAGTCTCTAGTATTTGGTATCCATGTACCCAGGGAATAGGTACCCCAGAGGCCTCCCATGGGCTGAAGCATGTATTATGCACCCATGAGAGGCCATGCAAAATGGAACCTACAGGCCTGCCATTGCAGCCTGTGTAAGTTGGTGCATGCACCACTTACTTAAGATATAGGTTTACTATATCTCGGAGTCACTGCACTTAAAACCTATCAGCCACCCCTATAGCAGGCCTTTACAATCCTGAAGGCAGGGTGCTTGGTTCTAAGTGAGAGGGTGCCACTGCATGAGCAGAACACCTCTGCAGCCTACGGAGTCCATTCTCCCGGGTTGTCAGTGAAGCAGCCGTTTACGACATGTAGAGTGGCATTATGCGACCGCGTGATGACCAACTCTAAAACGGCTGAAACAAACCCTATTGTGTTTAAGTGTCAAACATGTTGGAATCATACCCCCACACCGGTAACCGGTGTGGGGGTATGATTCCACCCCTCAGAAGCGAGCTTCGTTGGGTCCCTGGCGTTCCTGGTACCAGCCTTCTAGTCCCGGGCAGCACAAAATGGTTGCTGCCGACCAGAGACACATTTCTGCCCTCCTGCTGCTGAGCCAAGCTCGAGCAGGGGAAGGCAGAACAACAGGCATCCTGTCACAGGGAGGTGTTACCACCTCCCAGACAGGATTTAGTGTATTAGGGCGGGGTGGGTGCGCTTGCCAGCGACCGAAAGTCTGCATGAGGGGCACATTTGTTGTCCCTGTGCATAGTCCAGTTCAAACCAGTCCTGGGAGCAGTTGGCTCCTGCTCTAGCGCGAAACTGGACAAAGGACATGGGAGTAACCTCCTCACTGTCCAGGCCCTCCCCTGGGAGGGTCCCCTGAATCTGTCCAACCCTCTCCCTTGGGTACAAAAGGGCTCACCTGGCTGTAGGACCTTAGATTCAACGTGGACAAGATTCGGAACCAGAAACCACTGAGCTTCGACTGTCTGGACACTCTGGACTTTGTTTGAGCCCGACTTTGTCTCCCTGTCAGTCTGAAGCTTCGTCTGTGCCCGTGCACCATACAGGATCCGTGCACGACATGTGGAGCATCAAGGACAACCGAAGATATCTCCCTTGGAGTGAAGGAGTCACTCCCCTGCATTCGCAGGCACCGCAACACTGCTGTCCGGTCTGCTGACCCTGAGCTCCTATGGACTCCGAAGGCTTCAGCAGCACAGGAGGTGGGTTCCTACATCCCTAGAGGTCCGAGCTGCCCTCTCACCAAGTTTGAGGTCAGAATCCCTCATGGGGGCTGCAATACCCGAAACCCTGTGCACCGCGTACATTTGCAAGTGCATATGCTTGTTTGCGTTTCCCGAACAAATGCATTGGTCTCTGAGTAGCCCCAACCTCTGGCACCATTTTCTACCAAGAACTCCAGCCTCCTCGCAGAGAGTACTCCGTGGGCTGCTGTTTGGTGAAATCGCTCGAGGTCCTCTCGCAACTCCTGTGCCTCCGGCCTGTGGGTCAACTTGAGGGTAAACTTTGCTTTTCTTGGACTCCCCTGGTTGCTCCAGGCCTGCCCTGACTGTGGTGAGTCTCCTGGACCTTGCTGGTCCAAGCCGTACCCATCCTTGACCTTCTGCGTGGGTTGCTGTTGCCAAGGCTTGTTGGTCCTCCTGCCGGACACCGACCCCCTCAGCACTCGACATCCTTCGTGGGACAACTTGCATCCAGCTCCTGGTTGTCCTTGTCATCTCCTGGTCCCCGTAGCAGCAGAGTCAAGAACTCCATCAACGCACCTGAAATCGGTGGGCATTCGTCTACCGAGCCCCTGGTCACTCCTGAGTGACCCAGATTCTGTCCCCTCTGCTTTCAGGTACTCTTCAACAAGAATCCACCTTTGGATTCCAACGGACACTTTTCTTCCTTCCAGGAGCGGCTCTTCTTCGAAGTCCTCCTTTGGGTTCACGGCGGTTTCCGACGCCACTTCAGAACTATGCACCCGGCTTCCCTGGGATAGGTAACCTGGGTACCTCGGTATCCACGGGTGTGGTGGCTCTCCAACCTCCTAACTTCCACGGGGTTTCTTCGAAGTCCACTGGGAAGGGTCCTTTAACTCTAAAACTTCAACCGCGACTTTCCCAAAGAATTGTACGGAGCACGCGGTCGTGTTCCCGCACTGCACCCGTCCTCCGTGGGGTCCCTACTTACTCACCTTGGGTGGTTCCTTGGGGTCCCAGCGATTCTACAACCTCTCGACACTGTCTTTACTCGAGTCGTGATTCTTATACCACTATTTTAGTATATGGTTTGGTCCCCCCCTGGGGCCCACTGTGTATTAATGCTTTTTACTGTCATTTCTGTGCTTAAGTATTGTGTGCGTTGTGATTATCTCCGTGTAGGAGATACTGTGTCGTACTAGAGAGTGTTTTACTAATAAATACATATTTTTATAACTACTGTGTGGTTCTCCTTTCATTTAACCAATACTATAAGATTGCATTCTGGTAAAACAAGATGCTTAACATTCCTTCAAGACTAAGCCTGAAGGCTCCCCTCCACAGCTACCACTTAGATAGCTTTCTATGGTTATCTTTGACCTCTTAAATCACCATAAGGGTTGTTTGGACTGGTGCAAGGTGCCCACTTTAATTAGTGGATAGCATATACCAGGCCAACTTCTCACAGATGTTTAATGAAGAGACTTGTAAATGTTTGAGGCAAGTTTACTGTTTAACAGAGATGTTACTTAGGAATGCTTCATAGGAGGCATACTTTGACTGTTACACAATAATAATAATTCTTTCTTTATTCGGTTGCAAAAGCGTCCATAAAAGATACAAGAATACATCACACAATAAAACAAGATACATCTCATAAAACAATCGTTGATGCACACAAGTTAAAACATCACCCTCATTTAAAAACAATACAAATCGTTAAGACTATAGAAGTCTGGGGCTATTCGCACCATCACACTGAGGGTGCCTTCATGGGGGAAGGCCATTCAAAGATTAATCCATTCTAGAGAGCCTAGATCTATGGGCTGCCCGCAAAAAGCTTATCAGTGCGCAGAGGGTATGAGGGTTTGATAGCAGCTGCAAGTGCAAAAGTGCCACTTTAGTTTGCCTTAACTTCAGGCTCTTCAACAGGGGCCGAAGGAATCTTTTTCGTGGCAATGAGAACATGTTACAGAGTAAAACAAAGTGAAGCGTGTCCTATGGAGATTTAAGATCGCGGCCACAGGGACCCCTTTGGGTTGAGGGCAAAAAACCAGCCGGGGATGCCAAAAGATGGTGGAGTTGGTTAAATCTAAAACGGGTGATTAAAAATCTATTGTGAGCGCTGGTTAATGCTAAAAGGTATGGTTCCATACCCAACACAGATTTTAACATTACATAGGCCCTCACTGTCGGTTTCTTAAACTTGATGTTTTCATGTTGCGCATTAGAAAATTTGTGGAATAGATCTTTTGTGATGTTAACATCCCTAGTGCTTAAAGTGTTGTAGGCCTTCCTATTGCCTGAAAAGACTCCTTAACATAGCGTAGCCATGGAATTTTATTACCATGTTCCAAGGCCAAGCAATCTGATAGGATCAATTGGTTTAAGCCCTTCTCAGCGCGTGTCCATGTCTTTATCCAACACCGTAAGGGTTTGACTGCTACTTGATCTACCAGATAATCCGCCCCTAGCTCTTCGTGTGCGAGCCATACTGGCGTGCCATGGGGGGCTCGGAGGATCCGGCGCAAAAACTTGTTTTCCGCCACTTGTAACCTCTGAGAGCTGATGTACGCCCAGATCTCACTGCCATGTAAGACTTGTGTGATGACCTTAGATTTGTACAATTTCAGGATAACCTCCAGTGCCCAAGAGCCCAGTCTGTTGGCAAAGCTAATGATGGCCCCGGCCGATTTACTAAACTCGCTCAGCTTCCTCTCTAAAAGGGCTCTCCACTGAAGGCGGTCGTCAAATAACACTCCTAGGTAGGGTAAAGCCAGGACTTTAACAAGAGTGTGGTGACCAGCTTTAAAGGTTTTCCTCCGAAGGCCCCGGGGGCCAGCTACTAGTACGTAGGACTTGGTAAAATTAACTGACAGGTCCACCCTGTCCATAAAAGCGACAAAGCCGCCAACTAAAACATGTAGTCCCTGGGGCGTGTGGGCCATAAGCACCGCATCATCAGTGTAAAGTAAGACTGGGAGGGCTCTACTACCCACTCTAGGGGAATCCGACTGAAGTGCTAGTAGGGCCGCCTCGAGGCCATTGATATACACAGAAAATAAAAAAGGAGCTAAAATGCAGCCCTGACGCACCCCCAGTGTGCAGTTAAAATGATTTGTGAGGGCCCCCTCCTGTGAGTATCTCACTGCCGCTGTTGTCTGGGCATGAAGAGAGAAAAGAAGGTGCACAATACCAAGGTCTACTCCCAAAGAGGTTAAAATGTCCCATAGCTTGGTCCGGTTGACGCGGTCAAAAGCTGACGTGAGATCCATGAAGGCTAGGTACAGAGCTCCCGGTTGTGCCAATGTGTATTTAGCTATAAAAAGGTAAAGATTAAGACATTGATCGGTGGTTGACATGCCTTCGCGGAAACCAAATTGGACATCTGATAAGATGTGATTGTCTGTGGCCCACACTGACAATCTAGATAAGAGGACCCTGCCCAAGACCTTTACCGTAGCATCAATAAGGGAGATCAGTCTGTAAGATTGCGGATTACCCTTATCCTCTTTTTTAAAGATCGGTACTATTATGGCTGTGGACCAGGAGGGCAACATCCCCTTGGTAGCCGCCGCATTTAGGACTTGGGTCAGTATGGGGGATCAGACCTAGATCTTATTAGGAAAAAGGCCTGGAGGTATTCCGTCAGGGCCCGGGGCCTTATTTAGTGATAGCCCCTTGATGCTTGAGTGTACCTCCTCCAAGGAGAAGTTAATGGGGGTGACAGCCTGGCTGAGGTGTATATCTGTACGTAGCTCCACCGGGGAATCTGCACCATATACCTTTTGAAAGTGAGAGACCCACTGATCTGGCGTTATGTGGTGGCACACCGTTGGTCTTGCTGGTTCAGCAAAGCAAGGGCTATTGATAAACTTCCAAAAAAGGGCTGAATCCCTCAATTCCCCCGCTTTAACTAAGTTGTCACATGCCTGTTTTTTGTAGCTCATGCCTGCGCATTTTTAACATCTCTTTATAAAGGCGCGGACAGGAGGTTACTCTGTCCTTTTCTCGGGGCACTTGTTTCAGGGCTACCTTTAAGCTCCTCAATGCCTGCAAACACTTGTGATCGAACCAGGAGGGGGAAGACTGGCCCGCCCCACTGCCTGCGTGGTTAAAAGTCCTGAGACCACCTGGGCGATGGAGGAGAACGAGCATAAGATATCCTCGCTCGATGTATGGAGATCTAAACATACAGCAATCTCGTGCTGGCTGGAAGAGAAGAGGCTATGATTGAAAGCCTTTATATCAATACTTGCCCAACGTAGGCGCCTGCCCTGATCCGTTGGGATTAAAAGAGCCTGTGACTTTTGGCTGCCTTTTGGCTAGTTGCCCAACCCACCGAGCAAAAGTCTCACTGGGTTGTAGTCACTATATGGACTATGTTCAATATGGAAGGAACCCGGGACCACACACAAGGGGGCTGTCACAAAGATGAAATCTATTATAGTGGCAGAGCCCCTTCCCTTATAGGACGGGGGCAGGTGTGAAATGGGCCCGGTGAACCAGTGGTCTAAGGTGTGTATCAAAGTATGATTGGCTAAACATTTATTTATCTCCTCCGCTTCCAAGGTGTGCTCCATATGCAAGACCTCTGAGAGCACACAAGGCTGGGCGTTGGGTAGGTTCTTTATAAAAGAGGGGCACAGATGACAGTTAGAATCACCCACTAAAATGAGATTTATGTTCCCAAAGCCCTCATCCTTAGGGAGTCTAGGGCACAGTTTAAAGCATGCACGTTGGACAGCCAGCCTTCCCCCTCTACATAAAATATTTTAACAGTTCACAGTGTTCGAACTATTTACAGACATTGACTGACAAGGGGATGTACACTATATGACAAGTTTTGTGACTGTCTTGTGGTAAGATCTGACATGAATTTAGAGTTTTTCATGCGGTTTGTAACTGATGGGGTTTTGTCCTTTTTTGATAAAGTCTTTGACAGTTTTGTTTTGTGTCCACTTCACAGAGAATTGTTATCATAAGGAATGGTGGTTGGTTCCCTGGTGTTTGAAACTCTTTTGCATATGGTGTGCAGTCTTGATTTGTGGTTATTTTACGGTAGCTGTTAATATGCGGTCTTAAGTAAAAGAGTTTACTTTTTTAGAACGTAGTTGCCATCTTCCTTAGAGGCAAATACTGGTCATTTGATAGTTTTAAAATTCTGGAAGGGCTAAGAGCTGGTAATCCTGCATGATTTTGTGGAAAACTCTTTGTATTCTTTTTTAAACATGTCAATCTAGCCAATAATTACTTAAGTAACCGTTTAGGGGTAGTTTAAACAGCTCTTAAAAACAGTTGCATAGATATCTTGTTTACTTGATGTATTAAGTTTATATTTCCAGGCGGGAAAGATACCAGTTTTTATAAATGTTCTTCATTTTTTAGAACTTGCATGCGCTCTGGCTTGTGAGACATATTGTATGCAATGAAGGGGATTGCAGCCCGCCCACTGCTTACCATTGGTTGGATTACTAGTCACTATCATTTCCTTTCTTCTTTTTGGCGAGTATAAGCGAGCTTCACTTCCTCTTAGTGCATTTCTCTCGTTTCTGATGCACGGACCAAGTACTAATTAATTCAGTTTCCTTCCACTGATCCTGCTCAGATTAAGGTACTTTTTAGGTCGAGCCTAGCGCAGCACGCATGCGCTGCTCTGCGAAGCTTCTTGTAAGTACTCTAAACCAGTGGTTCCCAAACTGGGGTCCGCGGACCCCTAGGGGTCCCTGACACATTCCCAGGGGGTCCGCAGGCAGCTGTCTTAAAAGCAATGCAAAGTTCCTTGTATAATCTGCAGTTTTACGACAACAATAAAAGTGTCAAGATAACTCGAGTGATTAATGTACCTGCTGGAGAGAGATGGTAGGTAGCGCAGAGGGTTAATATGCCTGCTCCAAAGAACGTGTACCATGCATTTTTAATAAAACAGTATTTTATGTGCATAGCTTTGTGGGTTACTGCTTTTGTCACAGAGATTCTTTTGCTACTGTGCAGTTCATAAGTTACAATCATAATCTAGCACCGTCAGCTATGAACTGCCGTCAAAGAGCTGCATACAAACTGCATGGTACAAGTTAGTATTCCATCATTTTTTCCCAGTCTTTCATTATCCTGATGCTGCCAAAAAGGTATGTTTGGGTAGAATTAAATTGTTATAATTAAAGTCAACGCTAACCACTGTGTTACATTCTGAAACCAGCTTTTGTGCTTCTCCAAATCAAGCACTCTTAAAAAATGCTTACCAGTATGGATGACATGTGAATCTTACACCTTGAAGTCCCCTTTCCCCTATGTAACATTTTCTATACACTGATTTACACACGTATGATTCATTGGGGGAGATTTACTAAGCTTTTGCGCCATGTTTGCGCCACAAAAGTGACACAAAACGACGCAAAATCTTTTTTTTGTAATTTACTTTCCAGCACTAAACTTGTTCCCGTGCAACCACCCAAGGTTTCTCACGCTAAACCCAATTTACTAAAAATAGTAGATTGGGTTTAGCGTGAGAACACTGCGCCCTTTTCAACTAGGCACAAGGAAGGAGAAATTCTTTCATTTCTCCTTCCTTTTCCGACTTTTGCATGCGTGCTGCACTGTGCAGCACGCCTATAAAGTGGGAAAAGCTTTCCCTCGTGTCTAGCATAGTATTTTGTACAGGAAGGGTACCCTTCCTGTACAAAACCTATGCTACACTCATGCACACACCTTAGTGCTACAGCGCTAAGGTGTGTGCATGGCGCGGGGCTACTGAAATCAGCGCCGGCGCAAGAGAAAGGGGAGGAGAGAGCCATAGCTTTGGAAATATGGCACTCCCCTGCTCCCTCCCTGTTGCGCAACAAAGCGCAGCCTCGCTGGGGGCTGCGCTACATTGCGCAACTTTTTTGTAAATCTCCCCCATTGTTTCTGTATGTGTGTGATGTAAAGTGCTCTGACACCCTACACTAGTATGAGAGATGCTATAAAACAAATGAAATACATGTGACAGAGGTGCTATGGGAAGAAGAGAGGCACTGTTGGAGGATGATAGGGAGGGATTCATGGAAGAGCCCCAAAAAGATTGTTGTATTGGTGCATAGTAAGGTCATCATTTACTATGCTTTAAAAGCGAATACAATTCAATATATAATTACAAATGTGTTGTAGAATGCACCATTTTCCCCCACATTTTCTTGGTGGGAGAGCCCCCCAAAGTCTGCTTTGTAGTGGCCAGGCTCACTCACTGCACTTGGTGTGCACCGTACGGGGACTGGCCTGACAACATTTGCCAGGGCTACTTTGGGTTCCAGTCCGGCCCCGTCAGGAGGAGGAGCCTCATACTCTAAAATAAAGCCAAATATTGAAAAGTTAGTCGCCGAGATGCAGCACCAACATTCCTATTAAAAAATTTCGATTTTGCAAATTTTTTCAATATAAAATACTAAAAGCTTTAGTAATTTGGGTATCTGTTTGGTGTGCACACGTGTGTTTATTTTTTTCGAATGACTGTTTTAATGTTTGAAATTTAAATCGTACGAATTGCTTGGGGGTCCTCGGCTTTCAGTAGTGACTCAATAGGGGTCCTCAGGAGTCAAAAGTTTGGGAACCACTGCTCTAAACTACTCCGTGTGGGTCTGACTCCTCCCACACATAGGATTGGCTTTTGCGTGTGTCTTTCAATAATGAAAGCACGCAAATGGCTAAAGGCGGGTGCATGTCCCACCTCTTTTGTATTGTTCACTCCCACAGCGTTTTCCTCTCGGGAGCGAGCAGCGGCGCGCAAGGTGGCAGCTGCATTCCTCGTGGGTCAGGTTACACACAACGCGCTGTGCTTTCGCTTTTGCTTGTTTAAATTCTGTTGTTAAACCAAACATCTCCTGCACCATCGTTCGGCAGTTCTCTTTTAGAGCAGACGAGTATGACAGAATCCTGTTTACGTGATAAAATCATATGTCAACAGAAAATATGCAACTTTCTGCCATCCCCTGTGCTAATTTCTGTACAGTTCACCAAAGCTTTTAACCAGCCTCACTTTGCAGCCGGATTGGGGGGTTTGCCGAGGATCCAGTGCATCTAAGTGGTTGTAGGAGCTGATAAATGTCTCTGTGGTGGAGACTAAGGACATAGCTAGCACTTTTTCTGTCCCTAGGTGCCCCTGTTTGTTAAACAAAACTACGGACGTATTGCACCCGGCCCTCGAGCAGCACTTTAAATATACTCGGAAGCACTTATTTGAAGCGTCAACGTCATTGCATTGATGAAGCTGCATGCGCTCGGTTTGCCATTACAAAGCAGACTCAGCATATTGCATTGGGTGGACTTATTGAGCAAATGAGCAACACAAAACGTGGGTGCACAAAGCTCCAGCTGCCAACTGAAAGAGTGCGGTAAAGCTAATTAATGCGCTGAGCTATGGGTTCAGATGTTCCAATCACCCCACGCCATGAGGCCCTCGTGCAGCAAGCCCTGGTCAATGCTCCTCACCCTCGTTGTCATTCTGTGCCCTACTCTTCAAAGAGCAGGGCCAAGAGGGGAAAACACAGCTTCAAATGCCTCCCTCTACGACGCCACCCCTCCAAGCGTTCTTTGTACCCGCGACTTCAAAGGGCTGGGGTGCTCCTGCTGCGAGAGGCTTTGGAACGATCCCTTCCCCCCCACCCACCCATTTTTTATTTACCGGCATTCAGAGACCATGAAACAGAGTGCGAGCGGAGCACACACATGTAAAATAAAAACCACACTGAATGTCCTTCGGATTCTACCTACCATGTGGCGTACCACTTTTTAAGAATTCGCACTGCTCGCTTGATTGTAATGAAGTGTGGCCTATCGGCCTGAGCTGCCATCTGTGGAGCCAGGTTGGAGTTTAGGCGTCGGCTCGATACCCTCACATTCTGGGCGGGCGCATCACTGAAACCGTCGTCCCGCGCCCAAGTAAGTAATCTGATCTTGTGTAGTGTGGTCCTCGTGAAAAGAGCTCCGATGCCTTTGGGCTAAGTTCGTTGTATATAAAACTGCACAAAACATGACGATAGATGTATGGGGTTGTCATTGGAAGCAGTTGTCTTTTAGGTGCTTTTCCACGGAATGCGTTATGCATAGTTGTTTACAATTTCTTTTTGGTTTATGATGAAATGTTAATAGGATGGTGGCAGTGCTTAATTTGTGCAGGTGATGGACAGCGAAGTTCTTTTTTGGGGGACTAGTTCTTATGTTTTTTTATCCTAAGATTTTCTTTCGTTGTGTAAGACAAAAAGAAAGGGAGAGAAAAGGAGGAAGAAGAGGGAGAAAGCGAGAAAATGATGAAAAAGAACCTGCAAGATAAAGAGGCCTCGTGCCAGGTCACGATCATTTCTGACTGGATCTATCAGATACATGTCCTTGGTGATAAGTTAAGGCGGTGATTTCTTCAAGCACCTTTTACCACCTTACAATGAAAACAGGATTCTTGAGGTGGTAATGTGTGACAATACCATTTGTGGATATTTTTCGTGTGCAATGTTATTATGGTGGTGATGTGTTCTGCTGTGCATTTGTGCTGCTCTGTATTTGTGCGGCATTATTGCTATGGGATTTTGTTGTGTTGTATTGAGGCGGTTATGCAACATTCATTTTTGACTGTTTTGTTGTGACGTACCCTGTTATGTTTTAATTGTGTTGCTCTGTGTATGTTATTGTTATGTTCAGTTGTTTACTTTAAAGGTCAACAAATGCTGATACGTTTTCGGCCAAAAGCAGCACAAGCTTTGAAAGATCCCGTGACAAGCGACCAGTACCACTGTCTTGGGTGGTAAAACAGCACTGCTCCAGCTCTTCAACTATGTAATACACCAGTCAGCCCAAAACTGCGGCAGAGACCGTGACTTGACTTACTGCTCCCAGTGCACCCTTTAGGTGATCAAACCCAGGAAGTGTAGGGTGGTGGATGGAAGAACCATGAGGTGGAAAAAAAGACTAGTCATCATTGGTATTAGGCAGCCTGGGCTTTTAGCAGTACGGCATGCTCCTTAAAAATCTTAGGAAAGTTAGGACCCTGCTTTTTTTTCTTTTTTATACTAAGGGGCTTAATTACTAGAAACCTACGCAGCGCGGTGCTGCAAGCTATCTTACTGCACCGAGCTGCGTCATTAGGAAAGTGCAGGGATGCATTGTATTTACAGCAATACGACGCATCCCTGTGCTATCCTCTGCGCTGGCGCACAATTGGCTGCCTAGCACGAATGCAGGCACCCGTGCAAGGGTTCCTGATTTGCAGGGATGATAGATTTTCTGCAGGAAGGGATACCCTCCTGCACAAAAGCAATCATTGATGGCATTTTCCTCCTTCTATGTGTGCTGCAGATTGCAGCACACATAGAAAGAGTAAACAAGCATTTGCAATGCAATAGGTCTCGCATTTGCGAGAGTTTGAGCTATTGGCATTGTAAATGACAATGCCTTTTAATTATGTGTTTTGAAAACCTGTAGGCACTTTATACTTCTAGTCCTTGCTTACAAGAAGCAAGGCTGGAGGTAACTGCGCCTTTTTTACTGGCAGCTTTGTTTCTCGTAAGCAAGGACTCTTAGTACAAAGTGGGTGTTTACGCACCACTTGCAAATGTTCAAAACACAAATAAAAAGCATTGTCATTACAATGCCAATAGCTCAAACTCTTGCAAATGCGAGACCTATATCATTGCAAATGCTTGTTTCTGTTTTGCGTCCCCTTCATAGTCGCTTCTTCCCTCCCCCGTCGTTGCTTGCCCATCCCCCAACCCTCTTCAAAGCTTGATCCATCCAACACTCTCTCCCTCATCACTGCTTGCCCCGTCTTGCTGCTTGTTTAATAAGTTGACTAGAATTTTTATTTTTGATATAAAACTGTTACTTTCTTTTTATTCTGCTTTCCCTTCATTGTTGCTTCCTCCCTCCTCGGTCCTTGCTTGCCTGTCCCCCTCCTGCTTCGCTGCTTGATCTGCCCCACACTCCCCTCATTGCTGCTTATCTCCTTCTTGCTTGCCCCGTCTCACCCCCCATCGCTGCTTGTTTAATAAGTGGACTAGAATTCTTATTTTTGATATAAAACTGTCAACACAACTCAGGTTATTTTTGTTAATTTCCCATTGTTGCTTGCCCATCCACTAAGCCCCCTCCTGCTTTGCTGGTTGGCCCGTCCTCCCACTTATTTATCACTGCTTGCCTCCTCCATCCATCAATGCTTGCCCCCTCCATCCATCAATGCTTGCCCTGTCTCGCTCCCCCTGTCGCTGCTTAAAAGTTGACTAGAATTCTTATTTACTGGCCCATAAACTGCTAAAACAAGCATTGACAAAGTCAATAGTCTCGCCTACGTGAGAGCCAGGCTTGACACGGATGCCATAGAAAACGGACCGCGGACTCATCGCTACTAACGATTACCCCTTGTCTTTGATACGGACCAATCACGGCAGGGACAGAGCACCTTGGTCGTTGACTTTCTTCGGACCATTGGTTACCCTTGACTTAAGGGAACGTCTTTTTATCTTTATGTCCTGGCACGGACCCGAATGATTTGTGAATTTCTTTTTATGACCTTGGCGAGAGTACAGCACCCATCTATCGCCCTGAAGAAGCCCATGTTTGGGCGAAACGCGTTGGCTGTGCATTTATGAAAATCTGGTACTTGCTTAATAAAGACACATCAAGGCTGCAAACAACAACGTGGATTTAGAATTCTTTTTTGTAACATAGACTCTGTAACTGTCTGTACTTATATGTTGCCTCTCATACCCCTGGCATAAACAGCTATTGGTTTGGTCAATGTTTTTTTGTCATTCTGTACAGCAGTGCGGCTGCTGTACAGCATGGCTAAAAGTTATGAAAAATGGCACTATGAAAAAAGTGCTAAGATGCGGCTAGCGCAGGCTGCGTTATGACACTTTTTTTCTTTCAGCCGTGCTGCTGTACACCATGCCTAAAAGACACTAAATAGCTCTTGTATAGGTGAGACCTATTGCCTGTGCGAATGCGTGTTTCTTTATACCTGGATATAATCATTCACCGGCTACGTCAGGAAAATACTTGCAAGGGGCAACCATATTGCATAGATGGGGCGAGTGTCTATTTCACGTGGTTATACTTCTTTTATACGGGTATTGTATTTACTTCACATGCCCCAAAGGGTTGTAAAGAGCACTATGTGGGTGTAATTGACACATAAACCGTTGGCCTCTTTCACAACAGCACTGTGACGATTACGGCAGCCAGCTTTCAAATGAGAAATCAGCAATGCGAGTTTTTATTTGTATTTATAAACCCCTACTTGAATATATAGGTCTGGATATTTTTCTTTTGCAGGGCAAGAGCAACATAATTGCAACAACAAAAAATTACAAAGTACTGTTCTGCTATTGCCGCAATTAATTATGAGTGTCCCGGTGAATTGCAATACCAGCATATACCTACCTGTTTACACAAGGACTGCAAGTACAAGTAGTAATAAATGTATCAAACCTGCTAATCGCATCTCATAAACTGCCAACAGCGGGCACCAAATTTTATCTGAGGCGATAATTATCCCATCCGACCACAGGGCACACATAATTATTTAAAATCCTATGGTCGACCCGATTAAATGTAATATGCGCTTTCATTATTGCAATTACAATTTGTTTGATATACATCGCACTGCCCACGTTTTCTACTGACTTTATCACAGGAAATACATTTAAATAAATAAGGAGATCGCACCAAAATGTGCATGCACACAATAAATTCCGATTCCTGGGGGTATCGGAATAGGAATTTACCGGGGTCGATAAGTAATACCACACCCATATCCGTAATCTGGTCCTAAATGGAACCCAGCCAGAGCTCCTGTACCGAGTAAAGGTGTGGCACCATGATGGGGGACCTCCATAAATCATGCCTCCGGGCGAAGAACTTACAAGGGTCTCGCGCCCCCTCAACTGTCGCCTGTAGACGTGGCAGCTCCTCTTACGAAAGTTCTAAAATCCCCCCGAGCTTTACTAGTTTCCCACTCAACAAAACTTCCTTCACCAAGATCTTTCCACGGAGGCCACGGATTGGTCGAAGAGCCCTCCTTGGTCCCACCCGAGTGCAGTGATTGGTGAGGGGAAGGTGCTAGCTCCCACCTCTTGACTAGAGGTGAATGGTTGTTGGCATAGCGGAATTCCTCGGGTTGCGCGCTACAGTTACGTCTATGTTTATAGAATGTCTCTGTGAAACTTTAATTGGCTCCTAAATCTAGCAATCGATTTTGGACAGTTGGGATTGGGCCTTGGTAAGAACAGGGGGTAATCATAACGTAGTAAGGGGCTTCTCAGACCTCCAAATAGGCGAGGGATGGAGAAACGTTTACCACGCCCTCTCCGTTTTAATTGGTTGTAGGGAAGCAGGCACGAGTGTCTGGGCAAACAGGAGTAGTGGGCCGGTTCCTGTAGGTGGGATCTTATTTGGGCCCGCCTGTTCTTCCCGTATGATTGGCGTAAATGGTGCCAAGTCTGGTTCCTATTGGCGAATGGGCGGGCTAGGCTCAACCGGTGGGCGGGTCGTGCTCTGCCCAGTAGTCCCCAGCCAGGCCTCAGATTTTAGTCTTTTTAGTGCCCGATTTTAGTCTCCTTACCTCGCCGTGATGGCTCAACCAGCCCCGGCGCTGCCCGTTCTCCTCTTGCTGACGCTGCTGGGGGCCGTGAAGGGAGGAGGCCCGGAACCAGAGTCAGTGAATCTTGGTAAGTAAGAGTGGGGTCTGACCAGCCTGGAAGTTGACTGTCGTGTGTGACTGACCAAGCGGGTAGGAGGTGGGGGGTTTCTAACTGACCAACTGGGAGTGACCGGCTGCCAAAAGGGGGTTGCTGGTCAAGATTGAGACTGGCCAAGGTGGTAGCTTTCTTCGGAGCAGCTGACAAAAGCACATTGGTGTGACTTTGTAATGTCAGCTGGGGTGACTTTGTAATGTCAGCTGGGTTGACTGGCACGGGTAATGGGTTGATGAGCGACAGGCCGTGGGAGACACTAGTTATAGTGATGAAACCTGTCAAAGTTATATTTGTGCAGAGTGTGTCTGATCAAGTGGGCTCGCTGTCCATGGAGAGGAGGAGCACAGGGTATCTGTGGGAGAAACGATGAGGTGGGTATCCATGCCCAGTGCTTGAAATGGAAATATAGAAGTGCAGATACTCCTTGCCCCTGAGTACACGTTTGCTGCTGGGAAGTGCCAGTACTCTCCCATTAAACCATAGGAGAAGTGCTGAGGGGTGCCAGTACTGGCCCTTCCAAATAAAAAAAGTGAAGGTACTGAGTACCTGCCCACTTAAAGCACTGCCTACCTGCACACTTTTAAGGGCGATGTGAGAGGAGGTGGTCTAGGGAGGGAGACAGCTGCATGCATCCCACTGAGAGTCGAAAAGACCGCCCAGGCATGGAGTGAGATGTGCAGACAGCCGGGCACTCTCTTAAGGGGGAGGGGTAGCAGACGCCCTAGGCATGGAGTAAGCTAAGTGTGTGTGAAGAGTGTTGAGAGAGCAGACGTCATTGGGAGGGGAGAGAATTTAATCTCACACGGAGGATGTGAATAGACGGAGTTAAGGATGTTTAGAGGAAGGGAGAAGAAGTACGTCTTATGGAGCGAGCTAAGCGTAGTGTCGAATGCGGGGTGGGGGAGACTAGTTAAGCATCGTGTGGCAAAGGGTGAGACCAGGCTCTACAGAAACGGTAGTTATGCATAAGGCATCGAAAAGGGAAGCTCCGCGCGGAGAGAGGTGGAGGGAAGGGTTGAGCTTCGTCTAGAGGGAATAGAGCTCAGGAGGGAAAGAGCTATCTAAGTGTGAATTGGAAAGAAAGGTGAGAAAGCCATCGGTTCTAAACTATAGAAATTGAGAGAGCTAAGCGCCTTGGGGATAGAGTCTGATGGCTAGGGAGCTTTGCGTGGGGAGAGAGCAGACGGCCAGCTAGCCTACAGAGTCGAGCACTGTATAGGGAGGGAGTCTAGGCAGGGACAAAACTAAGCATTGCATGGAAAGAGGAAGGGGGATACCGGCAGTCCGAAAATATAGAGAGCGCAAGAAAGTTCGGTCTCAAAAAGTGAAAGGGGGGGGGAGAGATGGCAGCGGCGCCTTACGTAGAAAGTGCCCAGGTCATGACAACATTAAAAAAATACATGCAGATTATTCAGTCGGTGCCTGTCCTGAAAATCTGGATCTATCTCGGCCTCTTGAACCTGTGTTGGACATTCCTGCCCTTTGGGGTCACAGAATTCAAAATCAAATAAAGAGGTTGGCAGTTGCTGCCAGCTACCCTAGGGAACCAGAGGGCCGAGCACAGAGGGACGAGGGAGAGAGAATTAGGCACTTGAAGTGCCCCGCACTTCAAAAGGAATGAGAAGTCAGGGGAGGCCGCTGGCTCCCCTCGAGCTAAGGGATGTAGGGACGAGAGAGCAGAGAGCCAGCTGCCCTGCGGGGAGAGGGCGAGAGAGCGCACACGCAGCTACTCTAGGAGGTTAAGCACGCCATCTCGCTGTGTGAAGTGAGCGAATTAAGCATCACGTTGGGGAGGGATGAGAGAGGAGACAACCAACTGTGTTCTTGCGCTAATGGTCTAATATTGGGATTTTCGCGTAACAGAAATACCAATGACGCCTACCATCTGCCCTTTGTAGCGAAATAGCTAAGCAGCACCAGATGGGGAGAAACTGACAACTAGCTACCCTAGAAGCTAAACACTGTAACCCTATGGCTCTAGGCAGTACATACTCTAGGCAGCCAGAGAGCCATGCATCAAATGGGGAAAGCAAAGCAGTGACAGCTCTCCTAAAGAGCTAAGCATTGTTTGAAACCCCATAGAGCAAAAGAGGTTCGCACCCTATGGAGTGGGGTGGGTGAACAGACTGCCAGCTACCCCAAGGGAGTGGGCGAGCTAAACACCAGATGGGGAGAGAGGACAGCTAGCTAGGGACTGTAAAAAGGCAGCACTGTTTGAACCTGGGAGTCTTCTCCATGCCAAGGTGACATCCTGGATGTGTGGTGGCCAGGGAGGGTCGCTTAAAGTCCTCTTGCATGTGGACTGTGCTAGTGATGCATAGTGGGACTCCCATCATGACCACAAACCGTTAGACCCCTCCACCAAGCTTGAGGTCCTTACAGTTTGCCCCATTATCCATTCAGGCCTTTACACAAGTCAAAGCAAGGTTTTACAGGTACCAGGATGGCAACACTTCTTAGCATACACCATAGGACTTCTAAACTTCCTCTCCCTTAAGCCCCCTATGGGACTTTGACTGTTCATGAACTCCACCACCCTCCTACCAGACAATCCTAGCAGGAGGAAATCTTCAGTTTCTCGCATTGCTAGTGGCTGCGTGCCTCTGTGCCAAGATGGAATGCATACTTTACTTCATCACCTTTCTGCCCCATCATTGAAGGCACCATTCCACTAATGTGGGTCACAGTGCTGCAAGCACCACTGACAGGCTGGACCTCTGGGGTAACATTCCAACCTTAGCATGGTCCTACTACTAAGGCCATCACTCTTGCCTTGCCTCTCCATCACTGCTTGCACTGGTGGTAATTAACCTGCTGGCGCAATATTGCCATCTTGGCAAATGGTTGTAGGAGCTGCTTCCAACCCTGCTGAGGTGCATCCTGTTGCAGCTGCATGGGAAGTTGCCAGTGGAAGGGTAAACTGGTCCAGGCAATGGAAATGAAGGGCAGCAGGTAGACTTTCTAGAGCCGGAGGACTGGTGGCAGAGCCTTACGTCCAGTGTCTCACCACACAGAGACATGAAGCCCCTTTCTGCATCTCCTGCTTCCCAGACACCCTACTGATGCAAGAGCATCTCCTCAACAGCAAGGATTCTAATCTGGACAGACATTCAGTGGGCTTATTTCTCTATCAGAGCGGTAAGTGGGGAGATGTGGACTGAGCCATCCACAAAGACGGAAAGGCATACTGATCTTGTTGGTATAGCGCACACAGCATGATTTAATTTCTTCTATGACCTTTTACGAGCAGCAACATCAATAGTGGATCATTTAGTGGAGCTTTAAGGGGCATTTTACATGGTCTTCTTTCCACTCTTTGTTACGATGATTATGTGGCGGGTACGTGTACTTTCATGTGAATATTACATTTCCGGTGCATGTGGTATTGGTTATGTTGGCCTTATCTTTAAAAGCTGCATAGTAGAAGGGCATGCTTGCGCTTATTTTGCCTCAACATATAATAAACTTCCTACCTTGGATCAGATTTACATGCTGTATCCCAGTACTGCCAGTGGTGGTACGGGGAACGGTGGATTTTCAGTGTTGCCCTACATCTCATGAGGGAAGTTAATCCAGACGTGGACCACCGTCCAAGAAACACTTATCTCCTTTGCTTTTATTTGTGTTCCTGTGGATCTGTGGCTTAATCAGAGTGGATGTGATTGGTACTGTTTAAAGTTTTTTCAGGTGCTACCTGGGTCCTGCTCCTTTTGTTGGTGACGCATAGAATCTTTAAGCTTATTTTGGCCTGCGACAAAAGCCAATGAAGGCTTATGAGTTGGAGGGAGGGGGAGTGCATGTTAGCATATCTGCTGTGGTCTACTGGAAAACAAACATTGGTAAAACAATAATGTGTAGAAATGGTATCACCTAGTGTATTGATTTTGTTTTGATCGTATTAAAATATTTGTTTCTAGAAAACTTCAGAATTACAAAAAAAATGTGGTTTATTTGTGCTTTCCTAATTCTGAAATATTTGCGCAGTTCATTTACAGACATTTAAATTTTGTTGTGTGCTAGAAAAAAGTATTTCCTTTCACACCCCTTGATTGTCAGATGTAGGAAGCTGGCTCTGTATATACTACACCACAGTAAGGTATAGTGTGCACAGAGTCCAGTGGATCCCCAAAGGTATAGCAGAGGTTAAAGTAGATAACACCTTACTCTCTTTTGTGGTAGTGTGGTTGAGCAGTCAGGCTTATCAGAGGGTAGTGTTAAGCATTTGTTGTACACACTGAGGCAAGAAATGATGTCACACGCTCAAAGACTGAATCCAGACCAATTATTTGGGTAAAAAGTTGTTACTTTATTTATTACTAGAACCAAGAATCACTTAGTGCAGGTAAGTTATTCAATTTGCAAGACTGGCAATACTTTTAAAGAATGCAATATGACTTTGTAAATGCAGTAAATACTGTACAGGTTTAAGAAACCTTTCTGGAAATGTCAATCGGCTACAGTTTTTAGAGTTTTGTAATGTTAAAGATGGACAATGCAATGCAATGTTTCAGTTCAATGTGTTTCTTAGGAGGAAAGCAAGGTTAGTGACAAACAGGTAAGTACTTGGTTTTGTAGTTCAGTCTCGGTTTGGTAGCACTTACACAGGGCAGGGGTCAGGTAGGAAAAGAGAGTGCACCCTCAGTGGCACAGGGGCAGCCGGGTGCAGAGGTCAAAGGAGAGGTTGGGCATAATGTAGTGCTATGGAGACAGGGGGTACTCGGAAGAGCACCGGTGTTGGACTTGGCCCGTTTGGCAGGTTCACCCCTAAACTTTTTGCCTGTTAATGTGACCTGATGTTAGTAGTTTTTGGCCTCTGCGCACTTTAGCACTGTGTCTCAGTGTAAAGTGCGTGCGCACTCTGAGTGCGTGTGGTGAGATTGGCCTGCCCTCCCATAGGAATGCATGGGGGATATGTGTGTCCATGGTAATTCCTGGTGTGAGAGGAGTGCAGGGGCGAGTTTAGTATGTGCGAACTCGTGAGAATAAATGCTGCGCAATGGTGTGCGCAGATTTATTGTGACTAGTGGAGAAGTGCCACTTTTAGAAGTTGGCATTTCTGTGTGCTGTGTGTCTGCCTGCCTGATGTGGAGTGTATGTCTGGCTTGTGATTGACAGGGGCTGGGTGGTGTGCTTGGCTCCAGGAGCCAAGATGAGTCTGCCCAGTGGTGAATAGAGAGATCTGCATGTAGATGGGAGGGAGGAGTTGCACCTGGGACCTGAATAGGACTATGCCTTCCCTCCACAATGCTGGCTCCGCCCCTGTGGTGCGTCTAATCCCTGAGCCCCCACCTGACAAAGGAGAGAGGAGCTGAGCAAAACAAAGTGCTCCAAAGCTCCCTAAACCAGTTGTATCTGGTTCCCCCAAACCCTGCACCTTTAGACAAAGGAAAAGGGTGTATAAAAGAAGGGGCTGTGACCCCATAAGGTTGTTCAGTGTTCCTGTTCTGTTCCTGACGGAGGGGGCTTGCTGCTGCTGGGGCCCAGGAGGGACCGCCATGGGGGCTGCCTCCCTGCTGGAGGGCCCTGTGTGCTGGCCCCTGGGCCCAGCTATGCCCCTTCCTCTCTAAGGACTTGCTCTCTTTACTTCTGGACTTTTGCCTCATCTAGCGCCTGGGAGCGCTGTCTTTTAAAATGCCCAGCTGCTGAGGAGCGCTTCTGTTCTCCCCTTGCAGCGCTGGGCTGCGATCGTCTTCGAGGGAATTCCGACGTAGGGATTCCGCCGCTCTTTCTGAGGTCATAGCGGGTGCCCACCCCGCGTTGTCCGCCCTAGCGGGTGCCCACCTTGCTTTATATCGCTTTTTGATTAAGAGGGAGCCTACCCCTCATTGCCGCCCCAAACGGAGAAGAAACCGCGATCCACGGCCCGCCTGGTTGTGGGCGGGGCCGTGCGGACGGAAGCGGAAGGGCCGTGCGGCAGGAAAGGAAGTGCCGCGTTCAAAGACCCAGGCGGGAGCCCACCCCGCACTGGGACGTGCTGTAGCGAAGGTCTGGAGCTTGGCAGGCTCCACATCCGAGTCCCGGGTCCCAGGAGGGGGCCGGGTGAAGAGAGCGGAGGTGGCTGAGGCCGCCGATAGCAGCGCGGGGCTCCCGCGGTTGAGGAGAGAGCCCCGCGTCGTGCTGGTCAGGCCGAGAGAGGAGCAACAGGAGAGTCAGGAGTCCTGAGAGAGAGCCCGGTGAGTAGGGCTGATCTCTGGCGGGAATCCGCATGTGTCGTGCGAAGTCCCCGTGGGGGGGCTTAGGAGGCACAGGTTCTGAGCGGCCCCGTCTGAGAGGGGGTCGCTCCAACGAGGGGGGCATTAGAAATCCAGGGAGACCAGTGGGGGCTCCCAGATCGGAGCATATTGTCGGTGCTCGTGCTCCCGCCCCAGCTGCCCCGCCTGACAGTGGGCAGCTGCAGCATTTTGCCGCATTCACCTGGCTACAGAGTCCCAGTGGGGACCCCGAGGGCACAGAGGTGCCCATGCCCGCATTTGAGAGTCACAGCTGCGCCGCACCAGCGCAGGCAGCTGCTGAGAATTGGGCATAATTGATTCAGAGTCCTTGAGAGGGACCAGAGGCACAGTGAGTGCCAGTGAGTTGCATAGCTGCCCAGCAAGTAGTGGGCAGCTGCTACGTTTAGGTTTGCGCAGTGGCGCACCCTTGACTTTCGCTGCATAGGCAGCAACCCTGACTCTTTGGACATAGGGCATTTGAGCCCCCTTTTGAGATGGCCAGGGGGGACTGTTAGATTTATAGGGCGCCAGGCCCTAATGTGATGTGGTGCTAGGAAATGTGATGCATTTACTATGCTTTACGCACCCTGTGTTATACCTCTAACTGTGGTTTATGATTATGAGGTTGTTTTGCATATCATGGTTTATGCTAGTGAGATTATGTTTCACTGTGTGATTTACGCCCTAATGTGAGTTATACTTAGGAGGTTACGGTCTCATGCGTTTAGACGTGTGAGGTGATTGCATAATGTGTTTATGCTGGTGAGGTTGGCGCAGAATGTAATTCGCGCCTGATGTGATACTGTGCATAATGTAGTTTATGTTACAGGCTGATGCTAAGTACAGTGATTACCAGTGTTTACTGGTTGTACGGTTATGATCTGTTTTACGTTTACTAAGTTCACTTTGTGAGGGTTCTGACAGTGGTCCAAGTGGCCCTGTCATGTGTAAATAATTCCCTTGTAAATATGACCTAGTGCCAGGTGGCACCATGTATATTGTGTGAGTACTATTCTAATGTGTTATGAGAATACAAAGGCTATTTTTGATATAACCTTGTGTGGAGTTCCTTTTTGTGGTGTGCCTGGTATGTTGTTGCTGTGCGCGTGCGCAAACGCTTTACACATTGCCTCCAGGATAAGCCTGACTGCTCGTGCCAAGCTACCAAGGGGGTGAGCAGGGGTTATCTTTGGCGTGTAACTCCCTCGCCCTGACTAGAGTGGTGGTCTCTGCCTGGCTTTGGCGCAAGCCTTAGCCAACCAGAGATCCCATTTCTAACATTGGTGGCAGCGGTGGGATTAGGACTTGCGTTTGCGCAGTACCACAGCGACAACTGGCTGCACTACAAAACTCTGCATTTTAGATAGTCACATGGAAAGGGATTATTGTTTCTGAGTTTGTTTTAAGTGTCATTTCTTTTTGAAATGTGTTTCTTGTGCACTATGAGTTGGGTGTCCTGCCAAGGACAGAAACCAGAGAATCTGGAGGAGAGACTGCCCTTGAGCCATTGCGCTGGTTCTTGGGTTGGCCTACAGTGGGGACTTAATTGGTATGGAGTCACTAGCTCGGAAGGATAGATTATCCCCTAAGTGCAGTGTGAGTTTTCTGGGTTCCCCAGTAAGGGTGGGATCCAGTGGTGGCAGCAATATGAAGTCCAGTGCAGAAAGTCCCGGTCCCCAGACAGTGGTACCTGGTTCCCGGTTAAGTAGGGGGCAGGTTGAGATTCAGGAGCAGTAAGATACTGTCTCACCAGTCCGGGGGGGCGCCTATGGATGAGTGGTGTGTTGCACTGGACGATTGGGTGTGAGTTCTCTGAAATAAGGAGCTTGCATGGGGGAGTGAGTCTAATAAGAGTGGCTCGGGTATCTTCCGGTCCTGTGTGGTGGAAGAGGTTCAGTGTAGCCCAGCTAGGTCCCAGTATAGCGGGAGGGGTGTAGGGGCTCACGTCCTGTCTCAGAGGAGAAGGAGTCAGTGTGCCCGAAACCCAGTCCCAGGGCCTGGATGGTTTCTTCAAGGAACACCAGGTTGGGGGCCTAGGCTGTACTTGTAGGCCATTTGAGGAGGATCTTCTAGTCTCTAGAGGACGTGGAGCGTCTGTAACCAGAGCTCCAGCAGTCCTGGTGCTAGGCAGCACCGCTCCTAAGTGGAGGGTGCAGAAGTCCTGATTGAGGGGTGAGAGGGGGAGAGGTTCCCCAGTGGAAAAACCAGTGGGTCCAGAAGGGGCCATGGGGACACCACTTCTGCCCTGGGTTTGTGCCCGGCAGACTGTCACACGACACATTAGTTGTGTCACCCTTGGGGGGGCATGCGTGCTCCCCGTGAAGTCCTGGTTCGCCGGGCATCTGACCAAAGGGTAGCGTCCCTGGGTTGGGGAGCCAGGTTCAGGTGTTTGCCTGTCCTGGACAGCAGGGCGACTGTAATCAGTGCCCTGAGCAATGTAGCTTCTAGGGGTACCACTCCAGTTGGGAGGGTACACTGCTCTGGAAGGGGGTGCAGAGGGAGGGCGTCCTCACCTCTGACCCTGGTGCGCATCGCAGAAGGAGAGTGTCGCTTCTGCAGCCGCTGTCGTCGCACCGCTGAACAAGGGTGTCGCCGCTGTTGCATCGACTCGTCAGAGCGTGTCGCATCGCCGGAGAAAAGGATCGCATGCGCTGCCACTGTCGTCGCATCACTGAATAAGGATGTTGCCGCGGCCGCTGACGCTTCGTATTCTCGAAACCGGTACCTCACCTGAGTGTGAGGAACCAACGCACCAAACTTCCTTGCGACCCTTTTTGCGTTACAGATCCCAGGGTGGTAGACCAGTTGCGGGAGAGAGGTCCTGAACTGATGGGAGAGTTGTGTTCTGGTGGGTGCTTCTCCTGGGGGAGTGCAGAACCCCAGAAGTAGAGGTAGGGTGAGGAGACGCTTTGCCCGTGATCTCTGGTCAGCCTGAGGGTGCGGACCCTAGGTTGAAGGATCAGTGGTAGTTTGGAACTACACTGAGAGGGAGAGTGGAGAATGAGTATTGTATGCCAGGGGTTACTGCCCCCCACTCTGTGGATTGGCAAGGACCAGTGGCATCTGGGTGGCCTAGGGCCTGGTCCTGGCCATGGACAACTAAGGAGTACTGGTGGGGTAGCCTAGTTGGTCCTGAGTTTTTTTTCTTAGATGGATTCCATGGGTTCCAAGTGGCGTAGAACCGGAGGGTGTCCCTGCAGTGCGGGCCCGCGTCCGTGTTCTATCGCCCCAAGCAGGGAAGCCCATCACAGTGGTGATTGGTCTGCCCTGCGTTTTGGCTGGAAGGGGGTTGTGTTGGACTTGGCCCGTTTGGCAGGTTCACCCCTAAACTTTTTGCCTGTTAATGTGACCTGATGTTAGTAGTTTTTGGCCTCTGCGCACTTTAGCACTGTGTCCCAGTGTAAAGTGCGTGCGCACTCTGAGTGCGTGTGGTGAGATTGGCCTGCCCTCCCATAGGAATGCATGGGGGATATGTGTGTCCATGGTAATTCCTGGTGTGAGAGGAGTGCAGGGGCGAGTTTAGTATGTGCGAACTCGTGAGAATAAATGCTGCGCAATGGTGTGCGCAGATTTATTGTGACTAGTGGAGAAGTGCCACTTTTAGAAGTTGGCATTTCTGTGTGCTGTGTGTCTGCCTGCCTGATGTGGAGTGCATGTCTGGCTTGTGATTGACAGGGGCAGGGTGGTGTGCTTGGCTCCAGGAGCCAAGATGAGTCTGCCCAGTGGTGAATAGAGAGATCTGCATGTAGATGGGAGGGAGGAGTTGCACCTGGGACCTGAATAGGACTATGCCTTCCCTCCACAATGCTGGCTCCGCCCCCTGTGGTGTGTCTAATCCCTGAGCCCCCACCTGACAAAGGAGAGAGGAGCTGAGCAAAACAAAGTGCTCCAAAGCTCCCCTAAACCAGTTGTATCTGGTTCCCCCAAACCCTGCACCTTTAGACAAAGGAAAAGGGTGTATAAAAGAAGGGGCTGTGACCCCATAAGGTTGTTCAGTGTTCCTGTTCTGTTCCTGACGGAGGGGGCTTGCTGCTGCTGGGGCCCAGGAGGGACCGCCATGGGGGCTGCCTCCCTGCTGGAGGGCCCTGTGTGCTGGCCCCTGGGCCCAGCTATGCCCCTTCCTCTCTAAGGACTTGCTCTCTTTACTTCTGGACTTTTGCCTCATCTAGCGCCTGGGAGCGCTGTCTTTTAAAATGCCCAGCTGCTGAGGAGCGCTTCTGTTCTCCCCTTGCAGCGTTGGGCTGCGATCGTCTTCGAGGGAATCCCGACATAGGGATTCCCCCGCTCTTTCTGAGGTCATAGCGGGTGCCCACCCCGCGTTGTCCGCCCTAGCGGGTGCCCACCCCGCTTTATATCGCTTTTTGATTAAGAGGGAGCCTACCCCTCATTGCCGCCCCAAACGGAGAAGAAACCGCGATCCACGGCCCGCCTGGTTGTGGGCGGGGCCGTGCGGACGGAAGCGGAAGGGCCGTGCGGCAGGAAAGGAAGTGCCGCGTTCAAAGACCCAGGCGGGAGCCCACCCCGCACTGAGACGTGCTGTAGCGAAGGTCTGTAGTTTGGCAGGCTCCACATCCGAGTCCCGGGTCCCAGGAGGGGGCCGGGTGAAGAGAGCGGAGGTGGCTGAGGCCGCGAGTAGGGCTGATCTCTGGCGGGAATCCGCATGTGTCGTGCGAAGTCCCCGTGTGGGGGCTTAGGAGGCACAGGTTCTGAGCGGCCCCGTCTGAGAGGGGGTCGCTCCAACGAGGGGGGCATTAGAAATCCAGGGAGACCAGTGGGGGCTCCCAGATCGGAGCATATTGTCGGTGCTCGTGCTCCCGCCCCAGCTGCCCCGCCTGACAGTGGGCAGCTGCAGCATTTTGCCGCATTCACCTGGCTACAGAGTCCCAGTGGGGACCCCGAGGGCACAGAGGTGCCCATGCCCGCATTTGAGAGTCACAGCTGCGCCGCACCAGCGCGGGCAGCTGCTGAGAATTGGGCATAATTGATTCAGAGTCCTTGAGAGGGACCAGAGGCACAGTGAGTGCCAGTGAGTTGCACAGCTGCCCAGCAAGTAGTGGGCAGCTGCTACGTTTAGGTTTGCGCAGTGGCGCACCCTTGACTTTCGCTGCATAGGCAGCAACCCTGACTCTTTGGGCATAGGGCATTTGAGCCCCCTTTTGAGATGGCCAGATGGCCAGGGGGGACTGTTAGATTTATAGGGCGCCAGGCCCTAATGTGATGTGGTGCTAGGAAATGTGATGCATTTACTATGCTTTACGCACCCTGTGTTATACCTCTAACTGTGGTTTATGATTATGAGGTTGTTTTGCATATCATGGTTTATGCTAGTGAGATTATGTTTCACTGTGTGATTTACGCCCCTAATGTGAGTTATACTTAGGAGGTTAGGGTCTCATGCGTTTAGACGTGTGAGGTGATTGCATAATGTGTTTATGCTGGTGAGATTGGCGCAGAATGTAATTCGCGCCTGATGTGATACTGTGCATAATGTAGTTTATGTTACAGGCTGATGCTAAGTACAGTGATTACCAGTGTTTACTGGTTGTACGGTTATGATCTGATTTACGTTTACTAAGTTCACTTTGTGATGGTTCTGACAGTGGTCCAAGTGGCCCTGTCATGTGTAAATAATTCCCTTGTAAATATGACCTAGTGCCAGGTGGCACCATGTATATTGTGTGAGTACTATTCTAATGTGTTATGAGAATACAAAGGCTATTTTTGATATAACCTTGTGTGGAGTTCCTTTTTGTGGTGTGCCTGGTATGTTGTTGCTGTGCGCGTGCGCAAACGCTTTACACATTGCCTCCGGGATAAGCCTGACTGCTCGTGCCAAGCTACCAAGGGGGTGAGCAGGGGTTATCTTTGGCGTGTAACTCCCTCGCCCTGACTAGAGTGGTGGTCTCTGCCTGGCTTTGGCGCAAGCCTTAGCCAACCAGAGATCCCATTTCTAACAACCGGTCACAGGTAGGTTACCTGTGATTTCTGGCTCAGGGCCTAGGGATCAAAGGTAAGCTCAAAGGGGGCCACGTGTAGGCACCTAAAGCGAATCTCCAGTGGCACTTGGGCGGCTGGGTGCAGGGTACAAAGTACACGTCGGGGTCCCAATGTTGACCAATGGAGGACGTCGGTCTGGGAGAAATGCTGCAGACTTGGACCAGGAGGCTGGACGAAGGTGACCAACGGCTAGACAGGTAGGGTCGCTGCAGGAGGAGACAGGCTGGTAGGTCTGGGGCCAAGTCAGTCGTCGTCTTCTCCACTGCTTCACGGCTATTCGGTCCTTCTTCTTAGGTCGTCAAATCTGAAGAGGTAAGGTTCAGGGGTGCCCCTAAATACTACATTTAGGGGCATTACATGGGTGTGCAGGTCAGCAACAATGGGTCCCTTCCCTGGTGTGCCAACACCCCCTATTATGCCACCCTCCAGTGGGATGGGGGCATAGATCTCTTCCTGATTGAGTGAGTCCCCTCATCTTCAAGATGGAGGGGACTGAGATGTGTGCTTCACTTCGCCTCACCCACCTGAGGGGTGGGGTTGGCAAAGGTGGGCACACGTCCCATCCTGGCTAGGTTTTCCTGCTGATTCTCCAGCCCAAAGTGGGGGTCAGAACTGGTGGGGACCAGTTTCTGATAGCAGAGGCTGGGGGTAGCTTACAAAGGTGGCAGGCCTTTGAAGCTTCCCCTTCGTGGACTCTCCCATCCTGGGGGAGGAGGCATGACACCTCTGCCCAGGAAGGGCTTTGTTTCAGGACCCAGAGAGCGGAGGCTGTCTACCCAGGGGTTCAGAAATCTTTCTGGTGGTGGCAGATGGCTGGTAGCCAGTCGGGAACCACACCAGTGTTGGCTGTTTTTCAGGGGGCATCTTTAAGATGCCCTCTGAGTACATTTTACATTAAATCGTACACTGGCATTAGTGTGGGTTTAATGTGCTGAGAAGTTTGGTACCAAACTTCCCAGTTTTCAGTGGAGCCATTCTAGGGCTGTGGAGTTCGTAATGATAAACTCCCAGCCCCTGTACTCAAAATGGCTTCTCTGTGCTTACAATACCTGTGAATGGCACAGACACTGTAGGGACATAGTGCTCATGCAGCTGTGCCCTCACCTGTGGTATGGTGCACCCTGCCTTTAGTACTGTAAAGCCTGCTAGAGGAGTGACTTACCCATGCCATAGGCAGTGTTGGGGGGCATGGCACCCAGGGATGGATGCCATGTCGCTCTTCAGTTTAGTCTGCACCAGAACATGCAGCCTGCAGTGGCAGTGTGTGTGTGTTCAGGTGATGGGTCTTTGAGGGTGGTATAATACATGCTGCAGCCCTCAGAGGCCCTCTCTGGTCACAAGGCCCTTGGTACCAGGGTTATCTTTTTCAAAGGACTTACTGGTGGTCCAGAGGTGTGCCAATTGTGGAGACACAGGTACTGTTTTGGGAAAGAACACAGGCCCTGGGACCCTTATTGGCAGGGACCCAGGGCACACTCAGTCAAGTTGGCATCAGGTATCTGGCAAAACGTTAGGGGGTAACCATGGAAAAAGGGGCACTTTTCCCTACATCAGATAAATCCTCTCACTTTGAAGATCGAAAAAGTAAACATCAGACTCCCTTGTATACAGAGCCTGACATTTCACCTGTCTTGGAATGCACAGCAAATGTGACAAGATAAGAACAAAATGTATAGGTCTGTTTATAGAAAGCGAACACGCATGGAAAAATACAGTAAATGGGCAATGCTCCACGGGATGAACAAAGACATAAGTAGCCTCAAACAAATAAAACCAGGAAATAGAAAACGAGCAAATATGAATTACAAACCACAAAGCCAATGGTAAGCAATAGGCACAATGCAAAGCTTCGACCCAGTGCTTTAAATGGGCCGGTACTCACCGGTACTGAGTACCGGCACTTATTAATTTTTCGCCCCTTGAGTACCTGAACTTCTCCTCGGACAAGGAGAGTACCGGTACTCATGGGGGCCTTCCCTTCATACATGTGGTTCTCATCTCATTTTCTCGTGCCTCAACAGCACTTTTCACACGACCCGCACTGATTCTGCAATACTGGGCTGGGCTCGCACAGGAGCGCCAGAACAACAGCTCTTGTCACCAGGACACAGCAATCTTGGCGTGCTACTCTGCAAGTCTTCCGGCCGGCCGCTGTGTGGCAGCAGGGTGTTTGGTTTACCCTTTGATCTTGCACAGTAGAAGTTGAGTCCACCATAAAACTAATGGGTGAGGGTGTGGGGCACATTCTTCTGGGCAGTACAGCTTTTAAGCATGCCTGTTGTTTTAAATGACTGAAACTGTTAGTTCATCAACAATTTAAATTAATCATTTTTACTTGAATGTAAATCCCTGCCCTTGCCACCAATTTTATGATTACCCTCAAACAAAAAAATACCTTAAAGGCAACACAGGTGTGGTGCATTTAAACCCCTTGTTTTGTATGAGAAACCGTGCATAACCCAAATGCGATAGGATGCTCCATGGAATGTCTTACACTTTCAGATAGTTCCGGATTTCAGCTGGCAATTCTTTTGTATTCTGGGACTTGTAGTTCCCCTTTCTCATTATAAGTAAGGGTTTCTAAAAAATTCCCGCATGCGAAGCGTTCATGGCAAAAATCTGAGACTGTTTTGAACGTACCCTTATTAGTAAATGCTTTATAAATTGTTATTAGGGCCATAACCATTGGACAGATACTTCCGACTTCCTTACACCACACTTGGATTTCTTGCATATAAAGCTTGGAAAGGTTGAAAACCTAGCTCCGTCCCTTGTTCCACCCTTATGCCCTCCCCACACTCCACCCCCAGTCCACCACTCTTTTTGGTGAGTACCTGCACTTATTTTTTTCCACTTAAAGCACTGCTTCGACCCCAAAAACACAAGGAGAACGTACATGGTATGATTTTCATCTTCTGACTGAGTGAACCAATCATGTCGCACTGACGCCCAAGTCTCTCCATAATTGGCTGTCGTCAGTCCGATGATTTGTCTGAAACCCCTCCTCTTGGGAGGCATGGCATTGCATGGTCGCGTCCCTTCTCAAGGAAGGCGATTTCCTACCACCGAGTAGATGCCCGAGGTGGTCATCGCCATGTGACTCGGCCTCCACCTGGCAAGATGCAGGCGTATTATAAGAAACTCCTCTGTTCATTTAACACCACTCTTAGGAATTCCTTGCGTTTACCTCAAGATGGTTTCACGAAATGCCAAACAGGCTGTGAGAGTTGGGAAAATAAAATCACGGCACACACATGTTAAAACTGACCTTATCGGAACGCTTGACCCTCCTCACCCCTGACCCTCGAGTGTGAGGAGTAAACTTGTACACTATATCTCATTTGTCACCATGCGACTTCTCTGAGCCCACCCTATCCCTCCCGCTCTCGAGCGGCCAGAAGCTGCCACGATGAAGTGCGCCACTGAACACACAGAGTAAATAAAATTAGCAGTAAACACCTGGCGGCTTCACCAGTCTTCTCAATTCAGTACAAATTACTTCATTGGCATGACAAGTTAGACAAGAGTTGCCAAGGTAAATACCCAGAGGGGGCTTTGTCAGAGGCTGTTCCTTGGCAATGCCTGGCCCGTTCCCTGCAGACACTTAGCCTGCCGCCATCACCCATGCGGTGTGTATCTCTCCAGGGGGCATCTATGTATTTATTCTCTTCATCCCCGCGAGGGAAGGTGTCCCTCCTCAGGGACTCGTGTCTGGTGTTCTCAGGGTCGGCCATGTATTTGAGAAGTTTTATAAAGCGCGAACATGACCCTTGCGGGTATCAGAGCGCTGTACAAAGTGGCGAAAGCATGAATAAAACCAGCACAGTGGAACAAAGACGTAGATAAATCAACACGCTGTCAAACAAAAGGGGGTAAACAATCCGGGTCCGGGGTCAGGTAGTCGGCCCAGCTAGTACAGTTTCAGACGGGCCCTTGAGCGAAATAACAATTTAACAGACAAGCATAAAATAAATCTCAACACCATAGAAAATAAGTATCAAATCTATAAACATGGTGGCTTGAGAAGGAGTACAGGTTGATGCTGTTAATCAGGAATATCCATTTGGCATGTTTCTTGAAAGATGCAGTGGAAGGATTGGCTCTGATCTCGGGAGGAAGAGCGTTCCAAATTCTAGGAGCAAGACCGGAGAAGGCACAATTGTAAGTTCTTTTTGAATTTGGGAGGTTTCAAAAGTAGGGTGAAAGTACTACTTATGTATTTATTCTCTCCATCCCCGCGAGGGAAGGTGTCCCTCCTCAGTGGCTCATGTCTGGCGCTCTCATTGTCGGGGTCGGCCATGTACTTATTCTCCCCATCCCCGCGAGGGAAGGTGTCCCTCCTCAGGGACTCGTGTCTTGCGCTCTCATTGTTGGGGTCTGCCATGTATTTATTCTCTCCATTCCCGCGAGGGAAGGTATCCCTCCTCAGGGATTTGTGTCTGGCGCTCTCATTGTCGGGGCGGCCATGTATTTATTCGCTCCATCCCCGCGAGGGAAGGTGTCCCTCCTCAGGGACTCGTGTCTGGTGCTCTCATTGTCGGGGGCGGTCATGTATTTATCCTCCCCATCCCCGCAAGGGAAGGTGTCCCTCCTCAGGGACTCGTGTCTTGCGCTCTCATTGTTGGGGTCTGCTATGTATTTATTCTCTCCATTCCCGCGAGGGAAGGTATCCCTCCTCAGGGATTTGTGTCTGGCGCTCTCATTGTCGGGGCGGCCATGTATTTATTCACTCCATCCCCGCGAGGGAAGGTGTCCCTCCTCAGGGACTCGTGTCTGGTGCTCTCATTGTCGGGGTCGGCTATGTATTTATTCTCTCCATCCCAGTGAGGGAAGGTGTCCCTCCTCAGGGACTAGTGTCTGGTGCTCTCATTGTCGGGGTCGGCCATGTGTTTATGCTTTCCATTCCCGCGTCGGAAGGTGTCCCTCCTCAGGGACTCGTGTCTGGTGCTCTCATTGTCAGGGGCGGCCGTGTATTTATCCTCTCCATCCCCGTGTGGGAAGGAGTCCCTCCTCAGGGACTCGTTTCTGGTGCTCTCATTGTCGCGGTCGGCCATGAATTTATTCTCCCCATCCCCGTGAGGGAAGGTGTCCATCGTCAGGGACTCGTGTCTGGTGCTTCTCATTGGCGGTAGTGGCCATGTATTTATCCTCCCCATCCCCGCGAGGGAAGGTGTTGTTATGTTTCATATAGGTACTCTGATATAGGCCCGGGTAATATCATACACCTTCACCTACATTATCTCCCTTATACTACACAGTAACGAGCCTTTAGGATTGAACCTTTGCCTAGTTCTGGTCCTGGGCGCTGAAGGAGGGTTTTCTCTGAACAATAGCATCCTATAACTTCATCAATGGACTCATACAGTATGAATGAATATTCATGAGGGTTCTTGGAAACCAGGCAGGGGCTACACCACCTGCATAATATCTACGTACAAGGTTCATCCCATACGTCATCATCCAATACAACAATGGCTAATACAAGAAACAAGGGACAAAGAAACCCTAGATACTTTTTGTATAAATACAGCAGATCTTGCTAGTGTTAGCAGAGGGAATCGAGACTTCCAGGCCGACGCACTGACCAGAGACACTGAGGCTCCTGCATGCAGACGCTACAGCTGACAGCGGTCTAACACATCCCTCGTGGGGTGTCCAGCTCGAGACCAGGACGGGGTCCCACATTCTCTCACTTCAGGTAATGGGGTTAGACTAAATCCTAGAGGGATTCTTGGCTTCACACCTACTCACATGCTAGGTACACTTAGGTACATCTAGATAGGCATCGTAGGAGTACGCGCACATTTTATCATGCATTTTATATTCATGTATGTATTTATGATTATTGCAAGATGGTAGAACTGTACTATCTTTTTATTTTCACTGTACTGCTGATCATATATATATCTTCTACTGTCTAACGGTTGTTGCAGCACATCTATTTTACACTAGAAGAACAACTGTGCAATAAATTCTTATTGTAACACGCCCGACTGTTTCTTCTGTGTAACTCTCTGAGACTGAATAAGTGAGCACGAGTGACTGAGGGAAAAGTAGTATATTGTTTCCACGATCCTGGGGGATCAGGGTTGTCATGTTTTGAGTTTGCCAGAAAAAATTCTCTCCCCGATAAGAGGAGATTCTAGTGGCACTGTGAGCTAGCTAAAACAGAAAGGCTAACATTCTCGGTGGGGGTGCTCAGAGCCAGTCTGCCACCAAACCCACAGTTTGTTATTCGGAATGCGCAGATCCTTTATGGGTAATATAGGAACGACATGGCGCCGCCAACGTTGGTTGGGTACTTATTTAACAGTAGAATCTGAGTAGTTCAGTCGTGCTAATTCTCAGAGACCCCTACCCACAAAACGCCAGAGACGTCTGGAGTGGGTGGGCACAAACTCCGCCACAGCTGAGTAGGTAAAAAATCCTATTTATTAGCTGTTAGTCAATCAAGCTTGAAGGACACAGTGTTCCTAAAATTGTGCAAATGAAACCTTATCTTAGTTCCCTTGAACAAACTTCTTTGTTATAAAAATAACTGAGGGCAGAGATAACGTAGTTGATCTACAAATCTCAGCCGGAGAAGAAGATACAACAGCAATTCAAATTGCACCTAAATTCAGACATACAATCACCCTGAAACTATAAGAAAATGGTTTATCAGCTAGGGGTGGCTTAGTAGCCTTCGTGATTGAGGCACACGAATCAAACAAAACAGGTATTTTATTCATGGGTTACATTCCCAGAAGCAGATGCGAGAACACAGACATTTCACTACTATGCAAAAGGAGATGCACCAGTGGAATATGGTCCGTTCGAGGACATAAAGGTTCCACTCACGTACCAGGAACATTTATACTGGTTTAAAGGCGCCCTACCCCACATAAGAGGAAGAGTAAGAGTAGGCCCGCTCGGAGGAGAGGGGGCAACATGGCCAATATTAGCGGCCTACACACCACATCCTGACATTGAAACAATGCCACAAGGAGACTTACTCATACAACACAAAGATTTAATTAAAATCTACAGAAACTTGACACAATTCGTCATGAGGACTTTCACAGTCCACCCAGCAACTGTTGCAACAAATTGTACTCATTCTCAGGGTACAGCAACTAAAATTACACCACAAACGTTACACGCGGTAATGGGCAAAATGCCCACGAAACGTGAACAAATGCCATTCTGGGTAGCTCAGAAAATAACTCCGCTCGAGGCAGTATTCCCGAATACTACCCCGTATGAAAAACACAGAATGCTAACAATCTGCTTGCCCATGGGGATAACACCACAAGTAGAAGATTGTACCACTTGGGGTACAGTCTTTGCTGCAATTTATACCAGAACTCATGGTATTCCTTCATTAGCAGTAGTACCTGATGTATTAAGACAAATACAAAACGAGTACGGAGCAGAGCCTGCCCTAAACTTAGGGATGAAGTTACTAGGTAACTATGACCAGGTATCAGCCATAATATTAGCTAATATTAAAGGGGAAGCAGCTTCAGTGGCAATCCGCCAACGCCTGAGGGAGCTCAGCCTGTTAGATCAACAACACGAACTACCCAAAATAATTGAAACTGCATATGCAGAATTAGGCAGAGACGGTTTGGGTGCGAAAGCTTTAAAACCACAACTGATGGGCAGTCCTGAAAAGGACACTTCTAAGCAGACACCTGCTTCTTCTAAAAAGAAGTGGGATAATAAAAAACAACAAAAGTTTAAAGGAAACCGATCTGAATCCCGAGGTAGATCTCCTCCACAGGAGCCCTCCGAAAAGAGGTATAACCTCAGGAATAGGGATAACATTAAGAAACCTGACCGGTATCAGGATACTGATGCACGTTCCTCTCGTTCCTTTCAGGGTTCATCGAAAAACTCGGAGAGGGAAGGACGGTCAGAAAGAAGAGCGTACAAAGTCCAAAGACAAACAGCAGGCTCAAGACTATACTTCCAAAAAAGAAGAAAAGCCAAAATCAAAACCTCAGTTTAAGAAGAAGAAAGTTGCAGGCCTAAAGATCAGACATGCCCAGAATTCTGAGGACGCAACTTCTGAACAGGGAATGGGCTCAGACGATGCTAGACAGTGCGGCAGAAGTAACAATAGCTCGCCAGAACCTGATGGAATTTCTGGTGACAGCAGACTTGAATGATTACATCACAGTGGAAACACCAGACACGAGGGTGAGCGTCCCACATAAGTTATATGAAATAACACTCCAAATGGAGGGGGACAAGCCCAGGAAAGTTAAAGGTCTATTTTGGAAGAATCTGTCATCTGGTTACGACATCCTATTAGCTGAACAAGATTGGCCGCCAGCATTCGTTATGGAGTGCCCTAGGGGAGAAACGGTAATTTTTCCAGCCTTCTCCGACCTCGTTCCCATTGATTTTAAAACGCACATATGCACGGGAGTGGGCAGTTGCCCTAGCTCCAGCATTGTACAAAAATCATGCCAGATGGGATGAGAATTCAACCCACCACGTGATCCCATTAAAAGTCTCATCAAATGCACAGAGACAATATCCAATAAAGCAAGAAGCTAAAAAACAGGTCAGGGAGATCTTAGATCAACTTGAGTACCAAGGGGTGATTGAAATCTGCACCTCTCAAATGAACAATCCTTTGTTTCCTGTCATGAAACCAGACAACTCATATCGTCTATTTTTAGATTACAGACATCTTAACACTTGCACAAAGACATTCGCTGTCCAAAATGCTCACAGTGCCGCATTAATGAATAACATTGTGCGGAAAACATACAAAACTACACTTGATGTCTCAAATGGATTTTTCTGCCAAAATATAGCGCCTGAAAGCAGGTATTTGACCGCATTCTCGGCGTTGGGGTCCCAGCGACAATTTTGTCGTCTTCCCCCTAGGGTTTAAGAATAGCCCGGGGTTATTTTCAGCAAGAGTAACCAAATTACTCCAAAATTTTGATGAGGAAGCATTGTCCTATGTGGATGATATTTATCTGACGGATGATGACTTAAAAAGGCACTTGATCAGGCTGAGCACCATAATTATGGGATTCGCCTCTGAGGGCTGCAAATTTAATTTTAAAAAATCAAAAATCGCCCACCTCAATGTCCTGTTTTTAGGATATGAGCTTTCAAGTGAAGGGAAAAGTCTGGCAGCTAACTTTTTAGAAAAGTGTGCGCTGCTCCAACCTCCAAAATCATTAAAAAACTTACAATCAATACTGGGATTCCTAAATTTTGGCAGAACATACATTTTGGATTACACAGAAAGAGTAAAACCTTTCTACGATTTAGTAAAACCTGACTTTTCAGTTAGACAATGGACACACAAACACGACAGTGTCCCTCCTCAGGGACTCGTGTCTGGTGTTCTCATTGTCGGGGTCGGCCATGTATTTATTCTCTCCATCCCCGTGAGGGAAGGTGTCCCTCCTCAGTGAAGGTGTCCCTCCTCAGGGACTCGTGTCTGGTGCTCTCATTGTCGGGGTTGGCCATGTATTTATTCTCTCCATCCCCGTGAGGGAAGGTGTCCCTCCTCAGTGAAGGTGTCCCTCCTCAGGGACTCGTGTCTGGTGCTCTCATTGTCGGGGGCAGCCATGTATTTATCCTCCCCATCCCTGCGTGGGAAGGTGTCCCTCCTCATGGACTCGTGTCTGGCGCTCTCATTGTCGGGGTCGGCCATGTATTTATTCTCTCCATCCCTGTGAGGGAAGGTGTCCTTCCTCAGGGACTCGTGTCTGGTGCTCTCATTGTCGGGGGCGGCCATGTATTTATCCTCCCCATCCCCGCGTGGGGAAGGTGTCCCTCCTCAGGGACTCGTGTCTGGCGCTCTCATTGTCGGGGTTGGCCATGTATTTATCCTCTCCATCCCCGCGTGGGAAGGTGTCACTCCTCAGGGACTCGTGTCTGGTGCTCTCATTGTCGGGGGGGTCATGTATTTATCCTCCCTATCCCTGCGAGGGAAGGTGTCCCTCCTCTGGGACTCGTGTCTGGTGCTCTCATTGTCGCGGTCGAACATGTATTTATTCTCCCCATTCCCTCGTTGGAAGGTGTCCCTCCTCAGGGACTCGTGTCTGGCGCTCTCATTGTCTGGGTCGGCCATGTATTTATCCTGTCCATCCCCGCGTGGGAAGGTGTCCCTCCTCAGGGACTTGTGTCTGGCGCTCTCATTGGCGGTGTCGGCCATGTATTTATCCTCCCTATCCCCGCGTGGGAAGGTGTCCCTCCTTAGGGACTCGTTTCTGGCGCTCTCATTGTCTGGGGCGGCCATGTATTTATCCTCCCCATCCCCGCGTGGGAAGGTCTCTCTCCTCAGGGACTTGTGTCTGGTGTTCTCATTGCCCCGTCCGTGCCCCCACTTACAGGGTGACTTGAGCAGCTGCCCCCACCCAGCCTTTCAGCTGCTGCCAAGCAGACCTCCATGAAGCTCGCAAACATCAGTTTTAGTGTCCTTTCAGTTGTCTCGGATGAGTATATCATTCCCCCCCCGCCCCCCAAGACTGCTATAGAATAAACCCCGTTAAATACTCCAGCCCTTTTAGTGCTCCCAGGCACTGCCATATACTTACTTCCTTGAACCCCCAGGGATACCAGTGTGCCCATTGAATGCTCCAGGCACTGATGCACACTCCACTACATTTAAAACTCTCAGGCAGGGGTAATACTTCTCGTTATTGAGGACTCACAGGTACTCTAACATACTCTGCTCCATGCATTCATAGTGCAGTCCTTTGAGTACTCTCAGACACCGTTGCATAATCTGCCCTATTGCATACTCTGAGGTGCATACTCCAACACATTAACTACTCGAAGGCACCGGTGCATGCTGCTCTCCATTTAATACTCTCGGGCACTGTTACATACTCCTGCCCATTGAATACTCTCTGACATTGCTATGTAGTTCTCCCCATTGATAAACTGAGACATGTTTCAACCTACTGAATACTCCGAGTCTTGGCACATACTCCAACCCATTGAGTACCCAGGGGCATCGCGTTCATATTCTTCCTCCGTGAATACTCCCAGGCACTGGTACACACTGTGCCCCTTTAAATACTCCTGCACCAGTACATACTAGGCACCATTACATAGTCGCCCCATTGAATACTTCAAGGAACTCATACGTGCTCTGCCACTTTGAATGTTCTCAGGCACTGGTACATACTCTGTCCCGTTTAATACTCTGAGAGAGCATCATACTCCGCAAACTCAGTAATCTAGGACAACAGAACACTTTCCTCGCCTTTGAAAACTCTGAGGCAGTGTTACATTTTAGATGTCATTCTTTTAATTCTGTGTGCTTCACATAATGTTACAGTATAGATGAGCTAATAAAAAGTATGAAGTACAACTCACAATAGTAAAAACCACAATAGCAACAGTCTATAATCAAAAAGAACCCAAAGCTCATTGCATTGGCTTGTAACTGTTTCTAAATTAGGGTGCAGTAGACTTGGGACACTGAGCTAATTTGTCATTTACCTCCAGAGCCTCATCACACAGTCAGTCAGTGGTGCAGTTGAGAGAGAACTGCGGAATCCCGAGTCTCTCTCTCTCTCTCTCTCTCTCTCTCTCTCTTCCCTCAAAGACCTCATAACGAAACTGCTGATATGATTGGTTTTTCCAGCAAAAACAAAGTGCCTCCGCCAATTCAGTTGTTCTGCATGAATATTCAATAGAGGTTGGTCACTGATATTCCCATGGCAGACATAATAATGTTGGACACATGTAGATTATATGGTTTGTTTTTCCAAACTTGGCAGACGGGACACTGGTGGCTTTGCCGTGGGATTCCACTCCTTATGGAGGCGAAAGAAAGGTATGTTACAGCATCTGCGCAGGTATGCTTTAAAGGTGTCTGTGCCCATGTGGACGTGATCTGAGGCAGGTCAGATGTGTTTGCTTGACAGGCCCTGATATGGCTGTTAGATTGAGTTCTAACCATGGTCTATGTTGTGCAGGCGACTGCTACAGAGTCGCCATCTGCTGCGTGTAGTTCATACTTAGTGTATCCAGACTGCACACCTCGTGTTGTTGTGGCGTCTGTTTTAGTGGTAACAGTCATTAACTCCTCCAAGATAGCTTTAAAGCCATGTCTTTTGGGAAATACTTTTAATCCTGCAGTGACACTTAGATGGCAGAGTTTTCAACGCGAATAGGCCGTTTAATTTATTCTAAATAACCATCCATACATAATTGTACTATTTCATTCTGCTGTTCATTCTCAGTCCATTGAGTAATCTCAGGCGCCAGTACATACTCCAACCCTTTGAATGGACTGTTGCACCAGTACACCCTCATTCCTGCTGAATACCTTGAGACATCAGCACATTTCCCCAGCGCATCCATCCAACTCATGGAATATGCCCGGGCACTGGTGCCTACTCGAACCCACTGGATACACTGCAGCACCAGTACATACTTCAATGCATTGATTACACTGCGGCACCAGTACATACTTCAATGCATTGATTACACTGCGGCACCAGTACATACTTCAATGCATTGATTACACTGCTTTACCAGTACATACTTCAATGCATTGATTACACTGCGGCACCAGTACATACTTCAACGCATTGATTACACTGCTGCACCAGTACATACTTCAATGCATTGATTACACTGCGGCACCAGTACATACTTCAATGCATTGATTACACTGCTGCACCAGTACATACTTCAATGCATTGATTACACTGCGGCACCAGTACATACTTCAATGCATTGATTACACTGCGTCACCAGTACATACTTCAATGCATGGATTACACTGCGTCACCAGTACATACTTCAATGCATGGATTACACTGCGGCACCAGTACATACTTCAATGCATTGATTACACTGCGGCACCAGTACATACTTCAATGCATTGATTACACTGCGGCACCAGTACATACTTCAATGCATGGATTACACTGCGGCACCAGTACATACTTCAATGCATTGATTACACTGCGGCACCAGTACATACTTCAATGCATGGATTACACTGCAGCACCAGTACATACTTCAATGCATTGATTACACTGCAGCACCAGTACATACTTCAATGCATGGATTACACTGCTGCACCAGTACATACTTCAATGCATTGATTACACTGCGGCACCAGTACATACTTCAATGCATTGATTACACTGCGTCACCAGTACATACTTCAATGCATTGATTACACTGCGGCACCAGTACATACTTCAACGCATTGATTACACTGCGGCACCAGTACATACTTCAACGCATTGATTACACTGCGGCACCAGTACATACTTCAACGCATTGATTACAATGCGGCACTAGTACATACTTCAATGCATTGATTACACTGCGACACTGGGACATACTTCAACCCCTTGATGACACTGGGATATAATAACCCATCAAGTACTATAAGGCGCCATCACACACTGCCCCCTTTTTGGATGTTCTCAATTGCCAGTGCCCACTCAGCTCATTGAATGGTCTGAGGCACCGTTACATACTCTGCCCTGTTGAACATTCCCATATGCCAGTAGATTTTCTAACTGTTGAGCGCTCTCGGGCCCTGCTGCACATGCCTGCTGATTGAATACTGTCAGACACCAGTATATTGAGTCCTGTCAGGCACTGCTACACTCCTGCCCTTGAATACTCTCCAATGCCAATAGATTATCGAGCGCTCTCAAGCACTGCTAAAACGCCTGCCCATCGAATACTCTCAGATACCAGTAGATTACTGAGGGCACTCAAGCACTGCTGCACACACCTGTTATGTTAAAATTATTTTTTGAGCACACATACACTGATCGGTTTCTTGGCGCTAGTATAGGAGTAGTTAAGCCCTGGTAGATCTATTCATAAGCCTGGACAAAGAGCCATGTGTTAAAAAGTCTCCTGAATACAGGTAAGCCTGTGCAGGACCTGATTTCATAGGGGAGAGCATTCCAGAAGTGTGGAGCCAACACTGCGAACCTGCTACCACCTAGTCTCTTCCGTTTATAAGGAGGAATGACCAGTAAGTTCAAGTGGGCAGATCTCAGATTGCACGTGGGTACATGTCTCTTAATAAGGTTAGAGACAAATTTTGGTCCCACAACCTGTAGGGATTTAAAGAAAAGGCACCCAATTTTAAAAGCGCAGCGTTGTGGTATTGGGAGCCAGTGGAGCTGTCGCATAAGGGGGGGTGGCATGTTGCCATTTTGGTTGATGGAAGATCAGTCTGGCAGCCTGGTTGTGCACCAGCTGCAGTTTACTGACTAGATACGCAGGTAACCCGAGATATAAAGAGTTTGCGTAGTCTAGGTGGGAGATGACCAGGGCTAGGACAACTTGCACCAGTGCTTCTCTAGTAAGGAATCTACTGAGTTTCCTAATCCTTCTTAACTGGAAGAATCCGGTGGAGACTGCTGTTCCGATCTGGGACTTCATAGATAAGTCATTGTTTATTGTGACCCCTAGGCTCTTTGTTGAAGGGGATGGAACTGGAGGACAGCCCAACTCCGTAGGCCAAAAGTGTGAGCTCCAGGGGTTCTGAGTGCCGCCAGTCAAGATCAGTTTGGTTTTGTCCGGATTTAGCTTCAGATGGTTGCTATTCATCCAGTTACTGATGTACAGCAAGGTAGCCTGAAAGTCCGAGATGGACTCTGGTGTGTTATTGATGGTGAATATAAGTTGTAGGTCATATGCATAGTTAAAGGTGTTCACCATACGCTCCCTTAAGGATCAGATCAAAGGGAGTAGGTATAGGTTAAACAAGTGCGGGGATAGTGACGATCCCTGTGGCACTCCACAATTGGTCATAACCTCAGGAGCGATACAGTGAGACAGACGAACAGATTGAGACCGATCTTCCAGAAAGGATGTGACCCAGTCAAGGGCTGGACCCTGGAGTCCTGCGTCTCTGACCCGGTCCACCAGAATTCCATGGTTGACCCTGTCAAAAGCAGTGGAAAGATCTAACAGCACCAGGGCCTGAGGAGTGCCCCTATCAGCTTCCTTTCTTAATTCGTCCAATACCGACAGAATGACCATCTCCGTAGAGTGAGATGGACGAAATCCCGCTTGATGGGGGTCAAGGAACTGAGATTGTTCGATGAATGAGCATAAGCATTTTGCTACATGGGATTCCAGTATTTTAGTCATATAGGGAAGCAGAGATATGGGACGATATTTAAGTAGGGCCAAGGGGTTCGCCCCAGGCATTTTCAGAAGGGGGACTACGGTAGCTTTTTTTAAAGGCTCTGGGGACACGGCCCTGCTTCAGTGATTCATTCAGAAGACGGAGGGCGGGGGCAGGGTTTGTAGTGAACACTTCCTTAAGGATGTGTGGTGGACAGCTGTCAGTGGGGGAACCAGATTTAACCCTGCCCAAGAGTTACAGGAAGGCTTCACTACTAATCAATGGGAATTGTTATAAAGAGTTGGGGTTCCTCGAGGCCGTAGGCAAGGCCTCATATGCAGGACTTACAACAATGCTGGTTTTGACCTTAGCAATTTTGTCAATGAAGAAGACGTTCAATGAGTTGCAGAGTGACTGGGATGGCACTGGTTTTATTGTGACTCTATCAGGGTTGGATAACTCGTTGACAATTGAGAATATGTCTTTTGATTTGTTAGTGGAGTTCATAATCTTCGCAGAGAAGTAACTAGCCTTAGTGATTTGGATCGATTTCTTATAGTCCTTTAGTTGAGCTAGGTAGGAGACTTTCTTATCGGGGGAGTAGTTCCGTCTCCACCTTCTTTCTAATTGGCACAAGGACAGCTTTTGGATTTTTAGGTCTTCAGAGAACCATCTCTGTGCCTCATGGCGCCTTGCTACTCTAATTGTCCTGAGAGGGGCATGTTTGTTACTAGCTGCAGTTAGCCAGTCTGTCATAACTTCTGCACTAAGGTCGAGGTCAACAGATGGCTGATCAATGGGAGCTGTATCTGTCAATAATTTCCAAAAGGCATTAATGTTGACATTGTTCCATTTCCTTGCCTTCAGGCCACCTTTGGCTGAGGGTTTACTTGTGATTGCATTGCTAATCACGAATTTTATTAAGAAATGTCCTTTGAATATTCTCAGATGGCCGTAGATTATTGACTTTTCTCGGGCACTGCTACACACTCCTGCCCATTGAATACTCTCAGATGCCAGTAGATTATTAACCTTTCTCGGGCACTGCTGCCCATTGAATAATCTCAGATGGTCGTAGATTACTGACCTTTCTCGAGCACTGCTGCACACCTCTGTCCATTGAATATTCTCAGATGCCAGTAGATTATTGACCGCTCTCTGGCACTGCTGTCCATTGAATACTCTGATACCAGTAGATTGACCTTTCTCTGGCACTGCTGCACACCACTGCCCATTGAATACTCTCAGATGCCAGCAGATTACTGAGGGCACTCAAGCACTGCTGAACACACCTGTCCTTTGAATATTCTCAGACGCCAGTAGATTATTGACCGCTCTCGGGCACTGCTGCACACCGCTGCCCATTGAATACTCTCAGATGGGCGTAGATTATGGACCGCTCTCGGGCACTGCTGCACACCGCTGCCCATTGAATACTCTCAGATGGCCGTAGATTATTGACCGCTCCCGGGCACTGCTGCACACCGCTGCCCATTGAATACTCTCAGATGCCAGTAGATTATTGACCGCTCTCGGGCACCGCTGCACACCGCTGCCCATTGAATACTCTCATTTGCAAGTAGATTATTGACCGCTCTCGGGCACTGCTGCACACCGCTGCCCATTGAATACTCTCAGATGCCAGTAGATTATGGACCTCTCTCGGGCACCGCTGCACACCGCTGCCCATTGAATACTCAGATGCCAGTAGTTTATTGACCTTTCTCGGGCACCGCTGCACACCGCTGCCCATTGAATACTCTCAGATGCCAGTAGTTTATTGACCTTTCTCGGGCGTTGCACACCTCTGCCCATTGAATACTCTGATGCCAGTAGTTTATTGACCTTTCTCGGGCACCGCTGCACACTGCTGCCCATTGAATACTCTCAGATGCCAGTAGTTTATTGACCTTTCTCGGGCGTTGCACACCTCTGCCCATTGAATACTCTCAGATGCCAGTAGTTTATTGACCTTTCTCGGGCACCGCTGCACACCGCTGCCCATTCAATACTCTCAGATGCCAGTAGATTATTGATCGCTCTCGGGCACTGCTGCACACCGCTGCCCATTGAATACTCTCAGATGCCAGTAGATTATTCAGAAAGGGGTGGGAGCACACTGCTTCACCTCCCAGCAGTGTGCTCCCACCCCTTCCTGTTTTGAAAAGGCTCCCTTGAGCCATTGAGCTGACGAGCTTGTGGAGATGCACCTGTGCGCCTGTGAGAGGTACTGAGACCTGTAAGGATTGTGGCAGCCTGCTCAGCAACCCCATATAAAATTCCTTTTTATCTCTACTGATGACAGATGAAATCCAGAAACCCTTGTCTAGAGATGTACAGCACTAACCTGCAACATCTTTGGTGGAACACTCCAGTAAAATCTCAAGTAAGCATGTATTACGAACTGCATTTACCATAATGCTAAGGGGCGAACTGTGCTGGGAGGTGACGCAGTGTGCTCCCACCCCTTCCTGCCAGTAGATTATTGACCGCTCTCGAGCACTGCAGCACACTGCTGCCCATTGAATACTCTCAGATGCCAGTAGATTATTGACCGCTCTCGAGCACTGCTGCGCACCACTGCCCATTGAATACTCTTAGATGCCAGTAGATTATTGACCTTTCTCGGGCGTTGCACACCGCTGCCCATTGAATACTCTCATGTTCCCAGGGGCCCCCCTGCTGTGGGGCTTATGATGGCTGCCGCCGCTCGCTGTGAATGTGATTTTGCCGAGTCCGGCTGAGGAAGAGTGCAGTGCAGTGGAGTGGACGTTGTGGGAGTCATCTGTCACACTCACTGAACGGTAAGGTTCGTGCATTAGCCGGCGGGCCAGGCCCGTCAGAACTCACAACAGGAACAGTCAGCCTGGACTAAGGCTAGCGGCATTTTAAAACGAAATGATTACCGTGGGGCGGGCGGGGTGTTGGGATCATCACGGCCTGAGCCTAGCACCAGTGCTGCAGAGTGTTCGATGTCAGGCTGCCTCCCTGCCCTTACATTTTTCTCTCTCTCTCTCGTACTCACCGCGGCTTGCCCCACCCACCTCTTCTTGTGCCTTGAGAAGACACAGGGCCTCAGAGTCCGAGGACTCCCTCATCTCCGGCCCTGTGTGCCTGCAATCATTGTTCACTGTGAGCACAGAATATGCTGGTCCCTCAGGAAAAACGGTAAGGCCCCCACTCGGGCTCTTCAGTGGACTCTTTCTAAGTTCTCAGCATGGCAGTCCTTGCCGCTGTGTCCTCACGTGACCCCACGCTCAAACCATCACTAAGAACAGGAGCACAGAAATTCAGCTCTGCATATACGGCACTCTCACCCGGTGCCCGTCACTTTGTATATTCTAATCCTAATCTGTCTGGCTGCAGTGTTGGTTACATAGTATTTTTGAGGAGTCCCGGAGTGGAGCGATCCCGCAGTTGGTGACGGCTATGATGTCTTATTCGCACAGGCAAGGTCAGCAGTCTTTTTAGTTGCGACATGTAAACTTGGCTGTAAGCGGGAAAGTGCCATTATTAGATCAGCTTGTGCATAACGGGGCATTTTAATATTTCTGTTGAGTAGTATTTTGTGTCCGATGGAAGTCGTGTATCTGCATGTTTGTGTTCGAGCTTGCATGCTTTCCCTTTGAACCGTACTGTGCTTTTAGTGATGTTTTTAGGTCTCGCCTACGCAGCGCGCATGCGCTGCATAGGAGGGCCTTTAGCCGTCGCTCTGCTCATTTTCAAGCACACACTCGCGCTTCTGGCGGCATCCACCTTGCGGGAGCGAGCAGGGGCGCGCCACAAGCACGAGTGCAGTGCTTGAAAATGAGCAGACTGCGCGCACATGCATGCACCACTCCCGGGCTCACCTCCTGCTCCCCCTCTCTCTCACGCGCATTCCTTGTTTCTCACTCTCTCCACCACCCCCGTCATTCATCCCGTTCTTCTGCTACATCGGTCTTTTCTCTTGCCCACCACTTTGTAAATATATGTACTTTGTTCGTTTGTACAGCACACAATGGAGAAACAAACCAGCTTCAAGACGCTCTCTCCTCCTCCGCTGCCTCAACTGTCTTCAGTCTGTCCCTCAAATGTCACTCACACGCCATCTGTCAGTCCCTCCACATCCCCTCAGCAGACCCCGCTTACTTTTCTGATATTATTTCTCTTTCTTCCTTTTCCTCCTGCCTTTCAAATACCCTTTTTCCTAAGACTCCCCGAATCCCTTTTGTCTCCCCATAGCTATCAGTCCACCACCTAACGGTCCCATTGGATCCGCGAGACCCCCATCCCACCCACCAGCTCGCACGCAGCCCCTCTCCGGCCCCTGCTGCTCGCTGCTGTCTCCCCCCGCGGGCGCGCGCGCCTGTCACGTGCAGGGCCGGACTGGGAACAGCAACCAGCCCTGGCAGGTTGCTTCTCCACCGGCCCTGGGAACGGGAGGGGAGGGGGGTGTTAGCTGCTAAGCACTGCTCCCGGTTTTCTTACAGAGGGCCGATTTTGCAGCACTGCTGCAAAACCGGCACCCTGTAAGAAAACCGGCCCCCTGTGGCCACAAAACCGGCCCCCACCCCTCCGGCCCACCGGGGAAATGCCCGGTGCCCGCTACGGCCAGTCCGGCCCTGGTCACGTGACTCGGGCGCGCGGCCGCGGGTCCGTTTCCTCCCGTGAATGGGAACCAGTAGTTCCCGTTAGTGGAGGCAGGAAAGGGGCTGTGCCAGGGGCCGTCGCAGGAGAAGGGGCTCTTCCTCCATCAGGGCCAGCCACGGACCAACCCGCTCTGCCCCCGAGGCTGCCATGGCGCGGCACCTCCTCCTTCCCAGGTAGGACGGAGTTTACTGCGGGCACGCGCTGGCCCTTTAAGGATAGTGCATTGTGGGTCATGAAGTCTTCCAATCCGAGACAAGGGGTTTTGTTTGCACTTTGCTGTTGATGAGGCTTAAATGCCAGCTGGTATTAGACCGTGAGAGCTGCGTTTAGACAGCCCCAACTCTTTGTCAACAGCACAGTGAATGCCGGTGTCTTTAGTTCCGCTTTCCAGTATTCATGTGTTCTGTGCTATTGTTTAACGAAGAGATGACCCTCGTGCCGTTCCGTTGAGGCGTGGGTTGCCCCTCAATAGTAATTACTGGCACCCTTTGATGTCCCCTGAGCGTTTGCATCGTTGTAAGAGCACTGAAACACGGAGATCAGTGCAGGCTGGTTGGTATTATTCCTGTTCAGTGACTATTTACATAACACTTGTACGGCTACACTCGCTAGAGTCTGTGAGCTTTGGCAGCGCTCGTTTGAGCTATTGGTATTGTAAATAACAATACCTTTTATTTATATGTTTTGAAAACCTGCAAGCGGTGCGTAAACATGCACAGTTCCTACTAGTCCTTGCTTACAAGAAGCAATGCTGGCAGTAAAAGAGGCGCAGTTACTGCCAGCTTTGCTTCTCGTAAGCAAGGACCATAAGTAGAAAGTGCGTGTTTACGCACCGCTTGTAGGTTTTCAAACACATAATTAATAAGCATTGCCATTTACAATGCCAATAACTCAAAATCTCGCAAATGCGAGACCGATTGCATTGTAAATGCTTGTTTTTAATAAGACATCCTTCAGTCATATAGACTCAATTGGCTCCGCCGTGTTTCCGACGTTAGTGAGTTTGAGTCATTAGCATAGTGTGCAAGTTATTTCATCCTACGAAGATGCTATCTGTGCGCCTTGAAGGAAATGGTTATTGTTACTGAAAGCAAAAATTAACATGCACTTCATCAATCTGAAATTGCTCACAGTTCAGATGGACAATGAAGTGCATGTCAATTCGTGCTTTTCAGTAACAATACCCATTTTCCTCACAGCATGATACACCGTCCTTCTGTGGTAACTGCAGTCGTCTCACCCCCAATGTTGTTCTTTGCACGAAATTTAAAGGTCTTCATTAAAACACCAGCAATCGCTGGGGGTTTCTTTTTTTCTGTTTTTGGTCGTTCAATTAGCTGTACATGTTTTTTTGCAACTTTCTTGAGCGTCCAATGAAAGCTTTGTGGTGTACAATAGTTTAGCTTAGAGGCATCCATATACAAATTGTTACCTCTGCTGTGAATGTATGTCACGCGCATCCTTGTTAACCTTTTCTGCTCTCTTCCACTAGCCACTCTTTCCACATTCTTCTTTTTCAACTTTATTTTTCCTTTGCTGACCCCCGACAGTCTTGCAAAACATTTTGGTTTTTTTACTTATCCACTAGGTGTTTGGTGCTCGAGACAATGGCTGCTGAGGTATCGCAATTACAAGAGTTTGAGCTATTGGCATTGTAAATGATGATGCCTTTTATTTATGTGTTAATTAACAAAATAGATAAATAAAAAGCATTCTCATTTACAATGCTAATAGCTTAAACTCTCGCAAATGCGAGACCTATTGCATTGCAAATGCTTGTTCACTTTGGACATGTTCAGGCAGATATTGCCCAGGGAGCACATGGCGGAGGCAGTGGTGTTATGAGTACTGTGTAATGAGGGCAGGCATGGTCAGCTGCTCAGTTGATGGCTCGCAGTTCTTGAGATGGGCAGTCACCTTGATACACTGTCCTAGTCCAATATCAGGGGCATCAATGAGCAGGAACACTTTCAGCTTGGCACACGGCTACTCACTGAATCATCCATATTCTTAGTTTTGTAGTGTTACCCATCACTTGGTGGTGAATGGTGGGCAAAGTCTGTATGGTCGCAAGATCTGGTGGCATTGGGTAGAATAAATGGTATGTGTCCCTGGGAGAAATGTGGTCCTCGAAAGGTCCAGAGCTGCTGCTGGGGCTAACGGTAGGGCTGGGTGTGCATCAGGGCAGGGCTGGCTCAGCTTGCAGAGAGATCTATTTCTGGATACATTGGAAAAGTACATCTCGCAGGCATCAGCCAGTTGAGGACATGGCCAATCCATCTTGGACATTCGTTAATGGTACTGTCATGATGAAACAGGAGTTTACCTCTTTAATTCAGTGACTATTGTCAAGATGGAGAATGTTCTTTCCAGGATACAACACAAAGGAGTAGCTGTCTGGCATCACCCTGGTGAGGAGCTAGTTGGTACATCTCGGGCACACTTTAAGAGGTGGTTGTGATTCTGTTGTCAAAAGGCTCGAAAGATTGGGGGTGCGTGTTCGCCATTATCCTCCATGCCCTGTGGCGGAAGAAAATAGAAAAAAATGAACATTGATTTCTGCTCTTGCTATGAGAGTTTTGGTGGGTGAGCGGCTGGCCGGAGGGGGGGCTGGCCTGCTGGTGGGCCCGACCTTCTGGCCCTACCGTAGTGGCCCAAAGATGAACGGTTCATTGGGGTGGCGCTGGGTCAGCCACGGGTGTCCCGAGCAGGGATGGTGTCTTGGAGCTCCCTGGTTGCATTCACTTGTGAGTGATTCTGATATGTTACACATTGATATGCTGTTAAAAGAATGTCAAATGCGGCAACACAGACTATTGTTGGCCATCGGAACCTTCCCTGAGTGGATGTAAATATAAATCTGATGATGTTTAAGAATGTCATGTTCTAAAGAATTCTGGAAAGAAATGGCATGTAAACCCTACCATGATTGATGTTTGATTTAAAGCAAAGACAGCTACGGCCTGCTATGAATACCAGCACATTTTGTTTTGTCTTTTGTAGGGTATGTGTTTTGGGGTTAATAAGGGAGATGGTGTCAGCTGGGTACCGGAGTGAGCGCACTATGCACTCCTTCCTCTGCAGTCATTCACTGTACATTTGCATGTGTTCACAATAGGGACACATACCTTTCAGGCTTCTGTAGTTTACTGTCCTGTGCTTGTATGGCTTGTTTTGTTGTCTCTTGTTCTGTTAGTGAAGTTTTTTGTATGATCTGCTTTGTATAACTATTCTGGCTCAAAGTAATGTCATTTGTGTTGAGCGCTCCGAAGAGTCGCCTGTTGCGTATCAGCACTTTATAAATAAATAGCAGACAAAAGACAAAACAATGCGTGAAGTCTCCCTGCAGAAAGCACGCCACAGTGTGTGTTGACGGGCAGTGCAACCAGTTATCTCCAGAGTCCCACCTTGGTGTCCCCTTCATGTTTGAAGTCCAGTAGAGCGGTTTTTACAGGGCGAGGCCAGCGCAGGGGCGTCCTCTGTGCAGAAACATTACGGGGGCTGAAGCGAGTCTGAGATGTGGGAACAGGAAGTCGTGCGTTTTGGAAACACTCTCGGAAAGCCTGCCAAGGATGTAGATCGCTTGTCCCTGGAGGAAACACTCAGCAGCTGAAGGAAAGCTGCCTGGGCCTCGGCATCTTCCCACAACCCTCTCGTTGTCACTCTGTAACTACTGCAGCTGCTACAAGCCTCGTAGGCACCTACTGCTGCTGAGAAAAGAACGTGTCGTCCCACCTTCGCTCTGCTTTACGAATAAGCGCGTTGAAGCGACAAATGTGCTGTACGCTTGTTTCTAAAACCAGGAAGGGATTTGTGTGGCAGTGAATTTTGTTCTTTCCTGTTAGTTATGCTCCCTTGTGCTGTGTGTACCTTCAATGTAGCCCATAATAGAAGTGCACTTTCAGAGGTCTGGGGTGCGGGTCTGGGAAGGGGATGTCAGCCTGACAGCAGCAGAACTCTCGGGGTGCTAGTTTCATGCGCGAGAAGGTCATTCACGGCAGTTTTTTTCCTTTCCAGTCTGGGATTTGTAGTGCTGTATATCCCATTGTAGAGTCATGACTGCAAGTCCCATAATGCACGATGCAAAGAATAAACCTGCTCTAGATGAGCCACTCACGCATGGAACACGGAACTTGAGAGGTCTGTGATTGGTCAGTCGGCGTGGAGAGTGGATGCTATTAAGAGAAAGGCAGACGAGCAGTGCCACCTTAGCTTACTGGCACGGTGAGTGGACGCAGGGAGGAAAATGGGCATTTAGAGAGCATATCCGCATGCTGGACGAGTGGATACCAGCTTAGTTGATGTGCAGGCCTTCTTGATGCGTGCTTATATAGGATGAGACAATGCCATGCATAAACAAGATGTGCCAACGTGATCTGTAGACTGGGCAAATGGATACCAGCTTGGTGTACGGGGTGAGTGGATGACACCTTGGTACATGGGCAGGTTGTACCATTGCAGGCTTAGTCGTCCGGCACAAGGACTAATTGTCGGATGGTCTTTGGAATCCCAACTCGATGCCAGCTGGTTGAAAGGCAGGTAGAGGCAATGTCTGCATGATCAGGGATTAACCGCATCGTTGATGTGCAGGCCCAGTTGATGATTAAGTGACTGAATACCAGCGGCAAATGGGTGAAGTAGGGTAATGTGGGTGCGGCGGTGGTTGATGGACTGGTCTGTAGAATGTCAACTTGGCATGCTGATCATTGATGGGCAGGATCAGTGCCCAGTGGCCTAGCTGAGGGGATTTCTGCTTAGTTGGCATGCAGGAGTGAGTGCCAGTCAGGTGCGGCTCCTCCACAATGGCGAAGGAGTGTCGCCCCAGTGGCTCAGAGCCAGCAAGTGAAAAATAAAATGATGTTCTATCATCGTTTTATTTTTCATTTGCCGGCTCTGAGCCAGCCTATGATGGGAGGGCAGGGCTGGGGCATGGGAGGAGGAGTGCTATGTGCACTTCTAAGTGCACATGTGTGTTTGGCCAGCCTGAGACAGCCGGCCAAACACACATGCACACTTAGATTTCTCCAACCCGGTTGCATTGAACAGCCGGGCTGGAGAAACCCCACAGACTCCCTGAGCGGAGCGTCTTTTCAGCCCGCTCAGGCCAATCCCCGGGGATTCCACAGGGAGTCTGTCCCAGTGTCTGCTGGCAGCAGGAAGAGCACAGGAGGCGCGACGCGGGAGGCGGCCGCAGCTTAATGTAAGTTCTTTTAAAAAAAATATATATATTCACCTCGCCCCACCACCCTTTGTTTGTGGCGGCCGCCATTGATACCAGCTTGGTAGATGGGCAAGAACAGTGCATACCAGGCAGCTGGGCAGTGAGTGAACAGACTAAGGTGGCAAGTGGATGAATGCTTGGTGATCTCTGGCTGTGATAAAATCCTGACAATTCAAGCCTCGGAAAATCATAAAAATGTTACTAGACCTGCAGCTCTAGTGACTTGAATAATCTACTTGACCTATCTGTAATGTACTTTACCCATAAACTGGCCTCATTATGTCATCCTTTCAGTAAAGCATTTCTGCTGCACCAAAAAATCTTATTTGGTTTGATTTAATAGACTAAACGTGTGCTCCATGCATAATAAGAATCTAGCCCCTTATAGGGTACACATGACCCCTGACTTGTCTCTTAGTTCGCTAATAGCATTGCCATCAGGGCAGGGACAGGAATGTTTCTCAGTTCACCTTAAAAACTCACTTTAAAAAAATATATTACTAAAGCATGAAGTGATAGTGCACTGTCATTTACAGACAGCATATTTTCCATTGAACTGGCCAAACGTTCCCACTAATGTGCAGTTTAACTTCTAAATCTATACAGTGTATAAACAATCTGGCCCGTAACCGGGGGAGACCCCATAGTGTTGAAACTTGGTATGTACTATATGGTCCTTAATACTAGTACCCTTTTCGAAAGAAAACAAGCTGGAGAAAAGAATTATGCCAATGGGTATGGTGTATGTGTCCGCTCTGTGTGTACAATGTATGATCTAAGAATCTAAGGAATAGGATCCCTGGTCCTGAAGAAAGTTGTGAACCCTGTGTGGGGCCATTGGCTGAAACATGTCGACCTATTAGATGCAGGAATCATGACGACTCTGGCATCAACCGCATTTTTTAATCATCTAGTTACCCTCATAATTAAATAAAAGTTATCTTCTTAGTGAGGGTACCTGGTATTTTTAACTTGTATCTTTGTGTGGATCGCACTCCAACCCTCCTCCATAGAGGCTCCCAGTTACCTCATTGGTGAAGTCGACCCGCCACTAGAGAATGCCGTGGTGAGGTAGGATGGCCGATGATGAAGCATAACTCACAGGGGGTGTGTGAGGCCATATCTTTCAAATTTTTGAATTGATTTCCAAGAGTTTTGATTAGGGTCCTACATTGACCACATAAAGGAATAATTAAGGTCTTTAGGTCTCCCAAAATTGGGGAATCTCCCAATATGGACCTGTCTGTGTCTCATTTGCCTTACCGTGTTTTGTGGTATATGTCAAGCCTCTGCGCCCTGTGGGCCCTTGGTTTGTATCCTGGATCTCGCCGCTTGGATTGTGTGCCTCTCGTTACCCTACTGTGGGTATTTCTATGTGAACAGCGGGCCGCCCAGGACCCTCTACCCGCACAACTTAAGTCATGTGCCTCTCCACTGAGGTATGCACAGGTCGGACTAATGACTCGTATTGAAGGCCTCTGCGCAATGGGTGTCATAGCGTGTCTGAACCGAAGCTATGAGTGTGAACAGCGGGAGGTCCAGGACCCCTCCTCCACCCAAACCTCACCGTAGGTCTTGCTCCTCTCCGCTGAGGTATGCACGGGTAGGACTGATGGCTCATATTGCAGGCCTCTGCACAATGTGGGCCATAGTGTGCCTGAGCCGTAGGTATGAGTGTGAACAGCGGGAGGTCCAGGACCCCTCCTCCACCCACACCTCACCGTAGGTCTTGCTCCTCTCCGCTGAGGTATGCACGGGTAGGACTGATGGCTCATATTGCAGGCCTCTGCACAATGTGGGCCATAGTGTGCCTGAGCCGTAGGTATGAGTGTGAACAGTGGGAGGTCAAGGACACCCTCCCCCACACACACAACCTTAGGTCTTGTACCTCTCTGCTGAGTTATGCTCAGGGAGGTCTGATGGCTCGTATGGCAGTCCTCTGCACAATGCAGGCCATCGTGTGTCTGAACTGTAGGTATTAGTGTGAACAGCGGTGGGGAGTCTAGGACCCTCCACCTTCACCTCAGGTCTTGTGCCTGTCCGCCTAGGTATGCACAGGCAGGCCTGATGCCTCGTGTGGCAGGCCTGATGCCTCGTGTGGCAGGCCTGTGGACAATGCGGGCCATAGTGTCTGAACCGTAGGTATGAGTGTGAACAGTGGGAGGTCCAGGACACCCTCCCCCACACACACGACCTTAGGTCTTGTACCTCTCCGCTGAGGTATGCACGGGTAGGGCTGATGACTCGTATGGCAGGCCTCTGCATAATGTGGCTCATAGTGTGTCTGAACCATAGGTATGAGTGTGAACAGCGGCAGGGGGTGTCCAGGGACAGACAGACAGACACAGACACACACACACAGACAGACACAGACACACACACAGACACCCCCCACCCCCTTTTTTAGGTCTTGTGCCTCACCGCTGAGATATGCACAGGGAGTACTGATGACTCGTATGGATGGCCTCTGCACAATGCGGGCCATAGTATGCCTGACCCGTAGGTATGAGTGTGAACAGCAGGAGGTCCAGGCCCCCACCTCACCTTAGGTCTTGTGTCTCTCCACTGAGGTATGCACAGGGAGGCCTGATGGCTCGTATGGATGGCCTCTGCACAATGCCGGCCATAGTATGCCTGACCCGTAGGTATGAGTGTGAACAGCAGGAGGTCCAGGACCCCAGCCGTCACCTTAGGTCTTGTGTCTCTCCACTGAGGTATGCACAGGGAGGCCTGATGGCTCGTATGGATGGCCTCTGCACAATGCGGGCCATAGTATGCCTGACCCGTAGGTATGAGTGTGAACAGCAGGAGGTCCAGGACCCCAGCCGTCACCTTAGGTCTTGTGTCTCTCCACTGAGGTATGCACAGGGAGGCCTGATGGCTCGTATGGATGGCCTCTGCACAATGCGGGCCATAGTATGCCTGACCCGTAGGTATGAGTGTGAACAGCGGGAGGTCCAGGACCCCCACCTCACCTTAGGTCTTGTGTGTCTCCACTGAGGTATGCACAGGGAGGCCTGATGGCTCGTATGGATGGCCTCTGCACAATGCGGGCCATAGTATGCCTGACCCGTAGGTATGAGTGTGAACAGCAGGAGGTCCAGGACCCCAGCCGTCACCTTAGGTCTTGTGTCTCTCCACTGAGGTATGCACAGGGAGGCCTGATGGCTCGTATGGATGGCCTCTGCACAATGCGGGCCATAGTATGCCTGACCCGTAGGTATGAGTGTGAACAGCAGGAGGTCCAGGACCCCAGCCGTCACCTTAGGTCTTGTGTCTCTCCACTGAGGTATGCACAGGGAGGCCTGATGGCTCGTATGGATGCCCTCTGCACAATGCGGGCCATAGTATGCCTGACCCGTAGGTATGAGTGTGAACAGCAGGAGGTCCAGGACCCCAGCCGTCACCTTAGGTCTTGTGTCTCTCCACTGAGGTATGCACAGGGAGGCCTGATGGCTCGTATGGATGGCCTCTGCACAATGCGGGCCATAGTATGCCTGACCCGTAGGTATGAGTGTGAACAGCGGGAGGTCCAGGACCCCCACCTCACCTTAGGTCTTGTGTCTCTCCACTGAGGTATGCACAGGGAGGTCTGATACCTCGTATGGATGGCCTCTGCACAATGCGGGCCATAGTATGCCTGACCCGTAGGTATGAGTGTGAACAGCAGGAGGTCCAGGACCCCAGCCGTCACCTTAGGTCTTGTGTCTCTCCATTGAGGTATGCACAGGGAGGCCTGATGGCTCGTATGGATGGCCTCTGCACAATGCGGGCCATAGTATGCCTAACCCGTAGGTATGAGTGTGAACAGCAGGAGGTCCAGGACCCCCGCCGTCACCTTAGGTCTTGTGTCTCTCCACTGAGGTATGCACAGGGAGGCCTGATGGCTCGTATGGATGGCCTCTGCACAATGCGGGCCATAGTATGCCTGACCCGTAGGTATGAGTGTGAACAGCAGGAGGTCCAGGACCCCCACCTCACCTTAGGTCTTGTGTCTCTCCACTGAGGTATGCACAGGGAGGCCTGTTGGCTCGTATGGATGGCCTCTGCACAATGCGGTCCATAGTGTGCCTGACCCGTAGGTATGAGTGTGAACAGCGGGAGGTCCAGGACCCCCACCTCACCTTAGGTCTTGTGTCTCTCCACTGAGGTATGCACAGGGAGGTCTGATACCTCTGCACAATGGTCGCCATAGTGTGTCTGACCGGTAGGTATGAGTGTGAACAGCGGGAGGTCCAGGACCCCCACCTCACCTTAGGTCTTGTGTCTTTCCACTGAGGTATGCACAGGGAGGTCTGATACCTCTGCACAATGGTCGCCATAGTGTGTCTGACCCGTAGGTTTGTGTGTGAACAGAAACCCCCTCGCCTGTGGAGCAGTGACTGAGGGCCGGGCTCTGACTAGCACCCTAAGGCTGCTGTATGTCCAACATTAAATATACTTCTTAAGAGACACCTACGCGCGTAATACACATATGTTGTTTAAGCCATTGGAACAACATAGAAAGGGCTGTTTCTGCCACCCCCCTCCCCCACCCTCCCCCATCTCCTCTCCACAGGTATTGTCAAAGGTGTTCCAAATGCGTTAGGATTAAAAGTGAATGTATACGTTTTTGTTTTTTATTTATGAAGTAGTAACATATAGTGAGTAGACTTTATTACGTGCTGAAACGAAATTATGAAATTATTTTACCTCCTTGTCCTTATAATGTAGGGGATACATGCCGTATAACTGATGCAAACTGTCCTAGCAGCAATGCTTACTACCTTACTTATCTTCTGACTACGTACTGTTTTGGAATAGATGACAACTTAAGCAAATTAAAGGAACGTAAAGCGATCTGCCCAGGATTACACAATGTAGTCAAGTGAGGATGCCAGGAATGTGCAAACTATCTCACTGTACAGAAGTGACACTGTGTTCACAGGCTGAAGTGGTTGTCATTCTTAACACAACAGAAGTGGCTGCAATTTATCATCAGTCTCCTGAAAAAATGTTACATTCACAAAGTATTGTGCCTGCCTGAGATGCAGTTCTTGCAGCTGTGACTCAGAAGGGATGTTCACTTAGGAGCAGAGTTGTCCTACGGGCCTGCGACTGTAGTTTAATTTGGATATTTCATTTTTAGGGTCTGGCCACAGGCAGTTTTAGCTGTCTGGCAAGACCCTCGTGTCACCACAACCTACTGTAAACAGAAAGGGGCTTTGGGACATTCCTCTTGAGCCATTGGCTGTCGAGTTTGAAGTGCTGCTTTCAAGCCTTCCTACGCCAGTAGGCCTGGCTTTAAAATGCTAATCCATCCAAAGCAGAGCATGTACAAGTGCACGTGCATGCTTGTAGTACCAACAAGTAGTACTAAGGTTGTACTGACACTGCCTGTGCTTGTGGTGTTTGGCTCCACAGCAGTTTCAGTAATGCAGCACTCTGTTTTTATTGGACATCTGTGCCCTAACTTGAGATTTCAGAAGTGATAGATGCACAGCTTTGAGTTCTTGTTTAACATGTTCCAGTAAATGGAAGACAAATTAGATCTTCCTATGCGTTTGACCGATTATTTAGCGCACACTGGACTGTCTGTTATTTTGCTTCCCCGTTGGTCCCTCGATGCCGGTCTCTTTGGACTTGCAGCTATATGTGTACACAAAAAATGATACTGTGTATTTGAATTCAAATGTGTCCATTTTCTGAACACATAAGCTGATGTTTGGAGAAAAAGGGGCGAATTTCCAAAATTATATTTAGATTGGAGATAAACCATGCAGAGTTGGGGAGATGTATTGCTAATATTAATACCTTGGTGGCTGTGGCATTGCAGCTATGGCTGTTATGTACTACCTATGTAGAGGCATTGCACATTGATTCATCCTTTTGGGTTTCATCTGTGCTTGCAAAATCTCTTGTAATAAAAAAAGAAATCTTAAAATTGGCTTAGACCCCGCCCATTACTTACCTTTGGCTGTCTCCCACGTGGCTCACGGTTCCTGTCTTCTTAATGGTCAGCGGATTCTCCTGCCCTCCGACTTCTCCTAGGCTTCAGAGTCTTAGTCCAAGCCGTGGAGCTTGGACCATGTACTTCCTGTGGCCAGTGTCCTTTCACTGGCCGCAGGTGCGCCTTTTAACATTTTTTACATCCTGATTATTCCCCCCTCACTGGCTTTCTCCGTTACCTCTCTTTTAACCTCACACATTTTTTCCCCTGGGTGCATCTCCTTCTGATTTGGTGTGCAGGAAGGGTGGGAGGATCCCCCTCCACCAAATAGCTTTTTGCAGCCTAGGGCTGTCTTTTCCAATGCGGTGGAGTGAGGAGCCTGGAGAAATTACAGCCGATGGTGCCTTATCAGGATGGACGCTCCCCATCCATAACGTTTTAGAATACCTGCTCGCTCCTAGGCCTACTAACTGCCAACAAAGGGACTCACAAAACACCATATCTGAGGAGGAGACTAGAGGGGAGCTACTAAAAATAAATAGCCTTATGCAGCTATCTTCCAGGTGTCTCATAAGGTCTCCAGGGCCACGGCAGTTTCTGAAGCGCCCCTCTGACCGTACTACAACCAGGTAACCAGATAGCTCTGCTCCCCTCCGGCATGGCCGGGAATTGGGGCACATGCTATTCTAACAAGCATTGGAAAAGCTAATATGTTTCGCTCATATTGGCTTTGTCAATGTTTTTTTACATGTTGCACAGCAGTTGAGCTTCTGTGCAGCATGTCATAAAGTACACATTTTTTTTTAAAAAACGCTATGATGTGGTCAATGATGGCTGCGTCAGAGTGCTTTTTTTTTTTTATTTACTTTAAGCCATATTGCACAGAAGCTCAACTGCTGTGCAACATGGAAAAAAAAAATTTGACAAAGCGAATAGATTTTGTATAGGCGCAACCCATTGGCTCTGCCAATGCTTGTTTTACATTACTGCTGGCACACCTGTCTGATGCCCATAAATGATTACTGGTGGTCGGATCATTATGTCCACTCTATTCCTTGTGTACACTTTCTTGTGCTTACTTGTGGCTCTATGTTCTGTTCTTTTCCAGTACACCATTTGCTATCCAAGTTGTCTTTCATGGCTACTTGCTTCATGACCACTTTCGCAGCAATCCCTTCTGTATCGATTAGAACCTTGGTGTTACCTTTCTATTCTTTCAACCATGAAGGAAACAGAGAAGTATGCACTTCCCTGCCTCGAATAAGCATGAAAGGTGTGACCCCCGTGGAACAATGTGGCAAAGTATTGTAATTCCACACTTTTTGTTCAATAAAATCCTTGACATCTACCCCTGAAGCTGCCGCAGTTTGTATGCCTTCCTTCATTACTTTATTTCCACACTCCACCAAACCATTTGAAGTGGGCGAGGACTACGCCACTTTCAAATGTTTTATGTCTCGTTCTGACATAAATTTGCACATTTGCTCTGAAACAAATTGTGTACCATTATCTGTGACAATTACTTTAGGAGCTCCTTGTAGTGCTATTAAGAAGATATATTGACCATGGAGTCCATCTTGTGTAACTGACTCCATTTTCTGTGCTGACTCCATCTTGTGAAACTGACTCAGTTTTCTGTGCTCTCACGCAGTTGCAGGGTGGGGAGGGGATGTTTTTTACGCTCTTCACTTGTTTTCGCGCCTCACTGTGCAGAGTAAGCTGGAACATGTTGTGTGGGATGCGCGCTTGGTACTTCTCAGGGCAGAGATTGTTGTTGCCAGGGAAATGTGCGTAATGTACAGCTCTGTCTCGGAGTCACAATACAGGGGCCTGGCCAGCTTCTGTCTTGACCTTGACACGGACCAGTATGGTCAGCTCGTTTTTTTTGTAACAGAAGAAAGGGAGCGAGGTTTCTAGAACCTTCTCCTCGTGTTGAGTAAAAAGTATTAAAGGTGGGAAATCTTGGTGCCCAGACAGGAGTTTGCTGTGGAATAGACGTGTTGCTGCAGGGAACTTTGAGGGTCCCGATCGAGACTTCTGCCTGGCTGTCAAGGGCTCCTCCAGCCGAGTTGGCAAGAATGTTGAGTGAACGATCGATGATGTATTCTTTTTACTTACTTCATGTATATAATCCATAAGTTTCTCTGCTCCATGTATATATGCCATATGTTATTCTGTTTTTGTGATGTTATTTGATATTTGGGAATCTGCATTAACCAATATATTTTGCCTTCCTTCTAAAAGTATTGGATTAATAAATACACGTGTTTCATTTTAAATGCACCTGAATCTGTTTTCTTGCCTCTCCTTAAGAGAGTGCTGAGACCTGTTTTATTGCCTCGTCTATAGGGAGTGCTGATTTATGTGTATTATTTAAAGGTGCAGCAGTACTTTTGCCTCCTCTCGGGAGTGCTGGGTTTAGTTGTGTCCTAATGTTTCAAATCAGAAGCAATACACTCCTTAATTAAGAACATCCTGCTAAGAAATTCAGTGGTAGCACTAGTATCTGGGGTATCTACAAATTTATAGTACATCCACTTTGAAAAGTAGTCCACAGCCAAAATTAAATACCGCATGCTGTTGGGCAAAACTACATAAGGTCCAGAGAAGTCTAGGCAACCTTTTCCCACTCCACAATTGGAAACTGGGTTGGATGTAAGGGTGACTGAACCGTTTTCAAGTGTTTATCTGACATTAAACACTCAGGGCATTTGTCAATCATCATTCTAACTTGGATGTCAATAGTTAGCCACCAATGATGTTGTTTCACTTTCATACAAATTTTTGTGGAACCCAGATGACCTTGGTGTACCTTGTTTCTGATTGCACTGCGTAATGCCAAAGGTGGGACAAAATGGTCACCATGGAGTACCTTACCATTTATGACCGACAACTCATTAGCAATTTGTGAATAGATCTTCAACTCGCCACTCAAACATCTGGTTTCTGGCCATTTAGAAATAGAATATTCAATGACTTTAGTTAATGTAGAATTGTTTGTACAAGCCTCTGACCAGTCCTTTTCAGTTATAACTGCATCATAATCTGCCACTGCATCCACCAAAACCACATATTCTACATCATCTATAAAAGAATCCTCATCATCATCATCCACAGGCTCTTGAGACAAACAATCTGCCCTGAAGTTTTTGCCCCCAGGGATGTGTTTAATTGAAAAATTGTACTCCTGTAGTTTAGACACTAGTCTAGTTAGCCTGGCAGATAAAGTGTTGCTAACTTTACTGAAAATGTAAACCAGTGGCTTATGATCAGTGAAGTGTTCAAACTGGCTTCCCCCATATGTACATTTAAAATATTTGCACTGCCCACACACATGCAAGTGCTTCACGTTTAATTGTGCTAAATTGACGCTCAAACTGTTTTAAAGCTATTGAAGCAAATGCCACGGTCTGCTCACGTCCATTCACCTTTTGGCTAGGAACACTACCCAAACCATGGATACTGGCAACAACTGTTATGATAAAGGTGCAACCTTCCCGGAAGGCGTGTAATGCTGGAGCTGTAAAAATTAGTTCTTTGACCTTGACGAAAGCTTTCTCCAAACCTTCCCTCCATTTGAACACTTGACCTTTCCTAAGTAAGGCGCATAAAGGATCAGCAGTTTGGGCATAACTTGCAACAAAACAAGCATAATACTCTGCTAACTCTAGAAATGATTGCAGGGTATCTTTGTGTGTGGGTGCTTTGGCCTCCCTGATTGCTCTAACCACTGAAAAAGTAGGTTTTATGCCCATTGCTGGCACTGTGTGACCCAAATATTCCAACTCATTGGTTGCAAATTTACACTTATCTGCTCTGATTGTCATATTACTTTTATTCAGGATGGTTAGAACATCTCTCAAAATCATATTATGTTCTGCCAAGGTCTCAGCATAAATTAAGATGTCGTCTTGATACGCTTATACCCCTTTGATACCTAAAAACATGTCCATCAGTTTCTGTAACACGCTGGCCGCTGTGGCCAGACCAAACGGTAGCCTCAGGAACTTGTAGGCACCAAAGGGGGTTACAAATGTTGTCAATTCTTGAAACTCTTCAGTTGAAGGTACCTGGTGGTAGGCTGATCGTAAATCAATCAAGGAAAACCATTTGACCCCTCTAAGATTAGCTAGCAACTTGTGGATTTTGGGCAGTGGGTGGCAGTCCACAATTATATTCTTATTCAGTGCGCACAAGTCGGCACATAGCCGTATCTGTCCAGATTTTTTCCATGCTACAACTATGGGTGCCACCCACTGTGATGAATCCGTAGGCTGAATAATACTTTGTGTTCATAGATTGTGTTGGGTGTTTTTTAGCTCTTCCCTAACATTGATAGGTGCAGGTCTTGCTTTGTGTGCTACGGATTGAGCATTAGGTGTAAGTCTTATGTGAGGAACAAGTCCTTTCACCAACCCCATTTGGTTGCTGAACACTGCAGCATGCTTATTCAGAATTTCTTTGACTGAGACCTCCTCAAAATCCACATGGCACACCGGTAAATCACCTACCATCACCAGGTTGTTGGCCCCAGAAACAAGATACATGCCCATGTGTGTCAAATCTTGCCAGCCTATTCTGTTCTTGCCCTTCACAGCTACATTCACCTTTATGTGTGTTTCCCTGCCTAAACACTGTATATTAGATGGAAAATAACCCACCATCTCAATGTCTTTCTCCCCAAACATTTTGGGGTTCACATCTAAATTACAAAGTGAAAAATCTTTACCCCAGAACTCATAAAAAGTGGTGTCTCTTAATATGGTTATTGGGGAACCTGAATCCACCATGACCTGAAAAGGAATGCCATCAATCAAAGCTGTACATAACTGACCTTTAACCATTTTGTTCTTGCCACCACAGTCCAATGTTAAAATTACATTGTTGAGGGATTCAGAACACATATCCACCTCAACATCAATACTACCAATCTTTACCATTTTTTGTTGTTCCTGCAAACCTTTTGAAAGTGACCAGTTTTCTTGCAAATTATGCAATGTTTGCCTAATGCTGAACAACCTGCAAAATTACGTATGTGGCTTTTAGAACCACACCTGTAACCATAATTTGAAGATTTTTTTGTCACAAAATTGGATGTTTTCTCTTTGGTGTTGACCAAACATAAAGAATCTTCCTGCTCACTGTCCGGGATAATACCATGTAGATCCCTTTAGTGGACTCCGTATGCATGAGCTTCGTTGAGATTGCAGACCTTTCGTTACTTGGGGCCAAATCAATAATCTCTGCTAGCGACGGGTTTCTGAAACTAAGCAATCTCTCTTGGATTTTTCTAGATGCACAGTTAAAAACAAAGTGATCGCGAATATAGTTACCTAAATTCTGGTCAAATTCACATGTAGTCGCCAGTACTCTGAAAGTTGAAATGTACTCTTCCATGTTTTCATCTGAAAGTTGTTTGCGTTTATAAAATTTGTGTCACTCCAACTTAATACTAGGCTCTTCAGGAAACTGCTCTCTCAATCTGGCTATGGTCTCTAAATACACATTCCATTTCCCATCACCTTGAGGGGGTGGTATTGGTGGTAGACTTTAAAATATTTGTTGAGCTGCTTGCCCCAATCTTCCAAACAATAATGCAAATTTGCGTGCATGACTATATCCATTGGCATCAATTTCTACTAAATGGTTCTCAAATAACCTGAACCGCTGTGCCCATTTCATTGCTAAGAAATTTTGGTGGTTGAGTAATTTGATGAGTAGAAGAAGCCATGATAAAATGAATTTTCAAATGAATAACCGCTCAAAGAATGAATAGCCAAAGATTAAATATGGGGCTGGAACCTTGAAAACTCACCAAACCATAATAAGGAAAATAAAACTTCAAAGAAAATGCTAAATACAGTATGCGATGTTACCTTAAGATTAAGTTTCTTTCGTTTTTTTGTAAATTACTTGCCGATAGGTAAATTGTGACTGTAAATTGCTCATCAATCGGTAAACTGTAGTTGACCTATTGAAGCTCAAGAAATGGCCATACTAAATATGGCCGCCACGTAATGACGAACATCGTGCTGAGATAATCTGTAAACAGCCAAAGTGCAATACGACGTGAAGACGTCAGTCGTGCAGGGCCGATGGATACGTGCCAGCACTGAGAATGCGCATGCACAGTGACACGCGAATGGACGCTCTCACTGTTACAGAAATGCGCTGAATAAAGTTAAACTTCACCTCAAAGGATTCGTCGATGCGATGGCCAGGGTTGTGAGCCCGCATGTAGCGCCAGTCGAGAAGAGAGGGCTAAAGCATCACACAGCTTCTTGACGGCCACTGCTGATTAAAAAAATAAATTTAAAAACAGGGGTCCTTGTTGAATTACCTCTGCGTGGGTGTGCCGGTGGGTGAAATCCGCTTGTTGTCAAATGTAGCGGGTAAACAAGAAGGCAGAAATAGTTTCAAGAGATTTATTGCATAAAAAGTATTTCACCCACAGCATGCCACGTCCATTTGGCTTCAAGTCAAACCGTAACTGACCACTACGGCTCGAACTCCTCACCAGTGTCCGCTCCATGCACGAGTCCCATCACAGACAATAACAGTGTCTCGAGGGGTATCATCAAGACACACCACGTATATCACACATGGTTATGCCCATGCTGGCAAATGCTGATAGCATGTTTTTAAGGCAAAATATGGCACTTTCGTGAGATAATGTGCTATTTGGTGACTTAGTCTGCCTAGGTATTAAGAGTGGCATTAAGAGAGATGTCTTGCCCATGTGAAGCAAGGACTGGTTAAGGGCTTGCCCATCTTTAGTAGGTTTCAGTAGATATGACAAGGGTTCTGGCAAAGAGGCACATTGAGCGGTGGGTAGTCAAAATCAGAGCAAAGCCGAACATTAGAGCTCCACGTCGTCAGTATACGCCATTTCTAGTTCTGGGCTTTCCTTTTCAAGTCATTGTTTTTGGGTCTGTCAATTAGTGAGTGGAAGCCAGCGAGCCATGACTACATAATGCCACAGATTGTAACGTGAAACCTTGGAGCACGGTGAAGCCCCTAAGCCACCTGTCTCCTTTTTAGGTTGAGCCTACCAGGTAACGCTGTCTTGTTGGAAAATACTTATTGTGGACTTACCAAGATTTTACAGTGGGCTCACAACTCGCTCATTGCTTAGCATTGAATACCATTGGTTGGCTATATTGTCTCTCTTTTGCTTACTTCTTATTATTAAGTGGATTTCCTTGTCCATCTTGCGTTTGTCTCTCCCCTGGAGAAAATCTTCATTATCGTTCTTTGGCTTATCTGACTCTAATCCTTTCCCTGCTCGATGTTGGGTAATAACTTTTTTTTCTTTTTCCTTAATGATTCCTGCCTGGTTGGGAAAGACATATTGTGGGCTTACCAAGAACTTACAGTGGGCGTAGAGCCCGCCCATTGCTTAGCATTTGTTGGCTTTATTGTCACTCTCCTTAGCTTGCTTATTATTCAATGGATTTCCTTGTCTATCTTGTTCCCTCTCGCTTTTGTCCCTCCCTTGGAGACTATATCCTCTTTATCATTCTCTGGCTTGGCTGACTTGGGTCCATTCACTGCTCGCTTTTAGGGAACAACTTTTTTTCCTTTTTGCTTAAGTACTTCATAAGAGTCCATGTGGTTTCCTGCTCTCTCCTTGTGCACTTCTCCACCTGCCTAATACCCGCACCTGTGCTCTGTGCTGCTGTGTTCCTCATGGTACAAGCTCGCTCTCATGTGCTTTCTCCTCTGCCAAACACCCCCTCCCTCGCGTTACAAGTTGCTTTCTCGCTCGTATGCTTCACCCTTGACCCCAATGTTGCACTCCCTCATGTGGTGCTTTTACCCTCGCAGACGCCCACTTCTCATTTCTCTCCACCCCCACCTGCTCCTTTGTTGTTCACACCACTGCAGTTATTTTTTAGCTTTAGTGTTGTTGTTTTTTTTGGGGGGCGGGGGTAGTAGTAGGAGGGGGGACAAGGCAACATATTGCTGCATCCCTCTGCCTTAAGAAAAACACATTCACGCTACTTGTGTTTTCATGTTTTTTATTTCCTGGTCCATCTCAGCTGTTTCAGAAGGGTTCAGGACCCTGACTGGAGGTGGGGAAGGAGCAGTGTTATATGTATGAGCACCGTAGAACCCACAAGGGAGGGTGTCAAACGGTGGTGGCTCCTCCGCTAAGGCGAAGGAGCGTCGCCCCGCTGGTCCGTCGAGCAGTGCAAAAAAAATAAATGATAATAATGAGTTATCATTTTATTTTTCTTTGCGTGACTCCGAGCCGGGCGGGGCTGGGGCCGCCGCGGTCAAAGCAGAGTGAGGAGTGGTTTGCACTCCCCAAGTGCGCATGACGGTTTGGCCGGCCCTTTTGGGCCAGCCAAACTGTCATGCGCACTTAGCATATTACCCACCGGGCTGTGTTGCACAGCCCGGTGGAAAACATGCCCAGGCTCCCAGGCAATCCCTGAGCGGCCTGTTTGGCCACTCAGACCAATCACGACGCTGCTGATGCAGCGTCATGATTGGCTGGGAGAGGCAGGGAGTCTGAGTGCTTCCAGTTCTGTAGACGCAGGAGAGGCGGTGGTGGCTGCGACAGAGACGGTAAGTTTGTTTTATTATTTGTTTCATCCCCCGCCCTACCACCTTGTACTGAGGCAGCCGCCACTGGTGCCATAGCATACAAAGGCAGGCCTCGAAAAATCAAAAAAATGTTACTAGACCTGCAGGTCTAGTGACTTAAATAATCTACTCGACCTATTTGAAATGCTCTTGACCCATAAACTGGTTTCAAATGATGTGATTGTGCGCAAATAATTTAATTAAATGAGCCGCCATTTTCTTCATTATCGCATAAAAGGGCACCATCAAATGTGCGAGTTCAGCATCTCTGCTGTACACATGACCCCTGACTTGCCTCTTAGTTCATTGCCAGCATTTTCATCAGGTTGGGGCAGGAATGTTACTCAAATGCATCCCTTTTAATAAATACATAACTAAAGCATGAAGTGATAGCACACTGTCATTTGTAATCAGCAGATTTTACACTGAAATGACCACAAACTTTCCCACTGACGTGGCTTTACTGATAAAACTATATACTGTACAAACAATAATGTTTGGAAATATAGTTTCTGCAAATATGTGTCATTTGCAATACCAAGTAAAGTGTTGTGGTTTGTTTTGCACCTATTTAACTGTTTGTTTGCATCACACTTCTTAATTACCAAAAAACTTGCTTTTGTAATTCCTGATATATTTTGAAACATTTGTAATATTAAATTACAGTCTCTTTATTTAAATGTTATATGTTAGAGAAAAATAACTGACCTCTTCAGACAGCTCACTTGACAAAAACCTCTAACAATAGTAAGAGAGAGAGAAAATTAAACCAAATTTTCCAAGCAGCAACCAGTTAAAAGAAACTTACATTTGACCTCTTTCCTTGAACAGACAGCAAATGTGTCAAGATAAAAAGAAGATTTAATGGCATCTTTATTTTATTGCTCATTCGCTTTCTGAATTAACAGAACACCTGTTCCTTTCCAGCCTAAGTATACTCGCCAGATGGGACTAGTAGGGGCTGAAAATAGCTCTACCTGATAAAATTTTACAACTCTAGTAGATTTTTCGAGGCCTGAAAGGGATGCACTTGTTCCAACATAAATAAACATTACTTTGATTCGGATCTCAAGAGTCTCAAACTGGGAGTAGGTGAATGTAACGTTCTAGAATAAGGATGGCTGAAGGGAATGAAGGAGAATAAATGAAAGTCCTGGTATATTGGTACTGCTAACGTACACAGTGCTAACTGGACCAGCCTTTAGTACACCATAAGAGCACAGAGCTGTGACTGGGAAGAGATTGGGGAAAGTCAGTTGGAGGACTGGGCCTGAAAGAGAGGGGATGAGGCATGACCTCTGCTATCATCAAGGTCTGAAGATGTGTCCCTGTTTTCCCCGCTTTCCTCTTCCTCACACTCAGTTCATAAACTGTACTGCAGAACCTGTCGTTGGAGACCGAGTTCTTGATGGATGTAGGAAGGGTGTTTGTTCCACAAATTTTTCCCACCCCTTCCCCCTTTCTGGGTCTTGCCTAAGACAGCACAAACCCTGTCTATTGCGAGACTTTTTGTTTTCTAAAATTGTGGTCTTGGGGACCATTTATTGCTTACCATTGGTTAGCTTCACTCTCATTTGCTTGCTTCTTATTGGTCAGCTGGAGCATGGACGCATTACTTGTGTCCTTCCACTGCTCATTTTTTTAAGTGTTAATTTTTTCTATTTGTTTAAGCACTCTATCAGAGTATGTTTTTCAGATGTCTCCCTCTTGTACTTCTCCCCGTTCCCTTTTCCTCCCTTCCATTGACCCTCACCTATCCCTCTGCTCTACCCTCCGCTTGACCCCAGCCACTCCTTCCCAGCATTTGTCATCTGCGTGCCCCCAGGCCCTTCTTACCAGTCTCCGTTGTGCACTAGCTTGCTCCTAGCACCTCCCGCCCACCCTCTGTTGTCCGTGTCATTACTTCAGCCCCTCCCTCTGTACCCTCCTGCTTGCTAGAGTCCCTCCCAACCCACCAGCCTTTGTCTGTCTGCTTGCTCCCAGCACCTCCCTCCCACCCTCTGTTGCCTCAAGCTTGGTCCCAGCCCCTCCCTGTAACCTTCCGTTGTCTTTCTGCTTGCTTCAGCCCCTCTGCATACCTTCCCTCCCCATGTTACCTCCCGCCCGTGTTTCCATCCACCCACCCTCCCTCAGTGTTACCTCCCACCCTCCCTCAGGGTTACCTCCCACCTGTCAGTGTTGCCGCCCGCCCTCCCTCCCGTGCTGCCTCCCGCCCACCCCCTCCCTCCCTCCGTGCTGCCTCCCGCCCACCCTCCCTCCCTCCGTGTTGCCTCCCGCCCACCCTCCCTCCCTCCGTGCTGCCTCCCGCCCACCCTCCCTCCCTCCGTGTTGCCTCCCACCCACCCTCCCTCCGTGTTGCCTGCCGCCCACCCTCCCTCCGTGTTGCCTGCCGCCCACCCTCCCTCTGTCCGTGTTGCCTACCGCCCACCCTCCCTCTGTCCGTGTTGCCTACCGCCCACCCTCCCTCCGCGATGCCTACCGCCCACCCTCCCTCCCTCTGCGTTGCCTCCCATCCACCCTCCCTCCCACCGTGTTGCCTCCCGCTCACCCTCCCTCCCTCCGTGTTGCCTCCCACCCTCCCTCCCTCCGTGTTGCCTCCCACCCACCCTCCCTCCGTGTTGCCTCCCACCCACCCTCCCTCCCTCCGTGTTGTCTCCCACCCACCCTCCCTCCCTCCGTGTTGTCTCCCGCCCACCCTCCCTGCCTGTTGTCTCCCGCCCACCCTCCCTCCGTGTTGCCTCCTGCTCACCCTCCCTCCCTCCGTGTTGCCTCCCGCTCACCCTCCCTCCCTCCGTGTTGCCTCCCGCCCACCCTCCCTCCCTGTTGTCTCCCACCCACCCTCCCTCCATGTTGCCTCCCGCCCACCCTCCCTCCCTGTTGTCTCCCACCCACCCTCCCTCCGTGTTGCCTCCCACCCACCCTCCCTCCCTCCCGCCTCCCGCCCACCCTCCCTCCTGCCTCCCGCCCACCCTCCCTCCGTGTTGCCTCCCGCCCTCTCTCCCTCCCTCCGTGTTGCCTCCCCGCCCTCCCTCCGTGTTGCCTCCCGCCCACCCTCCCTCCGTGTTGCCTCCCACCCTCCCTCAGTGTTGCCTCCCGCCCACCCTCCCTCCGTGTTGCCTCCCTCCCTCTGTGTTGCCTCCCTCCCTCTGTGTTGCCTCCCTCCCTCCGTGTTGCCTCCCGCCCTCCCTCCATGTTGCCTCCCGCCCTCCCTCCATGTTGCCTCGCGCCCCCTCCCTCTGTGTTGCCGCCCACCCCTCCCTCTGTGTTGCCGCCCACCCCCTCCCTCTGTGTTGCCGCCCACCCCCTCCCTCTGTGATGCCGCCCACCCCCTCCCTCTGTGATGCCGCCCACCCCCTCCCTCTGTGATGCCGCCCACCCCCTCCCTCTGTGATGCCGCCCACCCCTCCCTCTGTGTTGCCGCCCACCCCCTCCCTCTGTGTTGCCGCCCACCCCCTCCCTCTGTGTTGCCGCCCACCCCCCTCCCTCTGTGTTGCCTCCCACCCACCCCCCTCCGTGTTGCCGCCCGCCCACCCCCTCCCTCCGTGTTGCCTCCCTAGTGTTGCTTCCTGCCCACCCTCCTTCTGTGTTGCCTCCTGTTCTGTGTTGCCTCCCGCCCACCCTCCCTCCCTCCGTGTTTCCTCCCGCCCTCCCTCCCTCCGTGTTTCCTCCCATGCACCAGCCCTCCCTTCGTGTTTCCTCCCATGCACCAGCCCTCCCTCCCTCTGTGTTGCTTGATCCTCTGTTTTGCCTCCCGCCCACCCTCCCTCCGTGTTGCCTGACCCTCCCTGTTGCCTCCCGACCACCCTCCCTCCGTGTTGCCACCCACCCACCCTCCCTCCGTGTTTCCTCCTGCCCACCCTCCCTCCGTGTTTCCTCCCGCCCACCCTCCCTGTTTCCTCCCGCCCACCCTCCCTCCGTGTTGCTTGATCCTCCGTTTTGCCTCCCGCCCACCCTCCCTCCGTGATGCCTGATCCTCCCTGTTGCCTCCTGCCCACCCTCCCTCCCTCCGTGTTGCCTCCCGACCACCCTCTCTCTGTGTTGGCTCCTGATCTGTGTTGCCTCCCGCCCACCCTCCCTCCGTGATGCCTGATCCTCCCTGTTGCCTCCTGCCCACCCTCCCTCCCCGTGTTGCCTCCCGACCACCCTCCCTGTTGCCTCCCGATCCGTGTTGCCTCCCGCCCACCCTCCCTCAGTCTGTGTTGCCTCCCGCCCACACTCCCACCCTCTCTCCCTCCGTGTTGCCTCCCGCCCACACTCCCACCCTCTCCCTCCGTGTTGCCTCCCGCCCACACTCTCCCTCAGTGTTGCCTCCCGCCCACCCTCCCTCTGTGTTGCCGCCCACCCTCCCTCCGTGTTGCCTCCCGCCCACCCTCCCTGTGTTGCCTCCCGCCCACCCTCCCTGTGTTGCCTCCCGCCCACCCTCCCTCCGTGTTGCCTCCCGCCCACCCTCCCTCCCTCCGTGTTGCCTCCCACCCAACTCCCGCCCGCCCTCCCCTCTCCGTGTGAGCTGCCGCCCTTCCTCTCCCTCTCCGTGTGAACTCCCGCCCGCCCTTCCCCTTTCTGTGTTACCTCCTGCTCACCTTTCCTCTGTGTTGCCTCCCTTCCAGCAAAATAAAGATTATTCTTGTTGTCCCACCCACACACCCTTCCTATGTGTGACCTCTCGCCCGCCCTCCCCACCTCCGTCTGACCTCCTGCCCGCCATCCCTATTTCTGTGTGATCTCCCTCTCCCAGTCCCTCCCTCTGTGTGACCTTCTGTCTTCCCACCCTCCCTACGTGTGACCTCCCACCCACCCTCCCTTTCTCTCTGTTTCCTCCTTCCCACCCTTGCTCTGCGTTGCCTCCTATCCTCAAAAAAACATAGCCAGCGTTGTACGTGTCATAGCAATGTTTTCTCCCACACCCTTTGTTATTTGTGTTGCCTCACCCATTCGCCCTCCCTCCGAGTGGCCTTCTGCACCAGCCTCCCTCCTGCCAGGAATAATTTGAAAATAAAAGCCACTATTGTGGGCTTGTGTCCTAGTCCACCAGGCGTCTGGGTGTAATATGAAATGAATCTGTAGCTTGCAAGAGAGAAGGAGAACTATACAACTATTATTAATATTGTAGGTGGCTATCAGTGGCGGCTGGCAGGGAACGGTGGTGTGGGGGCAGAAGTGAGGGGGGTTAGGAAAAAAAAAAAAGACTTACCTGCTCCTCACCGATCGCCAGCCGCCACCTCTCCTCCGTCCTCTGCTCTTCCTCCATCCTGGCAGCACCCAGGCTTCCAGACTCCCCTAAGCGAATCATAACGCTGCTGTCACCATGACAGCAGCGTTGTTATTTTTTTGAGCGCCTTGGTTCGGCGCTCAGACAGGGATTAGGAGCCTGTGCATGTTCTCCACCTAGGCTGTGCATTACTGCCTGGTGGAGAACATGGTAAGTGCGCATGACGGTTTGGCCGGCCCAAGACAGCTGGCGAAACCGTCATGCGCGCTTAGGCGCACCGTCCACTCCTCCCTCTGAAAAGAGCCGCGCCCTAACCTGGCTCCAGTCGGTTATAGTAAAAATAAAATGATAATAACATTCAATTATTATCATTTTATTTTTCCTTTACACTGCTCATAGGGCGACGCTCCTCCGCCGGTGGTTATTGCTAACCGAATTTACATTTTCCGATGGTGTGGGAGCTCAGTGGGTTGAGCGTCCACTCTAAAGATGGCTGTGTAATCTGCTAGTGACCTCTTTCATTTCTATAGCCTTCATACAGTCCTTCATCCTTCAGACTGTTTGTTTTGGAGTACTATTTCATTTGGTATCTGTAACGCCTGTTATCAAAAAGTGACAAGAAATGAATGTTTGCGTCCATTGCAGAAACAGTGAGTATTTGTGCATCGTTCCCTGAGGCCAGAGAGCGGCCTGGCTCTTGGAGGGTGCAGCGCTGTGCCTTTCTGCAATGTGAAGGCAGATTGGAAGCACGGGTTCAGTCTGCTAAGGCACAGGGTGCCCACTTGAACCTGGCCTGCCCGCCCGCCTGTAAATGAACATTCTGTCCTTAGGTCGAAGCCTAGCAGGCAGCGCAGCTCTCTGGTTTGCTAAAGACGTTCGGAAAGCTTCCCTGGGAATGCATTTCATCTATTGCTTACCATGGTTTCTATTTTCTGTCCAGCTTGAGTTACTCCCTTCAGTGGAGCATAGCCTGCTTACCAGGCCCCTTGTATTCTTCCAGGAGACCACACTTTCTGTACATAGGCCTTTAAATCGTGTTCTTATCTTGTCACATTTGCTGTGCATTCAGAGACAGAAATCAAACGTCAGACTCCATCTTCCGAGGGAGCTTGGATTTGACTTTTCTTTGTCTGACTTCAAAGTGAAAGGATTTGTGTGCCAATCATGCTGGGTACTGGGGTGTGCTGGAGGAAGGTGGTACAATGTTATTTTTTTCTAGCACACAACATTTAAATGTCTGTAAACTAACTATGCGGATATTTCAAACTATATCCGAATTAGTAAAGCAGTAATAAAGCATATTTTTGGGTAATTCTGAAGTGTAGTTAAAACAAATATTTTAATACGATCAAAACAAATCAATATACTAGGTGATTTCATTCTCACACATTATTGTTTGTGCACTGTATAGTGTTATCAGTAAAACTGTATGTCTGTGCAAATATTATGGTCATTTCAATTGATAACGTGTTGTCTGTAATGGCAGTGCACTACCACACCATGCATACTCCACTTTACGCCACTCCATTCTGCACCCTGCACACCACTGCACTCTACTCCGCACCACTTTACTCTATGCCCCTCCACTCTGTCACTGCACTCTACTCTGCATCACTCCATGTTACCCCACTGTGTTCTACGCCTCTCTACTCTACGCCACTGCATTCCACGCAACTGCGATCTACAGTGCACCCCTCCACGTCACTCTAATCTAACCACTGCGCTCTACCCCAGTGCACTCTACACAGTTACACTCTACACCACTTTACTCAAAATCACTGCACTCTACGCCATTGCACACTACACCAATCTACTCTGCACCATTGCACTATACTCTACAAAACTGCTCTATGCCACTGCACTCTATGCCACTCCACACCAGTGCACTCTGCCACTCTGTTCTACTCTGCACCTCTGTACTCTATTGCTCTCTAAGGCCACTTTACTCTACACCACTGCACTCTACGCCAATGCGCTCTATTCCGTTCTGCTCTACACCACTCCCCTCTAACACACTACTCTACAGCACTGCTTTCTCCGCCACTGATCTCTCCGCCACTCTACTCTGCACCACTGCACTCTACTCTGCACCACTCTGCACCACTCTACTGCACTCTACGCCAATGCGCTCTAAGCCACTCTAATCTGCATCTCTCCACTCTATTCCACTGCACTCCATGCCAATCCACTCTGTGCCACTCCACACTGCAATTTACGCTGAGTCACTGCAATCTATGCTACGCCACTCAACTCTGCACCACTCCACTGTATGCCAATGCACTCCACACCACTTGACTCAAAACCAATCCACTCTGTACCACTGCACTCAGCCAATCTCCTCTACACTACTATGCTCTACTCTGCGCCACTGCACTGTACGCCACTCTACTCTACACCATTGCACTCTGTCACTGCACTCCACGCCACTGTTCTACTCTGCATCACTGTACTCTAAGCTACTGATCTCTGTGCTACTCTACTCTGCCCGACTCGACTGTACACCACTGCACTCTACACTTAATGCACTTTACTCTACATCACTGCACTCCACGGTACTACTCTGCAACACTTCCCTCTCCAGCACTGCATTCCACACCACTACACTCTACTCTGCACTCTACACCAATGCTCTCTTTGCCATTACACTGCGCCACTCTACTTTCCATCACTCCACGCCACTCTAACTTATTCTGAACTTTATGCCACTGCACTCCACTGAAATGCACTCTTCACCATTACACTCTACTCTACACCACTGCACTCTACCCTGCCTCACTCCTCTCTAGCCTGCACCACTCCACGCTGCTTCACTCTACTCTGAAACAATCTACTCTATGGAACTGCACTCTACGCCACTCTGCACCACCCCACTCTATGCCACGCCGCACTATGCCACTACACCATGCCCCTGCAATCTGTGCTGCCCCATGCCTCTCTACTCTGCACCACTCTACGCCTCTGCACTCTATGCCAATAAACGCTGCACCACTTTACTCAAAACCGATGCACTCTTCTCCAGTCTACTCAGCTCTACTGCACTCTCAAAGGTGTAGAATAAAAAAAAAATATCTACTTGTCCATGGGGCAGGTTACTTCATAAATCTACTTGTCCCTTTGGTGCCATGTAATGCAGCGACAAATTATGGCAGCAATCTCATTATACAAGAGCTCTGATATAGCCTCTCTGATTATGCCAGGGCTCATACCATAGTAGTGTTTGAATACTTGCAATCCCCTTATGTTGCCACGTTTCCGCAGATCTACATACTGGGGCTGAAGGTAGTGGTAAGCAATAGTTCCAGGGTTAGAATGCCCTTTAGAGCCTGTGCAAACCTACTAACTTGCATGTTTTAAGGGTTTTCAACAACTCTTCTCTAATCTTTTCCCATACTGAGAAATGTTGGAAATGTATTCCTGACAATGGCAGACATAAACCTTCTTCCAGAGTTGGGAGAAAAAGTGGTTGGAGGGAAAGTGAACTTGCAAACACTCAGATTTTCGCATGAGCAAATCTACACATGCAAATTTGCCCATGCTAAAATGCAGTTCACAAATATTTTCTAGGAGTACAATTTCTTGTCATGCTTCTGTAAATTCTTGAGCATTCACGAAAGCCGTATAGCTTCACTTAATGCAAGGACATATACCATGGGTGTACTTTTGAGACTTTCTTTTATATTGGGGCCCCTAATTTGGTCTGGCGTTGACCATGACCTTTTGCGTTTATTAAAATTGTCTCTCTCTCTGTATCGGCTGGCTTCACTGTGAGTGACTGTATTCTGTTCTCTCACAAGGAGTATATCGGCACACAAAGTAGTTTTGTTCAGTGCCATTAACTACTGTGGCAGTGTGTGCTTTTGGAGACCAAAAACAATTTTTGCTTTTGCCAATGTTTGTTATAATGGTGAGGGCCCGGCAGCTTCCACACCAGTAAGTTTTTACAAAGGGTTTGTGCTGCAGAGGGTTGGGCCTACTTGTCCCAAGGTCAAAATACACATGAAAACTTGTTGCCCTTGACCCCAAACAATATGTCCTGGGCGTTGGGCTATAGGAATTCCACATCCCTGACCCTACGCCACTATACTCTGCTTTGCAACACTATGCCTTTACGCTCTACCATACTACTCTCCATGATACTCCACTCTGACACTATACTCCATTAAACTCTACTCCACTCTACAACACTCTATGCCACTTCACTCTAGGCCACTCTACAACCCTCCACTCAATGTCCCTCCACAACACTTTACTCAACTCTAGGCTATACCACTCCAACAGTGCTTAATTTGAGTCGGTGGTTTCCGGTGCTCGGCACCGGTACTTAATTGTCAACACCGGCACTTGACAGTCTGCCACAAGGTGGCACTGTCTGGCTAATTCAGAGATAACCATAACAACAGTTAATTATTAATTCAATCTATATTATAAATGACTATTATGTGCCTCCAAAGCCACTCTTATAGCTTTGGGGGCCTGAAATAGTCCGAATTGTCACAATTGTAAGAGTGTGATGGTTAGTAGTTGTGTTGGCACTGCCTTTGGCAGTGCTGGCAAGTGCAATGTGTGGCACAGACTGCAGTGGCCTCCTGACGAGAGCCCTGGCACTTATTGTTTTACAAATTTAAGCACTGCACTCCACTCTCCTCCGCAGCATTCCACCACGCTATACGCCCCTCCACTCTACGCCCCTCCACTCTACGCCCCTCCACTCTACGCCCCTCCACTCTACGCCCCTCCACTCTACGCCCCTCCACTCTACGCCCCTCCACTCTACGCCCCTCCACTCTACGCCCCTCCACTCTACGCCCCTCCACTCTACGCCCCTCCACTCTACGCCCCTCCACTCTACGCCCCTCCACTCTTTGTCACTTTACTCTATGCTACGCCACACTACGCTACGCTACTCCACTCCACTATGACACTTTATGCCACTCCTGTCTGACTTTACGCTAGTCCCTCCACGCCACTCCATTACACTCTACGCCACTCCTCCACTCTACATCACTCCTCCACTCTACGCCACTCAGTGCCACTCTACTCCACTCCTCCACTGTACGCCATTCAGTGCCACTCCACTCTACCCCACTCTACCCTACTCCACTCTACTCTACTCCTACACTTTATTCTACTCCACTCCACTCCTCTATTCTACTCCACTCTACGAAAATCTACTCCACACTATGCCACTCCACGACACTCCACTCCACTCTACTCCTCTCCTCCACTCTGCACCATTCGACTCTACGACACTACACTCTACACCATTCCACTCTACTGCACTAAACTACACCACTCCACTCTGACAGTTTGCTACACTCTACTGCACTCTGTGCAACTCCCTCAACGCCACTCCACGTTCGTTTACTCCACTGTATGCCACTTCACTCTGCTCTATGCCTCTCCGCTCTATGCCACTCTACTTGACAAGACTGTACTCCACTCTGATACTCTACTCAACTCTACAACACTCAACGCCACTCCACTCTACGACACTCTACTCCTTCCATGCCACTCCACAATACTCTACGCCCCTCAAAGACACTCCACGACAATCCACTCTACTCTGCGCCACTCAACGCCACAACACTACACCACTGCATGCCACTCTCCTTTGTGCTATTAACTTTTAGCCATGCTAAACGGTATCCGTGCTGATGTATAACATGGCTAAAACACATTGGCAAAGCCAATAGCTCTTGCATAGGTGAGACCGATTGGCTTTGCTAATGTTTGTTTATAGAGCTGCCAGTACAGCTTCACTTACCATAGCTAGTTAGTTTGGTGATGCAATTTGATAGGCGTGTCTAGAAGCAGGTTGGCAGAAGTTGTGTGCTTTCCACTGATAAATATCACTTGTATTGCCATTTTTGCCCTAGGGAAACGCTTATGCTCAAACAGCAGGACTGGAATGGATGTTGGTGACAATCCATTGATCAAGGCTACAGGCCTAATCATTTAATTATGAAAATTTACAACTAAGACAGTATGCCTGGCTTATTTATTGTGAAAAGCATGTTAAAGCCAACAGACATTTGATGGTGAATTTTCATGACATTGTTTTAAAGCATGTAAACGGGTATGTTGTTACAGGTAGTCTTGCAGATTATCATAGTAGACAAGGGTTTTGATGTTGGTTATTTGTTGTGACATTCCCTCTTGGTAGAAGATTTGCACCTTGCTAATCCTTGCTGATCCTCCTAGGAGGAGTTGATCATTGTTTTGCCAACTGTAATTTTGTGTATATTTATAAGTGTATGTGTTAGAAATTGGGTTTCTGGTTGGCAGTGGTAAGCACCCTGTCCAAGCAGGAATCACAATCCTTGTCTGGGTAAGTAAGGTACACATCCTAAATTACCTGTGCTCACCCTCTGGTAGCTTGGCACAGAGCAGTCTAGCTTAACTTAAGAGGCAATGTGTAAAGTACTTGTGCAACACTTAAAACAGTGAAAACACACACAAAAAGATTCCACACCTAGTTAGAAAAATAGAGCTTAATTTATTGAACAAAACAAGACTAAAAATACAAACATCCAAAAAGCAGAACCCGGGTTATGAATTTTTAAAGAATAAACTGAAATATAGTGCTTAAAAGCATAAAGCGCCAACCGGGGGTATTTGGTCACGCTAGACCAGGTCAAATCCAGAGTTCAGGCCAGCAGCGATTGAGCACAAGTCGGATACCGGGACCAACCTTGTCCCGCTGCAAAGTACCTTGTTTGCATCGTTGATGAAGACCCAATGCGTGGAGCAGATGAGGCGATACATCGTCGTCGGTTCCGAGCCGTGCAAAGTCGGGGATGTGTCAAAAAAGTAGGCGATGCGTTGCGCCGAAGGCAAAGCAACGTACTCTATCCTCTAAGCTGCTGGGATGCGTCGCCGTCGAAGGAGATTAGTCGGTTACGAGCGGCGCAATGACAGCGATGCATGGATTTTGGTATTTGCAGAACATTATACTCACTACCAAGGGCCCAGGACTAGATTGGCACTGCTTGGCAGGGCAAGACTCTCAGATGGCAGAGTCCAGGTGCTGTAGGTGGGTGGTTGGAAGTCTTTGATGTCCCCGAGAGTTCAAGGGCTTGCTGGCTTGCCTCCTGTTCGAGGTCACTTTGGTTCTGGGTTGGAGAGATGCAGGTCCAGTCCTTCTCACTCGCAGGCAAGGAGGGCAGCAGGTAAGCACAGCAAAGCAGGAGACCATCATAGTAGCAATCCAGCAGAGTGGCAGCCCTTACAGCAGCACAGCAGTCCTTCTTCCTGGCAGAGTATCCACCGGTATTTAACAAAATGGACCCAACCACTGCTGGGTCGGAGGGAGAGGATTCGCCTAAAGTCCAGGGGCCAACATTCGTGTTCTCCCTATCTATATAACTTCCACCACAGAAACGAACGGGTCCGTATGTTTACTAGCCCAACCTCTTACGGGGGCCTTTACACACCTTATGATATAGGTGTTCCTTCACCGAGGAAAAACTCTAGCTACTCTGTTCATCCGATATTTATGGACCCACACAATTGTGCTAGAAAATTTACAGGATGGCCTCACACACCATCCAGGTGTCAGGCTTCATCATCGACCATCCCACGTTTGCCATAGAATCCTCTAATGGCAAACGAGCCCATACTAGGGCTGTGGCTCAAGCATCAGCAGGAAACGGATGAGAAAAAGAAAAGGGAAAGGGGTCCAATACTAAAAATCCCTACCGCCTACCGGTTCCATTTTATTCCTTGGTGGAGGAGGGATGGTTAAAAAGCAGATGGACAATAATAGCCCTGTTATTGTCCGGTTATGCCCTTTGTATGTGGACAGGTCACAGCCTATTCAGGTTTAAGTGAGGCAGTACTCGCTCCACCCCCCTCCGTCAAGCCAGCCATTTAGGCTCCACCCGACGGCGGATACTCAGCGAAATACTGACACCCACCACACCTATAAAATGTTTGCATTGAATTGTAGGTCACTACCCAAACATTCGGTCAAATTAAATATTTTTCTTGCAGAAGAACGACCAGGCGTCCTGTTTCTAACAGAAACCTGGCTCCAGAAGGAGTACGCCCCAGAGGTGATTCAAACTCTTCCCCCAGGATATAGCATTCAGCGTAGAGATCGCGAGAAGAAGAAAGGGGGCGGTATAGCAGTCATATTTAAAGAGTCCTTTAAGTGTCGGGTTGAGCCCAACCTTGTATCCAATTGTGAAAGTCTGTTCTTTTCTGTTTCATTCTCGGCAACGTGCTCCTTTTCAGGAGTACTTATATATCGCCCTCCGGGAAGGGTGGGGCAATTTATCAACTCTCTCCCGGAAGTGGCAGCGTCATTAGTAAGCTCATCCAGCAACATCACACTGTTGGAAGATTTTAACCTACACTTCGACGACCAAAATAACACAGAGGCCGAGGAACTGTCCCAAGATCTATCAGCCATCCAACTGGATCAAAAAGTGTCCGGCCCTACACTTATCAAAGGCCACACACTTGACCCTGTGTTTACCAACAACAATAAGTTGTTGGTGGGGACCCCCATTCCCCTGCCTTGGTCGGACCACTCACTGATTCCCATTCTCTTAAAAGGTGTAATGCATTGCAATTACACGGAAATCAGTATCAGGAAAGACCGCCCCTGGGCTAAATTGTCCATAGAATCAAGGACCAGTGCATTGAAGAGTTCTAAACCCATTCTAGACTCCAACCTCACCTCATCAGCAGGAAAAGTATCCCACTGGATTGAATCCTCACTGGACAAAGTGATCCCTGTCAAAGAGAGCCCCCATAGGGTGAGAGAGAGGACAACGCCGTGGTACTCGCCCCAGCTTAGAGCGATTAAACAGGCCTGTAAACGTCAGGAAAGGAAATGGAGGAAGGACTATAGTGAGATAAGTAAAAGGGATTATAGACAGTCTATAAATTGCTATCAAGCGGAAATTAAAAAAGCCCAGGCTCTTTATGAAGCAAAAATCACTTCTGCTGCTAATACTCCCAGAGAAATCTTCCGCATAGCGAAGACCCTGCTAGAGCTCCCGGCTCCCGAAACCACTATCTCCTCCAATGAATTTGCAGATTACTTTCAGGAAACAATTCAATCCATCTATAACACTTTCCCTGCCTCCCCATGTCCTAGTGACCCTCCCGTTCCAGCCCTTTCCACTGACCTTGACGAGATCATTAGGCCCCCAGACGCTAGGTGGTACCCCTTGGAGAAATTCCCACCTTTAGACCAGGACACACTTTTAAAGATCTTTGGCCAGATAAAAATCGGGTTCCCCGTGTGACCCGGCCAGCCCTCACCAGCTGGGCAAGGTCAAAGAGGTGGTGCTACCCATAATACTGGAAGTCATAAATCTCTCCATCACCAACCGCCAGGTTCCACCCTCCTGGAAACATGCCATGGTGAGAGCTCTACTGAAGAAACCGACCCTAAACCCAGATGGCCTGAGTAATTATAGGCCGATATCTCTGCTACCAATGGTCTGTAAGATCCTGGAAAAATATGTCCACTCCATCCTCTCTGCTTTCTTAGAATCCCATAATCTCCTACACCATTCTCAGACTGGTTTCAGACCCCTGCTGGGAACGGAACCAGCACTCATCTCCGTAGTGGAGGAATCAAAAAAGATAATTGACCAGGGAGGAGCAGTAGCCATCATTCTCCTCGACCTAAGTGCCGCGTTCGACACTGTCAATTTTGATATCCTCCTTAATAGGCTTCGGAGTAAAGGAGTGTCGGGGGAAGCAATAGCATGGATCCAATCGTACCTTAGTGGCAGAACATTCCAAGTATTTTCGGGAGAATCTACCTCCAGGTGTCTACCCCTTAGGTATGGAGTTCCTCAGGGATCTTCCCTGAGTCCTACCTTATTCAACTTGATTATGAGGCCACTGGCGGATATTGTCCTACCATTCGGGATAAAAATCGTCACCTATGCGGATGACAACCAGCTAGTGGTCTCTCTAAATCACCCGCACAATGCCCCCTCTGACCTAGAAACCTGCCTGGAGAAGGTGGCTACATGGATGCAACACTCCTGCCTTAGGCTTAATGGCGACAAATCTGAAATAATGTATCTGGGCAATCTACCCAACACTGACTTCAAATTGCAATGGCCAACATGTCTAGGACACACACCCACCCCAAAGCCTAAGATCAAAAGCCTGGAGGTGTGGCTCGACAAATCACTAAAATTCGATCAGCAAGCTGTGGAAGTGGCCGGTACATGTTATGGCATCCTCAGAATGCTGAGGAAAATTCTTCCCCTCCTCCCCATGGGGGCTAGAAGAACTGTGGTCCAGGCCCTAGTCCTCTCGCGCCTGGACTATGGTAACTCCTTGTACCTGGGAGCGCCTAAATCCACCATTAGGAAACTCCAAGTGGCCCAGAATTGTGCCGCCAGGATGCTGCTGGTAACGCCAAGAACTCAATCGGCGAAGCCATGCCTGAAGACCCTACATTGGCTACCCATTCTGGAAAGAATTAAATTCAAATCTCTCTGTATAGCCCATAAAACCCTGATGGGCAAAGGTCCCTCTATCTTTAAGTCCCTCATTACCTTCTATCATCCCAGGAAACCTCTCCGCAAGTCTGAGCCTGGCCGTCATCCCCAAAATTCATAGGATGCGTAGTGGGGGTAGCTCCTTTGCGTATAGCACAGCCAAGCTCTGGAACACTCTCCCCTTGCAGCTACGGTCAGAGACCCATCTTCTCACCTTCCGAAAGCACCTGAAAACATGGCTATTTCAAAACCTCAATTTGTAAGCCCCACCCCTTCTACTGCTATGCTGCTAGCGCTGGGATGCCTCTGGGTAGCTACGCGCTCTAGAAATGCTAACAAAAAAACAAGCATTGGCATAGCCAATAGGTCTCGCTTTTGGGGACCTTATAAGTATTTAGTTATGCAGCACAATATCCTTGGTGCAACAACATCAACTGTTGCATGGCTAAGCACTTATAAGGTCCCAAAGGCAAGACCTATTGGCTATGCCAATGCTTGTTACTATTGTTTTTGCCTTCTGTATTTTTTAATATTTAATAAACCTGCATGCTGTCTAAACTTCCTGGATTCAAACTTTATTAAGGCTTATTTAATTGATTATGCTGAGGTAGAGAGGTAGAGAGAGAGGTAGAGAGAGAGGTAGAGAGAGAGGTAGAGAGGTAGAGAGAGAGGTAGAGAGAGAGGGGTAGAGAGGTGTAGAGAGAGGGGTAGAGAGGGGTAGAGAGAGAGAGGTGTAGAGGTGTAGAGAGGTAGAGAGAGAGAGGTGTAGAGAGGTAGAGAGAGAGAGGTGTAGAGAGGTAGAGAGAGAGAGGTAGAGGGAGGGGGAGAGAGAGAGAGAGAGAGAGAGAGGGAGAGAGAGGGAGAGAGAGGTAGAGGGAGAGAGAGAGAGGTAGCGAGAGAGAGAGGTAGAGAGAGAGAGGTAGAGAGGTAGAGAGGGGTAGAGAGAGAGGTGTAGAGAGGTAGAGAGAGAGAGGTAGAGGGAGAGAGAGAGAGAGAGAGAGAGAGGGAGAGGTAGAGAGAGGTAGAGAGAGAGGTAGAGAGAGAGGTAGAGGGAGAGGTAGCGAGAGAGAGAGGTAGCGAGAGAGAGAGGTAGCGAGAGAGAGAGGTAGCGAGAGAGAGAGGTAGAGAGAGAGAGAGGTAGCGAGAGAGGTAGCGAGAGAGAGGTAGCGAGAGAGAGGTAGCGAGAGAGAGGTAGCGAGAGAGGTAGAGGGAGAGAGGTAGCGAGAGGGGTAGCGAGAGGTACAGAGGTAGAGAGAGGTAGAGAGAGAGAGGTAGAGAGAGAGAGAGGTAGAGAGAGAGAGAGAGGTAGCGAGAGGTAGCGAGAGGTAGCGAGAGGTAGCGAGAGGTAGCGAGAGAGGTAGCGAGAGAGGTAGCGAGAGAGGTAGCGAGAGAGGTAGCGAGAGAGGTAGCGAGAGAGGTAGCGAGAGAGGTAGCGAGAGAGGTAGAGAGAGAGGTAGAGAGAGGTAGAGGTAGAGGTAGAGGTAGAGAGGTAGAGAGAGAGGTAGCGAGAGAGGTAGCGAGAGAGGTAGAGGTAGAGAGAGGTAGAGAGAGAGGTAGAGAGAGAGGTAGAGGGAGAGGTAGCGAGAGAGAGAGGTAGCGAGAGAGAGAGGTAGCGAGAGAGAGAGGTAGCGAGAGAGAGAGAGAGAGGTAGAGAGGTAGAGAGAGAGAGGTAGAGAGAGAGAGGTAGCGAGAGAGGTAGCGAGAGAGGTAGCGAGAGAGAGAGGTAGCGAGAGAGAGAGGTAGCGAGAGAGAGAGGTAGCGAGAGAGAGAGGTAGCGAGAGAGAGAGGTAGCGAGAGAGGTAGAGGGAGAGGTAGCGAGAGGTACAGAGGTAGAGAGAGGTAGAGGTAGAGAGAGAGGTAGAGAGAGAGAGGTAGAGAGAGAGAGAGAGAGGTAGCGAGAGAGGTAGCGAGAGAGGTAGCGAGAGAGGTAGAGAGAGGGAGGTAGAGAGAGGTAGAGAGAGGTAGAGAGAGGTAGAGAGAGGTAGAGAGAGAGAGGTAGAGGTAGAGGTAGAGAGAGAGAGGTAGAGGTAGAGGTAGAGGTAGAGGTAGAGAGAGGTAGAGGTAGAGGTAGAGGTAGAGGTAGAGAGGTAGAGGTAGAGGTAGAGGTAGAGGTAGAGAGGTAGAGGTAGAGGAGAGAGAGAGAGAGGTAGCGATAGAGGTAGAGGTAGAGAGAGGTAGAGAGAGAGGTAGAGGTAGAGAGAGGTAGAGAGAGGTAGCGAGAGAGGTAGAGAGAGAGGTAGGGAGAGAGGTAGAGAGAGAGGTAGGGAGAGAGAGGGAGAGAGAGGTAGCGAGAGAGGTAGAGAGGTACAGAGGTAGCGAGAGGTACAGAGGTAGCGAGAGGTACAGAGGTAGCGAGAGGGAGGTAGAGAGGTAGAGAAGTGTAGAGAGAGAGAGAGGTGTAGAGAGAGAGGTGTAGAGAGGGGTGTAGAGAGAGGGGTGTAGAGAGGTGTAGAGAGAGAGGGAGAGGTAGAGCAGTTCATCAAAATGCTCAGGTGCCAGGATCAGTTTTTAGGCCACAAAGCTGCGGGTTCATGTTTAATACTTTATTGGGCGATTAATTAAAACACATACGATATACTGAGTAATGCAGGCAAGCTGACCCTTTCTATGTAAACAAGGTGGCACTGCTCGCTCCTGCAGGCAAAACGCCGTGGGATGCGAGGAATGCACCTGAGGGGGGAGGGGTGGGGGGAGTGCGGCCGAGAGCACACAAAGCGTTTCCCTTGCGGGAGCGAGCAGGGGCACCATCTGGTTGCACGTTAATTACAAACAGATGGTTTCAAAGCTCGCTCCCGCAAGGGAATCGCCAAACGTGCACGCGTTGCCATTGAAAGCAATGCAAAGCGTACACGTTTTTGACCCAAAAAGTGAATCGATTCCTAAAGGTCTCCTCCTACGCAACGCATGCGCGCTGCGTAGGCGAGACCTAAAAAGCAAGGGAAAACGGAAGGGCACCAGTGAGAGGGGCACAGGGGGCACAAGCGACAAAATTAAAAGCAGGCAGCAAATAAAAGTTAAAGTAATACAGTAATACAAAAGGCAATGTAATACTAAACGCAAAGGCAACAAAACAGTTTAGGAGAACAAACTTGCGGCAGCTACCGGCACCGGGTCTCGAACCCTACCAGGGTGGGGCTCTGAAGACGGCGCAGTGGCAGGGCACAGCGGAGCTGCTGGGGAGAAGAGCGGGCCTCAGACCGTGGGACATTTGAATAAAAGGATGAAGTTGAAGGATAAATCTGGAGACGAGAGGCCTTCAAAAGAAATAAAGAAACAGTGGCCCAGAGGATGGGCCATCAAAAGGATTATATTTGGAGAGATAAAAGGTGTAAATCTGCCAAAGAAAGACTAGAAGAAAATGTGCCAAGACAGCGGAGGAGCAGTACATAGTGCTTGACAAAGACACAGATTGGATGAATAAATCAAAAAGAGAACAAGAAATTAATCTAGTGCTACAGCAGATGGAGGTCCAGTAAACAATGACCCAACAAAAAGCATCAGATATTGGTAATTGTGGGTAGCACACAACTATTCTCAGTTGTTATTCTGTCCACTCACATACCCTTGGAAAGCGGCAGCGTTAGAAATCAGAAGGCCGAAACGTATTGATCTTTGAAGTTAGACATACCAAGAAAAACAACATAGCAACAAAGAAAAAAGTTAAAACCCAAACTATGTGTCTAATCGAGACATAAATAAAGAAAGCAATAATTTTTCTTCGTTAAAGACTCCAGCAGAATCTGAATTGCTGCAGGTACCTATCTATGTTGTATTGCAATGTGTACAGGGGCTTATACGCTTCATCGGGGTTAGTAAGTACTATACAATACATGGAATTCTGCAATTCCTGTTTAAAAATGCGTCTCTAATTTCTTTATTTCTTTGTGATGCACACAGTCGCTGATTACAAAGAAATGACATCAGAACCCCACTGTAATAACTTATTACAGTCGAGCTCTGACGTCACAATGCCTGCTGCCAGCAGCCCAGGGGAAAAGTAGGTCAGGTCACGGGCCGTAATTATTGTATTGCAATGTGCATTCTGATTATTCAACATCCATTCAGACAAGAACCCATGCATAGGTTGTCCCTTATCACACAATATATTCCTCCACAGTGGGCAAACTTTAGAGACGATACAGGGTGAACGTCATAGCCAGCGCGCGCCGCTTGTTTAGGCGATGGGCCAATGAGACTGGTTTGAAGTAGCTGTGGCTGCCCTCATTTCATCAGACAGGGGACCCTCATTTCTGACTAGCACCTTCTTCCGGGGACGCCTCAAGGATATTTTACTACCGTAAGACACTTTTTATGAGTTTCATCCCCTTTGTCTCATAAGTGTTGCCTCTAACGTGCTGCAAAACACTGTAGTTCTGTAGCAGGCGTGTGTTGCTGGTACGTGTTCCCTTCTCCCCCCACCCTCACCCTCCCCGCCCGATCAAGGGAACCATAGATGACTGTCCATGTGACCTACACATAAAAATTGATCTGCAACCACCACATCAGGTGGGCGGGCAGGCCCATAGATACAACACACGCCCATTCAGACGCACTGCACATACAGTCACAATAAATACGGGTACACAATGCACACAACAGGTATACAGTAAAATACAGATTTAGAAAAACCACCGAGAAGTAATGCAGGCGAAGTATGCAGACACACAAACACATACTCATGCACACATGCATACACGTATATACACATCTGAAAATGAGAAGACTGACACCCAGATTTAAACATATGAATATAAACTTCGAGGAACACAGTCAGACAGCCACACACCCCTAGCAACACAGAGGCACGTGTATGCTGCAGGGATACACTGGCGTACACAAGAAAATAAATACAGGCGGACGCTAGTACAAAAACACACACGCTGTGATATGGCTTACGAGTCACAAAAATCAGTCAGGTAACATTCATTTGGCGGCGTTTTATTGTTGTTTTTTTTTTTGTTGCAGTTTTATATAGCGCGAACTCGACCCGAAGGTGTTGGAGCGCTTTATATGAGCACCAGTACCTTGGTTTTTTGTTTAACGAGGCTTGATTTTTAGTTTAACGAGGTCAGTTTACAGTTGAAATACCCCGAAATGTTTACCCAGCTTCACGCACTTAACATGGAAAGTTGGGGAAGGACTAGCATTTTCATATGAGAGAGGACGCTCGTTATACATCATTAGCTCGTGATTTAGGCACAAGCTGACGCGCATAGGCACGCTTAAGGATGTGAGTTTCTCACACTGAGGAATAAATCACCCGAAGAACAGATGATGCAACCTCTGCATGTCTTGCAGCAGAGTCTAGACACGCGGTGCCTGTACCATTGTTATATTAAAACAAGCATTGGCCGCGCGCTGTGGTGGGGGAGGGGGAGGAGCGGGAGAGCAAGTGACGCACGGCCGTGAAAGTGACACGGCTGCGCGGCTGCTAGACGCGCTCTGTGGTGGGGGAGGGGGAGGAGGGTTGGAAAGGAAAGCCAGATGGCCTGGAGCATGCGAGGAATGCGCGCGTTACTGTGTGCGTACTCGCATGCTCTAGGCCAGGACAAAAAAAAGTGGTCGCATTTTCAAAAGCCCACTTACAAAATGTCTTGCCCAGACCCAGCGCAAGCGCTGGCTTCAGGGCGAGACCTAAAAAGGCCCATTAAGGCCCATCAAGTCGCACCTAAACTCCCATTCTGTTGGCTGTTTAGAGGGAATGCACAAAGCCCAGCTGTCACCCACCCCAGGCGTGCATTCAGAGACAGGCAGCAGGCACCAAATGGCTAAAGTAAGAAAATGCCAACTTTCTAAAAGTCTCCCTGAGGGCACTTTACTCACGCACCCATCTGTCGCACTGCACAATAGTGAATAATTCGTCACAGTGAACCACTTCCTCCTAGGTTATCCAATTTTTTTACACTATATACCAATAGTAATACCAATCCTTGTACCTTACATCTTCCTGCTTGTGTAATCACTGCGGAGACGGCATGATTGCATTATGATTCTTTATTCAACAGTTTCAGATGCCTTCTGGTGCCCATCCAGACTTTGAACAGCGGCACGTGAGGTCAATCATACTGCAGAGTGGGCTCATTTCATTAAATACACCCAATGCATTTCGAGCCTGACGGCTCTTCGTCAGGGGTTAACTGAAACAAATGAAAAACAGCTCAACTGACTACTCAATACCAGCTTACTATGTGCTCAAAAAATGCTACGACTTCAAATACCACCACCCTCATCAACCCTCACTTGCTTCCCCAACAAAACTCTCATGTGCTCAAGCTTCATATAAATCTCCCAGAATATTCAACCCGACCCAACCAAAACGTTCATCCATAATGTGAAATAATATTTAAACTGGTGCAAAAACTCCCAATTCACTACTTTTTACCCCCGCTAACCGCTTTTGATTTCACCATTATCACCTTTAGCTTAACCCCAGACTCCATCCCAACTCGCCTCCCCATGTCCGAAAAAGAAACCTAAACTTCAAAAATGTACCTCTTAAACGCCACAACCGGCGGCCTGACCTCTTTTTCTTGCACTTCATTTCGTCTTCCAAATGTTTGTCATGTTCTCTCTCTCTGCAGCTCGAGCCTTTTTATACAATGTTCTCTCACCCGTGTAGCCAATCAATCTTAATGACTCACTAAATTCATCCTGAGCATGTGACCCATCCCTCCTAAACTGTGCTTCTTTGTGAAAAGGTACTGCAAACTATAAATCCCACAATGCATTGCACAAGTACCAAAAAGAAACGGAATACTCTCAAACTCATACTCCACCCCACTGTAACCTCGCATGTGTCAAATCTATTATAAAAACAAACGTGCCAATAAAAATACCCTGATATTTGTACGAATGCTGTGCACATCAATTCCGTGCTCTAAACCCTTAAACAAGTTCGGTACTCTTAGAGTTGCGTGTTATTAAAAGACACCATTCGAGCAGTCAAAGTTCAACTGCCACATCAATCTGAACATGTTCCATTTTAACTCCGTGAAATCCACTCTAGCTCTTCCATTGTCCACTGCCTCCGTAGTAATAAACTCTTTATCTTTATTTCTGAAAATGTTACTTCAAACTCCAATGGTGTGCATATAACTTTGATGTCAAAAGGATTAAACATTTAAGGGAAGTAGTGCATTCTCACACTTTTCAATTATCAACTTTCTAAAAGTGGCATTTTCAAAATTATAATTTAAAATCCGACTTCATCATAAATTGGGATTTAAAATTGTGATTCCAGAGACACCAAAATTGGGGTCCAATCTCTTCCCAATTGGAAATTTCACTTCTAAATTGTGACCATGCCCTGCAGCTTCCTACTGAGACTTATTGGACCGCTCAACTTGCCGCTTATTTCATCTGCAGTGCACTTCAACCTATGCGACCAGTATTTATAAACTGGATGGCCATATTTGAGTGGTATTGCCCATCGTATATCATTATTTCATGATTCCAAGATGACTACTGTTTTTAGAAGCATTTATGTTGGCTCCTGGATAAGTACATCAGTGATACACTATACACTTTAGCATTCAAAGATGGCTGACCAGTGTGATGTGTACTGAGTGATCATCTCGGAATGATATTTTGCAAAATGTATCCTTGTTTTTACCGCTCCAGGAGTGCCAACATGTTGCGTCTAAACGTGGCAACTATGTTGGAACTTTACAGTAATAATACACTGTGTACAATACCAATGCAAGATGCTGTCTGGTTCTATGTTTAATTTTATTTTTGAATTGTAATCATGTACTCAACAAACTTAGATAGTGCCATGTTTTTTTCTGCTTTATTTGAATTAATTGTCCGTATGCTTTTTAGGTCTCGCATATGCGCTTGCGCTGTCTCTTCGAGACATGCTATGTGCAGGATATGGGCATGAAGCTCCGCCCACTTTTCACCCATCTTTTTAATTGGCTTCTGTCACTGTTCTTTGTTAATGGTGGCTTTTCATTGGTCAATAGGCTTAGTAGTCCCTCCTTAGTACCGCCTTTTCTCTTTGTTTAACTTTCCATGAGGACACCCCCTGTTACACGTGTTGTTACTCGGTACGGTTTAGTTACAGCCTCCGAGATTTTCTTACATGGCTTTCTCCTGCCTGATGTTGTAGGCAGGACAAGTTCTCCGGCAATGCTTTTTTTTTTTTTAATGTACCCAGCGCGGCACTCCTTGGCTAACATAATGGCAGCTGCGCCTTTCTTTTGTTATTTGCGGCTTCAAATGCAACTGCATGCCTTTTTTTCTATTTCTTTACTTTTGAAGCAGTCGCAGCGCCTGCACTTTAGCTTAAGATGTTTGAAGCTAAAGCGCGAGTGCCGTGATTGATTTGTAATGCAGTAACCCTCACGTTACTGAAAGTTTGAACTATTGGCGTTGCATTATTATTAGCAGATGCATACACATGTAGAAGAGGGAACGAACTGTTGGATCACTTGTCAAACCATAATTTACTGAACGTGATGGACATTGCTGATCCACACTATAATGACAGTCCTATTCCCACTTACAGGGGTCGTGGTTGCGCCTCGATAATAGATTACGTTTTTATTTCTGCCTTGTTAGAAGATTTCGTAGTACAAGCCAAGGTCTTATCAACTGTGCACGGCGACCATAATCCAATCTCAACTACAATTAGGTTTGCCCCCAGACCTGTTTTTATTAAAGAGCCAGGAGCTAGTAATTTAACGCCCTCGACGGACAGCTTGAGAGTAATCTGGAAGGGCATTGATAATGGCAAACTGTTTTCCAAAATGATAACAGCATATTTACCATCTATTGAGACCTGTTTGTCGTCTAACGACCCCAATCCAGAGATAACTAATGCTTTTGGCCATCTATGTGCCGGCATTAAACTACTAATCTCGAGGCCTGTACTTAATAATAACCAGAATCCTAGATGGTTTAATAATGCCTGTTCTCGAGCAAATAAAGAGCTCCGTGTAGCACTTGCAGCGGTTCCTAGGGATGCAACTCTTGTTGGAACCCTGAGACAACATTACAAACAAGCGATGAGGCAGCGCAAAGAGGAGATTTTAAAAGAACGCTGGGACAAGCTTGCTTGTGCCGCTAGTTGTAATAATGGAAACCGTTTTTGGGCAGCAGTCAAAGATATGAGATCTATGGGCCTCACACTCACACCTTTAAGCTGCAATATAACAAGTGAGGCCTGGGAAGCCCACTTTTCGAAAATTTATACAGCCCCTTCGTCGAGTGAGGACCCCGTTGACTCCCATGATGTAGCACGAATTCAGATATCAATATTAGAAGTTGAGGACGCAATAAACCAAAGCTTGGGTAACAAGGCCCCCGGCCCCGACGGGCTTCCCATTGCCTCATTAGGTATAAACCGGAGTTCTGGGCTCCCCTTTTACTTAATGTTTTTAATAATTTAACAAACCCTTTTATACCAAGCACATGGTCTACCAGTATTATTGTCCCGATTTTTAAAAAAGGGGATCGATCCAACCCTTGCTGCTATAGACCAATCTCCCTGATCGACAACACCCTTAAGATACTTGGGAGGATCCTGTTTAACAAAATTAGATCTTGGGCTGAGGAGGAACAGATTTTAAACAAATGCCAGTTAGGGTTTAGAAGTAAATTGGGAACAGTTGAACAATGTATAAATCTCAATTTGATTGTTGGTAAATATACCATAGCTCGGCAATCCCCCATTTACCTGGCTTTTATGGACCTCTCCTCAGCCTTCGATTTTGTAAACAGGTCATGTCTATGGTCAGTCCTTTTAAAGTATGGGTTGGATGAGGTTTTAGTTCATTTTTTAGCTTATTTGCACAGGGACTTGAAAGCACGGGTGAGGATTGGTAAGGACGGGGAGGTTTCAGGGACCATCAATATTGGTAGAGGGGTCAGGCAGGAGGGCATACTGGCCCCGCTTTTGTTTATTTTATACATCAATGATTTTCACAATGTCTTGTCAAAACTTACTAATGATGTACCGAAAATTAATGGCAATACACTCCCCGTTCTACTATATGCAGACGACGCGGTCCTAATGGGCCGCACCCCAAATGCACTACGCACTTTAGTCAGGGGCTTTGTTGATTTTATGGCTGTCCTAGATCTTTGCACTAATTTTAAGAAATCGTTTATAATGAGTTGTGGCCCCAAAAGCACTTTATTAACTCAATTGTCTCAGGATCTGAACGCCTTTTATGCACTCGCACTTTTCCATATCTGGGATTAATATTCTCAGATATTGGTTCCTGGGCAGCTCATTTGGTCCACAGCAGGAGTAAATTTCTAAGGGCCATTAATTCAATTTTATGCCGCAACCAAAAAGAACTGAGGTAGTGCTATCTATAATTAAAATCTACAAAACACAGTGCATACCAACGGCAACGTATGATGCCGAAGTTTGGGGTTACACAAAAGGTAGTAGTATTCAGGGAGAAGAAAATCGATTTTGTCAAACTCTTGGGGGCCCCAATTTCTTCCTCAAATTTTATTTGCCACAAGGAATTACAACTGTCTTATATTGAAGACTATATTCGGTCTCGCCCGGCTATATTTTGGCTAAAAGTTTGGCAAAACCCGGCAACGACGCTAACTAGAGAAATTATAGCGGACTGCCTCAAATGTGACAAGGGTGGAGATATACCGTGGCTTGCTGCTGTCAGAAATAGTCTGATCAGCGTGAATCTTGATCATATTTTCTGGAACCCAAATAACATAGAGGGCATAACTAAGAAGACCCTCCAGGAGGCCCTATATGATCAATATAGTAACTCAAGACATGAAACAGAACTTGTGAAGTCGTCAGTTATAAGGTATATGTCTTTGGAGTCTCCCAATTGTCCTCCATCTTATCTGCCATCCAACTATCTCTTATTGAACTTAAGCCGCTGGGAGAGAAGTTTGCTGTTTCGCCTCAGGGCAGGCACCATAAAATATCTATTGTGCTTCCCTATAGGCTTTAACACCAATCTTGAGCAAATGCCCTGTCCTTGTGGCAATTAGAGTAACCAATCAATGTTACATTTTTTATTTTTTTGTAATTTTTATTTGAAATATACTAAACAATTTTTGATTCCTTTTACAAGGCAACTGCCATTGCTGACTTTAGAATAGCCTATATGGAAATTCTTAATCTTAAGAGGGTAGATTTAACCTTTAGTGTAAGTTCTTTTCTGAAGGCGGCAGTTTGCTCACGCGCTTCAATGAGTACCCTTTAAAAACACTTGATCTTAATTGATTACATCTAGTTGTTATTTGGTAAGAACCATAAGCTCAAATGTCGGGTGGTGCTCTGTAGAAACTGTTGCCTTGTTACCATGGTTTCTCACATTTGTCTGCATTTTAATCTATTATGCTGCTATCTGTTTAGATCTCATTGTATTTTAACATACTGTGTTGTTATTTGTATATATCTGATTGTTCCCTTATTAACTTAAATTGTTATTTGTTAACTGCACTTTATTATACTTTGCTGCTATTGTTATGGATAATCGAGCCATGGCGTCTAAAGGAGTGGTCGCTTTACATACTGTCTCATTTATAATATGAGTATTTATATTTCTGATTATGCCACATATAAGTCCCTGTTATTTATTGTTTTTATACTCTGAAATGTTTTTAATGTAATCATTTTTTGCTGGTATTTTGATCTGTGCTTTTATGGATACTACATATCCGAATAAAGATTTATTGAATTGAATTGAATTATTATTAGCAGTGCCAATAGCTCAAACTTTCACTAATGCGAGAACCTATTGCATTGCAAATTTTAAGTTTGGGTGTCTTTTATTGTGACTGGTTAAGTGGGTGAATGCAAGAATAAGTCAGTTGGTGTATAAATGGATGAGTGACTGAAGAGGCACTTTGAGCTTTAAGCCAGACTTATTGGCATTGGAAATGCTTATTGATACTCTGCCTTTAAAAACCTTAAGCAAATCAGCCTTGCTCGAGTATGAACAGCTCAATCCAGATGATAGACCAAATCTACTCTGAGCAGGGACATAAGCAACCCAGACCGGTGTCAGCCTTTCTTGGTTTTCATAGATTGAGTGCTGTGACCCAGTGAATTGTAAGACCCATGTGCGGCCATATCTGCGCGCTTAGAACGTCACAGTGAGGAAAACAAAAGGGTAACAAACAGATGGAATGCTTGAAGTAACCTCAAATACTGTTAATTACAGTAAGCCTCATTCCAGTCCAAAGGTTTGATTTTGTTGTATTTTTTCTCACTGCATCATTACAGCCAGAGAGCTGCATATAAATAAATACATCGGATTCTAAGCTGGGAACAGATGTATTACAATCAGGGTGTCTCCTGGATTTCCCACAGCTCCTTTGCTATCAAGCAGCCGGGCATTTAAAAAGCGTAGCACTGTTGCAAGAACGGAGTGAGCGGTGTCTCACATCTGGTTCCTCTGCGCATTGTGTTGTGTGTGGTACTGGTTAGGTAACTGCGTTTTTCCCGGTGATTTCTACAAATCTTTATTTGGCTGCGCCATCGGCAGTGGCCACAGTTCTGTGCATCTAGGAATGGACGGCCATGGCTTTGCTACCACCTGTTAAGTGCTGCGCTTTCTCACACATCTTGTAGGTTCGTTAAAGATGTCCCGACACTACAACTCCCACAAAACACTGTGACAAGAGGAAAGTCCAGGTTGGAAGGTGTTTGTCCTTGTGCGGTGCCCAAGTCTCCCCGAGCTGTGGCAGCTGCTGTTTACCCTCTTATCGTGGCAGGTTTGTTCACGACACCAGGGCGCGATGTGTACCTTGGCTGAAAGCGCTTAGATTGCAGCTGGCGCACAGCCTTGCACCCGGAGACGCCCGCCAGCCCTAAAATGAGGCCTTGAGAACGCACTGCGGACACCGAAAGAGGGCGCAGCCGGCGCTGGGCACCTCTATGCTTTCTAATAATTTTTGACCTGGGCACAGGATGGATATGAACGTGATTTTTGTGTTTTACTCGTGGCGCGGGCCTCTCTGGGTGAATGGCCGCAGTCAGCGAACAGAGAGAGGCGCTATGTTAGGAACGTGTAAAATATTTAGGATGTTGTATAAGAGGCCTGTGAGTCTCCGAGCTGGACCTCATGGCCCCAGAGAGGGGCGCACAACAGAGCCGGCACTGTGAGGGATATGGATGTTGGCGCGGGTTTGTTTGCAGCAGGCCCTGTCCTAAGATGGCGGCCGCGGCCCTGTGTCCAGGCCTCCAGCCGGTGAGGTGATGGAATCCCAGTGCACGTGGGCGAGGCTGGAGGACATGGGAGAGGGGGGTCAAGGGAGGCCGCAAAGTGTACGTGCCTTGGAGAAGAAGAGGCCCCCTTCACATGAACTGCGCGCAGACCATCAGTGCTTCCAGACCTCTGGTGCATGTGACTCTGGGCCTGGTGTCAAGGGTGCCTCAGCAATTTCACCGCAGCCCTTGTGCCTTGGAGAAGAAGAGGCCCCCTTCACATGAGCTGCGCGCAGTCCAGCAGTGCTTCTAGACAGATCTCTGGTGCGTGTAACTCTGGGCCTGGTGTCAAGTGTGCCGCAGCGCCTCTGCATTTCACCACAGCCCTCGTGCCTTGGAGAAGAAGAGGCCCCCTTCACACGTGCTGCGCGCAGTCCAGCAGTGCTTCCCGACCTCTGGTGCATGTGACTCTTGGCCTGGTGTCAAGAGTGCCGCAGTGCCCCGCATTTCACCACAGCCCTCGTTCCTTGGAGAAGAAGAGGCCCCCTTCACATGAGCTGCGCGCAGTCCAGCAGTGCTTCTAGACAGATCTCTGGTGCGTGTAACTCTGGGCCTGGTGTCAAGTGTGCCGCAGCGCCTCTGCATTTCACCACAGCCCTCGTGCATTGGAGAAGAAGAGGCCCCCTTCACATGAGCTGCGCGCAGTCCAGCAGTGCTTCTAGACAGATCTCTGGTGCGTGTGACTCTGGGCCTGGTGTCAAGAGCGCCTCAGCATTTCGCCACAGCCCTCGTGCCTTGGAGAAGAAGAGGCCCCCTTCACACGAGCTGCACGCAGTCCAGCAGTGCTTCCAGACCTGTGGTGCATGTGAATCTGGGCCTGGTATCAAGAGCGTCACAGTGCCTCAGCATTTCGCCACAGCCCTCGTGCCTTGGAGAAGAAGAGGCCCCCTTCACATGAGCCGCGCGCAGTCCAGCAGTGCTTCCAGACGTCTGGTGCATGTGACTCTGGGCCTGGTGTCAAGAGCGCCTCAGCATTTTACCACAGCCCTTGTGCCTTGGAGAAGAAGAGGCCCCCTTCACACGAGCTGCGCGCAGTTCAGCTGTGCTTCCAGACCTCTGGTGCGTGTGACTCTGGGCCTGGTGTCAAGAGCGCCGCAGCGCCTCAGCATTTCACCACAGCCCTTGTGCCTTGGAGAAGAAGAGGCCCCCTTCCCTCACTTGAGCTGTGCGCAGTCCAACAATGGCTCCAGACCTCTGGTGCGTTTAACTGGGCCTGGTGTCAAGAGCGCAGCTGCGACTCAGCATTTCATCACAGCTCTCGGTGCCAGGCGGCCAGCGGGTTTTGCTGAAAGAGCATCACATGATTGTTTGGACTTCCTGGTCACATCTGTTTTGCAACAGTTTACAGGCGCATGGCGAACGTTCAAGTTGGAGCTAACATTTCTCCCAATGAGGTTGTTTGCTGTGCAGCAGGCGGAAGTTTAATCCGCACGTCACAACTGGACAGCATTATGTAATTGTGCAAATCACTAACTTTCCCCTTGCTTTACTTCCCTGATTTGTCCCTTAAGCTATGAGCACTTGGAAACAAGCTCCCGCGCAAAGGACATAAATAACGGAATATTTACGGTCGGAATTTAAGACGGAAACTCAGTGCTAGCTTCATCAGACACTGCAACTTCCAGAGCAGTCTCTTGCACTGGTGGTGCCGCCGAGGCGTGGGCTGTAAGATGGGAGTTCTAGTTTTCTGTCGAAGCCAACGTGACTTACGATGTCTATGATGTTTTTGTTTTACCACTTACCAGAAGAAGCGCCCATATAATGGGCCTGGTGTGACAAAGCACAGTGGAGGCCACAGTGCCATGGGATTCTGAACACAGACACGTAGAAGAGGCCGGCCTGATGTGACCACAGACCAGAGCACAAAAGGTCCACAATGGGCCTGCCATTGAGTCCGCAGACCAGAGCACAGACGAGCATATAGTGGCCAGCCTGGTGTTGTGACCACAGATGACCATACACGGGCCAGCCTGGTGTTGTGACCACAGATGACCATACACTGGCCAGCCTGGTGTTGTGACCACACGCCAGAGCACATATGACCATACACTGGCCAGCCTGGTGTTGTGACCACAGGCCAGAACACAGATGACCATACACTGGCCAGCCTGGTGTTGTGACCACAGATGACCATACACGGGCCAGCCTGGTGTTGGGACCACAGGCCAAAGCACAGATGACCATACACTGGCCAGCCTGGTGTTGTGACCACAGATGACCATACACGGGCCAGCATAGTGCTGTGACCACAGGCCAGAGCACAGATGACCATACACTGGCCAGCCTGGTGTTGTGACCACAGATGACCATACACGGGCCAGCCTGGTGTTGTGACCACAGATGACCATACACGGGCCAGCCTGGTGTTGTGACCACAGGCCGGAGCACGGGTGACCATACATGGGCCAGCCTGGTGTTGTGACCACAGATGACCATACACGGGCCAGCCTGGTGTTGTAACCACAGATGACCATACACGGGCCAGCCTGGTGTTGTGACCACAGGCCAGAGCACAGGTGACCATACATGGGCCAGCCTGGTGTTGTGACCACAGATGACCATACACGGGCCAGCCTGGTGTTGTGACCACAGGCCAGAGCACAGATGACCATACACTTGCCAGCCTGGTGTTGTGACCACAGATGACCATACACGCGGGCCAGCCTGGTGTTGTGACCACAGACGAGCATACAGTGGCCGGCCTGGGGTTGTGACCACAGGCCATAACACGGACGAGCATACAATGGCTAGCCTAGAGTTGTGATCACAGACCATAGAACAGATGAGTATACAGAGGCAGGGCTGGTGATGTGACCACAGACAAGCGTAGAGTGGCTTAATGTTTTGGTGACAGCGTCGTCAGTCCCCTGGCTAGCTTGGTGCAACATTTGTATGACTAGAAGTTTCACTTTCTTTCTCCCTAGATGTGGCATAGCAAGGGTGCCTTGGGTCCTATTGCTAGCAAGCAAAATGCCCTGTTGCCCCCACAGCTGAGTAGTAAATTCTAGCCACAATTGGTGCGTATTGGCCCACTGAAACCGACAAAGATCCCCATCAATAATAGATGCCTACACCTGCTTGCAGCCACTGATGATAGATACCCCCTGCCCCACAACTGCTTGCCTCCTGCCCACTCCGTTCCACTGATAGATGCCCCCTGCCCCACATCTGCTTGCCTCTAGCCCGCTCCGTTACACTAATGATAGATGCCCCCGCCCCACATCTGCTTGCCTCCAGCCTTCGCTGTTCCCCTGGTGATAGATGCCCCGCCCCACATCTGCTTGCCTCCTGCCTGCTCCTTTCCACTGATGATAGATGCCCCCTGCCACATCTGCTTGCCTCCAGCAAGCTCCGTTCCACTGGTGATAGATGCCCCCTGCCCACGTCTGCTTGCCTCCAGCCTTCCCTGTTCCACTGATGATAGATGCCCCCTGCCCACATCTGCTTGCCTCCTGCCCTGCTCCGTTCCACTGATAGATGCCCCCTGCACACATCTGCTTGCCTCCTGCCCCTTCCGCTCCACTGATGATAGATGCCCCTGCCCACATCTGCTTGCCTCCTGCCCGCTCCGTTCCACTGATAGATGCCCCCTGCCCACATCTGCTTGCCTCCTGCCCTGCTCCGTTCCACTGATAGATGCCCCGCCCACATCTGCTTGCCTCCAGCCCGCTCTTTTTCATTGATAGATGCCCCCTGCCCACATCTGCTTGCCTCCTGCCCGCTCCGTTCCACTGATGATAGATGCCCCCTGCCCACGTCTGCTTGCCTCCAGCCTTCCCTGTTCCACTGATGATAGATGCCCCCTGCCCACATCTGGTTGCCTCCAGCCCGCTCTGTTTCACTGATAGATGCCCCCTGCCCACATCTGCTTGCCTCCTGCCCGCTCCGTTCCACTGATGATAGATGCCCGCTGCCAACATCTGCTTGCCTCCAGCCCGCTCCGTTCCCCTGATGATAGATGCCCTCGCCCCACATCTGCTTGCCTCCAGCACCCTCCGTTCCACTGATGATAGATGCCCCCTGCCCACATCTGCTTGCTTCCAGTCCGCTCCGTTCTATGGAGGATAGATGCCCCCGTCCCACATCTGCTTGCCTCCAACCCACTCCGTTCCACTGATAGATGCCCCCTGCCCATGTCTGCTTGCCTCCAGCCCGCTCCGTTCCACTAATAGATGCCCCCTGCCCACATCTGCTTGCCTCCAGCCTTCACTGTTCTACTGATGATAGATGCCCACTGCCCACATCTGCTTGCCTCCTGCCCGCTCCGTTCCACTGATGATAGATGCCCCCTGCCCACATCTGGTTGCCTCATGCCCCCTCCGTTCCACTGATAGATGCCCCTGCCCACATCTGGTTGCCTCCAGCCCGCTCAGTTCCACTGATGATAGATGCCCCCTGCCCACATCTGCTTGCCTCCAGCCTTCCCTGTTCCACTGATGATAGATGCCCCCTGCCCACATCTGGTTGCCTCAGCCCGCTCTGTTTCACTGATAGATGCCCCCTGCCCACATCTGCTTGCCTCCTGCCCGCTCCGTTCCACTGATGATAGATGCCCCCTGCCCACATCTGCTTGCCTCCAGCCTTCCCTGTTCCACTGATGATAGATGCCCCCTGCCCACATCTGGTTGCCTCCAGCCCGCTCTGTTTCACTGATAGATGCCCCCTGCCCACATCTGCTTGTCTCCTGCCCACTCCGTTCCACTGATGATAGATGCCCCCTGCCCACATCTGCTTGCCTCCAGCCTTCCCTGTTCCACTGATGATAGATGCCCCCTGCCCACATCTGCTTGCCTGCTGCCCTCTCCGTTCCACTGATGATAGATGCCCCCTGCCCACATCTACTTGCCTCCAGCCCTCTCCGTTCCACTGATGATAGATGCCCCCTGCCCACATCTACTTGCCTCCAGCCCGCTCCGTTCCACTGATGATAGATGCCCCCTGCCCACATCTGCTTGCCTCCTGCCCACTCTGTTCACCTGATGATAGATGCCCCCTGCCCACATCTGCTTGCCTCCTGCCCACTCTGTTCACCTGATGATAGATGCCCCCTGCCCACATTTGCTTGCATCTAGCCTCGCTCCGCTGATTATAGATGCCCCCTGCTCACATCTGCTTGCCTCCTGCCCGCTCAGCTCCACTGATGATAGAAGCCCCCTGCCCACATCTGCTTGCCTCTAGCCCGCTCCGTTGCCCTGATAGATGCCCTTGCCCCACATCTGCTTGCCTCCAGCCTGCTCCGTTCCACTGATGATAGATGCCCTCGCCCCACATCTGCTTGCCTCCTGCCTGCTCTGTTCCACTGATGATAGATGCCCCCTGCCCACATCTGCTTGCCTCCAGCCTTCTCCGTTCCACTGATGAAGATGCCCCCTGCCCACATCTGCTTGCCTCCAGTCCGCTCCGTTCTATGGATGATAGATGCCCCGCCCCACATCTTCTTGCCTCCAGCCCGCTCCGTTCCACTGATGGATGCCCGCTGCCCCACATCTGTTTGCCTCCTGCCCGCTCCGTTCCACTGATGATAGATGCTCCCTGCCCCACATCTGCTTGCCTCCAGCCCGCTCCGTTCCACTGATCGATGCCCCTGCCCACGTCTGCTTGCCTCCAGCCCGCTCGTTCCACTAATAGATGCTCCCTGCCCACATCTGCTTGCCTCCAGCCTTCACTGTTCTACTGATGATAGATGCCCACTGCCCACATCTGCTTGCCTCCTGCCCGCTCCGTACCACTGATGATAGATGCCCCCTGCCCACATCTGGTTGCCTCATCCCCCCTCCATTCCACTGATTGATACCCCCTGCCCACATCTGGTTGCCTCCAGCCCGCTCTGTTTCACTGATGATAGATGCCCTCTGCCTACAACTGCTTGCCTCCAGCCCGCGCTGTTCCAATGATAGATGCCCCGCCCCACATCTGCATGCCTCCAGCCCGCTCCTTTCCACTGATAGATGCACCCTGCCCACACCCGCTTGCCTCCAGCCCGCTCCGATCCACTGATGGATGCCCCCTGCCCACATCTGCTTGCCCCCTGCCCGCTCCGTTCCACTGATGATAGATGCCCCCTGTCCACATCTGCTTGCCCCCAGCCAGCGCCGTTCCAATAATGATAGATGTCCTCCGCCCCACATCTGCTTGCCTCCAGCCCGCTCCGTTTCACTGATGATAGATGCCCCTGCACACATCTGCTTGCCTCCAGCCTTCTCCGTTCCACTGATGATAGATGCCCCTGCACACATCTGCTTGCCTCATGCCCGCTCCGTTCCCCTGATGATAGATGCCCCCGCCCCATATCTGCTTGCCTCCAGCCCGCTCCTTTCCACTGATGGTAGATGCCCCATGCACACATCTGCTTGCCTCCAGCCTTCACTGTTCCACTGATGATAGATGCCCCTGCACACATCTGCTTGCCTCATGCCTGCTCCGTTCCACTGATGATAGATGCCCCTGCACACATCTGCCCGCTCCGTTCTATTGATGATAGATGCCCCCTGTCCACATCTGCTTGCCTCCTGCCCGCTCCGTTCCACTGATAGATGCCCCTGCCCCACATCTGCTTGCCTCCAGCCCGCTCCGTTCCACTGATGATAGATGCCCCCTGCCCACATCTACTTGCCTCCAGCCCGCTCCGTTCCACTGATGATAGATGCCCCCTGCTCACATCTGCTTGCCTCCTGCCCACTCTGTTCACCTGATGATAGATGCCCCCTGCCCACATCTGCTTGCCTCCTGCCCACTCTGTTCACCTGATGATAGATGCCCCCTGCCCACATTTGCTTGCATCTAGCCCGCTCCGCTGATTATAGATGCCCCCTGCTCACATCTGCTTGCCTCCTGCCCGCTCAGCTCCACTGATGATAGAAGCCCCCTGCCCACATCTGCTTGCCTCTAGCCCGCTCCGTTGCCCTGATAGATGCCCTCGCCCCACATCTGCTTGCCTCCAGCCTGCTCCGTTCCACTGATGATAGATGCCCTCGCCCTACATCTGCTTGCCTCCTGCCCGCTCCGTTCCACTGATGATAGATGCCCCCTGCCCACATCTGCTTGCCTCCTGCCTGCTCTGTTCCACTGATGATAGATGCCCCCTGCCCACATCTGCTTGCCTCCAGCCTTCTCCGTTCCACTGATGAAGATGCCCCCTGCCCACATCTGCTTGCCTCCAGTCCGCTCCGTTCTATGGATGATAGATGCCCCGCCCCACATCTTCTTGCCTCCAGCCCGCTCCGTTCCACTGATGGATGCCCGCTGCCCCACATCTGTTTGCCTCCTGCCCGCTCCGTTCCACTGATGATAGATGCTCCCTGCCCCACATCTGCTTGCCTCCAGCCCGCTCCGTTCCACTGATCGATGCCCCCTGCCCACGTCTGCTTGCCTCCAGCCCGCTCGTTCCACTAATAGATGCTCCCTGCCCACATCTGCTTGCCTCCAGCCTTCACTGTTCTACTGATGATAGATGCCCACTGCCCACATCTGCTTGCCTCCTGCCCGCTCCGTTCCACTGATGATAGATGCCCCCTGCCCACATCTGGTTGCCTCATGCCCCCTCCATTCCACTGATTGATACCCCTGCCCACATCTGGTTGCCTCCAGCCCGCTCTGTTTCACTGATGATAGATGCCCTCTGCCTACAACTGCTTGCCTCCAGCCCGCGCTGTTCCAATGATGATAGATGCCCCGCCCCACATCTGCATGCCTCCAGCCCGCTCCTTTCCACTGATAGATGCACCCTGCCCACACCCGCTTGCCTCCAGCCCGCTCCGATCCACTGATGGATGCCCCCTGCCCACATCTGCTTGCCCCCTGCCCGCTCCGTTCCACTGATGATAGATGCCCCCTGCCCACATCTGCTTGCCCCCAGCCAGCGCCGTTCCAATAATGATAGATGTCCTCCGCCCCACATCTGCTTGCCTCCAGCCCGCTCCGTTTCACTGATGATAGATGCCCCTGCACACATCTGCTTGCCTCCAGCCTTCTCCGTTCCACTGATGATAGATGCCCCTGCACACATCTGCTTGCCTCATGCCCGCTCCGTTCCCCTGATGATAGATGCCCCCGCCCCATATCTGCTTGCCTCCAGCCCGCTCCTTTCCACTGATGGTAGATGCCCCATGCACACATCTGCTTGCCTCCAGCCTTCACTGTTCCACTGATGATAGATGCCCCTGCACACATCTGCTTGCCTCATGCCTGCTCCGTTCCACTGATGATAGATGCCCCTGCACACATCTGCCCGCTCCGTTCTATTGATGATAGATGCCCCCTGCCCACATCTGCTTGCCTCCTGCCCGCTCCGTTCCACTGATGATAGATGCCCCTGCCCCACATCTGCTTGCCTCCAGCCCGCTCTGTTCCACTGATGATAGATGCCCCCTGCCCACATCTGCTTGCCTCCTGCCCGCTCCGTTCCACTGATGATAGATGCCCCCTTTCCTACATCTGCTTGCCTCCTGCCCGCTCCGTTCCACTGATGATAGATGCCCCCACCCCACATCTGCTTGCCTCCAGCCCGCTCCGTTCCACTGATAGATGCCCCCTGCCCACATCTACTTGCCTCCTGCCCGCTCTGTTCCACTGATGGATGCCCCCTGCCCACATCTGCTTGCCTGCTGCCCGCTCCGTTCCACTGATGATAGATGCCCCTGCACACATCTGCCCGCTCCGTTCTATTGATGATAGATGCCCCTGCCCACATCTGCTTGCCTCCTGCCCGCTCCGTTCCACTGATGATAGATGCCCCCTGCCCACATCTGCTTGCCTCCAGCCTTCTCCATTCCACTGATGATAGATGCCCCTGCACACATCTGCTTGCCTGCTGCCCGCTCCATTCCACTGATCATAGATGCCCCCTGCCCACATCTGCTTGCCTGCTGCCCGCTCCGTTCCACTGATGATAGATGCCCCCGCCCCACATCTGCTTGCCTCCTGCCCGCTCCGTTCCACTGATGATAGATGCCCCCTGCCCACATCTGCTTGCCCCCTGCCCGCTCCGTTCCACTGATGATAGATGCCCCCTGCCCACATCTGCTTGCCCCCTGCCCGCTCCGTTCCACTGATGATAGATGCCCCCTGCCCACATCTGCTTGCCTCCTGCCCGCTCCGTTCCACTGATGATAGATGCCCCTGCCCACATCTGCTTGCCTCCAGCCCGCTCTTTTTCATTGATGATAGATGCCTCCTGCCCACATCTGCTTGCCTCCTACCCGCTCCGTTCCACTGATGATAGATGCCCCCTGCCCACATCTGCTTGCCTCCAGCCCGCTCCGTTCCACTGATGATAGATGCCCCTGCCCACATCTGCTTGCATCCTGCCCGCTCCGTCAGAGACCTCGCCCACCTCCCCATTGGTCCCCTCGTCTCAGCACCTGCGAGTCTGTCTCCAAGCTCCGACCCTAGCTTTGTACTGATGGGGCCCCGCTGCATGCCGCGACGGGCTGCCCTGCCACCCTGGGGCGTCTGAGAAGGAGGAGGAATGTGACAGCCACGAGCAGGGGCTGCCCCTTGGAATGTGCCCTGTGGGCGAGAAGCCGAGCGTCTGCATGGGCTGGGAAGGGGAGGAAGGGAGGACAGTACTCGGAACCCCCACTCAGCCCCAACCCCTTTTTAAAAATTAATTTAACAACATTTCAACGCCCCCTGGATTCATGCTCCGAATTCAGAAGCACCCAGGGCAGACGGGAGGGAGTAACTGGTTATGTTAGGGTCGAGACCGTTTCTGTAAACAGACCAAGTGAGCTGTACGAGGTGCCTGCTTCTGGTGGGGGCTTTGGGTTGAGTTGTTTGTGGGCTTTCCCATGGGGTGGGGTCAGCTTGTGATCTGTATTCCCATTGCCATTGGCTTCTTGAGTACATGGCGTGCTCTTAGGGGCCCGCCTTTCCCTGTCTGTGTTGGGTCGGCGGCATCTGTGTCCCTGCCTCTTTGTCTGGATGACTCTGTCTCACAGCCCATGTTTCTCTCCAATGAGTGCCGGTTTCCTTGTTTTACTGCCCTCTTCTTGGCCTGTCCCGTTCACAGTCACATTGGGAACCTCTAAATACCCCAGTGTCTCTATGTTCTAGTGCCACGCAGGAGTCTCCCTTGCCTGCGCCGGTGTCGGTATGTTTACCTGCCAGCAGTGTCAGGGTTTATTTTCCGAATGTGTCTCCGACCCTCTGACAGCATGATGATCACCCCGCAGTCTCCTTAGGTGTCTCCCTGTCTGGGTGCCGGGGCGATGGTGGGTCATGTTATTTCCCTTCATATCCCAGTCGCAGACCCAGTGTTAATATTTCCCTGTCTGTGTCATTGCTCCAGCGTGTGTTACCGTGTCTATTAATACCTGTATCTCCGAGCCAGTGTTTTGTTCCCTGTCTGTTACCGTGTCTCCAAATACTCGTGTCTGGGAGCCAGTGTTTTGTTCCCTGTCTGTGACCGTGTCTTCTAATACCTGTGTCTCCGAGCCAGTGTTTCTTTCCCTGTATGTGACCTTCTCACTTATGTGACTGTGTCTTCTAATACCTGTGTCTTAGAGCCAGTGTTTTGTTCCCTGTCTGTGACCGTGTCTTCCAATACCTGTGTCTCGGAGCCAGTATTTCGTTCCCTGTCTGTTACTGTGTCTTCTAATACCTGTGTCTCAGAGCCAGTGTTTCGTTCCCTGTCTGTGACTGTCTTCTAATACCCGTGTCTCAGAGCCAGTGTTTCGTTCCCTGTGTGTGACCTCCTCACGGTCTGTGACCGTGTCTTCTAATACCTGTGTCTGAGAGCCAGTGTTTCTTTCCCTGTCTGTGACCGTCTCACATCTGTGACCATGTCTTCTAATAGCTGTGTCTCGGAGCCAGTGTTTTGTTCCCTGTCTGTTACCGTGTCTTCTAATACCTGTGTCTCAGAGCCAGTGTTTCGTTCCCTGTCTGTGACTGGGTCTTCTAATACCTGTGTCTCAGAGCCAGTGTTTCGTTCCCTGCCTATGACTGTCTAACATCTGTGACCGAGTCTCCTAATACATGTGTCTTGGAGTCAGTAGTTTGTTCCCTGTCTGTTACTGTGTCTTCTAATACTTGTGTCTCGGAGCCAGTGTTTTGTTCCCTGTCTGTTACCGTGTCTTCTAATACCTGTGTCTCAGAGCCAGTCTTTCGTTCCCTGTCTGTGACCATGTCTTCTAATACCTGTGTCTCAGAAACAGTGTTTCGTTCCCTGTCTGTGACCGTGTCTTCGAAAACCTGTGTCTCGGAGCCAGTGTTTCATTCCCTGTCTGTGATCGTCTCAAATCTGTGACCGTGTCTTCTAATACCTGTGTCTCAGAGCCAGTCTTTCGTTCCCTGTCTGTGACTGTCTTCTAATACCTGTGTCTCAGAAACAGTATTTTGTTCCCTGTCTGTGACCGTCTCACATCTGTGACCGTGCCTTCTAATACATGTGTCTTAGAGGCAGTGTTTCGTTCCCCGTCTGTGACCGCCTCACGGTCTGTGGCCGTGTCTTCCATTAGGTGTGTGACAATGGGAATTTCTACCCCTAAAGCATTGGCATAGGCTTGGATTAGGCATAGGTGCAGTTCACCTGGTATCTGTTCATGCAGAGTATTTCGTAGTTGGGTTCCTGCATAGGCTTGGATTTGGCGTAGGTGCCGTTCACTAGGTCTCTGTTCATGCAGAGTATTTCGTAGTTGTGTTCCTGCATAGGCTTGGATTAGGCATAGGCCGTTCACTATGTCTCTGTTCATGCAGAGTATTTCATAGTTGGGTTCCTGCATAGGCTTGGATTAAGCATAGGTGCCGTTCACCAGGTCTCTGTTCATGCAGAGTATTTCGTAGTTGGGTTCCTGCATAGGCCTGGATTAGGCGTAGGTGCAGTTCACTAGGTCTCTGTTCATGCAGAGTATTTCGTAGTTGGGTTCCTGCATAGGCCTGGATTAGGCATAGGTGCAGTTCACCAGGTCTCTGTTCATGCAGAGTATATCGTAGTTGGGTTCCTGCATAGGCATGGATTAGGCATAGGTGCCGTTCACTAGGTCTCTGTTCATGCAGAGTATTTCGTAGTTGGGTTCAGGCATAGGCAAGGATTAGGCGTAGGTGCCGTTCACTAGGTCTCTGTTCATGCAGAGTATTTCGTAGTTGGGTTCCTGCATAGGCAAGGATTAGGCGTAGGTGCCGTTCACTAGGTCTCTGTTCATGCAGAGTATTTCGTAGTTGGGTTCCTGCATAGGCTTGGATTAGGCATAGGTGCCGTTCACTAGGTCTCTGTTCATGCAGAGTATTTCGTAGTTGGGTTCCTGCATAGGCTTGGATTAGGCATAGGTGCCGTTCACTAGGTCTCTGTTCATGCAGAGTATTTCGTAGTTGGGTTCCTGCATAGGCTTGGATTAGGCATAGGTGCAGTTCACCAGGTCTCGGTTCATGCAGAGTATTTCGTAGTTGGGTTCCTGCATAGGCCTGGATTAGGCGTAGGTGCAGTTCACTAGGTCTCTGTTCATGCAGAGAATTTCGTAGTTGGGTTCCTGCATAGGCCTGGATTAGGCGTAAGTGCCGTTCACTAGGTCTCTGTTCATGCAGAGTATTTCGTAGTTGGGTTCCTGCATAGGCCTGGGTTAGGCATAGGTGCAGTTCACCAGGTCTCTGTTCATGCAGAGTATATCGTAGTTGGGTTCCTGCATAGACCTGGATTAGGCATAGGTGCCGTTCACTAGGTCTATGTTCATGCAGAGTATTTCGTAGTTGGGTTCCTGCATAGGCATGGATTAGGCATAGGTGCCGTTCACTAGGTCTTCGTTCATGCACAGTATTTCGTAGTTGGGTTCCTGCATAGGCTTGGATTAGGCATAGGTGCCGTTCACTAGGTCTCTGTTCATGCAGAGTATTTCGTAGTTGGGTTCCTGCATAGGCATGGATTAGGCGTAGGTGCCGTTCACTAGGTTTTCGTTCATGCAGAGTATTTCGTAGTTGGGTTCTTGCATAGGCTTGGATTAGGTGTAGGTGCAGTTCACTAGGTCTCTGTTCATGCAGAGTATTTCGTAGTTGGGTTCCTGCATAGGCTTGGATTAGGCGTAGGTGCCGTTCACTAGGTCTCTGTTCATGCAGAGTATTTCGTAGTTGGGTTCCTGCATAGGCATGGATTAGGCGTAGGTGCAGTTCACCAGGTCTCTGTTCATGCAGAGTATTTCGTAGTTGGGTTCCTGCATAGGCATGGATTAGGCATAGGTGCCATTCACTAGGTCTCTGTTCATGCAGAGTATTTCGTAGTTGGGTTCCTGCATAGGCATGGATTAGGCGTAGGTGCCGTTCACTAGGTCTCTGTTCATGCAGAGTATTTCGTAGTTGGGTTCCTGCATAGGCTTGGATTAGGCATAGGTGCCGTTCACTAGGTCTCTGTTCATGCAGAGTATTTCGTAGTTGGGTTCCTGCATAGGCTTGGATTAGGCGTAGGTGCCGTTCACTAGGTCTCTGTTCAGGCAGAGTGTTTCGTAGTTGGGTTCCTGCATAGGCCTGGATAAGGCATAGGTGCCGTTCACTAGGTCTCTGTTCATGCAGAGTATTTCGTAGTTGGGTTCCTGCATAGGCTTGGATTAGGCGTAGGTGCCGTTCACTAGGTCTTCGATCATGCAGAGTATTTCGTAGTTGGGTTCCTGCATAGGCATGGATTAGGCGTAGGTGCCGTTCACTAGGTTTCTGTTCATGCAGAGTATTTCGTAGTTGGGTTCCTGCATAGGCATGGATTAGGCGTAGGTGCCGTTCACTTGGTCTCTGTTCATGCAGAGTATTTCGTAGTTGGGTTCCTGCATAGGCATGGATTAGGCATAGGTGCCGTTCACTAGGTCTCTGTTCATGCAGAGTATTTCGTAGTTGGGTTCCTGCATAGGCATGGATTAGGCATAGGTGCCGTTCACTAGGTCTCTGTTCATGCAGAGCATTTCGTAGTTGGGTTCCTGAATAGGCCTGGATTAGGCATAGGTGCCGTTCACTAGGTCTCTGTTCAAGCAGAGTATTTCGTAGTTGGGTTCCTGCATAGACCTGGATTAGGCATAGGTGCCGTTCACTAGATCTCTGTTCATGCAGAGTATTTCGTAGTTGGGTTCCTGCATAGGTGCCGTTCACTAGGTCTCTGTTCATGCAGAGTATTTCGTAGTTGGGTTCCTGCATAGGCTTGGATTAGGCGTAGGTGCCGTTCACTAGGTCTCTGTTCAGGCAGAGTGTTTCGTAGTTGGGTTCCTGCATAGGCCTGGATAAGGCATAGGTGCCGTTCACTAGGTCTCTGTTCATGCAGAGTATTTCGTAGTTGGGTTCCTGCATAGGCTTGGATTAGGCGTAGGTGCCGTTCACTAGGTCTTCGATCATGCAGAGTATTTCGTAGTTGGGTTCCTGCATAGGCATGGATTAGGCGTAGGTGCCGTTCACTAGGTCTCTGTTCATGCAGAGTATTTCGTAGTTGGTTTCCTGCATAGGCATGGATTAGGCGTAGGTGCCGTTCACTTGGTCTCTGTTCATGCAGAGTATTTCGTAGTTGGGTTCCTGCATAGGCATGGATTAGGCATAGGTGCCGTTCACTAGGTCTCTGTTCATGCAGAGTATTTCGTAGTTGGGTTCCTGCATAGGCATGGATTAGGCATAGGTGCCGTTCACTAGGTCTCTGTTCATGCAGAGTATTTCGTAGTTGGGTTCCTGAATAGGCCTGGATTAGGCATAGGTGCCGTTCACTAGGTCTCTGTTCATGCAGAGTATTTCGTAGTTGGGTTCCTGCATAGGCCTGGATTAGGCATAGGTGCCGTTCACTAGGTCTCTGTTCATGCAGAGTATTTCGTAGTTGGGTTCCTGCATAGGTGCCGTTCACTAGGTCTCTGTTCATGCAGAGTATTTCGTAGTTGGGTTCCTGCATAGGCATGGATTAAGCATAGGTGCCGTTCACTAGGTCTCTGTTCAGGCAGAGTATTTCGTATTTGGGTTCCTGCATAGGCATGGATTAGGCATAGGTGCCGTTCACTAGGTCTTCGTTCATGCAGAGTATTTCGTAGTTGGGTTCCTGCATAGGCATGGATTAGGCATAGGTGCCGTTCACTAGGTCTTCGTTCATGCAGAGTATTTTGTAGTTGGGTTCCTGCATAGGCATGGATTAGGCACCGGTGCCGTTCACTAGGTCTCTGTTCATGCAGAGTATTTCGTAGTTGGGTTCCTGCATAGGCTTGGATTAGGCATAGGTGCTGTTCACTAGGTCTTCGTTCATGCAGAGTATTTCGTAGTTGGGTTCCTGCATAGGCATGGATTAGGCATAAGTGCCATTCACTAGGTCTCTGTTCATGCAGAGTATTTCGTAGTTGGGTTCCTGCATAGGCATGGATTAGACATAGGTGCCGTTCACTAGGTCTCTGTTCATGCAGAGTATTTCGTAGTTGGGTTCCTGCATAGGTGCCGTTCACTAGATCTTCGTTCATGCAGAGTATTTCGTAGTTGTGTTCCTGCATAGGCTTTGATTAGGCATAGGTGCCGTTCACTAGGTCTCTGTTCATGCAGAGTATTTCGTAGTTGGGTTCCTGCATAGGCATGGATTAGGCATAGGTGCCGTTCACTAGGTCTCTGTTCATCCAGAGTATTTTGTAGTTGGGTTCCTGCATAGGCATGGATTAGGCGTAGGTGCCGTTCACTAGGTCTCTGTTGATGCAGAGTATTTCATAGTTGGGTTCCTGCATAGGCATGGATTAGGCGTAGGTGCCGTTCACTAGGTCTTCGTTCATGCAGAGTATTTCGTTGTTGGGTTCCTGCATAGGCATGGATTAGGCGTAGGTGCCGTTCACTAGGTCTCTGTTCATGCAGAGTATATCGTAGTTGGGTTCCTGCGTAGGCATGGATTAGGCATAGGTGCCGTTCACTAGGTCTTCGTTCATGCAGAGTATATCGTAGTTGGGTTCCTGCATAGGCATGGATTAGGCATAGGTGCCGTACACTAGGTCTTCGTTCATGCAGAGTATTTCGTAGTTGGGTTCCTGCATAGGCATGGATTAGGCGTAGGTGCCGTTCACTAGGTCTCTGTTCATGCAGAATATTTCGTAGTTGGGTTCCTGCATAGGCATGGATTAGGCATAGGTGCCGTTCACTAGGTCTCTGTTCATGCAGAGTATATCGTAGTTGGGTTCCTGCATAGGCATGGATTAGGCATAGGTGCCGTTCACTAGGTCTCTGTTCATGCAGAGTATTTCGTAGTTGGGTTCCTGCATAGGCATGGATTAGGCATAGGTGGCCTTCACTAGGTCTCTGTTCATGCAGAGTATTTCGTAGTTGGGTTGCTGCATAGGCATGGATTAGGCATAGGTGCCGTTCACTAGGTCTCTGTTCATGCAGAGTATTTCGTAGTTGGGTTCCTGCATAGGCCTGGATTAGGCGTAGGTGCCGTTCACTAGGTCTTCGTTCATGCAGAGTATATCGTTGTTGGGTTCCTGCATAGGCCTGGATTAGGCGTAGGTGCCGTTCATTAGGTCTCTGTTCATGCAGAGCATATCGTAGTTGGGTTCCTGCATAGGCATGGATTAGGCGTAGGTGCCGTTCACTAGGTCTCTGTTCATGTAGAGTATTTCGTAGTTGGGTACCTGCATAGGCTTGGATTAGGCGTAGGTGCCGTTCACTAGGTCTCTGTTCATGCAGAGTATTTCGTAGTTGGGTTCCTGCATAGGCTTGGATTAGGCGTAGGTGCCGTTCATTAGGTCTCTGTTCATGCAGAGTATTTCGTATTTGGGTTCCTGCATAGGCATGGATTAGGCATAGGTGCCGTTCACTAGGTCTTCGTTCATGCAGAGTATTTCGTAGTTGGGTTCCTGCATAGGCATGGATTAGGCATAGGTGCCGTTCACTAGGTCTTCGTTCATGCAGAGTATTTGTAGTTGGGTTCCTGCATAGGCATGGATTAGGCACCGGTGCCGTTCACTAGGTCTCTGTTCATGCAGAGTATTTCGTAGTTGGGTTCCTGCATAGGCTTGTATTAGGCATAGGTGCTGTTCACTAGGTCTTCGTTCATGCAGAGTATTTCGTAGTTGGGTTCCTGCATAGGCATGGATTAGGCATAGGTGCCATTCACTAGGTCTCTGTTCATGCAGAGTATTTCGTAGTTGGGTTCCTGCATAGGCATGGATTAGGCGTAGGTGCCGTTCACTAGGTCTCTGTTCATGCAGAGTATTTCGTAGTTGGGTTCCTGCATAGGTGCCGTTCACTAGGTCTTCGTTCATGCAGAGTATTTCGTAGTTGGGTTCCTGCATAGGCATGGATTAGGCATAGTTGCCATTCACTAGGTCTCTGTTCATGCAGAGTATTTCGTAGTTGGGTTCCTGCATAGGCATGGATTAGGAATAGGTGCCGTTCACTAGGTCTCTGTTCATGCAGAGTATTTCGTAGTTGGGTTCCTGCATAGGCATAGATTAGGCATAGGTGCCATTCACTAGGTCTCTGTTCATGCAGAGTATTTGGTAGTTGGGTTCCTGCATAGGCATGGATTAGGCATAGGTGCCGTTCACTAGGTCTCTGTTCATGCAGAGTATTTCGTAGTTGGGTTCCTGCATAGGCATGGATTAGGCGTAGGTGCCGTTCACTAGGTCTCTGTTCGTGCAGAGTATTTCGTAGTTGGGTTCCTGCATAGGCATGGATTAGGCGTAGGTGCCGTTCACTAGGTCTTCGTTCATGCAGAGTATTTCGTAGTTGGGTTCCTGCATAGGCTTGGATTAGGCATAGGTGCAGTTCACTAGGTCTCTGTTCATGCAGAGATTTCGTAGTTGGGTTCCTGCATAGGCATGGATTAGGCATAGGTGCCGTTCAGTAGGTCTTCGTTCATGCAGAGTATTTCGTAGTTGGGTTCCACAATTCGTAGCAAAAGTTGTGCATACTTCAAGTGATGTTTCCTCACCTACGGGAGATTGTTTGCCATGCAGGTACCAGCCCTGGTCACATAAAAGTCCTTCGAGTACTTTGTGGAGCCCTCCCTTCCTTGGTCATGAAGAACTTGGAACTCAAACAAAGTGGGCTTGTTTGATCCCATTTTTATACACATTTTTCAGAGTTTTGTTTTCAGAGTTGTCACCGTACTTTACAGTATGTGTCTCGGTGTCAATGTTTGCATTGCCTTGTCTCCATGTCCCTGGGTTTGTGTCTTCCTGTAAGTGTGTTTTTGTGTCAGTGTTTGCATTGCCTTCTTAACATGTGCCACAGTCCCAGTGCTTTCGGTCTTGTCTTCATGTATCTGTGTCTTAGTGTCAGGGTTTGCTGTGCCCTTTCGCATGTGTCACTGTCCTAGTGTCTGTGACTGTCTCTGTGTCACTCTCCTATTGTCTGTGACTGTCTGTGTCACTGTCCTAGTGTCTGTGACTGTCTCTCTGTAGTGTCTGTGACTGTCTCTGTGTCACTGTCCTAGTGTCTGTGACTGTCTCTGTGTCACTGTCCTATTGTCTGTGACTGTCTCTGTGTCACTGTCCTTGTGTCTGTGACTGTCTCTGTTTCACTGTCCTATTGTCTGTGACTGTCTGTGTCACTGTCCTAGTGTCTGTGACTGTCTCTCTGTCACTGTCCTAGTGTCTGTGACTGTCTCTGTGTCACTGTCCTATTGTCTGTGACTGTCTGTGTCACTGTCCTAGTGTCTGTGACTGTCTCTCTGTCACTGTCCTAGTGTCTGTGACTGTCTCTGTGTCACTGTCCTATTGTCTGTGACTGTCTCTGTGTCACTGTCCTAGTGTCTGTGACTGTCTCTGTGTCACTGTCCTAGTGTCTGTGACTGTCTCTGTGTCACTGTCCTATTGTCTGTCTCTGTGTCACTGTCCTTGTGTCTGTGACTGTCTCTGTTTCACTGTCCTAGTGTCTGTACCTTCATGTGTCCTGTTTTAGATTCATTCTTCCTTTCATTCCTGCTGCATGGTGTAACAGCGTAGGTGGCAGGCAGAAGCCAAATGAAAGCTTGGCTTGGTGTTGGCTCGAGGGACCGAAGAGGACCTCGAGCTGAGCCAGCGCCAGGCATCTAGCTCGAGCCTTCAGTGAGCTGCACACTCCATATGCATAGATTCATTAGTGTCGAGATAGTGTCGGATGCTTTCATTTTGCTGCTGCTTCATCTCCCATTCAGCTGCACCTCTTGACATTCTGATAAACTTGCACCTAGTCCTTCTGCACCTGCAAATCCACCTAAAATACTGATTCTTGCTTGGTGAGTTCCTCAAATACTGATTCACCTCAAATACAGATTCTTGCTTGGTGATTTCATCAGATTCACCTCAAATACAGATTCCAAATTCACCTCAAATACTTATTCTTGCTAAGTGAGTTCTTCAGATTCACCATAAATACAGATTCTTGCTAAGTGAGTTCTTCAGATTCACCATAAATACAGATTCTTGCTAAGTGAGTTCTTCAGATTCACCATAAATACAGATTCTTGCTAAGTGAGTTCCTCAAATACAGATTCTTGCTTGGTGATTTCATCAGATTCACCTCAAATACAGATTCCAAATTCACCTCAAATACTGATTCTTGCTAAGTGAGTTCTTCAGATTCACCATAAATACAGATTCTTGCTAAGTGAGTTCTTCAGATTCACCATAAATACAGATTCTTGCTAAGTGAGTTCCTCAAATACAGATTCTTGCTTAGTGATTTCATCAGATTCACCTCAAATACAGATTCCAAATTCACCTCAAATACAGATTCTTGCTTAGTGAGTTCCTCCAATTCACTTCAAATGCAGATTCTTGTCTCTTGTCGTAGTGAGTTTCTCAAATCATTCTAACCATGGCTATTTCAGCTCAGGAATCACTCAAGAAATAGGTAAAATAGCTCCCACAATAATGATCCTTTTGTAGAGCTACTTTTGGGAGCAACGTAATACATTCCAAATCATCTAATTTGAAGCATTTTTAAGCTACTTCTGGATTCAGATTAAACAACTATCAGACAGTACTACTTGGATGAAAACAGTTGTGGTGTTCATTTCACATCTTTTGGTGAAGGACGACTTATTAAGGTCTCTGACAGAATAAGACACTTTCGTCAAATTCACTACAAATACAGATTGTTGTGTTTTCATCTCGGAAGTTCCTGGATTCACAGTAAATTCAGCGGTATCAGCTCCAATATCACTCTATAGATAGTGTTAAATATGACGTTGTTAGTACTCTTATTGACTGCATTAGCCATTTTCATCAATTTTACTTCAAATGCAATCTATGTTTTCGCTAAAGTGAATTCCTGAAATTATACTAAATTCAGTTATTCAGCTTAATGCAACCATCTTTGGGGTGCCATCTAACTCCCACAATAAGGATCCATTTGCCTAGGCTGCTATCAGGAGAAACAGTCAACATTTCATAACCTCTAATTTCGAGGCTTTTGTTAAACTGATTATTTATTTGGATTTAAACAATTATGAATGATTAAATGGTGGGACGTATAAAGCACACAGCTACTGCTAACGTGTCCCGGTTCTAGACCCGAGACAGGTAGACAGACTTAGTCCTTGAACAGGTGGGTTTTCAGATGTTTACGAAAGGTATTAATATCCTGGATGCTTCTCGGGGATACAGGGAAAGCATTCCAATGTCTGGCTGCTAGTACTGAGCAGGCTGAGCCCAGTGGCGGCTGGTGACATTTGAAAGTGGTGAGGCGTAACATTGTCGTACTGCACTGCGGCGAGCGAGCGAGCTCGAATAACCTACGGGGGTTTTTGGGGGGTTCTCCCCCCAAGAAAATTTTGAAAAAAGAGTGGACAAACAGTGCATTTTTAAGCAAATTTGAGGAAGCAGGAAGGTTAATAAAGCAATTAGTGCTGGGCCTAATAAACATAGATCGGTCACTGCACCTCCCCTCCCCTCACTTCACACAGCTTTGCTCTTGTACCTTCACCCAGCTCCACAGAGACCCATGCTCACTCACTTCTCTACTGGGGATTGCCAAGTAGACAGACAAATACACAACTAACAAGCAGACACATCTCAGTCTTGAAACTGTAAAGCAGAGACACCCAAACGGATCCTATAATAGGAATTATAATGCAGACAAATAGTCAGACACTCAGCCTCCTCCCCCTTCCATCTCAAATGTTCAAGCTTGTACCTCTGAAACACCACGCTGCATTCTAAAAGCCAGGAAGTAGTTAGGGGTATGAGGCATTAAAATATGTTTAAATAAATACAACCATTACTTTTCCATCAACATATTGCACGTTTTATAAAATGGTGCACTGTTAAACAGTCAATACAGGTACAACCCCTTAAGTCTGCCTATTTCCTGCCCATTCTCTGCTACAGGGTTATACCAAATCACTCCACAAACACTGGCAAATATGAAACATTATGCGATTGTATCAGGATCATACCTTGCATCAATGGGGAACTGAGATGGTGTCGATGTACAACTTGTTAGCCAAGCCAAGACGGACCTCCAAAGAGCAGAAAGACTCTGCATCCTGCTGCAAAATGCAGATTAATAAAACAATAAGCCCCGACGCCCCAACACCGAAAACTAACCTGAAGGTGGAGAAACGCTAACTCCAGTTGTGGATTCAAAAGCCTGCGTTTGATACACAAACGTGCTTTCTTTCGTAACACCTCCACCCCCCCTTCCCCACCCACCTCCGATTCATACGGGGTCAGTGCATTATCCATGAGCCATGGTAGACACTTGAAACTGCCTCTAGAGCATGCCTGGATCAAATAATTCCCTTCTGTGTTGTAGATCCTCTATGCTGCGTAAACATGGAACAGTTTTAAACTTGGGTTGAACAACCTGCAAAAATTCTAAAAGGTTGCTGGAAATCACAATGTTCAGTAGCACAAAAATCCCCCAATCATTAAGTACAATAAAACACGTCGTTTCATGCCATGAAGATTGAAAGAAACAGTTTGTTTTAGCGTGATTGGAAGAAAACAATACCCTGATGTGAAGCATGGGGTTTTTTATAGTGAAGGCGGGGGATGTCTGTGGCGGCTGCGGAAGCTTCGGCAGCACCGTGAGTAGGTGTTGCTGAAGTGATGAATAATCGATTACTACGGATCAGCAGGATCTCTGATTATACAGCACGAGCCCACCCCTCAGCTCTGCAGAGAAATGCTGTGGGCAGGACATCCTCAGGGAAGGTGGGGGAGACTGACAGCCGCTGTCAGGCGGGACCGCAGAGGTGGGCCGTCGGGGTGCCAGGGTGGGTGCGCCGGGGCCACAGCTCCAACGGAAAGGTGCCCCCCGTCCCCCCGCCAGGGAAAGGAGAGAAGAGGTGGGGGAGGGATAAATGAGAATAAAGACCATGGGGACGACAGCGGCATGGGACGGACTGGGCTGCAATACTGCCACAATGCAACTCAAGCGTGATTCAAACCCCCGGCGGTGGTGAAGTGAGATGTCACACGCCCGCATGTGCCCCCGGGGATCTGTGGTGAGGTGGGTCGCATGGAGCGCGGACTCTGGCCTCAAGGGGGGGCCCTCGCAACAGTAAGCAGCCAGGCTAAAAAACGCATGGCCTGCATGCCACAGGAGATGAGACGGCCCCAGGGTAACTATCCAAGACAAAGGAGGAGGCCGACCCTAGAGGGTCAAAGACACACAGGCCTGGACACAGCCTCCTCCTAGGCGCTAGAACTTGCAGCTGCATGTGGCCCACAGGACTCCTGAGGTGAGATGGATTCCCTAGGTGACACCTCTGATAAACACAAAAGAAAGCTATCCTCTCCCTTGCACAGTGCAGCAACGTTGAGGCCAAACAACAGATTGTTACAGAAATAAAGTCTGCTGAAAACCAGTGTGTTAGTCAGCATGTTGGCTGTGTGGAATGGTAAAGTGAGTGCCTCTAGCACGCATTGAGAAGCCGAAGGAGTGCTGTGTTGGTGACGACGCCGGTACAAGTATGAAAGTAGTAAAATGAAAACATACGTGCTGCATTCAGCAGAAGTGCAAGATGCAATTACTGGGCACCTTGGAACTTTCCATTCGATGGATTGACGTCACTGGGTGCGTGTGTGTTAGAGGCAGTAAAAATGACGAGCCAACAGTGATTGTTGGCATTTCATTTTTCATTTGTGTCATAGTGCACTGCAAACACGCTGTGTATATTCTTTACTGCGTAATATTGCTCTAATCAAGCACACAACACATATTCGCGCCCTTAACACTGAGCTTTGCCTATTCGCGGCATGCTTGAATGTCTGCGTCATATACTCGTGTTTTTCGTTATTTGGGGTATTTCTTTAGAGCCGCCCTAGCTTTCTCAAATATGCTTAAAAAAAGCACAATTTGCCCAATCATTTTTCCTAACTTTCTCCCCCCAATCCCTCCTTATGGCAGTCGGGCACTCATCCAGATTAGAACGTTTATGCCACCAATTCAAATGTCACCAGCCGCTACTGCTTGCACTACTTAAGAAACGGCTGCTGCCAGCTCCGGGGCCCACTTTCAAACTGATCATTGCTGTGGACCACATACCTCCAACGCCTGCCCCCCCCCAGTGATATGCTGAAGGTAGGAGGCACACCAGGGCAAGATAGACCGCTTTGCGCTGCTGGGGAGGGGCATCCTGAAACAGCGGGGACTACACCCGCAGCACTGATGGCCCCACCGACAGAGCTTTTGCCACACTCTGAAATACTGTAGGCCATTAAAGCTTCGAGCGAGGTGCTGGAGTCCAGGATAGAGGGGGGATAGGGTTAGATGTCACCCTCAGTTTAACGCGGCACCGCAAACAAGAAATGGATCTACGTATGCTTGATTTCAAGGGGCGTTTCAGTTTAAAATGTGTATCCCAAAGGCTTAAAATCAAAGTATAAATAACAGAGAAACAGCAAAGAAAAACAAAGTAAAGCTGTGACAGTCGCGGCTCGCAATACTCGCTGGGGGGTCGCGCAGGGGTTGGGGCCGGGGGGGGGGGTTTAAAAATAAAGTAAAACTTACCTGACCGGGCGGGTCCGCGCCGCCTCTGCTGTCTGCTCCTGGGCCGGGGTCCGGTGCGTTGGCGCCTTCAACGTCTTCTGCGTGAGTGGCTGGCAACCCCTCTCAGCCAATCCAGACGCTGCTCCAGCAGCGCCAGGATTGGCTAGGAGACCGGGGGCTGCGCATGAAGCAACCCTCGGTCTCTTAAGGGGAAGGCTAGTGCGCATGTTCGGGCTGATCGTAAAAATGATCAGCCCAAAAACAAACATGCGCACTATTGCGCTGTCACTCAACCCTGAGAGTGCTGCCGCAGCCCCACCCCCTTCAGCGTCCGCGTTCTACTTCTGACGCTAATTCCAATCAGGAGTCCTGATTGCTGCAATTAGCGTCAGAAGTAGAACGATTTCTAAATGGGGCCGTGGCATTAGTGGGGCAACGCCCCAACGCCCCCAATGGACGCACCGCCACTGGCTGAGCCGTCCCATTGTTTTCCGTCTGGTGTGAGGGATACACAGCAGAAGAGATAAGTGAGATCTCAGGGATTGATTAGGGCAGTAGGGGATCATTCTGTCCTGAGTGTATTTAGGGCCAGTCCTGTAGAAGGCTGCATGTGCTATTGTCCGTTCTTTAAAGATAGCTCTCTTATTCACTGGCAACCAATGTAACTGGTTGTTGTAGTGAGATAATGAAGAGCATAAAGGGAGGTTAAACAGGAGGCGTATGGCCATTACTGTACTTTTTGAAGTCTTTTTATCAGGTAATCCGGTAAACCGAGGTACAGGATATTAGCGTAGTCAAGTCTCGACAGAATCCGAGCTTGGACCAATGTTTTCTGAGCATCCCAGGGCAGAACATTTTAAAATGTCTTTAACATCTTGAGAATCCAGCAAGAGGTTTTAATTATTGCTGAAATCTGGGGCTTGAAGGATAGTTTAGTATCTATGAACTCCCAGGTTCCTGGCCGTTTCAGTAGGGGGGGGGGAGAGGGGGCAGTACAGTTAGCGGGCCAAGCAGTGGACCAGCCTAGCAGTGGATTATTACCAAATAATTGAATGTCTGTTTTATCAGGGTTGCACTGTAGGGCATTAGCCCTCAGCCATCCCTTCACAGCTGATACGCAGGCAGCAAAGTTGTTGGTTTCTCCAGGCTCATTATTATTGTAGATCAATGGGAGTTGTGTGTCGTCCGCATATGAGATAACACAGATGCCAAAAGAGTCTATAAGATGCGCTAGTGGGGTCATATGGATGTTGAAAAGTGTGGGGCTCAGGGCAGGACCCTGAGGCACTCCATACTTACATTTTGTAGCATCAAAGTGGTAGGGTTTAAGCCAAACTGCCTGTTCCCCATCTTCCAGAAAGGACCTCAAACAGGACCAGCTTTCCTCTGCTCCAATCTGGGAGAGACGAAGAAGCAGGATTTAATCAGAGATCGTGTTGAATGCCACTGAGAGAGCTTATAAAATGAGTGCAGCATTTTGACCTGCGTCTAGAGTAAATTTGATGGAATCTGTGATTTCCATCAGAGCAGACCAGACTCTGTACTGTGGCCAGCTCTAAAGCAACCCAGGACCGGAGTTTCTGACACACTGTCCTCCTAAGGATATCTAGGACTACTGATGGATGGCCGTCCTGATTTGTGGTGAAAGAAACAGAACAAATAGTGCTTCCATGGGGGTTTGTGCAGGGTCCTGCACTCTGGGTGCGGAGTGTTTCTACAGAGCAATTTATTAGTTCGGAAATCTGAAAAAGCAACATCAAGCATGGTAAACATAAATTCCTGGGGAATTAATCCACAGGCAAGGCATACTGCACAAACCAAATGGAGACCGCATGCATGTGATCCAGCGCGACGGCCAGGGTTGAATATTTTCACAAAACTGAATGCTTCAATGGGCCCATATACATTTATCCAAAATGCTCATTCACACTCCCTGGCCGATCCGCCGGGGGGGTCAAGTTTTATAATTCACTTAAGTTCTGATTAGTTATTTCCCTGAAACCACAAATCGGGTTAAATACCATTTCAATGTCTAACTAATCTTCACGAATCAACACTCTTCCTCTGGTCGATGGACCATTAGTTGAGTTAGTTGATGGTGATATTAACAATTTCTTAACTAATTCACAGTTCTTATTGAAATAACCACAGACTCTGAGTAAGATTCATAAGCTTTATCTAAAATTTCAGTCATAAGTTGAACGCTCATCAATGACAGATTCACAGTGCAAACTCCATCATTCTTCAATGGGAGAGAGAGAATTCATTTAGCAAAATACATTCAATTACACAAACTCATTCAACAAATCGAATACATAAGAGTGGATAGATGTAGAGACAATAGGCATATAATAACACACATTTGCAAAGAAATATGCAAATCTTAGGGACAGTATGACATTTACCTAATAGAGATGACCGGAAAACCACCCCTCTGGCCAAAGGACTGGTGGGGGTCCCCTGACTTAGAATCAGGAGACAAAGACTATAGGACAGGATCAGGACAGGGCTGATACTTACTAGACTTCTCTACAAACCCGACGCACCAGGGCGATTCCCTCTCTTACACTCTCTCCCTCCTCGATATTCTTCCGCAAATCTTCGAATCTAATCAGGCTGTGATTTCGGATCTGAATCTTCCCAGTCTGCTCTCGCCTCTCTCTCTCTATGATGATCTTGATGCTGTCTCTCGATACAGCATACTCGTCTCTCTCTCAACGTCCACGTGTAGCAGCTCTCTCTCCTTAACTCAAGTCACTCTAGTTATAGTCTTTATTTCTATATGTCCCACCCTCAAGAGTTGCAATTTTTACTAACATATGGAATATGATTGGACGGGGTTAGGGGAGTCTTCGTCATGCCATGCTGACATATTTATTTTTATTAGTGAACTTATTGTTTGCTAGCCCTTGCCCTTTAGCTCATTCATGTCGTCCTCTTCCTAGGCATATATTGTTGCCATTTGTAATAATACATTCAATACAGGCTACATAGACGAGTGATACATGTCTTCTTTTTCTCATGTCTTCTGTCCTTGATTTTTGGCATTCATTCAGCTCCTTCGGTCACCGGGTCACTTCATGATTTCACTGAGCATGCGCAACTTTTGGTTACTTGTCGCCATTTTCTTTTTCCGTCATACTTTAGCAGGCCCGAATGCACACTATTAATAAAGGAATCATAAATAGATGTTATTTTCTTAAATATATAATTCTGACTGTTCACCACCCACTTCTACTCTATCCCATGTTATTATTATCTTTCTGTGCAAAAGCATTAATAACAGCAGCTTTCTTTTAAATTCAAGCAAGCAGATGCCGGGCATGTGGTACCTCAAGACCGCATGTTAGTTTTTCTTGCGCATGCGTGAGGTTTTCCCTCTCAAAGCGAGTTAGTCACGTTCTTTCTACGTAATTCAGGTTTGCACATGCGCAAAGCGTTTTCACAAATTAAAGCGGGTTTTAGTCGCGTTGCATTTTATTTCTCATTAATTTAACCATGCGTAAGCTTTTCTCCCCATGTGTCGGTGTCTGGTGTATATTAGTTTTGTCTCTTCTTCAGTTTTAATGATTAGTGAAAGTTAATGGAGGATTTATACGAGCAAGTTTCATTTTCTTGAATCCTTGCTCCATCAATCCCCCCTCTGATGGCATTTTTGAGCCATCATAAAATACCCATCATTACCAAGTGCCAACTTTATTCATCTAATTTTTAGTGTCTTCCTCTCTTTCTACTAATTCTTCGTTTTTCCTTTTCATGTCTACTTCTTTAATTTTATCATTTAAACTTCCTTTCATTTCCTCTAACTCAATCTCTTCCCTATTTCTCTTTCTTCCCATTCTCTTATTCTTTATTTCGGCCACCATTCTTGCTCTTGTTTTACTCTTGCAACATCTATATGTCATCATCATTATCAGAGCTATTATTGTTATTGAAATTACAGGTATTAGGAACTTTCCTAATAGACTACTCCTTAAAGTGGAAAACCAACTACCTATAGCGGAAATACTTTTACTAAGTCTTTCCCAGACACCGTCAACCTCCAGTTGGGTCAAATCGTCATGAATCTTTGTAATATTCTTAATATATCCCTCAATACCTTTACTTTTGTCTGGGATACATGTACAGCTATGTTGGACTTTGGGCGTAATAGCACCCAACCGTAGTGCTTCCCTCCTGCAGAAGGCCAGGATGCTGCACCCAGTGCTGGGCGTGATAGGGCTCAAACGTGGTGTTCTGCTCTCGGTGCTGGCCGTGATAGGGCTCAAACGTGGTGCTCCCCTCTTGCAGAAAGCCAGGATGTTGCACCCAGTGCTTGAGGTCTAGGTACCAGCGGGAAGGAGCGGGCTCTACTAGGTGGAAAGCTACGATGTACCTTTTGGAGTATGTGTGACTATAAAGGACATCATTCCCCTCCTTGACCAGGAAGCCGGTATCCCCTAAAATCTATGGTTAATACAGTGGTTCCCAAAATTTTCCAACCCGCGGCTCCTTTGGCCCATTGGCCATTACTCGTGGCTCCCCACTTTTACTTTTTTTGGAGGGTGGGGGGGATGCAAGCCCGGCGTCGGGAGTACTTGCATTTTTCTCCCTGAAAATAATTGGGATGAAGCTGATGAAGGTATTATAATCATATACGCAGGGTGTTTCGTATTACTAAATCTGATAGAGACATCTAGCCGCAGATTTCTTAACTTAGAATATCCCCAGGCGTCAGACTGGATCCGGAGAATCTTCAGCAGTACCTCTGCGCGCCGGGGGACTGCGTCGCATGGCCCCGTCCTGACGTCGTCCACGGATATGACATCAATGGAGCCATACAAGTCCCTCCCGGTGCGCTGACGTCAGTTTCCTTCTTTCCCGTGTCCCAACGCAGATCCAGGAGAAGCGGTTCCTCTGGCCTGTTTTCATTTTCCGGCCTTATCGACGCCTTTTTTCGTCCGGGAACAGTGTGCAATGCCTAAGGGCTTCAAGTCGTGTGCGACCTGTACGCGGCAGATGTCGGCGATGGATCCACACGAGATCTGCATGTGGTGCTTGGGAGAGCACCACAACTCCGAGGAGTGCGACGCCTGCTGGCAGCTGAAGCCAAAGTCCCTGCGGGAACGTCGGATGAAGTTGCTGTCCGCCCGGATGTCCCATTCAGAGTCCTCGCGTCGCCGGTCTCCATCTCGAGCTGGGGCTTTTGTTCGGGACAGGTCACGGAGTTGTTCCCGCGGACGTCGCTCGCCTGACGCAGGTAAGCACAGGAAGAAGTCACGGAGGTTGTCGACCTCCCATAAACATGACGCCGGGGCCCGCTGCTCCCGGTCTTTACCGGACACGGGCCCCCAGATGTCGACCCCCACCTACCCACCGTTTCCTGGTGTTGGGGCGACTAGATCCCAGATGGAAGCCTATTCTCGGGCTTTACAGGCCATCTTTGGGTCCCCTCCTCTCCCTGGCGCGCCTTTGGGCCCCACAGAGGGGGTAGGGGCTCAGAACGGGAATTCGCCGGCGGGTTAGTCCTCGGCGCCGATCGAGTACCCTGACTCCAGTTCCGGTGTCACTGCGACGTCGGGACATGGCCCGGAGGGGCATCCCAGACAGACGTCAGGCCCTCCTGTGGAGCCACCGCACAGCCCTGTGGGGCCCCCTGCGCTGGCGCCGGATGCGGCTGCAGCGCGGAGCTCGACTCAGTCGACGCCGTTCCTCACCGCAGTTTCCCATCTCGGTGGAGGTCGAGTCGACGCCGTCTCGACGCCGGTCGATGCAGGTGCCGTCCCCTGCTGTTCCTCTGTTGGTGGAGGAGGAGGAGGCCCCTGAGGGTTCCCCACCCCCAGGGTTGTTTTGATGCTCCTCGGAGCAGGTGCCCCTGGGGCACTGGCAGACTTTTGGTCGGACTCGGGCTGCAGAGGCTCTGCCTTTTGGTGGACGGGTTAGCCTGCAACCGTCGCCTACAGATGGCTTATTATCGCCACCTAGAGTGGCCACGGAGGCTAGTGCAGCGTTTGCGAGAGTGGTTCGGAAAGCTGCGGATATCTTACAGATGCAGCCTCCCTCAGTCTCTATGCCTTCTGATCCCTTGTTGGAGCTACTCCACCAGGGTGCCGTGGAGGTGGAGCCCTTGCTGCCTTTTGGCGGGTCATTATATGACATTCTCCTTGGGACTTGGGCGAGACCCTCATCAGGAGACCCTGTTGGTCGTGATATTGCACATCGTCATCGCCCGCTTCAGATGACCCTGTCTGTTTGTTCCTCCATCCCCTAGGATGGTAGTCCAGGCAGCCTCAGTCTTGCTACCTTCCTCTCCTCCTCCGTTACTTCCTCCCACTAGGGAGTCTCGTTGGTTGGAGTCGTGTGGCCGCCATGTCTTCGTGTCCACAAGCTCGGCCCTTCGGTCCTTAAACACGTCTTGCACAGTTTTCCATTCGGTCGGTCATGGACACCACTGACTCTGTGGGTCGGGCTATGGCCAGGTCAGTTGCTCTGCATCGCCATGCCTGGCTGCGCGATGTCCGTTTTCCTGCAAATGTTCAGGAGCGTCTTCGGGATTTGCCCTTTGATGGGGGTCACCCTTTTTGACAGTCATGCTGACTCAGCGGTCCAACGTCTCATGTCTGGGTTTCCATAAATCCCGTGGGTTTTAGTCCTTGTTGCGGACTTTTACTTTGGTTGCAGTATTGTCACTGTTTTTTCTGGTATCCATCTATGGGTTCAAGACGTTATTTCTCGGACGGACTGTACGGCTAATCAGACGTTTTTGCTCTTATTTGGTACAGCTAACCAGCTGTTTTTGCATTTCTTTTTGAGTCCTCTGTCTACGAGCTAGTCTCAAGAGGTGTCCCTGGCTTTTTATGGTGATAAGACATACTCTATGTTGGCTATTGTATAGCCACTCTTCCTTGCACAGGAAGCTTTGAAGGCTCCCGCAGAGTCTTCTTAGGATGGTTATCTTCTGTCTCTCTGGGGTATTGTCCTATAGTTCATACTGTAGGCTTCTCACTTCGTCGCTCTTCCTACTGTTGTAGGACGTCCCCTCTGGTGAGACCCACAAGATTGGCGTGGCTCTCTCCTAGGGCTTATGAGTTGTGGTCTACGGTTGGTCTGTAGCACTCTTCTGCCTTTATGGTTGCAGACTTCTCCAGAGTATTGTTGGGTTTCTGTCACACCTGGCTCACCCCGGCGTGTTCTTTCACCTTTTCGTTGTACTCTTCATTCTCTGGTGTTGGGACGTGCTTAGGTCTTCTCTCGTGGCTCAGACCCTGTCTGGTTTTTGCCTCTGGGCAGTACAGTCTACGCCAGACACGTTACTTCTGTACGTGGCCTCGTGCCCCTTTTCCCTATGCACTTCCCAGGCAGGGGCTCTAGTCCTCTGCTCCTTGCCGCGCGGGGGCTCAGGTACTCCTGTTCCTGGCCCCTGCTGATGTTATCAGTGGAAGTATTCTTCTTCAGGATACTCATTGCCATTTCTGCAGTATCTGCGTGTGTGTGTGTGTGTGTATGTATGTGTGTGTATGTGTATATATATATATATATATATATATATATATATATATATATGCGCCAATTTCCTCCACACCACACTGGCTTGTCTCCTTCGCCAAGATAGAAGCACGGACACCAACTTTCGTGCAAAATTTGTGCTTTATTGTTTCCCTTCAGCAGTTGCCGGCCACAACGCGTTTCAGCCCCGAAGGGCCTTGATCACATGACATATGACATATATATATATATATATATATATATATATATATATATATATATACACATTTTTCTGACTTCTATGTATGTGTATTACTAACTCATTTCATAGTTAGTATGGTGGTCAATGTGTCCGCCCGTCACGCGGGAGTCCAGGGTTCCTTACCCTACGGGGCTGTTGATGTTGCTTTTGAAGTGTCTTGACATGTGTTATATCCTGTTCTGGTTCACATCGGTGCCCCTTGTGCCAATTGTGTGGCCTCCTATATTTTGTAGGGCGTGTTCTTCGAGTTACCCTTGTCTTTCAATAACTATATTTTCATATATATATATGTATGTATGTCATGGGATATCCACACAGCGAGAAGGCAGGCATACTAGGTTTTTCCCTGTCGTGGCCTCTGGGGTTTTTGTCCCAGATCTTTTTTTTTTTTTTTTCTCTCTTTCACTTCCTCTTGCAGAAGTTTGAGGATTTTCATTCCATTATGCACTGGTCGTTCTGGTTATGTGCTTCCCTTTCGTCCCTGTCTGGAAGAGAGAGGTCTCATTCCGTCCTCTGACGGATTGTGGTGCCTTTGCCTCCCCTTGTTAAAGCTCCCTAACAGAGCTTAATGGGTCTGGTGTCAGCCATGCTGGCATTGCTGTCCCCACCGTGTTTTGATCAATGTTATTGACGGATGAGTTCTCTTTGGAACTTGGTGGTTTTCAATCGCAGACCCTCCTCCAATGGGGTATAGCTTTAGTATCTATTCTAAGTTAAGGAATCTGCGGCTAGATGTCTCTATCAGATGAACGAGTTACTTACCTTCAGTAACGATGTATCTGGTAGAGACACAGTATAGCCGCAGATTCCTTAATGCCCACCCATCCTCCCCGCTCTGCGAGGGCCTTTTCAGGGTGGGTTCTACCCACTTGCCTCCTTACAGGTGGCCTTTGTCTTCCTGAGGATGGTCTGCTTCACCTCCCACCGGGGTAGGATGTCTTATGCTGTTTTATCTGTGCTTCTCCACCCATTTCTCGTAATTGGGGGGTGGGTTCAATGTCCTTCCACGCTCCTCCACCCTTGTTCCTCCAGTGTGGGGCGTGATCATGTTCTTATCCCCTCCGTTCCACCCTCTTCTATTTTTTAACCGTTACTTGGGGTCTCATTGACTATGTTGTGGTCAATTAGTTTAGGGTCTATTTGACTGTGCTACAGTCAATAGGTCATTTATGGGGTGTATGATTGCACATTCTCTGTTGTTGCAGAACTGTGGTCGCTTACCATGAGTCATGTTGTTCCAGTTCTGTTGCCCGTTACAGTTACATTCTGTGATTGCAGACTGCCTATCGTTTGCCATGTCATTCATCTCCAATGCCGTTTTGCCTCATAGGAGGACATGGCTCTTCGCTTCTGCAACACTGTTTCTAGGGGCGAGTACTCTGCTCTCCCTCTTCAGTCCCTTATAGTATAATGTAATCTTTCATTGATATGCATGGTGATGTTTCTCAGCATTTTATGATTTCTTGTCATTATTGTTTCAAAGATTTTTGATCTTTTTTAGCACGCTGTTCCTACACTCTCACGGTTTTGGTAGTGGCTCCGCGTTGTGGCGCGGAAAAGCTTCACAGTAGAAAACTAACGTTAGCGCGCCGGGAGGGACTTATATGGCTCCATTGACGTCATATCCGTGGACGACATCAGGACGGAGCCATGCGACGCCGTCCCCCGGCGCGCAGAGGTACTGTTGAAGATTCTCTGGATTGACGCCTGAGGATATTCTAAGTTAAGGAAACTGCGGCTAGACTGTCTCTACCAGATACATCGTTACCGAAGGTAAGTAACTCGTTCGGCGCCTCTAATAAAATATTCCTAGTTACACTTCTTTGCCCATGCCTTTTTTAGAGTACCCTCTCAAACTTTTTTATCCCACTTACAGTGCTAGATAGCACCCCTATGCATGTAGGCCCCATTGCCAAAGAGTTGCTGTGCTTGAAGAATATTTGCATGCACTTCCATTTCTACCCATGTCATACGTGCCAACACACCTGTCTCAGCAGGGTGACTCACGATTTGATAAACCACATGCAGCTTTATTTTTGCTGTCTCCTCCCTAAAATTGTCTCCAAATCAATGCAAGCCAAATAAATTCCTCATTTTTTTTTTTTTGGGTAAACGTCCCTCTTTCTTGCTTCCAAATGTTGGCATTATGCCGTATATGGTGTTTTACTTCCCTGTGCTCAAGGAGAGAGCAGGTCTGTCTGGAAATGTGTGTGTACTGAAATAAATATGTACTGGAAGTACCTATGGTTCAAGTACAAGTGTCAATACTTAATAATACTTAATGTGTTTAATAGACAGGACAACTGTACTTTCCTGATACCGTGCATTGGTGTAAACTGCATGTGGAAAAAAAGGAAACTATTAACAAGTCTAACAAAATAAATCTGGCATCTTCCGCTTACTTTGGGAGTGTTGGAACGTGGGGATCCTGTGAAATATGGAGGTCATCTCCCTCGACATGCCATCAATTAAGCACTACGTTTACAGCTTTAGGCATGTCACTTACAAAACAAGTCTAACTAGTTTAACTGAAGCCAACAGACCCTTCAACATTAAATGCATTAAAGTGCTTGGTGCGCGGCTCCCCTGGCTAGGTTTGGCGGCTCCCCAGGGAGCCACGGCGCACAGTTTGGGAACCACTGCATTAGAGTGTGTAAACCTAGGATTTGCTCGAGTGTTACCCTATGGAATTTGAAAATCACAAAAGTATTTACTACTTCAGGCCCAGCATTATATCTTTGACTAGGCGAAGTACCGTCCAGGCCAACCGGAAGTCAGTAGAAGCAGCTTCTGACACATGGTTTGCTTTCATTTAAGCTCATCAGAGAAGCACGCTTGCCTAGACACAGCGGGCACACTGTGTAAGCCCAGACAGACCATGTGCTCACAGGCTTAGAGTGCAACGTAATTTATACAAAACTACGTTCTGAAAGTGACTACTCCCCCGTCTTTAGCTGGCGAACTGGTCCTTTCCACAGCTCGTACAACATGAGTGATGTGCTGTGTCCCCCTCCCGTAACATTTGTAAGCTGCCAAGATTTTCATTCCTGACCAGCTTTCGTGTACCTTCATCATCCCTTAGCTTTCAGTATTTATTGCTTTTAAATCCACAAGGTCAATGACTTGCTACTTGTGCAAAGTGAATAAACTCTGTTCATCTGAAACCTGGATTCAATAGGTTTCTGTTCTAGGCACTACAAATGAATATTATTATTCTTGTGCACTCTGTGTTTTTGCTGTGGCAACGAGGCACTGATTACATTACTGTACAGAGTACTGGGACAAGCTGTGATTGCTCTCCATATGAAGCTGCTGTTCAGTCTCTGCTCTGTCCACCTGACTGATGCTACCGTCGCAGAATTTCCTGGAGACGCCTTCTCCTTTGCTAGCCATCAAGCTTTGCCTAAACGCTTTGTCTGAGGAGTGGACTCCTCCTTGCTTCAAGTAACTTGACCAGCAGCTCAGAACCCCTTGCTTTTTCCCTAATTGTATTACTTTTAAAAGCAGGTCGCATTAGTAATCATTTTTCCGACTTTGAGAATGAGATTTTGGCATGTGTTTGTGTGGCATAGTTACCACAAAGATGAGGGAAGGCAGCCTAAGTGGAATAGTTCAAATAGGACTAGCACAGGCTCTTTGCCACTGTGTCGAGATGCTGAACAGGCAACTTGTGGCAGACAAGAAGACTGGCTTAGGGAAGGGATGAACTGCGTAGCTGAACTGGTGGTTAAACTGCACCATACAGCGTAGAACACTGTTCTGTGCTGGCTCCCAAGGATGGGGACAGTGCAGGTAACTGGAGGGTTAAGGCGGGTTGGGGGATGTGTGGGTGGAAGAGTGTGACGGGGTGAGGAGTGGTTCATAAATTGTCTTGCGCTGACTACTGTGAACCCCAACATGTACCATGAAGTTCATACTCTGTTTTGTTAGTCAGTTAAACTTCCAACCTGCCCTAAAGCAGATGCGAAAGAATTGATTTGCGACTCATGCCATGTCGTGTACAAGCATTCAACTCTTGATTGAATACTCACTTTCTCTGTCAAGCCTTTCAGATACTTGGGTGGTATTATTCAGTGACCAGCCAAAACCCACCGTGAACATTTTGTCAGCCAATCCATCGTCAGATGAAGTCCTGTCCTGTTGAAACATTGATTTGGCCTGACTTGTTGAATCTTTACTTCTTTATCCCCCAAGCCGGTACACTTGTTTGTATGTCTAAGGGAAAATAGCTGTATCTTTCCTCTTTTGGCTTTTCTGCCTTGACTGCAAAACGGTCTGCATTGTAGGACTTCACTTCCCAACCAATATATTCAAATATTACTTACCACACATTGCAGCTGTCAGGAACCAGATTATCATCAGTCCTCCGATCTCTGCTAAGGGCGTCGATTTCACCACTAATGCTATTGGGTTTCGAAGTAGTGTGCTACTTGCAGAAAAGCGCTTTGACGCCTCGTCAGGTATAATAAACGCTATATAAATACAATTACAATTCTGTGAGAAGAACGCCTTTATTTATATCTAAAATTAAAGATGTAGCTTTTTTAAAAACAATCGTGTGCTGATCTGGGAATCCTTTGTCAATGCCGAATCCACCACCACCTCTAGTCTGAATTCAATGTCCTCCCTAAATATTCTTGGATCAAGACTGTTTTGAGAAGCAGCAACCAGGACCTCAAGAGAACCCCTGGTGCAGAATCTAATTCTTACCATCTTCGGAGATGATTTATCCAGCACCCCTGAAGACGACAGTCGCCTTTACAATCAACGGTTGCTCTAAGATTCATGCATATGAGGAGAGCAGTTAGCTGAGTAGTGCTTCTCTACCACAAAGTAAAATGTGATTCATCCCAGTTCATGGATAGCCAATGAGCTGTCTACATTCCAGAGGGCCACAATGAAATAATGAAGCTACAAAGTAAACCCGAAGTGCCACAGCCTACCGCTGTCCACCAAAAATATCCCAACTCCTTTATTAATGTACATGACTAGGCAGAGAGGTGGTGTTGTTCGGCAGTTTAAAGAGGCATAAGCTGTCCTTATAGAAAAGAGACCCATGGCTGATGCTCTTGTACCAGTTACAGACCTGCTGCAAATATTCATTTCTCATCCATGTTTCCAGAGCCGGATGCTAAACTGAATAATTTCCTTGAACTCCTGAATACTTTAGGTGCACTTAAATTATGTTTCACCCATTATCTGGAAGAGAACTGCTACTGTAAAGGACACTGTGGTCTGTGGGAATCATCAACAAGGATGAATGTGCACTGTTAATACTGCTGGACCTCTCAACAGCGCACTTACGGCTGCCTACAACGGTTAGTGTATAGATTCCGTGTACAGAGGAGATGACGCGGAGTTAGGCAAGCATTATCTACTCCCTTCATCTTTAATTTTTGGACTCCTTTCTGTGATGCCAGAGGGAACCAGGGATCTAATTTCATGTCTGTGCATAGGATATGCATCTTTGGTTGTCTGTCTGTCTCCTCAGAACATCCACTATAGTATTTGGAAGCCTATAACATGAACCAGTATAGGATGAATGCGGATAAATCCTCTCTGAATATAAGAAATAAATTGTTGCGTTCAGTGGTGCTGGGCTATGAAATCGCGCCAGCAGTTGTAAATACTCAGGGGTGTGGAATTTAATAAAATATCTACTTGTCCATGGGGCAGGTTGCTTCATAAATCTACTTGTCCTGTAACAAAATCCACTTGTCCCTGTGCTGCCATGTAGTGCGGTGACAAATTATGGCAGCAATCTCATTATATAGGAGCTCTGATATAGCCTCTCTGATTATGCCAGGGCTCATACCATAGTAGTGTTTGAATATTTGCAATCCCCTTATGTTGTTACGTTTCCGCAGATCTACATACTGAAGGTAGCGGTAAGCAATAGTTCCAGGGTTAGAATGCCCTCTTGAGTCTGTGCAAACCTACTAACTTGCATGTTTTAAGGGTTTTCAGCAACTCTTATGTAATCTTTTCCCATACTGAGAAATGTTGGAAATTTACTCCTGACAATGGCAGATGTAAACCTTCTTCCGGAGTTGGGGAAAAAAGTGGTTGGAGGGGAAGTGAACTTGCAAACACTCAGATTGTCGCATGAGCAAATCTACACCTGCATATTTTCTCATGCTAAAATGCAGTTCACATATATTTTCTAGGAGTACTATTTCTTGTCCTACTTCTGTAAATTCTTGGAAATTCACGAAAGCCATATAGCTGCACTTAATGCAAGGACATATACCATGGGTGCACTTTTGAGGCTTTCTTTAATAATTGGGCCCCTAATTTGGTCTGGCGTTGACTGTGACCTTTTGTGTTTATTAAAATTCTGTCTCTCTGTATCGGCTGGCTTCACTGTGAGTGACAACATTCTGCTCTTTCTCAAGGAGCATATTAAGTGGGTGGGAAAACACGCACAATAATTCCTCAACGGTTGCTTCCGTATTCAATTTGTCGCGTGCTCAAGGGGGTTCCACTCTGATCCAAGAGTGTAAAATAGAATCCAAATGTAGCGTCCCCTGTTAGGGTCCGTCCCCCCTAGCACTGCATTGCCCCGTCGTCTTGGGGTTGTTCAATAGTCAAATTTTCAACATAAATTCATGCAAAGAATCTTTCTTGTGGTTAGGCGATATTTATTTGTTATCTGCCATCTTCAGTTAGGATTCATCAACATCACTTAGTTTCAACAGTGATATAAATGTCAAACCGCATTGTTAGATACAATCATCAATCCCTCCTCCATCCCGATGCATTTCGGGCAAAGAGCCCTTCGTCAGGGGATATCAGTCCTAGAGAAATACATATATAACAAGACATGAGAAAACCATTCCATCATAGGATCCACAGTCAACCGCCACCCACGGGTACAGTGACTATTCAATAGGTCTATCGTGGTGACATGCTTAAATACGACCTAATGATACAAGTGTCTGAAAACATAAGTGAAATAATCATGACCTTGAGCTCAAAATTCATGCAGTGAACATGCCAGTTCATCCTAAAATAGTGCTAATCATCATAACGCTAGCCACGATAAACCCTCAGGTTTGCGTTCTATTACATGTCAAACTACTTGACGATAGATGATTATGTTGTAGTGCGCCGACAATAAAATACATGCAGCCAAATATAAGTCACTAGTAAATACTGGTGTAAGCTCTTCATCGTGATGTGTACTCGTGGTAAAGAGAATAACCCAAAGATGAACAACAGTGCTTCTCAGACCGTGCCGAACCGTGCAGGCGATTCGTGTATGGTGAATGTCAATCGTAAAAATGAGTAGCAACTTAATGTCATGAGTGCCCTTAATGTTAAAAATATGCGTCTATCAAGCAGTACATTCACGGAACAAATGTTTCATGCAAACGCGAACACACTGATCTACTCGCAAGTGTTAAATCACAAGAGAATGCAGTACCTCTCATCGCGTTTAAAAACGTGCAGGCTGACTCATGCTCAATACCATGTGTGACAACTACGAAGACCAGCCGTGTTGATACTTATCCAAACGCGCCTCTCATAATGTGAAATCCAACCACATACGTCCCACAAGTTGCCCTACTTACTAGGAAAATCACAGTGCTTCCGAAATATCCGGCGGAGCGAATAATTTCAGGCAGTTTCGCGCGATATGTATTTGGTCAAGCCATCGAAAACGGACTAAACCGCTAGCAACGGTGCCTAGATCGACTGCCATGTAGTTCATAGACTAACACCGCTCAAAGCGGGGGCCATCTTGGAATATAATAAATTGCCATAAAGTACACAACCCGGGTGAATCTAAACAGTGTTGCAAAGTATCTAAAAACGATCAAGGGGAAAATAACTATGCCATACTGATGTATATTCAGATTGCATCCCAGAACTCAGTCAACAACTCCCGCATGAGTTAATATTAATCAGTGAAATTAGACACTCGTGTTGCCAGTGTAATAACCGTTCAGCAAGCTCAAAATCCTGGAAAAAATAGTAAAACAATAATTTTGGGTCAGAAAAACGGAATACAGTGGGGAAAAACACATGTAAAAAACGAAATTCCAAACAGAGGTCCATCAACGTATACTGTAATTCACATTATAGGTAGCATAAGAATTCCATCCTGTCAATCAGCCCATTAGGTTTCAAAGTGTCTAGGCGTTTAATCCAAAAGTTTTCCCTTTGGAGCAGGCTGTTATTGTTGTCCTTGCCTTCCTTTTTCTCAAGGATTTCCAAGATCAAAAATTTCAATTGACTGACATTGTGGCTATTCTCTACAAAATGACAAGCTACAACAGACTTCATGTTTTTAGTATGGATGCTGCTTTTGTGTTCATTGAGTCTCGTTTTAATTTTTCTTTCGGTCTTGCTCACGTACACAAGCCCGCATGGGCATTTGAGTAAATATATACCATTTTTGGTGTCGCAATTTGCAGAAACTCTGAGGTAAATTTTGGTTCCTTTCATTGGATGTGTGATCCATGTGCCTTTAATAATGTTATTACAGTTATTACAGTTGTAGCAAGGGATTGTCCCTTTGTGTACTGCTTTCTGGGTTACACTTTGTCTGTGTGAGCATTTTTCTTGATATTTCTTCCCATTTGATATGCGAAGATGGGTGTCTCCGCAAAGATGCCTTTAAAATCAGGTTCCATGGCCAATATGGACCAATGTCGTGTGATGGATTTCTTAAATTGACTACTCATCGTTGGAAATTTAGACACTACTCCCATTCTCTTGTGTTCGTCCTTTTGAGTTTTTACAAGAAGTTACTGTCTGGTTTCGTTCATGCTGCGTATTTTGGCTTGTTCCAAAACCTTTTTGGGGTACCCCCTTTCATCAAATCTTTTAAGCATTCTCTCCATTTGTTCATTTGATGTCAGGATTAGATACTATCCTTTTCACTCTGAGTAATTGAGAGAATGGCAAATGGTTTTTTAATGACCTCTGGTGAAAGCTGTTGTAATGTAACATGTTATTCCTATCAGTTACTTTTCTAAAAATGTTGGTTTCCAATTTATTGTGTGCTTTGGTGACTTGAACATCCAAGATTGTGATTGTGTTCTCATCAATATCATATGTAAATTGAATTATTTTATTCACTTGGTTCAGCACAGTTAATGCTGTGGTGAGATCTTCTCTAGATCCCCTCCACAGTGTGAAGATGTCATCAATATATCTAAGAAATAAGATGGCATTCGTTTTCCACTTTACAGTTTCCAAAATGTTGTCTTCCTCAAACTTACTCATAAACAAATTTGCATACGCTGGAGCGTCGCAATTGCCCATGGACATTCCTGTGAGCTGTAAAAACCATTGGTCGTCCCATTTAAAATAGCTTTGGTACAATGTGAAATGTAGCAGTTCCATGACAAACATTTGAAGATCCTTGTCCAAATTAGAGGTGACAAGAACTTGTTCAATTGCTTCCATACCTAAGTTATGGGGAATTGATGTATACAACGATTTTACGTCAATGGTACACAATAATATTTGGTCACCCTCAGTAAACGAAATTTCATTGATTTTGGATAGGAATTCCGTTGTGTCTCTTACGCAAGTGCTCATTTTCAAAACAAAAGGTTGCAGATATTTATCAAGAAACTTCCCCACTGGTTCGTGGAGGCTCCCTCTGGTAGACACTATGGGTCTAAACGACGGGTTGTGTAGGCACTTATGCACCTTGGGTAACATGTACATTTGTGGGCTCTTAGGATTTCTTTGGGTGAGAAATAGACTCAACTTCTCTGTGATGATTGCGTCATTGACTGCCCTTTCTAAAATGCTCTTCAACACATCCAAAAATTGTTTGGTGGGATTATGGTCCAACCTGGCATATGTTTCGGTGTCCGACACATGTGCCTCGACTTGTTCATTGTAAAATCTGGTATTCATCACCACCAATGCCCCTCCCTTATCTGCCTTCTGGCAGGTGATCGTTGGATTCTCTGCTATTCTTTTCAAAATACCAAATTCTTTATTTGTTAAGTTCCGATGCTTCGATTTCTTCTGAAAATTCAATTTTTGGATGTCCTGTTTCACCAAAGTTTCAAAGTGTCTAAGCTCTTGTGACTGACAGGGGCCAAATAGGTGCTCTTCACTTTAAGGCCTTTCAATAAGTCTTCTTCACCGCTGTCGCGTTCCTCTATTATGTTCTCCAAGAAGTTTCTTAAGCGTAAGTCGCGCATTAATTTAAACAAGCTGATCTCCAATTCTAAGCTGTTGGTTTGGCAGGTAGGGACGAATGAGGTACCCTTCTGGAGTTTTCTGATCTCTATTGGGCTAAATCCATGAGATGATATATTGATCACTAAGTTATTGTGTTCTACATTTTCTTGCCCTTGGTCCTCTTGCCTGTGGGTTGGTATGTTCTTTGTCTCCAAGTTCTCTTTTTCTTTTTCCTTTTCCCCTCCTGGGTCGTCTTTGTCTCTTTGGCCCGTCTCCAAAAAAGAGACCCCAGATGTTTGTGGTTGTTCTGTGTCCATGTACGTGGATGTTTTGTCCACTGTTGTTCGAAGCTGTTCCGTGGGTCTCCTTCGGTGTTGATTGGTGGCTTCACTGTCTGTGGAGGATGTTTCAGTCACCGTATTCTGACTATATGGTCTGTTCTGTGTCCGCTTGGCATACACTTCCGCCCAGCTATACACTTCGCCCAACTTACAGTCCTCAGCTTCCATGTTATTCGTCAATTCAGATTTGATCTGCCTAATCTCTTTCGAGAGGTCTTCCAAGACTTTTGACAGTTCTTCAATTATTAAAAGAATCAGGTCTAGGGAACACTTACTTAATATTGCATACCATTTTTCCAAAAATCTAGGGATGTTTTTGCATAAAAATGGTTTTAATGGAATCCGTAATCCTCTCGGGATTCTTTGTGCTCGGTGATATTTAATGAGAGTGCTTGCGTGCAGTCGTTGATTGATCTCTCTCTTTGTTAGGTATAATAGTTGTTTGATATTGTTTTCTGTGTTTCGGATATCTGATGATGGTGTGGTTTCCTCATATATCAAGGCGTAAATCCTTGTAGCTTCTTCTTCAGCGAATGCGAATGTATCTGCTCTTAGGTCCGTCAGATTAGATATATCTTCATAAGCCATGATGTACGTAGTTGCACTGTGTGCTGTGTTCAAATGATCAGAAAAATAAACAATATAAGTGGGCGGGAGAACACGCACAATAATTCCTCAACGGTTGCTTCCATATTCAATTTGTCGCGTGCTCAAGGGGGTTTCACTCTCTGATCCATGAGTGTAAAATAGAATCCAAATGTAGAGTCCCCCGTTAGGGTCCGTCCCCCCTAGCACTGCATTGCCCTGTCGTCTTGGGGTTGTTCAATAGTCAAATTTTCAACATAAATTCATGCAAAGAATATTTCTTGTGGTTAGGCGATATTTATTTGTTATCTGCCATCTTCAGTTCGGATTCATCAACATCACTTAGTTTCAACAGTGATATAAATGTCAAACCGCATTGTTAGATACAATCATCAATCCTTCCTCCATCCCGATGCATTTCGGGCAAAGAGCCCTTCGTCAGGGGATATTAGTTCTAGAGAAATACATATATAACAAGACATGAGAAAACCATTCCATCATAAGATCCACAGTCAACCGCCACCCACGGGTACAGTGACTATTCAATAGGTCTATCGTGGTGACATGCTTAAATACGACCTAATGATACAAGTGTCTGAAAACATAAGTGAAATAATCATGACCTTGAGCTCAAAATTCATGCAGTGAACATGCCAGTTCATCCTAAAATAGTGCTAATCATCATAACGCTAGCCATGATAAACCGTCAGGTTTGCGTTCTAATACATGTCAAACCACTTGACAATAGATGATTATGTGGTAGTGCGCCGACAATAAAATACATGCAGCCAAATATAAGTCACTAGTAAATACAGGTGTAAGCTCTTCATCGTGATGTGTACTCGTGGTAAAAAGAATAACCCAAAGATGAACAACAGTGCTTCTCAGACCGTGCCGAACCGTGCAGGCGATTCGTGTATGGTGAATGTCACTCGTAAAAATGAGTAGCAACTTAATGTCATGAGTGCCCTTAATGTTAAAAATATGCGTCTATCAAGCAGTACATTCACGGAACAAATGTTTCATGCAAACGCGAACACACTGATCTACTCGCAAGTGTTAAATCACAAGAGAATGCAGTACCTCTCATCGCGTTTAAAAACGTGCAAGCTGACTTATGCTCAATACCCGTGTGACAAATACAGAGACCAACCATGTTGATACTTATCCAAATGTGCCACTCATAATGTGAAATCCAACCACATACGTCCCACAAGTTGCCCTACTTACTAGGAAAATCACAGCGCTTCCGAAACATCCGATGGAGCGAATAATTTCAGGGCAGTTTCGCGCGATATATAGGTGGTCAAACTATCAAACTGACTAAACCGCTAGTAACGGTGCCTAGACCGGCTGCCATGTAGTTCATAGACTAACACCGCTCAAAGCGGGGGCCATCTTGGAATATAATAAATTGCCATAAAGTACACAACCCGGGTGAATCTAAACAGTGTTGCAAAGTATCTAAAAACGATCAAGGGGAAAACCACTATGCCATACTGATGTATATTCAGATTACATCCCAGAACTCAGTCAACAACTCCCGCATGAAATTAATCAGTGAAATTAGACACTTGTGTTGCCAGTGTAATAACCGTTCAGCAAGCTCAAAATCATGGAAAAAATAGTAAAACAATAATTGTGGGTCAGAAAAATGGAATACAGTGGGAAAAAACACATGTAAAAAACGAAATTCCAAACAGAGGTCCATCAACGTATACTGTAATTCACATTATAGGTAGCATAAGAATTCCATCCTGTCATTCAGCCCATTAGGTTTCAAAGCGTCTAGGCGTTTAATCCAAATGTTTTCCCTTTGGAGCAGGCTGTTATTGTTGTCCTTGCTTTCCTTTTTCTCAATGACTTCAACGCTTTGAAACCTAATGGGCTGTTCAGTGCCAGTAACTACTGTGGCAGTGTGTGCTTTTTGAGACCAAAAAACAATTTTTGCTTTTGCCAATGTTTGTTATAATTATGAGGGCCCGGCAGCTCCCATACCAATAAGGTTTTACAAAAACCATGCTAAAACAAGTCACACATTGACAAAACTAAAAAGCTGATCACCAATTTCAGACCTACTGGCTTTGCCAGTACTTGTTTATTTTTGTTTCCCATAATCTTATTGAAACTGGTTGCACTGATTTTCCATTAGGAATATTTTTGGGAAATACTGGCATGCATCAACACGTTACTAGATGATGCTGCAAAGAAATGGTACCTGAAATTTTACAGTAGTTTAGCAAAATGTTTTATTTCCTGCTTTCATTTTTTTATGAACATTATATTTTGAAAGCAAAGAATTATCAATCTTGCTTTCAAGCTTCTGAAAATATTTGCATCAAATCAGAGAGCATTCTGGGAGCATTATACATAGCCTCATATTGCTAAACTTTGAAAACGTGTGTACACATTTTTATACTGGAATCACTGTCAGTAGTGCAGTCGGAGCTTACAACATTTACTTACAGCGCTCACCCTAATAATAAAGGCTTTCAATTAATGAACCATAAATACAAGGTTGAACAGCATTAACATATAGGCAAAAATATTACCGCCATAACATGGTACTCCAAACTGGCAGCCAAAGGGTTTGTGCTGCAAGGGGTTCGGCCTACATGTCCCAAGGACAAAATACACATGAAAACTTGTTGCCCTTGACCCCAAACAATATGTCCACATCCCTGAATACTGTTATTTGATTAAATGAATTACCTTTTCACTCTGCATAAAATTGGTGTTTTGTGCCTTTAATTGAGGATCTAGCATTTGAATCTATTTAACATTGGGTTTGGCATGAATTGTGTTTTTCACTTGGGCTATGATCTCTGGTCTAGTTTCCTTTTTGAAGCACACACACTTCTCAGGCAGACAACCTTTTGCAGGTAGTGGGACACCCTTCTTAGTTTAATTCAAGGCTCTTCCCACAGGAGGTGATGAATCGAGTGGATTATAGGAGCATTGCCTTTTGGGATACCTCCTGTGGTCCGGCAGTCGCCATTTTATTGACTTAGTGACTTCCTGGTACCATCCACAGCTGTCTCGTGTGACCACTCTGTTATGAGAGTTCCCATTGTTCAGTCCGCCCCCTCTACTGACCCTAAAAGGGCAAGCTCATCTTCGGAGCTTTTGATACTTGGAGCTACACCTTGGGGAGGCACACCCGAAGAATCAATGCAAGGAAACCCTTTGTGGCACTTGCCTTTTCAGAAGCACCTGTTGTGTGCACATTCCTCTGGGACCTGCCCCGGATACCTTGGAAGCGCTGTCTTTTAATGTGCCAGAATGAGGGAGGGACTGCTGGGAAGCTTGGTGTGTTGTTTGATCGCCTTACAGGTAGTGTTGCTGAAAGGACTTTATACTACGAGCAGACATTGTCTGTCCCTCTGACTGGCTTCCACTACCGTCAGTCTTCGTTCTATAGTCACTTTAGGATGATTGAGTGAGAACCTGCCCATATCTGGTTGGACCTTTCTAGCTGTGTCTACCTGTGGTTGCACCAGTCACAATATGAGGTCATGCTGTGTTGGATGTGGTGTGGGCGCTGCCATCAATGTTACATCACTGAAGGTATAGAGATTGTGAAAAATCCAAACATCACACAAAAATACAAATGTAGCAAATGAGCCACTTCAATTCAGCGCGAGCGTGGTAAGGTCAGTAGCTGGTGGTATACTTTGGAGCACACTGTCGCAAACATATTACTAAAGCATGGTGTGGTAATGCACGGTCATTTGCAGACAACACATTTTCCATTGAAATTGCCACTAAATTTGCACAGTTTAACGGATAAAATTATACAGTGCACAAATAATGTGTGGAAATTGCATTTCAGTGAATATTTATCATTTGCTCAATGCGAAGTAAAGTATTTTGCTTTTGATCTTATTAACATCGTTTTTTACATCACAGTTCAGAATTACAAAGAAAGTGCTTAATTTCAGCTTTCGTAACTGCTGATATATTTTGAAATATTTGTACATTTCATTTACAGGCATTTAAGTTTTGTTGTGCGTTAGAAAATATTGACATCCTATATATAGCCTTTCTTTTCGCAATCCCTCTACCCCAGAAAGAGTATCACAGTTATATAGTTCATGTTACAAAATACTTTCACTCTGCAGTCAGAGAAAGAGAAGGAAAAAACAAACTTCATGGTAAAAGAATAAGCAGCAATTTGTCAAAAGATATAACTTGACATTTGAATTTTGTGACGAGATAAAAAAGCTAAATCTGAAAGCATCTTTATTGCTCATTTGCCTTCTGAACTCCATCGTGGTTAACTTCTAGCACCTATGGCTGTCTGTATGGGAGGGAGGAACACTTTGAGTAGGCCTCAAATTGTAAGTGTATGTTGGATCTTGACCCTCTCAAGAGGAGTCTAGTGTGATAGTCTAAAAACAGTGCAGGATGGTACAGGTTCTTTTCTTGGTGATCACTTCCCTGTGCTGTCACGTGCATTGTCGTAGCTAAGGTGCCAGGGGCCTTGGTGCAAGCAAGGAAAATGTCCTCATTGTCTACTACCATGGCTGGACTGGCCAGCCAGGCAAGCGCGCAATCCCCCGGGAGGGTGGAGCCCCAGAAGGCCGGTTTTGGCACTTGCACGCCGGTTTCGGCCTTCAGGAGTGGTGGTGCACATTATGCAATTCTGGCAGCAACTTAAAAGAGTTGGTCTGGTTCTAGCGCGCATTAACACGTCTGTACATGGGGGATGAATTTATAATTTTTTGCCAGGGCTTTTTTAAGTTCCCAGTCAGGCCCTGCCTACTAGCCCTTTGAGTGGGCCTCTCGGGCCCCTGGCCCCGGTGCCACTGCACTCGCACTCTCAGCACTGATGATAGCTGTGTCCCTGGTCAGTCTTTGCACGAAGGGGATTATAAAGGTTTCTCTTGCGAAAGACACATGTATAGTGAGGGGATTAAGGGTCATTCGTTGGAAGGTCAGGAAGGAGCATGTGTGCTTTGATGGGGGCAGGCCTTACCTGTGATAGGGACAAACAAATCCGGCTCTTGGGGGTGCGGGGGTACACACTGTACTCGAGCAGGGGAAGCCTGGCACTGTCCACGGCCCGCTACCGGTCTCGGTCATTGTACGTGACAGTATGGCGCGTCACTCATTGCTACATTGGGCCGCATGGGTTCAGTGCACAGTCTGAAATATTTGCCCCTGTCCTAAAGAGCGCTCTTGGCTCTGAGGTCTAGTGCCAGGCTGTCGCCCGCTCCAGAAGTTTCACTCTTTCTTGTCCAGGCCCCTCGCTGTCATGGAAGCAGCTGAAGAGAGGTCTCCTGCCCTGTGTAATTTTAGGTTGTCATTGCCTCGCCTCCAGACGGGCCGCTTCTTGGCATCTGAAAGCTCTTTGATTTGGTTTTCCATACATTTTCCGTCATTTGAACTGGTTATTTTTTAACCTGCCTCGCTTGCTTCAGGAAGTTGAAGCGCTGAGAGACAGGGGCCCCTCTGTGCGAGCTCCTCTCAAACCACCCCTTTGACACTGGCTAATGTAACATCTCATTACTCACACGTGCCACCTAACATACCACCGCCTTGCTGGCATTCCTCGAACGTGCCACGTCACACAAGGGCTGCTCTTTCACCTTCCGCGTGCTCGCTGGCCTATCACATCCGGTTCACATTGGCATTCCTCGCGCTCGCTGCCATAACACGATCCTCATTCACGGACGGACCCTCCTAACCTGCTGTCTCCTTTCTCCACAGACAAGCTGCTTGTCCTCACAGCCGCCACCGAGGAGACCGAGGGCTACCAGCGCTTCCTGAGGACCGCCAAGTATTTCAACTACACGGTCAAGGTGCGTCCACGCCTGCTGATGCAGCCCTATCGTGAGACTTTGTTCTGTCTCCAACTGTACTGTACTGCCATTAGAAAGTGGGGGTGGGAGCAGGATTCATGGCAGCTTTGTACAAAGTTGCTGTGAGTGTGACTTACCCTTGCAGTACTCCTCGCTTACCCTTGGTTTACTTCTTGAATCCAGGAGTAAGCCAGTACTGGAAGAGGAAGTCACAAGACAATCTTATTGTGTCTAGCCCTATCTGTCATTGGGCAGAGCGTGTACGGGAGGGTACACCGGCTCTTTGGGGCCAACCCTTCCATTGGGTTGTAATATTGGGCACCAAAGGTACAGAAAATGATTCGCCAGCTGTATAGATATCCAGTTTTGGCTCAGCCAATCAGCGTTCTTGTATTGCTGGCACTAGCTACTGGTTGCCTGCCTCCTAAGTTTATTGAGTGTAGGCAGCAGAGACTTTACATAGTCGTCTTGCCTCTCCCACCTGAGCTGTCTGAGGGATCATGGGGGTGAATTGTGGATTTTGACATGGGTAGGTTCATAGCGAAGCACAGGCTGCCTCGGAGTTAGATTGCAAGGTTTTTTAAATACCTGCAGCTGTGTGATTGGTTATGGTCTAATCAAGGTCCACTGGGAAGTGTCCTAGACGGGGCAGCTCTCTGAAATAGCTAAGAAGGAGAGATTATCTACTGTGGAAGCCACTTTTTAAGAAATGCTTGAGTCAGTTCTTACTTAGGGTTCTACTGGGGTATTCCGTGAGAGAGAAGAGCTTATTCAATTATGCCAAAAATTCACACTCTTCTGAAGGGCTCGGATATTACGAGGACCCAATTTTGCTATTTTTTGGCTGTACCACACACCAGTTCATTTATGTAGCTGGCTCCCCAAAGCTAGCATGAATTGTAATAGATGTCCGCTTCACCCAAGATAATGGAATGTTCGAAGCTGGGTGAATTATTGACTCAAAGGCTGAAGCCAGAAGTGGATGGGAAGCTACATTTATTGACCAATACCATGCCAGGGAACTGGTGCGCCTAGAACTGGCTGCATTCTGTCTCTTGGGGCCCTTGCTGCCATGTGTGCCAGTTAAACGGAGGAAGGACTTAGAACTTCGCTCCACCGGCGCATGGCACGACATGTAAACAAGCACCCGACCAGAAAAGATGGCTCTATTGTACAGTGGGTGTAACTGATACATGGACACCACGGGGCAATGTGTGACTAGAATAGCCAGCTGGTGATGGAGTTTAGTCATATGTGACTTTTATCAGGATGATGCCTTGATTGTACACTGCACATTGTCAACATAAATGCTAAGCTCACGAGAGCTGATGGAACTTACTATATTTGATATATAAATTGTTGTCAGTGTTGGATTATCATGCCATTTCTAATTATGCCTTTAGATTTTGTATTCTCTTTTGCAATCAGTGAATAAATTATGACAAACTCGTCTTGTCAAAAGACACACAGATGATGGACGGAATGCAGAGCAAATCAAACATTCACCCCCAGTCAAGAGATCTGGGTTAAATCCATCGTTCTTTTGCTCACCATGCCACTCTTATCTGTTAATCTCCGTTTACCTCATGTGACTGAGGTGCCATCAAAGAACCCTCTTAACAGCTGTTAATTACCTTTTACCTCATGTGGTGGAGGTGCCGCCAGAGAACCCTCTTATCTGTGAATTGCCCTTCACCTCGTGTGATGGAGGTGTCGCTAGAGATCCCTCATAACAGCTGTTATTGCCCTTTACCTCCTCTGACGAAGGTGCAGCCAGAGAGCCCTCTTAACAGCTGTTAATCTCCGTTGACCTCTTGTCATGGAGGTGCCATCAGAGAACCCTCTTAACAGCTGTTAATTGCCCTTTATCTCATGTGATGGGGGTGCCACTAGAGAACCCTCTTATCTGTTAATTGCCCTTTATCTCATGTGATGGGGGTGCCACTAGAGAACCCTCTGATCTGTTAATTGCCCTTTATCTCATGTGATGGGGTTGCCACCAGAGAACCCTCTTATCTGTTAATCACTCTTTACCTCTTGTGTCGGAGGTGCCACCAGAGAACCCTCGTATCTGTGAATCACTCTTTACCTCTTGTGTCGGAGGTGCCACCAGAGAACCCTCTTTACAGGTGTTAATTGTCCTTCACATCGTGTGACCCCTCTTATCTATTAATCTCCGTTTACCTCATGTGACTGAGGTGCCATCAAAGAACCCTCTTATCTGTTAATTGCCCTTCACATCGTGTGATGCAGGTGCCACCAGAGAACCCTATCAACAGCTGTTAATCTCCGTTTACCTCTTGTGTCGGAGGTCCCGCCAGAGAACCCTCTTATCCTTTATCTCGTGTGACGGAGGTCCCGCCAGAGAACCCTCTTATCCTTTATCTCGTGTGACGGAGGTGCTGCCAGAGAACCCTCTTATCCTTTATCTCGTGTGACGGAGGTCCCGCCAGAGAACCCTCTTATCCTTTATCTCGTGTGACGGAGGTCCCGCCAGAGAACCCTCTTATCCTTTGCCTCGTGTCACGGAGGTGCTGCCAGAGAACCCTCTTATCCTTTATCTCGTGTGACGGAGGTCCCGCCAGAGAACCCTCTTATCCTTTATCTCGTGTGACGGAGGTGCTGCCAGAAAACCCTCTTATCCTTTACCTCGTGTGACGGAGGTCCCGCCAGAGAACCCTCTTATCCTTACCTCGTGTGACGGAGGTCCCGCCAGAGAACCCTCTTATCCTTTGCCTCGTGTCACGGAGGTGCTGCCAGAGAACCCTCTTATCCTTTAACTCGTGTGACGGAGGTGCTGCAAGAGAACCCTCTTATCCTTTATCTTGTGTGACGGAGGTCCCGCCAGAGAACCCTCTTATCCTTTATCTCGTGTGACGGAGGTGCCGCCAGAGAACCCTCTTATCCTTTACCTCGTGTGACAGAGGTCCCGCCAGAGAACCCTCTTATCCTTACCTCGTGTGACGGAGGTCCCGCCAGAGAACCCTCTTATCCTTTGCCTCGTGTCACGGAGGTGCCGCCAGTTAACCCTCTTATCCTTTGCCTCGTGTCACGGAGGTGCTGCCGGGTAACCCTCTTATCCTTTACCTTGTGTGACGGAGCTGCCGCCAGAGAACCCTCCTAATCTGTTAATTGCTCTTTACCTCGTGTGGCTGAGGTGCTGCCAGCTAACCCTCTTATCCTGTATCTCGTGTGACGGAGGTGCCGCCAGGTAACCCTCTTATCCTTTACCTCGTGTGACTGAGGTGCTGCCAGGTAACCCTCTTATCCTGTATCTCGGGTGACGGAGGTGCCGCCAGGTAACCCTCTTATCCTTTACCTCGTGGGACAGAAGTGCTGCAAGGTAACCCTCTTATCCTTTACCTCGTGTGACTGAGGTGCTGCCAGGTAACCCTCTTATCCTGTATCTCGGGTGACGGAGGTGCCGCCAGGTAACCCTCTTATCCTTTACATCATGTGACGGAGGTCCCGCCAGAGAACCCTCTTATACTTTACCTCGTGTGATGGAGGTGCCACCAGAGAACCCTTTTACCTTTACCTCATGTGACGGAGGTCCCGCCAGAGAACCCTCTTATCCTTTACCTCATGTGACAGAGGTCCCGCCAGAGAACCCTCTTATCCTTTATCTCGTGTGACGGAGGTCCCGCCAGAGAACCCTCTTATCCTTTATCTCGTGTGACGGAGGTCCCACCAGAGAATCCTCTTATCCTTTATCTCGTGTGACGGAGGTCCCGCCAGAGAACCCTCTTATCCTTTATCTCGTGTGACGGAGGTCCCGCCAGAGAACCCTCTTATCCTTTATCTCGTGTGATGGAGGTCCCGCCAGAGAACCCTCTTATCCTTTATCTCGTGTGACGGAGGTGCTGCCAGAGAACCCTCTTATACTTTACCTTGTGTGACGGAGGTCCCGCCAGAGAACCCTCTTCTCCTTTACCTCGTGTGACGGAGGTGCCGCCAGGTATCTCTCTTATCCTTTACCTCGTGTGACAGAAGTGCTGCCAGAGAACCCTCTTATCCTGTATCTCGTGTGACGGAGGTGCCGCCAGGTAACCCTCTTATCCTTTACCTCGTGGGACAGAAGTGCTGCAAGGTAAACCCTCTTATCCTTTACCTCATGTGACGGAGGTGCCGCCAGAGAACCCTCTTATCCTTTACCTCGTGTGACGGAGGTGCCGCCAGAGAACCCTCTTATCCTTTATCTCGTGTGACGGAGAACCCTCTTATCCTTTATCTCGTGTGACGGAGGTCCCGCCAGAGAACCGTCTTATCCTTGATCTCGTGTGACGGAGGTGCTGCCAGAAAACCCTCTTATCCTTTACCTCGTGTGACGGAGGTCCCGCCAGAGAACCCTCTTATCCTTACCTCGTGTGAAGGAGGTCCCGCCAGAGAACCCTCTTATCCTTACCTCGTGTGACGGAGCTGCCGCCAGAGAACCCTCTTATCCTTTACCTCGTGTGACGGAGCTGCCGCCAGACAACCCTCTTATCCTTACCTCGTATGACGGAGGTGCCGCCAGAGAACCCTCTTATCCTTTCCTCGTGTGACGGTGGTCCCACCAGAGGGCCCTCTTATCCTTTACCTCGTGTGACAGAGGTGCCGCCAGGTATCTCTCTTATCCTTTACCTCGTGTGACAGAGGTCCCGCCAGTGAACCCTCTTATCCTTTACCACGTGTGACGGAGGTCCCGCCAGAGAACCCCCTTATCCTTTAACTCGTGTGACGGAGGTGCCGCCAGAGAACCCTCTTATCCTTTATCTCGTGTGACGGAGGTGCCGCCAGAGAACCCTCTTATCCTTACCTCGTGTGACGGAGGTCCCACCAGAGAGCCCTCTTATCCTTTATCTCGTGTGACGGAGGTGCCGCCAGAGAACCCTCTTATCCTTACCTCGTGTGACGGAGGGGCCGCCAGGTAACCCTCTTATCCTTTACCTCATGTGACGGAGGTGCCGCCAGGTATCTCTCTTATCCTTTACCTCGTGTGACAGAAGTGCTGCCAGGTAACCCTCTATCTTTTACCTCGTGTGACTGAGGTGCCGCCAGGTAACCCTCTTATCTTTTACCTCGTGTGACGGAGCTACCGCCCCTCAGTCCAAGGTACATTTTTCAATCCTAGACGCCGGCTGAGCAGGCGGTAAGCTGCAGTCCGCTTGTGATCCCCAAAGCGGACCATAGTCTAGTCAAATTAGTTCAAAAAATGGACAAACCTAGAACTAATTGCAAAACAATTTCTGTGAGTGGATTGTTATTGAAATTTTTCCGTAGAAAACGATGGTGAAAAGTCTACCACTCTATCATGACGCGTTAATCCAATATGGCGGATTTTTCAAAATGGCTGCCCATTATTTGAGATATAGGGTATAACTGTTTATATGCCCATGTGTGGTATCATTTTATATGTTTTTAGGGACGGGAAAGTCAAAAATAACATAAAAAATTGTTTCTGATAACTATAACATCAAATTGGGATTAATACAATAAACAACGATAATTATATGTTAATATGCCAAACATAGTTTTGACATTATTTTTTATTTACATTTTTTAACATCATTTGAAAAGGATAAACAAATTTCAACTAGATAATATAGCACTTCTCAATATGACACTGACAAATGAAAATTGTTCAAGAGATAAATTCAAACAGCACTCCTCAGTATAAGAATAGTATGATTTCAATCATCGTCCATGTCCACTTCCATGGAATTGCAACAGCTTATTCCTCGACAATCCGTGCACGCATCTGTGCACACTATTCCCTGTCTTTTGCATATACATTGCAGAGTCGCACATTGACTCTTGATACAGCCACATTTCACAAATTTTAATAAATGATCTGGTGCTGGTGCTTGACTCATTCTAATGGGAGCCAATCTTCCATCTTTCACTTCAAATCCCCACTGTAATGGATCCATATGAATACCAATCCACTGCTGCACCTGATGATATACTCTGAGCGAATGAAATTTGCAGGCATCCTCTGTAGGAGGCAAGACTTCCGGTTTCACATGTATTGTTGATTTTGTTGCCTTTGAAGTGAAAGTTCGAAGTCTCATATCATGTAGTGTGCTGTCTCCTGTTATTCCTCCATACAACTCTATAATAGCATTAAGACCAGCATTTTCAATTTGTTCTGTTGTTTTTTGTGAAGTTTGGAATACGGCAGCACTTTCTTTGAAGCTGCCTGATTTTCTTAGCAACTTAATGGAGTCACGTTTTCCTAATCCAAATGGTTTGGAGGTGGTATCACATCCTAATACGGCGTGAGCAAATAAGATGTGAGAGCAGACGTCATTACCTAAAGCTTTTGCTAATTTCCTAATATCATACACAGTTATGTTTTTGGAAGATTTCTTAGGTTCTGGGCAAAGGAAAATATCAAATTGGTTTTCTTGAAAATGATGAAGGAGTAGTATGAGAAGATCGGTGTCCTCGCCAACAATGGCTGTAGGATGAGTTTTGGCCGACTCAATAGCCTCCAAAACGACCATGAAGTCTGCATCACTATGAGCTTGCTGCAGCAGGAGGGTGAAATGAAGAGCACAAATACTGGCCATAAAGGAGAAGAAGAGGTGCTGAATGAGAGGCCTAGTGTCGCAGGACGGACCAAGAGCAGCACGAGCTGGAGATGTCCGCACCTGAGACCTCGAACTGACCCTCGTGACCTGCATCACTGCCTCGGGGTCAGACAACACACGCGGTACCTTCAGAGAGGAGGCAGAGGAGAGGGTAACACTACCATCAGAGAGGAGGCAGAGGAGAGGGTAACACTACCGTCAGAGAGGAGAGGGTAACACACGCGGAACCGTCAGAGAGGAGGCAGAGGAGAGGGTAACACACGCGGAACCGTCAGAGAGGAGGCAGAGGAGAGGGTAACACACGCGGTACCGTCAGAGAGGAGGCAGAGGAGAGGGTAACACACGCGGTACCGTCAGAGAGGAGGCAGAGGAGAGGGTAACACACGCGGTACCGTCAGAGAGGAGGCAGAGGAGAGGGTAACACACGCGGTACCGTCAGAGAGGAGGGCAGAGGAGAGGGTAACACACAGTACCCTCAAAGAGGAGGCAGAGGAGAGGGTAACACACGCGGTACCGTCAGAGAGGAGGCAGAGGAGAGGGTAACACACGCGGTACCGTCAGAGAGGAGGCAGAGGAGAGGGTAACACACGCGGTACCGTCAGAGAGGAGGCAGAGAAGAGGGTAACACACGCGGAACCGTCAGAGAGGAGGCAGAGGAGAGGGTAACACACGCGGTACCGTCAGAGAGGAGGCAGAGGAGAGGGCCGTCAGAGAGGAGGGCAGAGGAGAGGGTAACACACGCAGTACCGTCAGAGAGGAGGCAGAGGAGAGGGCCGTCAGAGAGGAGGGCAGAGGAGAGGGTAACACACGTGGTACCGTCAGAGAGGAGGGCAGAGGAGAGGGTAACACACGCGGTACCTTCAAAGAGGAGGAAGAGGAGAGGGTAACCCACGCGGTACCGTCAGAGAGGAGGCAGAGGAGAGGGTTACACACGCAGTACCGTCAGAGAGGAGGGCAGAGGAGAGGGGTAACACACGCGGTACCGTCAGAGAGGAGGCAGAGGAGAGGGTAACACACGCAGTACCGTCAGAGAGGAGGCAGAGGAGAGGGGTAACACATGCGGTACCTTCAAAGAGGAGGCAGAGAAGAGGGTAACACGCGGTACCCTCAAAGAGGAGGCAGAGGAGAGGGTAACGCACGCGGTACCGTCAGATGAGGCAGAGGAAAGGGTAACACACGCAGTACCGTCAGAGAGGAGGCAGAGGAGAGGGTAACACACGCGGTACCGTCAGAGAGGAGGGCAGAGGAGGGGGTAACACACGCAGTACCCTCAAAGAGGAGGCAGAGGAGAGGGGTAACACATGCGGTACCTTCAAAGAGGAGGCAGAGAAGAGGGTAACACGCGGTACCCTCAAAGAGGAGGCAGAGGAGAGGGTAACGCACGCGGTACCGTCAGATGAGGCAGAGGAAAGGGTAACACACGCAGTACCGTCAGAGAGGAGGCAGAGGAGAGGGTAACACACGCGGTACCGTCAGAGAGGAGGGCAGAGGAGGGGGTAACACACGCAGTACCCTCAAAGAGGAGGCAGAGGAGAGGGTAACACACGCGGTACCGTCTGAGAGGAGGCAGAGGAGAGGGTAACACATGCGGTACCTTCAAAGAGGAGGCAGAGAAGAGGGTAACACACGCTGTACCGTCTGAGAGGAGACAGAGGAGAGGGTAACACATGCGGTACCTTCAAAGAGGAGGCAGAGAAGAGGGTAACACACGCTGTACCGTCGGAGAGGAGGGCAGAGGAGAGGGCCCTGAAGGTAAGATGGAGATGTCTGAGAGGAAGGAATGGAAGCATTTAGCGAGTGTTGAGAGGGGACACGGGAAAGGAATTAAATAAACCTGGATAGAGCAGGAGGAGGTGGACTGAACCAGGGCCAGAAGTGACGGTGGGGAGGAGGAGGAGGATGATGATGATGGGAAAAATAAAAAACAAAGGTGAGGTTTTTGGAGGGAGGTGGTGGGAAGGAAGGGCGATCGTAAAGTGGCAGAGTTAGAGTAGGGCAAATGGAGGGGACGATGGAGAAAAATTTAGTAACAAAAAGCAGAAAGCCACCTGGGTAGGGGAGGGAAGTGTGTGTGAGAAGTTGGCCTGGTATATGCTGTCCACTAATTAAAGTGGGCACCTTGCACCAGTCCTAACGACCCTTATTGATGATTAGGTAAGACGACCTTTATAGAAAGCTATCCTAGTGGTAGCTGTGGAGAGCAGCCTTCAGGCTAAGTCTTGAAGTAATGTAAAGCAGCTTGTTTTACCAGTATATAACCTCTTGAATGACCAAATGAAAGGAGAACGACACCAGGTATATATAAAATATATGTATTTATTACTAAACACTCTCTACTAACCTCTTTATGAGATTAGAGAACAAGGCACACAATTACACAGTACTAGAACGACCGTAAATAGTACAATACACAGTGGGCTCCAGGGGGAGACCAAACCATATACTAAGAAAGTGGTATAAGAACCACGACTTGACTAGACACAGTGCCTAGAACACGCAGAATCGCTGGGACCCCAAGCAACCACCCAAGGTAGTGACACAGGGGACCCACGGAGGACGGGTGCAGTGTGGGAACACAGACGCGAGCTCCGTAACACTCTATGGGAAAGTCGCGGTTGGAATTTTAGAGTTTAAGGATACTTCGGAGAGGACTTCAAGCAAACTCAGCTAAACTTAGAAGGTTCAAAGGCCAGCACCCTTGTGAGTACCGAGGTACCCGTGTTACCTAGCCCAGGGAGGCCGGGTGCATAGGGGTCAAGTGGTGTCGGAAACCCTCGTCGTTTTCTATGGTGTGTTGCGAAGAAGAGCTGCTGCTGTGGAGAAGAAAAGTGTCCGTTGTGATCCAAGCCTGGATCGAAGATGTGAAGAACCTGAAAGCAGAGGGGACAAAGTCTGGGTCACTTCACGTGACCAGGAGCGGAGCAATCAAATGCCCACCGATGTCTGGTGCTTCAGGTGCGAAGAGGTGAAGCTTGACTCTGCAGCCACGGGGACCAGAAGACATCGACGACGACCAGATTCCGCAGGCGAGCTGTCCCACGAAGGATGTCGATTGCTGAGGGGTCAGTTCCCGGATTGGAGACCAACAAGCCTTGGCAACTGCAACCCACGCGGTCAGAGTTATGATGCTTCTGTGAGGACCAGCAAGGTCCTGGGGACTCCCCCAGCGATGGAGAGTCAGGGCACGTCTGGAGCAACCAGGGAAGCCCGTTCAAAGTTAGAGTTGCCTTCCTAGGGACCCACAGGTCAACGGACCAGGGATCGCGAAGGGACCTCGAGAGGAATCACAAAATGGCGGCCCACGGAACACTCGTTGAGTGTAGGCCAGCAATCTTCGGTGTAATTACTGCTCGGGGTCAGGGCTACAAGTAACCCAAAGCTCAGCCTCAGGGGTCGCCGGAAAGCTGATGCTTCTGCAAATAGACGCGGTGTCCAGGGGTTCGGGTTGCACGGTCACCACGAGGGATACGGGCCTCAGACTTGCTGTGGGCACAGATCAACCTCTAAGACCTCGGGAACCCACCTCCTGTGTTGCAATATTCTTCGGAGTCCTCAGGAGCTTCGGAGATGCAAACCGGTCGGATGCGTTAAAGGTGCCTGCCTTGCAGGGGAGTAACTCCTTTACTCCAAGGGAGATTCTTCGGTCATCCAGCGTAGTGTAGATCGTCGAAGTACTTGGTTTCTGTAGCAGAGTTTAGTCCAGGTAAAATCTAAATTCCTGTACTCAGGGTTCCTACTTTATACCCAAGGAAGGGGTGGGACAAACTATGGGGACCCACCTATGGGAGGGTCAGGACAGAGGGGTGGCTTCACCCATGTCCTTTGTCCAGTTTCGCGCCAGAGCAGGGGCTGAGTGCCCCTGCAACTGGTTTGAGGTGGACTATGCACTGGGACACCAAATGTGCCCCCAGTGCAGACATCAAAGCACTCTTGGAGTGCACCCACCCAGCCCCAATACACTAAAGCCTGTCTGGGAGGTGGTCACACCTCCCTGTGACAGGAAACCTATTGTCCAGGCCTCCCCTGCTGGAGTTTCGTCCAGCAGCAGGAGGGCAGACTCGTGTCTGTGGCTGGCAGCATCCATTTTGTGATGCCAGGGTTTTGCAAAGCTGGTACCGGGTGTACCGGTGGTGCCATGTTTCTCCCTCTAGGAGGGTGGAATCATACCTCCCACCCCAGTTACTGGGGTGGAGGTATGATTCCAAGGTGTTTGACACCAAACACGACATGTTTCCATGCAGCCGTTTTAAAGTTAGCATTTACCGCAAGGTTATAATGCACTTAAGAGTATATGGTTGGCTGCATCACAGACAACCCCGGAATAGTGGTTCCGAAGGCTGCAGAGGGGCTTTGCTCATGCATGGGCACCCTCTCACATAAAACCCAGAGCCCTGCCTTCAGGATTGATAAGGCCTGCCATAGGGGTGACTGATAGGCTTATATGTGCAGTGATTAGGATAGATATAGTGAACCTATATCTAAGTAAGGGGTGCATGCACCACCTTACACAGGCTGCAGTAGCAGACCTGTTGTGTCATTTTGAATGGCCTCTCAGGGGTTGCTTAATACATGCTGCAGCCCCTGGGAGGCCTCTGGGGTACCTATGCCCTGGGTACATAGTATACTATATACTAGGGACTTATAAGGGTACCCCAGAATCCAATCTGAAGTGTACCTAAAGTACATGCAATCAATTTAAAGGGGAAAGCAGATAGGCTGGGCTCCTGAATAGCAGGATCCCAGCCAAACTAAGTCGAAAACCAGCAAAACACCAGGAAAAAAAGTGGGGGCAACCATGCAGTCAGATTCCACCTTCCTACAGTGTGGAAGGATGGAAGTACCAGAGGTCGGAGCAGGGGGGGGGGTGCAAGTAAAGCGGGAAAGAGCAGGTTGTAGGGAGAGCGATTGAGGTAAAGAGAGCAGGGGAGGTGGTCTGCAGCAGCAGGAATGGACTAAAGCTGGCGAGAGCTGCAGTACAAGGAATGGGGGAAGGAAGTAAAGATCGTTTACAGGGGCACCTTCCAGGGGTGCAGAAACCACGGGAATGAAACAGGTGGACGAAGTAAGGAGGGGCAGAAGAGAGGAAGATTGAGTAGTTATTTTTATCATTGTTTCCCAGAGTGCATCCAGTTCCACGAGCAGTGGTGTGTGGCTGGGTCAGCCAGTCCGGGTTCACTGTATTGGTCTGGGCGGAGGAAGAGCTTTGCTGCCCCTGCCACCAGCTGAGATAGGTCCATCCGCGTACTCAAAAGCAATGAGGTCCAAGCGAGCTGGAGGTCCGGTTGAAACTGATAGGACGTCCCAAAGGCAGCCTGTCTGAAGCACTGGGTGCTGTGCAGGTCTAAGTCACCTGCTCCGTACCAGGGTAGAGTTTCCTCTTCTGTTGGTCTGAAACCCAAGCCTTGCCTATAGGAGTGAGCCAGCTGACCCAGTACTGCTCTTTTGAAAGCAGTCCAACCTTCAGAGGACCTGAGAGCCTGGCAGGCTTCCGTTCTCACGAAGGGGCGTACTGGGACACTGATGGGCTGTGCCCATTGCCAGTGTCTCATCCGAGACGGAGTGGATATCAAAGCCTTCACTTGTGACTTTCCAGTCACTTGGGAGTGTGAAATGGGACACGCAGTCCAATACAAAGATAAACCGGGCTTTTTAAAAAAAAAAATAGTTAGCAAAGCCAGTTGGCACCAGGTAACGTTGATGTGGTCATCTGACATATATATGCATACATTTATTTTATTTTTATTTGGGTCATTTATAAAGCGCACTGTCACCCCACGGGTATCCTGGCGTTCTATTACGCATCTACAGGCACATAGTTTCGGAAAGAAAGTGTGTTAGTTATCTTCAGCAGCATGGCCAGTGATGTGTCTTGGGAATGTTCTACTCTTTTGGGAAGAGCCATGTTTTAAGTCTCTTCCTGAAGTGTAATAGTTCCCCTGACTGTCTCTGGGTTATTGGGAGTGCGTACCATAATCGAGCTGCCTCGGTCATGCATGCTTTTCCTCTAAATCTGGTTTTGTTAAACGTGGACATGCTTGCCAGATTGGCTGATGAGGAATGTAGATTTCTTTTTGGGCATGCCAGTTAAATCTATTTTGTAGGGGAGCCGGCCAGAGGCCATGGCGTGCCTTAAAAACAATACAGAGTGATTTAAACTGTATTCTCTGTACCAAAGGGAGCCAATAGAGTTCCTTCAGGGATTGGGATGCAGAGGACCTACGTGGTCTATTTAGGGCCAACTTGGCTACCACCGTTTGTACTCTCTGTAATCTCTTGATTAGGAAGTGCGGAGCTTCCAATAGCAGGGCTTTGCAATAATCCAACTGGCTCAGAATTACACTTCTAACCACTAAAGCTCTGGACGAAATGGGGAGCATTAGGAGTATCTTACGCATGCTCTGAATGACCAATGCTTATTTAAAAGGGAAGGCATGTGGTCTAGTGGTTGAGCTTCTGACTAGCGATGAATGTAGACCATGTTTTTATTAATTCCAAGTTTACCAGTTTTCCACGGGGCGTGCCATTTTCTTGCAGACATGTCATACTCTTACCGGTAGCTAGTGGGCTTTGCAGGGTGGAATACCATTTCGGTGTAAACCATATTATAGTTTGTTACCTAATTGTGGGTATTACACTAAAATAATCTTAATATATTATTAAATCAATACTTTATGCAAATACATTTTGCTTTTTGGGAATTATTTTTTATAGGAATGTTAAGCACAAAACGACAATCATGAACATTCTGCGCCATCTTGTCTGATGAAAGTTCCTACGTGCACATAAACTACAGTCATTCTGATTGACCACAGCCATTTTGTACTCTGTTGGTCACCTTCATTTCACCCTGTCCTCTAGCAGCCTTCTGACTCTCTGACCAAACCTGATATGTGTGCTGGGGGCTATTAACTATTTACACGACAAACATCAACATCACCTGCTGCCTCAAACTCGTCTTTCCTCTCATCCCTGCACAAACAGGTTACAAATACCAAACAGACTCTTGCAAGCATGGTTTATTGCACTGCACACAGCAAGACTTGTTTTTGCCAACAATGGGACCTGTTTTTATCAACAGAACGGACTCTTAGATCTGGCCGGTCTCACTTGTGTTTAGACCCTGAAGCAAGGTCCAGCTGCAATTAAATTGTCTGTTTTTGACCTGGGCGGGAGGAGAGTTAATGTTGGGCTTGTGTAACCATGTTGATGAAACAATGTTGGGCTTGTGTAACCATGCTGATGAAACAATGTCGGGCTTGTGTGACAACCTGCCCGGGGCGGAGACTCCAAGCTTGTAACCATGATAAATGAAACAAATACATTGTGTAAAACCTGTATAAAAGGAAGAGCCAAAAGCATTGCCAGTAGAACACCTCCCTGAAGACATCCTGGTGTCAGCAGTTGACGTGGTCTCCTCTAAGAGTAATAAACCTTTTTCTTGCCTTCCAGCGCCTGCCTCGTTATTTTAGATAGCGAATCCAAAGTGGATTAAAGGTGACCTTGCGCCGGGCAGCATTGGGGATCTCAGGAGACTCGCTGCTTTTCACAAATTGGCGCCCAACGTCGGGCCCATCCGAGACACGTGGGTCCAGTAGAGAGGTCCTAACGACGGAGTGAACGACTAAATGATTGGAGTGCACCTGCCTGAAAGAGACCCTCGTCTGGCTGCCAATCGACTGAACTTCACCGGTTCCGAACGGACCTCTCTCGAGTGACCTGCGGTCCTGACTGGGGCCTTACAGGAACGCCGCATTGATTGTTGGAGTAAGAGGACAACCAGGCGCTGGAAGGGGAATACGAAGAACTGTCCATACGGTCCGGGTAAGGTCGTGAGAAAACATGACTTAAATTGATTGATTGATAGAAATACTAGTATTCCTTTTTGAGTTATTTGAGACATTCCCTGCTTGCAAACAACGTAGAATAGGAATATTCTCTCTTTGCAGACAGCGAAGGACAGGTAGTGCAGACTTTTGTCTAACATTAATTGAGATATTCATTTTGACCGCTAAATACGTCATGCCTGTTTTCTCTAGATTGTTTGATTGTTTTGGACCGGACCGTTTGTTAGAGGTCAGTCATCCGGCACCGCCGGAAGGCACCCCTAACAAGGACATGTACGTGAAATATGGATTAGCCACCGTAGCTTATAGCAAACTATGGCATAAGTACACTAGGAAGGACCGGGTAAATCAGTGGCCACTGACGGGATCTTTCGATCCCGCTAAAATAGAAACGTTAGAATTAGCTCTCCACAAAAAGAAAGCTAGACCAGCCATGTTTGATAGTTTTGGTTTATGGCGAAAAGAGGCAGCTCAACGAAAGAAAAGAGACGAAGCTAGACAAGATAAAGAAACGCGAAAATCAGCTTACCAAGCCTGTAAAAAGTTAGAAGAAGAACTAAAAGAAAAGGAAATCGATAAAAAGGAACAGGAATCAAAAATATCAGGTCAATGCCCTGTTAGAACGCCCTTAACTCTTTACCCCGAGTTACCAGCAAAACAGGGGGTAGATGATGATTTATTGTTAGGTCCCCCAATGATATACATGCCACCCCCTTACACCCCTACTCATCCCATAGTACAACGCCAGGACCACCAAAGTATAGCCGGAGATGGCACGATCGCCTCAGTCTCCACCGCCTCTGCTCCCACCGAGTCACCCACACCAAATGCCTCATCAAAGGATACAGTAGTAGAGGTAGGATCAAAAGAAAAAGGAGCGCCCAGGGTCCCGCGATTAAGTAAAAATGAGCGAGCAGACATTGATAAAGTAGTTAAATCCCTCATAGATAGGAAGGAGACAGAAGAGCATGTAACTGACATATGCAACTCCTATGTTGAAAACCGCAAACGATACTTTATTGTACGTCTCTGTTACCACACCCTTACTGCATATGAAGAGAAGTACCAAGACGTAGGGCCCGAGCGATTAGTGGCTCTCTACAGGAAGGTAGACATCGGTGATGAAGGCGACAACGATGTTGCAGAACTATTTTCATCCACACTAGAAGTATTGCGTCACCTCATAGAACAAGGACAGATAGATAGGGACAGGACAACTAAGGTAGCAGGACCCCCAGTGGAAAAAACAGATAGCATGATGCCAATAAAAGAAGCTGCCCCTTACTGGGTACCTCCTAGAGGACAAGGGACTAATGACGATATAAACCATCAAGACGCTAGAGGAAGGGTGGTCTACAATTGGGTGTATCAGCCATGGGACAGACAGGACATCCTGACCTTCCGTAAATCTTTGCCGGATTTACAAAAGAACCCCACCGCCTTTTACACCGAGCTAGGTACCGCTCTGGGATCAACAATAATGACACTTGCCGACATAGACTTGTTCTTCGGGTTATGTTTGCCAGCAGATGTGTGGAAACAGGTTAGGAAAGTAGACCATACCGAACTGTTTGGTCATACCTGGGAACAACTCGACACACTAGATAAACAGCGGAACCCTGGTCAAAAACCAGTTAAAGCAATATTAGACCTCCCTGACAAAATAGTGCAGAAAGTGAAAACGCTGATCCCAGAGAAAAAGATAGACTGGTCCATAGTAACCGCATGCCGCCAGAAACCACAAGAGGACGTCTCAGAGTACTTCTCCAGATTTGAAACTGTGTTCTCTGATTACAGTGGACAAGACATGTCCACCGCAACCGGACACCACTTATTTGTGCAGAACTACGTCAAAGGATTACTGCCAGATGTATCCCAGAAACTACAAGCCAGCGAAAGTAGTTGGGCAGCATCTAAACCGACGGCCATTCTCCAAATGGCCCAGTACTACGAGCATCAGAGAAACGAAAATGACAGGGCTACAGAAAGGAAAAAGAAGGACTTGAAGGAAAGGGTAATGATAGCACAACTCCAGGGGGCGAATACAGGAAGGGAGCAATATAGGGGAGGAAACCAGCAGAATACCCCTAGAGTACAGCCACCTAGGAACAATCCATCTACATCATATGTAGGACGCCAAGACCTAGGACAGGATCAATGTGCATTTTGCAAAAAATATGGACACTGGAAATCCCAATGCCCGGCTTTGTTAGGAGCTGCTAGGGGCAGAGGGGCGAGGGAAATAGCAAGTGGACAGAGAGGAAGAGGACGTGGAAGAGGGTACGCGAGTGAAGCAAGCGAGGAAAGGCCAGGAAGAATGAACGCATTTGACCATCCCAGACAGAATCAGTACCAACAGACAGATTATGACAATACGTACGACTTTGCATAGGACAGCCAGGGGCAAGGAAGGGATCCAGTCGAGCTCTGCGTTGATCAGCAAGGCCCTTATGTTACCGCTGAGGTCCTGGGCACAAGGTCGCCATTTTTGGTAGACACAGGAGCAACACGTAGTGCACTATCCAAACGACTGATTCCAAGGGCACCCTTGTCAGGCTCACATGTGACCTCAATAGGATTTGACGGTACGCCCTCCACCAACCCTTTGTCCCGACCCATCCCTTTTAATCTTGACAGCAATGGCGTCGAAACGACATTCCTCCTCTCATCTAACACCCCAGACGCCATTATGGGCCTCGACCTTTTGAAACACTTCCATGCGACTATCAGATGCTCACCAGACGGAGTGCGTGTCATCCTGTATGACAACCCCCAACGCCATAGAGAGAACCCTTTTCAGCACATGTTTTCCATCTCTGAGACTGACACATCCCTACTGGACACTTTGCCATCACACTTATGGGCTAGGGCTGATTCAGACGTAGGACGAATGATGATTGACCCAGTACACGTAACAATACGACAGGACGCAACCCTACCGAAGGTACCGCAGTACAAAATATCGCCAGAGGGTGAGAAAGCACTAACAGAGATCATACACTCTTTGGTAGAGGCAGGGGTGGTAGAGGAAGTAGTGAGCAACATTTGTAACAGTCCCATACTACCGATTGTAAAGAGACAGGGAGAGGGAGATGGGAAAGCCTACCGCTTCATCATTGACCTGCGGGAGGTAAACAAAATCGTAGTACCACAATACCCAGTAGTTTCCGACATCATGACAATTTTGACTTTAATCCCCTCCACTGCCACCACCTTCACTGTGATCGACCTCAAGAACGCCTTCTTTTCCATACCTATACACGAGGACAGCCGCTATCTTTTTGGATTTACCCTACATTCCCGTTCGTATAGATTTTCTAGAGCACCTCAGGGGTACACTGAGAGCCCAAGTATCTATAGCCAGGCGCTTAAAAGACAGTTGGACGCCATACAATTGCCAGATGGAGTGGCACTAATACAATATGTAGACGACATCCTTCTAGCAGCAGACACCATACCAATAGCCGTCACAGCCACCATCAAACTACTCCATTTCCTTGCTGAGAATGGTCACAAGGTCTCCCGAAAGAAACTGCAGTTCTGTAAATCACAAGTGACCTATTTGGGTCACCTTTTATCAAAAGAAGGGAGAAAACTCACGCCTGACAGGATCCAGACAATTCTAGGCACCCCTATCCCCAAAAATCAGAAGCAAGTCCGCTCTTTGATAGGCCTCACCTCGTTTTGCAGACCGTGGTTACCGAACTTTAGCCTCATTGTCAAACCCCTTCTCTCCCTCCTAGCTAAGGACATCCCCTCACCTCTCCCCTGGACCCCCGAATGCCAGACAGCCTTTAAAGAACTACGCAATACCCTTTGCTCAGCACCAGTCCTAGGAACCCCAGATTACTCCAAACCATTCTTCCTCTACACACACGAAAGGGAGGGATGTGCATTGTCTGTCCTAACACAATCAATTAGTCACAAACAACGCCCTTGTGCATATTTTTCTGCCACCCTCGATCCAGTAGCCAGAGCACTGCCAGCGTGCCTGCGCGCTGTGGCAGCTGCAGCAGTATCAATACGCCAGAGCGAAGGAATAGTGCTCTCCAATCCAGTCACTGTTTTAGTACCCCATGCAGTCGACACACTACTGAACCAGACCAAAACCCAACACTTGACTAGCGCCCGACTGACAGGATATGAGTTGACCCTGCTAGCACCGCACATTACCCTAAAGCGATGCACCACCCTCAATCCAGCCACGCTGTTACCCCTACCCGAGAACGATCCTAACGTGGCTCCACTACACGACTGTGTGACACTAACCGATGAACAAACAAAAAGTAGAGTAGACCTCAGAGACACCGCCTTTCTAGAGCCAGATGGAGAACTATGGGTGGATGGTTCGTGCATCAAACTCCCCGACGGCACCACCTCAGCTGCATACGCTGTCACCACAGCCCGAACCATTCTAGAAACAGCCCGTATTGCCCAACGTTCCGCCCAGGCAGCAGAACTCATTGCCCTCACACGAGCATGTATTTTAGCAGCTGGCACGACAGTTAACATATACACCGACAGCCAATACGCCTTCGGGGTGGTTCACCATTTCGGGATTCTATGGAAAGAAAGAGGGTTTCTGACTTCACACGGTACACCCATCCTGCATGGAGATTTAGTCTCCGCCTTGACGGAAGCAGTCCTCCTCCCCAAAAAGCTAGCAGTGATAAAATGCCAAGCACATAGGAAAGTGACAGATCTCATTGGACAGGGAAATGCGCTAGCAGACGTTACTGCCCGAGCCACGGCAGAAGACAGAACTATGACACGAATGTATGTGACCAGGTCACAAGCTGAACAATGGACTGATGCTAGGACCACTGTAAGGGACATACAGACTACAGGCACACAAGACGAATTGACCGAGTGGGAAAAGGTGGGACTAAAAGACGAGGAAGATTGCTGGAGAACTAAAGACGGAAATAAATGGCTGTTACCCAATGCCTACCTCATCCCCATATTGACCATGGCACATTTACCAGCACACATAGGCTCCACCCCCATGATTGAACTAATCACAAGAGTATGGCATAATGTCAAGATAACAGAATCTGCAAAGCGCCTAGTACAACAATGTATAGTATGCCTACAACACAACCCAGGGAAAGGGACAGTAGTACCACGGGGAGGGTTTGGAGTCCCTGATCACCCCTTTGAAGTCCTTCAAATGGATTACATCCAACTAGAGAGATGCCATGGTCTATAATATGTCCTGGTGGTTGTGTGCGCTTTTAGCAAATGGGTGGAGGCATATCCCACCCGCGACAATACTGCCATAGCCACTGCAAAAGTATTGTTGAAAGAATTCTTCCCCGGTACGGCCTTTGCAGAATTTTATGGAGCGACAACGGCCCACACTTCGTAGCCGAAGTGATACAGAACATACTGAAAGGGTTGGGGGTAAAACAAAAATTCCATGCCGTCTTCCACCCCCAATCAGCGGGCCTGGTAGAGAGACACAATGCAACATTGAAACTAAAGCTAGCCAAAATAGTTGCCACAACCGGGTTGAAATGGCCCGACGCCCTTCCATTGGCATTGCTATCAATGCGCTCCACCCCGACCAAACACAGACTGACCCCGTATGAAGTGGTCTTCGGCAGGCCTATGAACATTTGGGCGGCACCAAGACCCACCTCCATTAACGATGTCCCGAACATATTAATGTCAGACTATCTGCATAAATTGACAAACGAGCTAACAATTATCCACCAACAGGTGCAGCAAGCCTTGCCTGACGTATCCAGGGGCCCAGGACATGTGATAAAGCCTGGGGACTTCATCCTAGTTCGCAACTTCCAAAGAACGAAGAATCTGGAGCCCAGGTGGACGGGCCCCTGGCAAGTCTTGATCACCACTCGAACTGCCCTCCGAGTGGAAGGAAAAAGAAATTGGCTGCACGCCCACCACTGCAAGAAAGTCCCTCCAACGCTGGCAACCTGTGAAGAGGTGGAGGTGCAAGAGGAAGTACTCGCAAAAGACCGACCAGCTCTGAGTTGCTACCCACAAGAAGACACCCTCCAACTGTCTGAATTTCCCGACCCCACTGTGCCATCCAAGGAAGGGTACAACCTAAGATCGACAAAAAGGGGAGCTCCAACAACCAGGCCACTAACTGAGTCAGAGTCTCAGATCGGTAGCACAGCCAAACAACGCTACCAGGAAAAACACCAGACAAAAGTCTGTGGTCCTAACAGTTGGTGAGCTCCTCGAAGATGATGGAAGAAACGGAACACCTGCAAAGCCACCGCAAAGACACCAAGACTTTTGAACTGCACAGTACAAAGACAATTGCACTTGTAGCTGCATTTCTCACCTGCCTCCTACTAATGGTCACACTCTGGATCATTGAAGAGAATGCACCTGCATACAGAACATTGTCACCAACCATGCAACCAATCACAAAGAAAGAACACTACCTGGTATCACTACCGCCACATCTCCGAGAACGACGCAAAGAATTCTGGAATAATTCTTTCGTACAGATGCTGCACCAGCACAATCTTGCCACCAATGCCACTAACTGTTGGGTCTGTGGGCTGCTACCACATGCCACTGAACATTTCCATCCCTTCACCCTTTTCTGTTCATGGATCTTGCCTTGCCTGGATGATGCTCCTGCAAGAAAGTTACAAAGACAATGCCACTTCCGATGGGACAATCGCTCAGTTCTACAACGAGTTCTGGCTAAACCAAACAGGAAGAACAGCAGCTCCCTTTTGCCCTCACACCTCCAATACGACATTCCCAATGAATGTCCCCTCCAAAGAACGAGTGGAAATACAAGTGTTCAATAATCCTGTCAGAGCCACATTTTCCTACCTGAAGAAAAGAACTGCTGCAACACTGACTGTGGCCCTATCTGTGGTGAACGTCTCTGGCCTTGTATGCATTGAAGGCCGTGGGACTAAGAATGTGGGTCACAGCACTTGTAACATTGTAAGGACTTTGAACACTGCCAACCCTCCAGCATTTGTTGCATCACCCAATATGTACTTTGTCTGTGGAACCAAAGCCTACACCTGGCTCCCAAGAAACTGGGGGGCACGTGCTACATCGCTTTTGTTTTGCCACCGACCTACACAGCCCCTGCAGAGCATCATCGAGAAAAGCGTTCTAAAGACACCGATCAAGCAGACTCTGCCGCATCACAGTTCGTTGACGCAGCAAAAGGGCTCGCCCCGCTATGGGGTCCGATGGCAAACAGCCGAGCCATCAGACATCTGTCTCAAGCGGTAGAAACCGCCCTGAACGTCACAGCTGGCATCCTCACCAACAACACTGCCGAGCTTCAAGCGGTCCGTCTGGTGGCCCTACAAAACCGCATGGTCCTGGACGTGGTACTAGCGGATCGTGGAGGAGCATGTCGCATCATTGGTGCCAGTTGCTGCATATACATCCCTGATAATTCACCCTCTGTCTATGAAGCAATCGAACATCTCCACAGACTGTCTTCAGAAATTCATCAAGGATCAGAGACTTGGACAATTGGAAGTTGGCTTTGGGGCATCTTGAAGGACTGGGGTTGGAAAATATCAATGTTTCTCTTGGTCCCAGTATTGGCAATATGTGGTTGCTGTTTGGGTGTACACTGTATACCACCTTTGTGTTCTCTTTGCATAAGTGCCTTGCGCCCTAGGAATATGGACACTCAGTTAACAAAAATGAGAGTAATGTATGAACAAGAAATACAGGACATTATGGAGATCGAAATAGACTGACAAGATGGCTAGTTATGTTCAAAGGGGCGACTGTTAAGAACAAAACGACAATCATGAACATTCTGCGCCATCTTGTCTGATGAAAGTTCCTACGTGCACATAAACTACAGTCATTCTGATTGACCACAGCCATTTTGTACTCTGTTGGTCACCTTCATTTCACCCTGTCCTCTAGCAGCCTTCTGACTCTCTGACCAAACCTGATATGTGTGCTGGGGGCTATAAACTATTTCCACGACAAACATCAACATCACCTGCTGCCTCAAACTCGTCTTTCCTCTCATCCCTGCACAAACAGGTTACAAATACCAAACAGACTCTTGCAAGCATGGTTTATTGCACTGCACACAGCAAGACTTGTTTTTGCCAACAATGGGACCTGTTTTTATCAACAGAACGGACTCTTAGATCTGGCCGGTCTCACTTGTGTTTAGACCCTGAAGCAAGGTCCAGCTGCAATTAAATTGTCTGTTTTTGACCTGGGCGGGAGGAGAGTTAATGTTGGGCTTGTGTAACCATGTTGATGAAACAATGTTGGGCTTGTGTAACCATGCTGATGAAACAATGTCGGGCTTGTGTGACAACCTGCCCGGGGCGGAGACTCCAAGCTTGTAACCATGATAAATGAAACAAATACATTGTGTAAAACCTGTATAAAAGGAAGAGCCAAAAGCATTGCCAGTAGAACACCTCCCTGAAGACATCCTGGTGTCAGCAGTTGACGTGGTCTCCTCTAAGAGTAATAAACCTTTTTCTTGCCTTCCAGCTTCCAGCGCCTGCCTCGTTATTTTAGATAGCGAATCCAAAGTGGATTAAAGGTGACCTTGCGCCGGGCAGCATTGGGGATCTCAGGAGACTCGCTGCTTTTCACAGGAAGTGCAATTAATTAGGTGATTTTAATAAAATGAATACATAAATGCTAGTCCTTTCGGTTTCCTCAATCTCTAAAGTAAGCAATTAAATGTAATAATTGCTGTTTTGTGAATAACAAAATTCAGTAAATAAAGAAAACTATTCCCTTATAACAGGATAACTACCAAAGGCCAGGGATCTGGGGATGCATCTACATACTAATAAAAGCAATGTATGTATTCATTTAAATGACCTCTGCGTATCGCAAGGATAGGGGCCCAGTATTTTATTGAAGGCCTGGGTCCACCACACTGGCCTTGGGTGGTCCCAGCGTTTCTTCCCAGTCATAGTGCGACTCACCTGTTCTGGGTGCTTTGAAGATGGGTGAGTGGTATTTTGTCAGAATGAGGGGATAAAATAGATATTTTATTTATTGATGATTTATTCGGCATTAAATGCCCCTTGCAGATTACTTTAGAAAGATGAAGTTATGAAGTGTAAGACAGTAAGCAAGAAGAAAACTGGTAACATAGCAGCTAGTATGCCGTATTCCGGTTACAGTGATTTAGAGGAAATGCATGATGTTTCCTCTCTTCATTGTACAACAGACCGCATTAGTTGCTGCGTGCCATAATCAGTAGGTTGCTGAAACAGGCTTACCTCAATTTGCGATGTAGCTGACAAACTCGTTAAGTCAGTCTTCATCAAAAAGCAATCAGTGACGAAGAAGGCTCAAGCCATTCTGATAGCTTCCTTCTGTACTTGCAATGGTGCTACATTTTGAGTGCTGTGGTCAGGCTGTTCTAGCCCCTCTGACCACCTCTTCCAAAGATTTCTCTCCGGCTCACTAGTTGAATGAAGCAGTGGTTGACACTACTATGGTTTGTGGGTTGGTTTGTAGCTGTGAAGACCAGTACACTCTGGGGTTAGTGCAAACTGTCAAGGTTAGCCGATGTGCCAAAGGCAGCCAACGTAAAGCTTGGAGAGCCGTAGTGCTGTGCTTTTACAGGCCCACAGCCGGTTTTGTATGAGCTGAAATTTTTTAATGTCTTCTTCTGGACTGCTGTGTACTTGCTGCTTCAATTACCGAAGCATAACAGAACCAGCTAGCAAAGTCCACTTTGTAAAGGAAGCTTAACCATGATGTGGCTCAGCGTATGAAGATGGAGGTGTGTGTTCCTCATCACAGCATTCACTTGTGGTGGACAAAGATGACTCGGTGGACAATTGACACTTTATGTTGGCCCTGAAGTCTACCAATTTATATCCTAGGGCTACGACATTGAATGAGGCAGAAGATGTGTGGCGCATTGAGCACTGATTTCATCTGAATAGCAAATGCCCAGGTTCAAGTGATCCCTAGGCTTTGCTGATTGCTGTAGTGATTGTCCTAGAATTGTAATGTGTGAGATTGTGGGTATGGAGGGGGTGGTATTGTATTGACCTGATAGAAATTAGAGTTTACATGGATGCACTTGATGGAGATCCATTGATACCAGGCTGCATTCTCTTATTGCACTGTTTTGTGTCAGACAGTTTAAGGCAGTCTCAGTTAAGGGACAAAACGCGTTGGCTACAGCGAATTTAAAAAAAAAAAAAAAAAAAGTAGACATAAATGAATAAAATGTATGGTGGGTGCTGATCGCCTTTTCTGATTGTTTAAGGATTCCTATCTTTTAAAAAGTGTATACCACCAACAACACAGTGAGCCAGTACACAACAGGAGCTGTCATTTCAGCCAGGTGCACTGGACCCATACTGTTTCTAAGTATTTTCCAGAGACTTCCCAGCATGGTTTCTAATACAGACCCATGTGTTGGGGATTTGAAAGCGAAAGGGAGCCAACAGACATTAACACAACAATTTACATACACAACACATTATTTCCATCTGAGGATCTCTGCTTTGGACACTGTTGGATGGAGTGTGATTGGCACTCAGTTTTCACCATAACTCAGGAAAAAGTAATCCGTTCACTAGGCGAACGTGAAAACAACATAAAATAGTCTGTATCGCAGTGAAGATCTAAATGCCAGTTGTCTTTCTGTGGTATAAATTTGTTGATTAACTGTTGGATTTTTCCATGCTGTTCAGCCTGGTCTGATGACATGCGTATTCATTTACAGAGGTTTAACACGTCACTGTGCTGCCAGATCAGATTGCATTCCTAAACTTAATATATGCACAGAGCCAGACATTCCTATATTTTTTAGAGTGCTCGAAAATATGTCCAGTTACCCTCAAGAATCTGGTTGTAAGAATGCATGGATGAGGGTACAGAGGAGGGTCTTAGTGAAGGATAAATCCACTTTATCCTGGGTTTGTCCGTCTTTAATTTATGCTTGTTGCATTCGTGGGTCGAAACCTCTTCATGCTGGTCTTATTTGGTGCATTAGGTTGACCCTTTCTCATGTTTTCTTCGTGTTGATTGCTCTTTTGGCCTGTTGGTTGGTCAATGGATGGTGGGAAATTGAGCTTGCTGGTAGGGGCATCTTAGGCATGGTATGCAGGCCTGTTACCAGTACTGGTCCTAGTCTTCTGATTGCTTGTTTAAACAACTATTTCCAAGAGGTTGCCAAAGAGCAAGTGGTTAGTTGTGGCCCTATCAGATGATTTTAGAGCGTTCTGGAGCCCTAGTCTTGTTCTTTGATGAATCATGACTGCGTTTTTGTCACCTGAAATTGGGTTGACAAATTCTGCATGCGTTGGTCAACCTGATGTCCCTTGTTGGTGTGCTGTCTGGATCCAGTTCCTGTGAATGACTTGTCCCTTAGTTTTGTACTTGTATGTAGTATAGGTCTATTGTAGGTTTATTGGGAGACCGCTGTGGACTATCTTGCAGTAGTCCAGAGGTGCGTTAATCAGACCTCTTCTCTTAATGGACATGGCAATTTGTGTAAAAAATCACCTTGTTGGTTTTTCCTCTTCTGACTTTGGTGATGGGTGATTCCCAGTGGTGTTGATGGCCGTCAAAATGTCCTAGACTTGGCCATGGTGATGCCCACCATCAGAATTAGTTTTGGAGCCATTCAGAATAGCTGCCCTCGTCCAATAGCCATTATGTTCCATACACCTAGTGTTTGGGTCTAGATGCTCATCATTCATTTCACAGGTGGGGTTTTGATCTTGGTTTTGACCACATGCATTTGAAATGGAAGCTAATGCTGTTTTCTAATAAATAAAGGTGGGCACAGGGACTTTTTAAAAATCCTGAGATCTTCATTTAATAATAATAAACACAGCATGTATTTCCCATAAAATGGATCCTCGAACACAGAAGGCAAATCTCCTCCAATTAACTACTCCCACAGTTAACCACTAGACGCTAACGTCCTCAAACGAGACAGTGTGCATTTGGTGTTGCCATCCCCTTCACTTCATTCAGAATAGGGTTTTCCTAGCTTGGTGACTCTCGCTGCTCTCCTTCATCCAGTGTCACTGGCTATTCCTTGGCAAAGATTGAGGTCTGCTGGGCTCTATCTGAGGGCAATCCCCATCTTGACCAGTAGCAATTGATGTTGCCTTTGATTCTCTTCTCTGGGAGTCCATTGAAACAAGAGAACAAAGAGAAAATTAACTGCTTCATGATTGGCTGAAGCATTTAAATGATAAAAAAGGTTACTCTGGTTGGGCCAAGCTTTCCATTTGTGGCCCCCACGTAAGATAAATATGGGACTTCTGGGCCAAGTAAATAACAGATTATCTTGACAACATACTTGTATTGGCTAGACATTTTGACAGAGGCTAAACCTTTGCTATCTACATCCTTCCTTGCTAGGGAATGGCCTGAATTCTTGGCACACCTTACTTCAATGACCTGTGAGAAGCAAGGAACCTGACCTCACTGTAAGGAAAGGAACTGCCCCTGAAGGATCTGCCAAGCTTGCAGGTGTTCTTTGTAGAGGACTTCTCAAGGCGTTGAGGCAGCCCATGAGCCACATCATCTGTTGCAGGATATGCAGAGATGCTTCCTGCCCTGTACAGTTGCAGTGACTTTACCAGTCCATACTTGGCCAAGATGGCCCTAGAAAATCAGTGTCGTCACACTCCAGCCTTGTTGTTTGTCCCATAGCCTAAAGCCACAAGATGCCTGCAGCCCCCTAGCCTGGAGGAAGCAAGACCCCATAAAAGAACCACCTTGCTTGTGGATCTGTACGGTCCCTGCTTCTCCTTCTACTATTGTGGTGACCAGTCAGCCTGCCTCTATCCCAGAGGGCTGTGAATAATCTGTGTCTTTGCAGCGTGCTTGGAGCATTGTGCTATTGTCTCCAGACAGACATTTGGATTCCGAAACCATTTGTAACCTGTCTCGTGACCAAATGGATGTGGTTCAGTTGTTACTACCAGTTGGTGCTCACCACTGGAGAATCTTGACTGTGACTGGTAGTTGTTGAACTATGGAACCCTAAAGATAGGTAACCCAGTGGTACTTTATCATGGTTGCTGATTTCCTGTCACATCTGCCCCTCCTGCACTAACTGAAAATCAATACATACCTTTACTATGATTTAAAAAATATTTAAACTGCTTCCGTAACGGTAACGGGATACCAGCCATTATCAACTTGGACACTGACCCTCTGAAAGAAAACCAGTATGTTCCATTGACCACATTGGGCAAGGATCCTTACTGTTCAACTGATGAGCATTTTTAGTTCAGGAACTTATACCCTTCTTTTAAGTGGCTGGAAGCTCGGAAGCTTGGATCCAGGCCATTAAGCTGTCTACTGTTCCACAGCCATTAAAAAAGCAGGCCATGCAAATCATAGCAAGGCGACTTAAAAATCTATCTTCAAACACTGTAGGAAAAGATCCGACAAGTTTTGAAGTTGGACAAAGGTCCAAGGGTATAGAGATTCTAGTGTGTAGGGTGTTAACCCTACATAGAAGTTTGACACTGTTAAGGCAGGACTAAAATCATATAGAATACTCTTAACACAGGAAACACGGGAAACTTCGTTTATCAGGACATTCACTAATTTATTAAGTGATTAGAACACACACAAATTTAGAACAAGAAGGTCTGAAACAGAAATGTATCAAACTGGAACGCCTTAAAAAGCAAGAATTGTCCAGGTGGTGGGACTCCACCATTCTCAAAAGATATATTGACATCAAACAAGTCCCACGTGGCCTACGTATTATAATCTTTCCCTCCTTCGAGGACTTGGATCCTGACTTGTTGAAGGAGTGGGCGGATTTAATACTGTCTTCATCATATACTATGATGGACTTCCTTATTAGACATGCAGACCGCAAACGTGACAACTTGCTCTGCGACATAGAGAAGTTAGAGACAGAAATTAAGAGTCTCCATCTACAAGAAGCGACGGAAAAGAACTATAAAATCCTAAAAGAGGTCCTTAGTGCACACGAATTGTATGTAAAAGACAAAAAGATGAGAAAGCTCAGGAGGGATGACAATGATTATAAGAACGGCAGAGTCTTTACTTTTGCGAAGAAATTTGACGATGCCTAGTCACGCCAGGTGATTCCTAGTGGTAAAGATAGCACTCCAGTGGTTACAGCGTCTACCAGTGAGTCAGATGTCTCCAGCATACACAGTGAGATCAGCACTGGGGGGGACCCGGAGATAGCAAACGCAGGTCCATCACACAACGCTGCATCATCTTCTTTTTTAGAAGAAATGGCACATTTCAGGAAAGGAACCAGGACCAATTACAACAGACAAAATACAAAAAAACCAGGAGGGGGCGACACCGCAACAAAAACAAGAGAGGGGGCAACCACGAGATCAGTATCTCGAAATCTGAGGAACTGAGCCAGATCACAAACATTGGACCAACCGTAGGAGATGTTATGTTTACTACTCCCAAAGAGAATGTAACAATTGTTAACTTGTCTGTCCATGTACTCTCACAATGTGATATTGATGAACTAAGCAAAGGACTTGGCTTCTGTCCAACAACACAACCGGATTTTACTCGGATACATATTGATTTGTTTAAATTCATTCGTCGTATGAAACAAAAAAAGTTCTTTGAAGAGAGACCTGTACCTCTGTACTCTGTAAATCCTACCACATTACCTTGTAATAAAACCATTAAGGAAATACAGGATCTGCATTTACTTCTATCTCTAGACGACTGCTCAAATACTCCTCCTTCTATCTTAGACATCTTATCAGATTTGGATATTGTGCCCAACTTAAATTTAGATAGTGGCTTAAAACAAAAATCTATGTTCATACCCACTCTACCACCAGATAATCTGCTAAACTCATTCTATAAGGCGGTCACTTATGATTTACATATGTTATAAGACAAACTTATTGCCAATCTGGGGCACTTTGGGTTCAACCTGACAAAGAAAGAGAACTTGGCTCTGAAAACATTAGCAAATAAGTCTGAGATTGTCATTAAAGAGGCAGACAAAGGAGGGAATATAGTGGTAATGCGAAACACTGACTATATTCAAGAAATTGAGAGGCAACTTATGGATGGCCAGGCATACATAAAACTAATCAGTAATCCACTTAATGAGATCACTAAACACATAGAACACAAACTAACTATGTGGAGGGAACAAGGTCTTATTACTGATGTTGAGTTCAAATATCTGTATAATCCCTCACCCAGGGCACCTTGCCTATACATATTACCGAAGATCCATAAATCTAGTATCTTTCCACAAGGCAGACCTATTGTTTCCGGTATTGGGTCTCCCACAGAACTTATATCGGAATATATAGATGTATGCCTGCAGCCAATAGTCCATAATCTTCCATCCTACCTTAGAGATACAGACGACCTTCTGAACAAACTGGAGGATATTGAGTGGGTTAAGGAGTTCTCTTTTGTCACACTGGACGTTTGCTCCCTCTATACTTGTATACCACTGGAGAAAGGACTACAAGCCTTGACCGACACGCTATCCCAGAGAGACGCAACTTTATTCGAACATACACAGATGTTACTAGACTTAACTCGTCTCACTCTAGAAAACAATGTCTTCCTGCACCAGGGGAATTGGTTTAGACAGGCTGTGGGAGTCGCAATGGGTTCTAAGTTTTCACCCTCCTACGCAAATCTTTACATGGGTCATTTTGAACAGAGACATCTGTGGAGAGCTGCTCCTTCAGAAGTCACCGAGCACATCATCTATTGGGGACGGTACATCGATGATATTTTCGTTATCTGGTCAGGTAGTGAGGCACATCTGTTAGAGTTGCTAGAACATCTTAACAACAATTCTTACAACTTACGTTTTGCTCACAAAACGAATAAACTAGAGATAGACTTTCTAGACGTGGTGGTGTACGTCAGAGAAAACAGAATCATGTCCAGACTTTTTAGAAAATCGACAGCATGTAATCAGTGCTACATGCCTCCAGTGCACATCCAATTTCACAAATAAATGCTATTCCACTGGGAGAGATGACAAGGATCAGAAGGAATTGCAGTGAGGATACTGTTTTCCTCACAGAACTGAGAAAATTGGAGGAACGTTTTATTCACAGGGGATACTCACAAGAAGTTCTTGATCGTTCTAAAAAGAAAATACTCCCTACACCTAGGCAGTCCCTTCTGTGCAACAGGAGTAAGACTTCCAAGAGAGGCAGGGACAGAAAATTGACTTTTGTTACTGGCTACAATACACATAGCCATCTGATTTACAAGATTCTACTCAAACATTGGCATCTACTCAGACTAGATAAGTCAGTGGAGAAATAAATTTCTAAGAAACCCCTGGTGGCACATAGAAGGGGAACCACATTAAGGGAGATTCTGTGTCCAAGTTATTTGCCCCCAACTAGGCCAAATGTTACTTGGTTACCTAACAGGCCACACAGCTTGTACAAATGCGCACAATGTAATGTTTGTCCGTTTGTACTTAACAAACTAACGGAGTTCCAGTACAACACTCCTATTAAATACTGCATACGAAATTTCATTAACTGCAACACTAGGTTTGTAGTCTACTGCATTATATGCCACTGTGGACTTATTTACATAGGAAGCACCCTACGCCCCTTAAAAGAAAGAATTCAAGAACACATGAGGGCCATTCGCAATAATAACCCGGACTACCCTTTTGCTGTACATTTTAACAACACACACCCCTCCGTGAACATGACTAGTATCAGATTCCACGGAATCGCACAAGTACAGTGCAACCCTAGAGGGGGGGGGGAATAGATTACTGATCTGAGGAGAACAGAGACACAATGGATTTTAAAATTGCGAGCTGTAGAAAGGGGCCTAAACCCGGATAGGGAACTACACGTGTTTTTGTCTGAGTAATCCATAGGTCAGTGACACTGCTGTACATCCATGGACTGGAGTGGCTACTGAGTGAGTTCATGGTGATTAATTTTGTACCCCTCATCATTACCTGACTCTGATACTGTGTACATTATACATGTTGGTGTGGATAAAGGATACAGCTCAGTAGGTGTTCAACCAGTCGTAGATACATAAGTGCTGTGCCACGAATAGGTTTCTCTGTCTACATGTTTTGGATGTCTATTAATATTGTTTACTTACATGTTTGCTTAGGGATTTCGAGAATTCGATATCTGCAATGTATTTTAAATATAAATTTATTACCATTTTGACAGCATTGTACGGTACATGTCTCATTGTTAACTAATCATGTATAGTAATATCCATTATATATGACCGTTCCGTTTAATACCTGTACTGCAGTATTTTTACTTCTTTATTTTTTAAATACTTTATCTTACTGTAAACTTTTTGCCTAACTCCATCTACGTACTCTGCTTCTGTCCCTACTCTACAACACTATTGCACTCATTGTGACTTTTTGACCTTCTCCAAGATGGCCGCCGCACTCCACTTTTTGGTCAAACCATTTCTTTGGTTTTTAACGGAACATCACACTAAATCCGTTTTTAATTTTTTCGATTTTCTTGTCTACTCTGTACTCCACTCACTTCCGGTTCCGGGAGTATCACTTATTTAAACTTACCACGCTGGAGACGCGTCCTTTGTAGCGGTACAGACGGGATAAGATTACAACTACTTGTGGTCGGCTAAACAATGAGGTCAGTCTATACTTAATTTCAGGAGTCCGTTTCCGCGATATGCCCCATTTCGTATCCCTCTCCTTAGACAAATCAGTTGGGACTCTATGTCCTAGTATATCAATTCAATCTATGAGGGTAGCGGTCATTGGTAAATCGAATGTTTTCGTTTTTTTATTCTACCTCAATATTATTATTCTTGTTTACAGGGACTTATCACAGTCCTTTTGAAGCAGTGTAGAATCGGAATTACGGCTTTCTACTTCTTCACTCTTCACAAAACTTTATAGATGTAAGTTACCCCATTAACCAGTTAACAACGGATTGGTAAACCCGGTCTAAAGCATCCGGTGTTCTCTTTTTCAGATGCCACGTAGGACTGTGTGCATGCTTGACTTTATCTTTCTGCTGTTACAGCTAAATATTTGCTACGTAACTATCAGCAACTGCTTTCAAACCTCCACTGAATTTAATACAAAGAGTGGTCAAGATACGACTTTCGTGTAAGCATATCGTAAGGGTGTTTATTATCACACCAGTACTAATATATAGAATCGTTCTCCTGAACATTTAAATTTTTTTATGTTTCAGCCATTAAATACTCTATTCCTAATGAATCCTAAATCCACTGACTATCATTACCGACGAGCTGCTAACTTCTTCTAGAAATACGTCTAATTTTAAGGTCAGAATCTCAGCCCTGTCAATTGACAATAGATCACCTTTGGATTATACCTCTGGTGTCACCGGTATATTTTCTTCACTCTCATTCTTGTTTGGTTGTTGCACAAAGCGGTTCAGACTCCCTCCTAACTCATTATTTTTCTACACTATTTTTGAATTGGGCCTATAATCACTTTTCTCGAACATTCCTATTTTCACACTGGACTATCCTTTTGCTCTTTTCGCACGGGTTTGGACCTTCTTTTCTTAATATCCTGTCTATTCACTGTCCAGTCTAAAGTGGATATGATCTATTATACAGCGTAAGGATAAACTAAATGTATATACATGTTTTTATTATTGTTCTTACAGCCTTGAAAAAGTCACGGTTGTGACGAAACACGTGTTGGCTGTTCCGTGTTTTCTGCATCAAGGACTGGATCACTATTTCATCACAGTAGTGACTTTAACTTTGATTGTATCACTTGGATTGAAGTGTTTCAGTCCCTGTACATTTTGTAACATTTCTGCGTTACTTTGATACCAACCAGGTCAAATGAATGAAATAAATTAGTGAATGTCCTGATAAATGAAATTTCCTGTGTTTCCTGTGTTAAGAGTATTCTATATGTTTCTAGTCCTGACTTAACAGTGTCATTAATTGAGTTTCTAATGTTATGAGTGCCAGGGTATATCTAGTTTTTGAAAGCTAATACGCAAGTCACTCCTTGTTACTTGTGTTTTCTGCACCCGAGGTAGTGGGGTGTTGTTTACCCTGGGTGGCACCAATTCTACTTTTTCATGTTATCTGATTACACAAAATACTTTGTTGCCCATCCATAATTGATCTTGATATTGATGTGCGACCCCTCTATCCACCACTACCTCTTTCTAGATTTCTATATAGAAGTTTGGGTTCATGTCTCTGCCTCAAGGTTTTCGATATCTAACATATTTTTAAATGCTCATTTTGCTGGTCTATAAATAAAAGTCCTGTTCTTCTTTGAGGGTATAACACTGGCTGAATACTTAAACTAATGTATATTATGTATTGTCTCTTGCTGCATCCAAATTTCTAACCCTTACTGCAATTGAACGTAAGCCTCGACTGCTCAACTTCACTTCCCCCAGAGTGTCCTGTTTAAGTACAACAGTAGTTGTCCCTAGTACTGGTGATAAAAACCAGAACTCGCATACTTAATACTGTCCACTGATTCACTCAGTACTCCAAGAAAAGATGTCCCACACCTGCCACATCGATACACTCTCCTGAGTAACCCTACACTCCTCATTCCAGTGCCCTGTGTTTGGGAGAGATAGTCCAACAATTATAATGCATACTTTGGACCTTCAGCCTGTCCGTCCTTCTCCTACCTACTCTGCACCAGCTCATACCAAGATGAAGAATAATCCATGTAAATCCTGGCACACTGCATATGGAATTAGATTTGGTGTATAGCACAATTACGTATAGTAGTTTCAGTAATGCATCTTTCCTGAACATTCGTTCACTTTTGATACCCTGCTATTGCTGTTTGATTTCATCTTTCTACAGCAAAGTGTCTTTCAATATTTTATAGTGTTTAGATCTTTTTAAATTGTAATGCTACCAGTCTAGTGTGTGTTTGCACCTATAACTGAGAAGGAAAGCACATCTCAAAACCTAGGCTTCACCTTTCTGGGCCTGGCACATTAAGAGATCCTGTTTACTGAAGTGGATCCTGTTTGTAAACTTTGCTCACTTAAAGTAACATTTGTTTCTTTGTAGACTCTTGGCCTGGGAGAGGATTGGAAAGGTGGAGACGTGGCTCGCACTGTGGGAGGCGGCCAGAAGGTGCGCTGGTTGAAACAAGAGCTGAAGAAGCACGCGGACCAGGAGGATCTCATCATACTGTTTGTGGACAGGTGAGTCTTTGTTTCTTTCTCCCCATTACAATTACTTAATGGAGCAATAACGGTTGATTGATGGAAGAGAGATGGGAGGAAGTATTGTATTGTAATTGCTTTATATAGCATTTACTGTCTCTGATTAGGCACTAAAGCACTTTATGGTGGTAGCACCATATTCCGTAATCCAAACTTAGTGGTTAACCCAATGGCTATTAATTGTTAATGTAGATTTGTTGGTAATTGGGTTAGTCCTGTGCTTTCATGAAACTGAAGCTTTTCCACCAGTTTCTAGAGGTGGATTAAGTTAATAGGAGGTAGGTCTAACTACTGGAGTAAGTTAATGCAAGTTGAAAAATGGGATAAGTAAATAGGGCAGAAGAGGTTAGATATTGTGAGATTGCAGCCAGAGGTTACACAGAAGGAGAGATTGTGATTTATGTGAGTGGAAGTCTAGATAGGTTGGAAGAGGTTAGGAATTACAGGAATGGTTACATTATGATTTGCAAGGAGAGCTATGATTGGTTTACTGAAATACAGATGAGCCTAAGGCGTCAGATGTGATGGACTAGGGTGCACTCAGAGGCATTAATGCCGGCAGAGGATGGAAGTGTACCATAAATGATTTTATTAGACGGGTTATTGCTCATTCTATGCTACCTTCACACAGTCTCCAACCCCCGACTCTCCACCATCCTCACTAGAATATATCCCCATCCAAAGTATCACTCCTTGTAGGTTTCATGTCCAACTAGTGGAGAGTATAGGCACCACCAATGAGCAGACTGTGTAGGTGTCTGTAGTGAGTGTATTGTAAAGGTGATTCCCAGCACGAGGACTGAATAGTTGCCTTCAGCAAGTGGAATGCATAGGTGTCATCAATGAGTGGGCAGTATAGGAGTCTGCAGTGAATAGATAATAGCGGTGCTTCGGATAGACTACTAGCTGCAGATTCCTCACCTTTTGAGGATTCCCTAGGCATCAGACTGGATCCGGAAACTTTTCAGCAGTGCCTCAGATTGAGTGTTAATGAAGGTAAGTAACTTGTTCTTTCCAGCAAGTGGAAGGTATAGGTGCCTTCAGCAAGTGTATAGCGTAGGTAGGTCCCTCCTAATGAATGGATAGTATAGGTGCCTCCAAGGAATGGATAATGTAGATGCCTTCCGTGAGTGGACTGTTAAGGTGCCTCCAGGGACAGGACAGGACAGTGCCTCCAGAGGTCCGGCGCCTGGGCAGTGCCGGGAGCCTTCTGGCGCCTGGGCAGTGCCGGGAGCCTTCTGGCACCTGGGCAGTGCCGGGAGCCCTCCGGCGCCTGGGCAGTGCCGGGAGCCTTCTGGCGCCTGGGCAGTGCTGGGAGAGAAGGCTCCCGGCTCTGCCGGGAGCCCTCCGGCGCCTGGGCAGTGCCGGACAGACGACATCCGCACCCTACTGGGCAAAGGAGAAACAGCAGCCCTCATCCTCCTCGACCTCTCAGCGGCGTTCGACACAGTCTCTCACCGCACCCTAATACTCCACGATGCAGGGATCCAAGACAAGGCCCTCGACTGGATCCGCTCCTTCCTCTCCGGCAGAACGCAGTGGGTCAGACTCCCCCCTTTCCTCTTGGACCCTACACCAACCACCTGCGGAGTCCCCCAGGGGTCCTCCCTCAGCCCTACGCTCTTCAACGTCTACATGGCTCCGCTCGCCCCTATCGT